>CM076675.1:129624828-130824828 GCA_038501925.1 Xenopus petersii
CTACAGGAGGCTCAATTTGGTAGTACACCTGATTTTTATTACAACCAAAGGTTGCCTCCCAGCCAAGAATTCCAAATTAAGCACATGCTTTGAGGCCACTGGAAGCAACACCCAGAGGGTTGGGGAGCAACATGTAGCTTGTAACTATTTTATAAGACGTGGGAGAAGATGTCTGATTTTCTTTTGATACGTTAATTGTTGTTTCATTACCAATTGGTGTATACTGTTAAAAAACTAAAAAGGGGGGGGAGCTGGTTTGTGATGTCACAATTTGAGAACATTATGCAGTTATAATAAGGCAGGCCCAAATCATGTGAAAAAGTGGCATGTTGGTTCTTGGCTAGCAATCATGGTTAGTCTCCCTTATAGGCTGAATTTTGATGTATTGCTTGAATATATATCTTATAAATATGAGGTATTATCATTTATTCTCTTTTAAATAGAAATTTGTTTTTCTCATTGCACAAAATTAAGTTACCTGTAACATCTCCCTTGGGGATTTTATATAAGGTTATGAAACTAATAAACAAGTTTTCATTGACTGTTGACTATCTTTTTGACAAGCTGATATCCTATATGTATTGGTACATGTGGTTCATGACCCATGGATACCATGCTGGTTGTTTGGCCTACTTCCTGGATCATATTTACTTATTAAAGGTTAAATGAGTAAATCTCCATATGTATAGCCAGAGTTACTGTCTGACAGAGTTCTTGGTATGTTAAACCATTTCTTCCTTTGCAATGTGTTGTGTCATGCACAATCAGAATGTTTGCACAAGAATGGTAAGTGGAGTGTAACTGTCGGTCAACTGTGAGTCTTCCTGTAAAATAAACTGTAAAGAGGCTTTTGTTCATTCATGTGGTGTCACCAACCTGTCTGATCTTTTCATTCAAGACACTTTTTTCCTCCTTGCCAGCAGCACATTTCAGATTACTGTATTTCAGTCATCTCTTAAGAGGATTTGCCCTCTTAGTAATGTACTGTCAAGTTCATTTATCTCTAAAGTTCATTTATCTCTAAATATGCAGCATGCTGTTAAAATTTAAAGGAACAGTTTAGTGTAAAACTTTGTAAATAGGTTGTGTGATAAAGGGTGGCGTGAACATATCTCTAACAATAGCCAGAATGCTACATCTTCCTTTTACAGTGACTTGAAGGGGGGGGGGCACTTGGGACATAACTGTTCAGTTAATTTGCTTTTGATCCTTGGCATGCAGCTCAGATTCAAAAGCAAATTAACTGAACACCATTTGAAGATGTTTTTCAAGCTAAAAATACACATAAGGAATATCATTTATCACAATATTTTAAATTAGTTGAATACTAAATGACTAGGCGTTATTCTTCATTTCTCCTACTACATGTTAAAATGTACATGTACATTTCCTCTCTGGAATATCTGTAGCATAATGGTGGGTCTTTTTAGGTAAAAATTCTATATAGCTAGCTTAGAGGTGTCAAATCCAGCACAGAAAAGAACTTTGTAAATTTGATAGCAATGATATTTATCTTTACATAGCATTGTTTCCACTCGGAAACAATGATGCAAAATATATTTAGATTAAACTCTTATTTGCTTTCATATTTTTTTTTATCATATTTCAATTGGAACAAAAAAGTGTTTCCATCTATGTATGTAAATATATTTTTCTGTGTCTTTATAGAGGTACAAACTTGGAGTGTGTTTATATTATCGAGTGATGGAAGCTATTTTAAAAACGGTAAGCATTATAAATAGTCATACAAGTAGCTGTGCAAGAACTAAATTGTACTTTTTTCTAACTGTCCATTTTCATTGCATTTTAGGAGGAAGAACGTTTATCTGTACACAATTTCAGGTTTGTTAACAAATGTCTTTATTGTGATTTGTATTGTAAAGTGTTTCAAAATAACACTAAAAACCTGCCTCCAGTTATTCATTCTTCTACTGTGTTTTTTGGATTATGTAAACTGTAAAGCCTAAAGGGACTAACAGACTAAAGATGGCCATACACAGGCTGATTAAAGCTGCCGACAGGCAGTGTCCATGGGGACGTCCGTCGGGCTTCCCTTATAGATATCTGGCCAAAAATTGGCCAGACGTTGATCAGGCAGATCTTGATGCAGTCCCACAATACGACTGCCCGTATTGCCTGCATTATGATACAATCGTTGGGCCCTAGGGATCAGCACGATATCGCCCACCTCAATGTGGGCATATCATGGAGAGACCGCTCATTTGGGGAAATCGCCAAAAGAGCTGATCTCTGTGTATGTCCTCCTTAAGATTTAAAGTACACATTTTTCATTTACAAAAGCTTGGTACTTGGTGACAAGTGTAGCAAGAAATTTACAAAATCTGTTTTTGTGTTTGTTTTCTAGCAAGCTGTTAAATAATGACATCTTTCATATCTGTTTGTTGGCCTGTGCTGTTGAAGTTGTTGTGGCTTCCTATGCAAGTAAGTATTCTATTCTCAAACTAAATGAATTAGTCCTATGAAAAAATATGGGAACCCCCTCTTAATGCTTTGGAGTTTTGTCAGTGACTAAGCTTTCAAAGCAGCAACTTCCTTTTAATATATATAAACGTCTTATGGAAACAGTAGTATTTCAGCAGTGACATAAAGTTTTTATTGGATTAACAGAAAATATGCATCATAACAAAATTAAACAGGTTTCATAAATTAGGGTATCCCAACAGAGCTATTACATCAATACTAGTTGAACCTCCTTTTGCAAATGTAACAGCCTCTAGACGCCTCCTATAGCCATTGATGAGTGTCTGGATGGTGGTATTTTTGACCATTCGTCCATACAAAATCTCTCCAGTTCAATTAAATTTGATGGCTGCCGAGCATGGACAGCCTGCTTCAAATCATCCCATAGGTTTTCCATGATATTCAAGTCGGGGGATTGTGACGGCCATTCCAGAATATTGTACTTCTCCCACTGCATAAATGCCTTTGTAGATTTCGAAGTGTGTTTAGGCTCAGTGTCTTGTTGGAATATCCAACCTCGGAGAAACTTCAACTTTGCTTGAACATTATCCTGAAGAATTTGTTGATATTGGGTTGAATTCATCCGACCCTCAACTTTAACAAGGGCCCCAGTCCCTGAACTAGCCACACAGCCCACAGCATGATGGAACCTCCACCAAATTTGACAGTAGGTAGCAGGTGATGTTCTTGGAATGCAGTGTTCTTCTTCCACCATGCAAAGCTCTTTTTGTTATGGCCAAATAACTAAATTTTTGTCTCCAAAATGACTTGTCTAAATGAGCTATTGCATACAACAAGCGACTCTTTGTGGTGTGAGTGCAGAAAGGGCTTCTTTCTCATCACCCTGCTATACAGATGTTCTTTGTGCAAATTGTGCTGAATTGTAGGACGATGTACAGATACACCATCTGTAGCAAGATGTTGCAGGTCTTTGGAGGTGATCTTTGGTTTGTCTAACATTTCTCACAATCCTCTCTCACAATCCTCCGCATATGCTGCTCCTGTATTTTGCTTGGCCTGCCAGAACTGGGTTTTACAGCAACTGTGACTGTGGCCTTCCATTTCCTGAATACTTTCCTTACAGCTGAAACTGACAGTTTAAACCTCTGAGATAGCTTTTTGTAGAGTTCCCCTAAAACCATGATACTGAACAATCTTTGTTTTCGGATCTTTTTAGAGTTGCTTTGAGGATCCAATGCTGTCACTCTTCAGAGCAGAGTCAAACAGAAGCACAACTTGCAATTGGCCACCTTTAATACCTTTTCTCATGATTGGACACACCTGCCTATGAAGTCCAAGGCTTAACAAGCTAATCCAACCAATTTGCTCTTGCCAGTAATCTGTATTGAGCAGTTACATGCATTCAAATTAGCAAAACTACAAGGGTACCCAGTTTTTGCACAGCCAGCTTTTCACATTTGATTTAATTTTATACAACTGGATACTGCTTCACTAAAAAATTTTGTTCAGAAACCACCCCAGTACTCGGATGTTCCTGTAAAAGGAAAGACATACGGCTGTTCACTTTTTTGTTGAAAGTGGAGTAAATTATTATGCAGGCTGAGAGGGGTTCCCAAACTTTTTCATAAGGCTGTCAAGTTTTAATGTCAATGCTTGAACCATTACCAGTGTTAAAAAATTTTTTTGTGGTAGGTCACCACTCCTGACCATAACAGCACAGAGGGAAGGCCAAATTGATTGCACAGCTTGGCCAGTACTGAATGGCTATTCTCAGTGGCAAGAAGTGAGATTTTTTTTTGCCACTAGTATTGCCATGTAACTGCTTACAGCAGCACAATGATGGTACTTATGTTGCATGGGTATGTTAGACTAACACAGATTCAGTAGTCTAAAAAGTTACTTATTTACCAATTTTGAAGTATTTTATCCTGTCCAGGTCTGTAGTAACAGTGTTTGAGGCATTAAAAATAAAGTTAATTTACAAGGGCCTACATTTTTTCAGTTATCTAGGAGCCACATACCAAGAAAAGGTTTAACTATATAATCAGAAGAAAAGAGAAATATATATTTAGAACATTTTAGGAATCATCCATAAAAATGGTGGGGCAAAATGTTTTTTAACACCTAGAATTTACTACGGTACATTTTGGGGTGCCTGTATGGTACATTGTATCAGCCTGTTGAACTATTCAAAATACCCAAAATATTTATAATATTTTATCTTTGAACCTGAGATCATGTGAGATGTATGTGTGAGTCTTCTATTAATTGTAGAAAGCTTGTACTAAACACCTTCCTTTAACAATGATTTACAGTTTGAAAAGTTAGCGTAGAAACATGTCTATTAAAATACATGGTTCCTTTGGGTTAACCTACTGTTAAAGGGTTGGTTCACCTTTAAGGTAAGTTTTATTATGTTCTAGAACGGCCACTTCTAAGCAACTTTTCAATTGGTTTTTCTTATTTTTTATAGTTATTTGCCTTTTTCTTCTGACTCTTTGCAGCTTTCAATTCCCTTCTAAAAAACAAATGCTCTGTAAGGCTACAAATGTATTTTTGTACTTTTTATTACTCCTCTTTCTATTCAGGCCTTTCCTATTCATAATCCAGGCTTTTATTCAAATCAATGCATGGTTGTTAGGGTAATTTGCACCCTAGTTACCAGATTGGTTAAGATGCAGTTGAAGAGCTGCTGAATAAATAGTTAAATAACTCAAAAACCACAAATAATGAAAAATGAAAACAAATTACAAATTGTCTCAGAATATCACTCTCTATATCATACTAAGTTATTTCAAAGGTGAACAACCCCTTTAATTAGACGATACAGAAGCTTTGCAAATGGTAGACATCTTCTTTAATAGACTTTTTGGCCTCCTTATGAATCCTAATAGAGAAAAATGTATTGCTCAGCTACTTACATTATCTAGCATGTGTGAGATTGCTACTTATATAAACAATGTTTCTTATGTATATTTTTATTTTTTTTTAGGAAATGCTTCTCAGGCATATTGCAGTTCAGGAACCAATTTGTCATTTCCATGGATCCTGCGGGTGTTTGAAATTAAGGCTTTTGACTTTTACAAAGTGATTGAATGCTTTATCAAGGCAGAACCAAGCCTAACCAGCAATATGATCAAATACTTAGAGCGCTGTGAGCACCAAATCATGGAGTGCCTGGCTTGGCAGTCAGTAAGTAAATTTTTTTTTTGTAAGCAATGTGAAACCATTTCGTAGATGTATTTTTAGTGGTAATTTATAGTTTATTTCCCTCTAAATTGTGCTCCCATTCTTCAGCAGACAATGTTAGCGCAATCTGATGTAAAACAGAAGACCTTGGATGTATACAGTGAATGCAGTATTTACTTGTATCTTTAGGTGTTGAACCTATTACTGTTTCATCCCCTCATCAGTATTTATTCTGCAGTACAAACTCAATACATACAAAGCATCATCACACAAGGGCCAATTATTTTTCGCAAAACTGGTCCTTTTCTGTTATCTCAAAATTAGCTGATTTGAATATCAAAATCCATTTATAACTGGATATTTTGGAGAATTTGTTTAGCATTGTGTATGTGATTTTTTTAAGCTGAATGCTTTGCCATTGCCCTTTGTAATCTTGCTGCTAAAGGACTGGGTTGGTATTTATATAAAAGCCATTTCAGCATTCCATCTGATTATATTTATTTCTGGCAGTTCTGAACAAGTCTGAATGAGGTGGTTTCAAAAAGGAGGATGTTTTTCTTTTTAAATAGTTCAACCAAGAATTAAAAATGTATTTGACTTACATTGGTTTTAAATCATGTGCATAAATCATGGTGTTCATTCCACCATGTTTTTTCAGCACTGCTGTTTCCCATGTTTCATGTTTACAAAAAGCCTTACCAGTTCTATTGTGTTTAATTAAACTTTAGACGCTCATGTTTCTTAAATACCCTAAAATAATAATAGAACACGTATACATGCATCTTAATTTTCAGAATGAATTGCCTTTGTAAACTTAATTTTTTTTAATGTAAAAACATTCTTCACATCCGTTTTGTTTCCCCTACTGCAAATAATTTTCTATAAGTTACTGGGCAAAAATACTGTATCTGTTCTACATAGTAATTTAGGTAGACAAAAGACACACGTCCATCAAGTTCAAACCCCATCTAAAGCCTCTCTAATTTGCCTCAGGGGGGGAAAAAAAGTCCTTCCTGACTCCAAGATGACAGACTAGTCCGTGGATCAACTTGTACTATGAGCTATCTTCATAACCCTGTATTCACTCTCTTGCTAAAAAGCCACCCAAAAGTCTAAAATAGAATAAGACTAGAAATGCTGTATTTTGTATACTAAATATAAACATGAATTTACTGCACCACAAGCCTAATCAAACAAATAATTTATGCTTTCAAAGTTGGCTACAGGGTTTCACCATCTTGTTACTTTGTTAAACATCTTTGCAAGACTAAGACTGTGCACATACTCAGTGTGGTCTGGGCTGCTTAGGGATCGTCATAAACAAAGCTGCTTGAGTTCTGCACGGCTGTTCATAAGTATGATTGTTTCCCTGCTCAGCAGTTAGGGACCATCTGACAATTCCTATCCACAGCAGTAAATGAAGGGAGAATTTCACTGCATACAGTCGGGTTTCTTATAAAAACGGTACACATTTTTTTAATTAAAGTATATTAGAGATAGGTTTCTTTTTTTTTTTTTTTTTTATTAAAGTAAAAATGGGATTTTATTTTTTTGCCTTTACATGCCCTTTAAAGCTATTTAATGTATCAGCCTGTACCACTGATCCAGGGAGAGAATTCCACATCTTCACAGCTCTCACTGTAAAAAAAAAAAAACCCTTCAGAATATATAGGAGGAACCTGTTTTCTTTTAATCGGAGTGGGTGAACTCGCGTCCGCTGGAAAGACCTACTGCTAAATAAAGCATTATTAAATGATCCACTTATATCCCCTTATATATTTATACATAGTTATCATATCACCCCTTAAGCACCTCTTCTCCAGCGTGAACATCCCCAATTTGGCCAGTCTTTCCTCATAGCTAAGATTTTCAATACCTTTTACCAACTTAGTTGCCTTTCTCTGTACCCTCTCTGATACAATAATGTCCTGTTTGAGCACTGGAGAGACAAACTGTACTGCATGTTCTAGATATTCTGACGTGTTTGAATCCATTAATACATCTGGATTTTAGGGTCTCTAAGTAGAGTGATTACTCGCCACATAAGAGAAGAGCCCTGAGCCCTCAGCACGAGGGAGCGTTCAAACCGAAAAGAACCTTTGGAGCAGGTACTCCATGAAGTCAAACTTCCACCAGGCAGATAAATTCAAAGTGAAGAGTTTATAGTGTCCCACAGCCTTACTCGTTTCATTTCATAAACACTTAATCAATTGAATCCATGTTTCTGACATGATTGTCATTGCAGCATATGGGGAATCATAAAAAGGCATGAGCCATGAGGCTGATAAGCAGAACATTTGGGCTTAGTTGATAGTAGCTGTAGCAGATTTGGGTCAGACTGCATCAATCCAATTTTTGGAACTCCATGACTAGATGGCTTAATGATTTCATAAGAATACTATGTTGTAAAGAACCAGCTATCTCTGCAGTGTATTGTGTGCAAATGCTGAATCATTAATACCATTATGTTGTAAACCTTTCCCTTACAATTCCTCAAGAAGGGGTATTGATGTTTATCCAGACCCCAAACAAGCTGAACATATTTCTAACTCGTACTATTATTAGAGTCTCTGAAAGCCATCCTTACAAGTATATATTAAGCATAATTATTGTCTTCTAGCACACACCCTTACAGGAAGCACAGATTCTTAGTAACAAAAGTAAATAGCAATTATGGTAGTATAAATATTTACTTTTTGCTTAACATTTATGTAGACCTTTCTGCTGTACATTGCTTATACGGTTGTGTACTATGAAATATACCCTCTGGAGCCTTTAACAAAGCATGTTGCATCCTCTGTATATTTAATAACCGACACTCTCAATCGCTTGTAGAAGTGTATCCTTCTAAATAGTGCTTAGTGATCTCATATGTTGTAATCTTTGCTTTATGATGTCTCTTGCATTGATGTTAAAGTGATACTGACACTAAAGAATTTCTTTTCAAAATATTAATCTACATCAAAAGTTACCTATAGTTCATACTGAATTTTTCACTGATCGTTCTGCTTTTGTAAGTAATTGCTGAAATCTGTAAGTGTGTGTAACTGTCTGTTATCTTAAAGGGGTCCTGTCATCGGAAAACTTGTTTTTTTTTTTGCAAAACGCATCAGTTAATAGTGCTACTCCAGCAGAATTCTGCACTGAAATCCATTTCTCAAAAGAGCAAACAGATTTTTTTTATATTCAATTTTGAAATCTGACATGGGGCTAGACATTTTGTCAATTTCCCAGCTGCCCCTGGTCATGTGACTTGTGCCTGCACTTTAGGAGAGAAATGCTTTCTGGCAGGCTGCTGTTTTTCCTTTTCAATGTAACTGAATGTGTCTCAGTGGGACATGGGTTTTTACTATTGAGTGTTGTTCTTAGATCTCAATTAGTGATTCTGTGTCAGCACACAACTCCTCCACTGTTTCAGGTGCACGTTCAATGGTGGCCACCCCACACCGTAGACAATTCAGTATAGACAAGAACAGCACCTTCTTAATGTAATAAAAAGGCCTTTATTCAAACATGGCACAGACCAATAGTAGCAACGTTTCAAGCCATGGTCTGTGCCATGTTTGAATAAAGGTGCTGTTCTTGTCTATACTGAGTTGTTCTTAGATCTACCAGGCAGCTGTTATCTTGTGTTAGGGAGCTGTTATCTGGTTACCTTCCCATTGTTCTTTTGTTTGGCTTCTGGGGGGGAAAAGGGAGGGGGTGATATCACTCCAACTTGCAGTAAAGAGTGATTGAAGTTTATCAGAGCACAAGTCACATGACTTGGGGCAGCTGGGAAATTGACAATATGTCTAGCCCCGTGTCAGATTTTAAAATCGAATATAAAAAAATCTGTTTGCTTTTTTGACAAATGGATTTCAGTGCAGAATTCTGCTGAAGTAGCACTATTAACTGATTCATTTTGTTTTTTCCATGACAGTATCCCTTTAAGCATTTCCATAGTATTGGAATCGGTACAATTAAGTGTTGTAAAACAGAATAAGGATACATAGGCTAAAGTTGTCTGTTATGGGGTAACCCACAAATGCTTCATTGATTTTCCTGATTAGTTTTGCATACAGTAGAACGTGTATTTCTGACATGCTTTCATAGAAATGATCTTCATTGCTAACACGCAAATCTGGAAGGTCACTGCTATATTAAAATTGTGTAGGTTTAATTGCTTATACCACAGCATCTTGTTTTATGTGCTACGGATGAGAAGAGCTGAGTACACCTCTTAGAAGCTGTAAACAAACGGAGCCAGTAAATGATTGACCTGTTGAAAGGGTTGCACTGTTGGCGATATACAGTTGTATTCAGAATAATAGCAGTGCGATAAAGGTCAAAATCCTTATAATAGCTTTTATTCCGTACACGCAAATGCATTTGGAACACTGCACATTCTATATCAAATTCCTTTATAGAAAGTGAAGAAAAGGGAATATTCGGCTGTATAGCAGTGTCTGCATTCTTCTTTACAAACTCAAACATTCATTGTATAAACCGAAAAATGTTTCAAGATTTTGCTTTCATTTGAATCACTAAACTAGTTGTATAATCAGTGTTTCTCAGAACTGCTACACATCTGTGTTACATGGAGTCAACCAGCTTCTGGCACCTGTTACATTCTACAATTCTTCTGCATTTCTTGCTTTTGCCTCGGAAAGAGCATTTTTGATGTCACCCCACAAGTTTTCTATTGGATTAAGGTCTGTGGATTGGGCTGGTCACTCCATAATGTCAATCTTATTGGTCTGGAACCAAGATGTTACTCATTTACACGTGTGTGTGTGTGTGTGTTGGAGTCGTTGTCTTCTTCAAACACCTATTTCAAGGACATTTCCTCTTTGGCATTAGGCAACATGACCTGTTCAAATATTTTGATATTATTGAAACTGATCCATAGTATGAGAAACACCCCCATATCATGATGCTTGTGCCACCATGTTTCACTGTCTTCACGCTGTACTGTGACTTGAATTCATTGTTTGGGGGGTCGTCTGACAAACTGTCTGCGGCCCCTAGACCCAAAAAGAACAATCTTGCTTTCATCCGTCCATATGCCACTTCTCTTTAGGCCAGTCAATGTGTTGTTTAGCAAATTGTAATCCACACGTTTTTTTTTTTTCCCCAACAATGGGACTTTGCGGGGGCTTCTTACCGATAGCTTGGCTTTACATAGGCGTCTTCTAATTGTAACAGTTTTCACAGGTTACTTTAGACCTTCTTTGATCTTCCTGGAGCTGATTATTGGTTGAGTCTTTGCCATTTTGGCTATTCTTCTATCCATTATTATGAATGGTAGTTTTCCTTCTTCTTCTTCTACATGTTTCAGGTTTTGCTTGCAATTTTAAAGCATTTGAGATCATTTTAACTGAGCAGCCTATCCTTTTCTGCACTTCTTCATATGTTTCCCCATCCAATCAACTTTTAAATCAAAGTACGCTGTTCTTCTGAACAGTGTCTGGAAAGCATGCACAACATTTTATGCCTTCTTCCCTCAAATAAGGGGCATGATTGACGCCTGTCTTTTTTTTTTTTACAGAATGAATGACCTAAGTAAATGAACTCCACTCTGTTATTATTTGGAACAAGCCTACACCAATGATTCAATTACACAGAATCATGACTGTTGGTTTTCTATTTCTCTACTACACCTGCTAGTAAATAGTTTGCCATGCAGAAATATCATTTCTACCAAAAACAGTGATTGATGAGGTTAGTGATGTTGGACAGCTGTTCTGAACAGAACTGCGTGTCCAAAATGCCCATGTTGCCAAATGCTTATGCAATGAACTTGTATATGTGAATAGTTAAAAATTGTGAGACCTTTCACCTCTGCGTCACTGTGAAAGTAAGTTTTTATCTATGTTTAGTCTTGTCAAGATAAAACAGTACCATGACTCATTATGTGAAATTTCCAACATTCATGTATTTGGCAAGACTTCATCATTTATAAAATGAATCGCTTATTAAAATCCTTGACTCACAGGGGGGCGCTTGTGAGCAGCCAAACAAGATGGCCGCATCTTGATAGAGCTGCGCTCTTCCGTGCCATCATCCCTGCTCAGCACCTCGCTTAAGCACCTTATATTCGGGATCTCGGGACTAGAAGGGTCAGTAACCATATTCCTGACACTCATATGGCCCACAGACGCCGAAAAAGAGAAAAAAAGGGCCCGGACACAGAGTCACGCCCTACCACGCGGAGCGTCGCATCTTATTTCACTAGGCCGCAAGCCTCCTCCCCGCCCCAGATGGCGTCGCAAGAAGACTCTTGGCTGGGCTTAGACTCCCAACCCGCCCGCTCTGCCACCCAGGAAAGAACACTGGTCGAGGAGCCGGCACTCATGGATAAATTCAAAGCAATGCTGCAACAAGAACTGGCTGCAACGGCGGCTGCCATAACGGCCGACATCTCCAAGCAAATACACGAACTCGGTCAGAGGACAGATGTCTTAGAACGGAAGGTTGATGATATAACCACAGTTCTAGACACACATGAGCAGGACATCACCGAACTACATAAGCAGTTGCACGAGGCCATGGACAAAATTGAGGACTCCGACAACAGGTCCAGCCGTAATAACCTCCGTATTCGGGGCCTACCGGAAACCATAACTGTCATACAGGTGGCTCCTGAACGCCTGGAATGCGACCGTATACATCGTGCCCTGAGATCGCAACGCGAAGGGGATCCCTCGCGCGACATTATCCTACGCTTACATTACCATCAAACGCAAGTCGCCATCCTGAAAGCTTTGCAGCAATCTGACAGACTGGATTACCAAGGGCACAGATTCCAGATCTACACGGACCTGGCTCCGGCGACCCTACAAAAACGCAAGGTACTTGCGCCTATTACTAAAGCGCTACAAGACCACCGTATCAGATACCGCTGGCTCTTCCCGGTCAAACTTGCATTCTCGGTCAACGACCGCCAACACCATACCCAATCCTTGCAGGCGGGCACAGAGCTCCTTCTCCGCCTCGGCCTGATGGAAACGACACCTGCCTCACCCCACAAACCGTCTCAATCCTCTCCGAGACGCAGCGTTTCACCCATCTGGAACAAGGTCGGGGCCTCTCCTCGGGCACGATCCAGTTTCCCCAATCAAACCTGATTTTTAGCAGGTTTGCTACACTTTATTTCTACGCTACCACCGTGTCTTGGTTATTTGCACTCCTGACGACCCATCTAAGGTAACATGCCTATATTCTACTTTCTATGAGTGGTTGGCCCAGAATATACCCCTTCAGAACTTATAATATATTGCCTTGCCCTCCTGGGCACGCCATGGGCCACCTTCAGGACATATGCCTTGTTTTTGGTGTTTTATATATTCTCATTTCCCATTGTATGTTCTGTTTACTATTCTACTCCCTTTGCACCTGGGGTGTGGGTAAATTATCTATTATACCTACCCTCCATAATGAGTCTTAAAATAATATTGCATAATGCACAGGGTTTAAATTCCCCCTTGAAAAGGAAAAAGGCTTTCTCCTATTATACTTCTGTCCACGCGGACATAGTTTACCTTCAAGAAACCCACTTCTCTAAATGCTCTTTCCCCAAACTTTTGCATAAGAAATTCCCTACTGTTTATATGGCTAACAGTGACAATAAGATGAAAGGGGTAGCAATCTGTATTAGAGCTGGTTTGCCTCTTCAGCTTCTCGATAAATTTGAGGATGCAGAGGGAAGGTTCCTAGCCCTGAAAGTTCTACTCAATCATGTGAAACTAACCCTGATTTCATATTATGCTCCCAACACGGCCCAATGTAAGTTTTTTGAGAAGTTGTCCGCGTTTGTGTCAAATTGGGCCGTAGGCAACGTCATTATGGGCAGAGATTCCAATGTTACCCTTGACAAATATTGGGATAGGCAGTTAATTACTCAACTACCTCAAACAGAGCAACCCCTACTTTCTACTGAGGGTAATAAGATTGGCAAGCTCTGCACTGCTATAGGTTTAGTTGAGATATGGAGGGAATTACATCCTGGTGTTAAACAGTTCACCCACTACTCAGCCCCCCACAAATTGTATACCAGAATTGACCATGTTTGGGTTTCCCAGTCCTTAACTACCTCACCTCAATCATCCAAGGTGCTGACCGTCCCCTGGTCTGACCACTCCCCTCTCTCCTACACCATTTCATTCCACCACACTCCCAAAAACTTCTCTAGGTGGCTAAACGACCTATTATTGAAGACCCCAAAACACTTTTCCCAAATTGAAAGCTCGCTTAAAGACTACTTTGCCAACAATCTGGGTTCAATAACATCTTACTCTATGCTGTGGGAAGCGCATAAATCGGTCTTGAGAGGCCTTCTGATACAAATGGGGGCCCAGCGAAGAAAAAACACCTCCAGGAACAGCTTAGACTGTCTAAATAATTGGAGGATCTAATCTTAGCCCAAGCAGCTGATCCACAAACTGACCTCTCCACCCAAATACACAGAAAAAAAACTGAGTTAGATCTATTGCTAACCTCAATGCACAAAGTGCCTTACAGTGGACCCAACAGCGCTATTATGCTCATTCAAACAAACCAAGCCGCATCTTTGCACAAAAGCTAAGGCACAGACTCGATTACACCCCTATCTCCACTCTCAAGACCTCCTCAGGCCACACAACCAATGCTCTCCCCAAAATACTGCAAGAATTTCACAAATTCTACGAACAACTTTACGCTTCCTCTTCGGAAGTCCCTTAATCTAAGCTGATCCAGTTTTTCCAAACTATCGAGCTTCCCACGATTCCTGACACCCAAATAGCCTCTATGGAAAAAGATATCACTGAAGAGGAAGTTAAACTAGTGATTCAACATTTCCAACTCTCCAAATCCCCTTGCCCAGATCGGTTCTCTACTCTGTACTACAAAAAATTCTCTCATATCTTGACCCCCCCACCTAACTAACATGTTTAACCAAATTCTATCAGGAGACTCTTTCCCCCAACAGACTCTTACTGCCAACATTACCCCAATTCCAAAGCCAGATTCGGACCTTACGGATTGTAAGCATTATCGCCCCATCTCGATCCTTAACATTGATATTAAAATCTTGGCCAAAATCCTAGCCGAACACCTCAATCTGATCCTCCCTACAGTGATTCACAGAGACCAGATGGGCTTTGTTAAAGGAAGGCAAGCGTCTAACATAATCCACAGATTATCCATACTGTCGACCCAAGCCCAGAAATCCCCGCTTCCTTCCATGCTCCTGAAATTGGACATACGCAAAGCCTTCGACTCAGTTGAATGGCCCTACCTCTACCATACTTTACTCAAATGGGGCTTTGGCCAAAACTTTATTACATGGATTAGAGCTTTATATCATAAACCCATGGCGAGAGTTACTATTGGGTCTCACTCGTCCACAACCTTTCCCATAGAAAGGGGCACTCCTCAATGTTGCCCCTTATCCCCTTTGCTATTCGACCTGATCCTGGAACCTTTAGCCATTGCAGTTAGAAGCCATACTGACATACAGGGTATCAGAGTTGGAACCCAGGAGCACTCCTTATGCCTGTTTGCAGACGATGTTACTATGCTCATCACGCGTCCCTTATCCTCCCTACCTCACTTATTTCAGACCCTACAAATGTTTGGCTCTATCTCTGGGCTGGTGACTAATCCTGAGAAAACAGAAGCTCTCAGCATTAACCTACCCCCCCCCCCCCCGAGATGATCAAACTACTATCCATAAACTTTGATATTCACTGGTGTAAATCATATATTTCAATTCTGTGAGTCAGGTTTACTGTGTCATATCATCAACTGTATAGGACCAATTATCCTTACATGTATAAGAAACTTCTCAAAATGTTGGAAGAGTGGGGCAAATACCACATATCATGGATAGGCCGAATAACTGCCGTGAAAATGTCTCTACTCCCGAAACTTATTCCGGGTACTCCCTGTGGATGTCTCTAGGAAAGATCTTAACCTATTTGAGAAACACATCACCTCGTTTATATGGAACGCTAAACCCCTGAGAGTGAACAGGAAAACACTAGAAAGAAGGCCACAGGATGGTGGATTAGGCCTCCCTAATCTAAGGAAATATTACTTAGCCTCCCAGCTCGCTCAAATCCCTGTACTACACCTACAACACTTGCCACCCCTTTGGGTTGAATTAGAGAACGCCCTAGTACTCCCTTACTCAGCAGAAGCACTGATCTGGACGCCCCCGTCCAAGCGCCCGCAGGTATTAAGCCCTAGCCTACAGCATACCCTGGGGTTATGGGACCAGAATGCTACATTATATAAACTGGTCTCCCTCCATAACCCGGTCGCTCCAATAGCTCACAAACCCATCTTTCCTTCCAGGGTTACAGGCCCGCTCGTTTAACTGGTGGTCCGCAAATCGGTTAACTAGGGTATATAATAGTCTCACAGTCAGAGGCCCCTTTTCAATGTCTTATTTGAGAGAGAACTATGACATCCCGGACTTTGAAACCTTTAGGGCTACCCAACTTCTACACTGGGCACAGCAATGTTGGTCTCTGAGTGACCCTGAAGCACCCACTCAAACCTACTTTGAGAGATGGTGCACAAGTCCTTCTACCACCCCTAAAGCTGTCTCTCTACTATATCGTAATATGATCTCTCCGGCTAATCTCACAGACCTGAATTATATCAAAGCTTGGCACAAAGAATTGAGAGATTACCTTAGCAGAATACGATTGGGTAAAGGCATGGGACAACCTAAAACATAGTTCTAGGAATACCACACTCTCTGAGGCGGGGTATAAAGTCCTCTTCAGATGGTACTTGACGCCTGTGAGATTGGCTAGGATACATCATTCTCCCCTAGATCACTGCTTCCGTGGTTGCTCATCCTCAGGTACCATGACACACATTTGGTGGTCATGCCCAAGAGTGACTAGGTTTTGGACTTGGGTATACAATATAATTTTCTCTATTTTACAGCTTAACCTGATAAAGTCCCCATCTGAAGCCCTTCTGGGTGTGTCCCCTCGTAGTGTCCCCACTCTGAAGCTCAAACTATTGAACCACATTTTCCTTGCCGCAAGGCAAACTATCGCTAAGTCATGGAAATCTCCCACCATCAATTTTGCAATGTTTAAAAGCAAACTGGACTGGATCTTCATTAATGAGAGACTCTCTGGCATAGCCACTGAGACTCTTTCTAAAGTAATGAAGATTTGGCAACCTTGGATCTTATATAGGTTTGGTGACTCCATACCTCTTAGTATTGCATCATTGTAAAACCTGTATATGTAACTGGTACTACTGTATCCATAGTACTCTCTACACCATTAACGTGTCTGACGCTGCAATTTCACAGCTGTTCTTAGCCCCTTTAGGCTTTTCTCACCCCTTTCCCCCCACCAAAATATACACGTCCACCCCTCTGTTATGCTCTATTTGCATTCTATAGGGATCTCTCCCTATTTCTTCCTGTTAACTACTGCCAATACGAAGTAATTGAAGTCAAAATGCTTTTTCAAGAATGGTTCCATTGTGTAACTGATTACTACATTTGTAACTCGGTATTACTTTCATTGATGTAATTCCTTACAAAATGTCATGTTCTGTAAATGCTATTTTTTCTCTGAAAATTTCCAAAAATAAAAACATTTAAAAAAAAAATCTTTGACTCACAAGCTAGTTTTATTTTTTGTTTATACAGGACATATTAAGCTGTCTGACCTAAAACAGTGTTCTCCACTTTGTTATATCAAATGAAGATGGTCTGGGTGATCCTGAGACCGTAAATGATTTGCCTGGTGTAATAAAAACTCCTGCCGTATGAGTCATGTAGTAGTGGGCTGCTTTTTCCAGTCGGTAGTGAATCAAGTCATCATGTGGGCCTGGCATGATAAAAACACTGTCTCAAACATATAAATAGGCTTTGTCAGACATAAACAAATTATTCAGTGACTGCTTGGTGTGGCTATGTACATGTGTAAGCATGATCATACGGCTTCAGTTATGACAAGCTGGCTTATTGCAAAATAGGGCATATTGTAATGCTTTCTATATACCCTAGTGCCACATATTGTTTGTGCAAATGTATTATCAATCGTTTTTATTAACATTTTCATTAGCACACAGTGGATATTAAGAGGAGTTGTGCATATTAACATTTTTAACCGAAGAATAGACAAACATGTGAAGACAAAACTTATCTATTGTTAATCACCATCATGTACAGATAACTTTCTTACTCCTCATAAGGACTAGTGTATTTGTAGATGTTGTTCGTGATGCAGCAGAGTCCTCTACAAAAGCTTCAATTGTATACCAAATCAATCCCAATCCCTATTTGCATATTTAAATACCTGCCAAACTCCGTTGTTCAGTATTTTATACGGACATGTAACGCTATTTTTGGGTGTCCCAGTTGTAAGACTCGTCTGGTCAGGGTTTATTGCCACTAATGTTCTACCTGTTTTCCGCCTTCAATAGAAAATGCAGATTGGTTTTTGGAGTTCACTGACCCTAGCAACCAAAAAAACCTCAGCTCAACAGGTTTAATTTTTATTATAATGATTTTTCATTCTTTGTATTTGTTTTGAGCCAGTTCAGTGTGAAAATAAAAACGGGGTAAATTGCCTGTGCAAAAAGAAAAAAAAAGTACCCCTTGTTTTAAACTATAAGGATATTAAGATGCCATGGAGTTCCATGGTCATATAAAAGCAGGTGACAGACCAAGTGCTTTTATACAGGTCATGGGATTGCAAAAAAAACCTAGCATCTTCAGTTTTTTTTCAGCAGGGGATACAATATCCATTATAATAAGTTTCATTGGGTAATTTGACATAAATTCCATCACGAAGCACCAATTTTAACTGACCTCACTAAGCATTGTTTATAAGGATATAATTTAAAGGATAATGAGAAAAGTAATCCAGTTGTGTCCCCTTAGGACAAATTTGGGTAACATGATTTATATTAAAAGGGAAAGGTCACCAGGGACGTTTTTAACATTGTGGTTTTTAAATACGTGCAGCCGAGCATAAATACACCAATGAAATCACATGCGCATGATTAGGTGCGCTTGGCAGCCTGTAGTTTTCTTTTCCCAACATGCATTTCTGTATTTAAATTGTTTGTTCCCCACAATTCTGCTCAGAAGGATTTTATTAAACTTTTGTGACAAAAAGCTAAGCGGAAAAGCAATTTAATGGAAAATGAAATCAATACCCAACGTAATTGTCACCAGCAGACAACACCCCAAATATGTATATGCACAGTCCATCTCGCAAGCATTTGGCCAACATATTGAAGGTACGTAACGTATTTCCACGAAGTGTATTTCCAAACATGCAGATCCCATAGAGTTTGATGATATGGCAATTCCTTGGCGTACTGGTGTTTCTGCTGAAAAACACATACTGGCGGATGTTGACTCGCAAATGCCCAGTGGGAATTGCTGAACTCAACCTGTGTGACCACACACAATTTAATCTGATTTATATCGGTAGAGCAGGCACACTGAGCAAACACTTGTCCTGTCCCTTAGGATCTCCCACCTTCATTGCTGCAACCTACTCCTCACAGGTATTGCAACAAATCACCTTTCACAACTCCAGTCTGTTCTAAATGCTGCTGCTATACTCCATCGATCTCATTGCTCAACAGCCGCCACTCTACTATGCATATCCTTTCACTGGCTTCCAAACTACTCACATGTACATTCAAGACCCTTAACAATGAAGCCCCTCTCTATATTTCATCTCTGATCTCAAAATACAGTCCTTCGTGCAACCTTTGCTCTGCTTCTGACCTTCTCCTCTCATCACTTCAGCCCATTCTTGTCTACAAGACTTCTCTTGGGCTTCTGCCTTTCTCTGGAACTCTCTGCCTTGAGACTGTGTCCTCCAAACTTTCTATCGTACATTTTACGATTTTAAGACCGACATCTGCCAGAATATCGGCCGGGTTTAAAAATCTTTATTGGTCCCTGTGCAATCTATGCAGGGCCAAGCAGGCAGCTACTCTTCAGTTTGAAATGGTCTTTTTAGTTGATGGACACATTGTACATTTAAACAATCATTTCAAGATAATCGTGATCTCACGATAATGATTGGATCTTTTAAAAATCTTTACATCTATGGCCAGCTTTACAGCAACGAAATACCACATATTTTAAAGTACTACTACACCTATAGCAGCTGTTACGTATCTGTGATTCCTCAAAATGGAGCAAGTCTTACAGCTTTTTAATGCCATTGAGCAATCCATCTTCCCACTAATAAGCTTTTTAATGCCATTGAGCAATCCATCTTCCCACTAATAAGTCTAACAAGTACTTCAGCCTTTTCACCTCGCACAGTATAAGTCATGTTGCTAGTTGATGTTTTCACAACAGGGCAGGTCTTTAACGTATACCTTTAGGTGATTCTTAGTAAGCCTCTTCTTACACCAGCATATGAGTAAATAGGAAGTCGACAGAGCAGTGTCTTTGCTCACCATCTAGACCAGTGATCCCCCTAACCTTTTGAACCCGTGAGCAACATTCAGAAGTAAAAGGAGTTGGGGAGCAACACTAGCATGAAAAATGTTCCCAGGGTTCTAAATAAGGGCTGTTATTGGCCGTTTAGTAGCCCCCTATGTGGATTGTCAACCTACATTGAGGCTCTGTTTGGCAGTACACCTGGTTTTTATGCAACCAAAACTTGCTCCCAAGCCAGGAATTCAACAATAAGCACCTGCTTTGAGGCCACTGGGAGCAACATCCAAGGAGTTGGAGAGCAACATGTTGCTCATGAGCTACTGGTTGCGGATCACTGATCTAGACTCTCATCCCAATAATAGTGATTTTTTTTATCACTGTTTAATTTGCGTTTTTTTTTATTCCCCCCACCTTCAAGCAACATTGATTATCTTGAAGTAATTTGCTTTTACATTTTATTTACTTGGAGAATCTTACATTCGCCCATTGGGCTTTTGTTTTTTTTGATGTTGAATATAACTTGTCACAGGGAAATGTGCTGGAAATTACTGGTATCCTGTAGCAGAATATCCCCCCCACTGCCCTAGATCGCACTGTTTTCTTTGGGGGGAAAACTTTGCAATTGTGCGACCAAAATCAAGCTATGTTCATCTATTTCAATTGGTGTATTCACAATTTAGTCAAAGTAATCCTCTTTAAAGGAAAATGGAGTGCTTATATCTACTGTTAAGTGTACCATGTGTAGGCATGAATGTTGAATTATCATCCAAATATTGTACAAACACCTCTCCTACAATGATACAGAACCTCATTTTAGCTACAGTAAATGGAAATATTTATTGTGTGCATGTTATTACAAATCTGAGACCTGTTATCTAGAATGCTCTAGACCCTTCCGGGTAAGGGGTTGCTGTATTTTAGATCTCTATACCTTAAGGCTACAGAAAATAATCGACATATTGTGTAAAAATAATAATGTACCATGCATTACAATCAGGGCAGCCATCAGGGGGGAGAGTTGTAGGGGGTCCCGAGGGTAAGGGGGGCCCGGCCACGCTGCACTTTCTTGATTAGCCGGGCCCCCCTGCTTTCTGAGAGCTGCTGACTTCAGGAAGGCAGGGCGGGAGCACAAGGGGAGGTATCTACTGTCCATTACTTCCCCTTATTGGTCATAGAGTTTAAGCCCCAGTTGAGCTGCTCAGGGATTGGATAGCTGAGGTATGAACTTCTCCTCCAGCTCATCCAATCACCATGCAGCTTTACCAGGACTTGAAATTCTGTGACCAATAAAGGAAGAAAATGGTGTCACTGGAAGAAAATGCAGCCACCTGTGCTCCCCTCCTCCCTTCTGTAGTTGGCCGTTCATTGACAGCAGGTGGGCCACACTAATGAAGTAAGTACAACATGGCAGGGCCCCCCAAAGGTAACCCTTTGTGGTCCCTGTTGTGTGGTGGGGCCCTGGGCACTAATTTTTTTTTTAAACTTCTGGGGGGGGGGGAGCAAGTGTTTTTACATGGATATTTAAGGGGGCCCTGACTACCAATTTTCTTATAACATGGGGGGGAGACCACCAATTGTTTTTCCCCATGTGGGGTCCTAGCTACCAATATTTTTTAATGGGGGGGGCCCTGACCACCAATATTTTTTTATCATGTGGGAACCATAGCCACCAATGTTGTGGTTTTTTTTTTTTTTCTTTTTTTGTGTGCGGTGGGGAGGGCAGACTTGTAGGTGGGGCTTGTGGTGGGAGCAGCCCAGGGGGCCCAGGAAATTTTTTCGTATGGGGCCCTGCGATTTCTGATGGCGGCCCTGATTATAATCATTTAGATATAGAAGAATTGTGCTTTTTAAAGTGATGTTTCAGGCTGATTTATTGAATATTTCTGCAAAAACCCCAATAATCCTTCCACTTCCTTCTCCTTGAATTCCCAGACTGTGCAGGGGAGCTGGCGGCTCTCGGCTCACTGTATTGTAGGACAGGAACCAATCAGCAGCTAGCAGGACCTGATAGGGCTCTGAAACCTGTCTGTTCTTGTGTGACCGCAGGGCTGTGATTGTCTGTCTGACTCCTACTGTGCTTCTGGCAGGGACCGTTAGGGCACGCCCACCCCTCATTTGAAACCCAGACGGGGACCAGTGAACATCTATTGGGAGCTATTTTTAAAGATATTAATTTTTAGCACCATGGTAAAGCAACACCATATATTACTCATAATTGCCTACACAATTATAGTGTTTTTTCATTTATCCTATACGTCTCCTTTAAACCCAATATGATTGCTTTGTCTCCAGTGGGGGTTAATTATAATTTAGTTGGGATCAAGTACAACGTACTGTTTTTTTATTTATTTTTTACAGAACAAAATGAAATTATTTTTGTAAATTGAAATTATTTGATTAAAATAGTCTATGGGAGATAGCCTTCTGTAATTGTGAGCTTTCTGGACAACCATTTTAGTTATATCTGATCCTATACATCCATATTTTTATGTAAAAGAGTGTAATGGAGGCTGAGTTGGGGCAGGCTGTGAGACGTATTGTGAATGCATAGTCAATAATGTACCCAAATGTAAAATATAGAAATATAGAAGTTACTTAGGAGTTCCATGATCATATGGAATGCCAAGATGAGTTATAATGTCCTCATATTTTATAACCGGGGTACAATAAATATTTATAATACACAAGTTTGTGAATCAAGGGACAAATTACTTCACTGAGCACCATTTATAAGAAGGATATTCAGGACTCTTGTGTATTATAGTGGGATACATTACTAATATAGATATTATTGGCTAAAGGGTTGTGTGTGTAAATGTCAGTGAAACCCTTCAGTGAAAATGTATCATTTTAGTGTATCAAATGTGGCCATCTAAAAAAGATTAAAAACAATGAAACTCGGAAACTATGTATCTAGGAGGCAACAATTTTAAATAGACATCATTGTAACAACTTAACCTATCTCCTAATTCTTAGAGATTGCGTACTCACGTTATTAACCACAGGCTATATAACCAATATTTTACAGAGCTTTTCTCTAGTTTAGAAGCAGCTATATCGCATATATCTACTCAGATAGCTAGCTAGAGAATACATTTCATTTAGTCCTCTGGGTGCTACTGTATCAAGGGTCCGCATCCACTTGGCTTCTCGTTGTAATAGAAGTTTCAATCTATCACCCCCTCTATTTAGAGGTGGGATGTGGTCAATCAAAATTGCCTGTAAAGAGGATAGTGGGTGTTTGCACCCCAGAAAGTGTCTGGCATGGGGCTAAAAGGAGCCAAAAAGCATTCACCATATGTAAGCGTTAAAATCTCATTTTGGGTATTGGGGCAGGGGCACACTGAACGGCCTTCCCCCTGCTATAATGCAAAAACGCCAGCGGAACCGGACCAGCGGCCCTATTCGATTTCCGAAGGAAATCCAAAGAAAACTTAGGGCAACTTCAAAAATCGAAGCTCCGTGAGTGCATTGCCGTAGGCAATTTTTCATTTTAGCAGGGTGAAGGCAGTTCGGGGAGATTGTTGCCCCAAAGAAGAGGCCAGGCGACTAAACCCCCCCCCCCCAAATCTGCCTGTGTGCCCCTGCCCTTAAGGCTTGTAAACACCTTCTGTTTTCAGAAGGCTTTATACTACACTGTATATATATTTATTTTTAATTATAATTATTTTAGTAGTCTTGGTTAGTTTTCAGTATTATGTCTTTTGATATTGACTAATTCAGTTAGAGCATATATGAAGGAAATACTATTCATGTCTGTATATTGATTTTTAATTGGTAGAAAAAGTATATATGATAAAGACTTGCCAGAAGGCCCCGTCCCCATTTCTTCTTATTGCTGGAATGCAGTGCAAGCTTTGGCATGTGTGCATTCCTCATTTGCCATTAGTCTTCATTATCCCACAGTGATGCTCTGGGAGTATATTACTGTACATTCTATCTAAATACAATTCACTTAGACCCTTATCTCCGTTACAGGAATATTGGCAACTTTGCAGTGAAAGAAAATCTCTCTCTCTCAGTTACAACTCAGTTACAACTAGGGTTGCCACCTGGCCGGTATTTTACTGGCCTGACCAGTAAAAATGATGCTTGAGCACAATGTTAACAGGGACAAAAGATGAATGTATAGGAAGGCCGGTATTTTTTTCCAGAAAAGGGGGCAACCCTAGTTACAACTGGATACACCTGAAAATGAAGGCTTGTTTAAAATGCAAATGAACTATTCTCCATAAAAATATTGTATGGATGATGACAACATGATTGTGTCTGCATTTATTATAATGCTGATGCTGTAAGTATTGCTCACCAGGGTTCCATTAATTGAAATACAGATATAGGATCCATTATCCAGAAAGCTCTGAATCATGGAAAGGCTCCCATAGACTCCATTTTAATGAAATAATCCACATTTTTAAAAATGATTTCCTTTTTTCTTCTCTTTTCTCTCATAAAAAAACAAAACAAAACTTTGTACTTGATCCAAACTACAATATAAATCTTATAGGAAGGAAAACCAGATTATTGGGTTTATTTAATGTTTACATTATTTTCTAGTAGACTTTAGCAGCCATGAAGATCCATATTACAGATAGATCCGTTGTCTGGAAAACCTCAGGTCCCGAGCATTCTGGATAACCATTTCCATACCTGTATTTCAGTTCATGCCAATTACATAATCAGTTTAGTAAGCTTTACAGAGCCATGATTCCTTTACCCATATCTGTCAGACAATGCTGTGCTTAAGCCTCTGGATAAATGCAGGCTGAGAGAGCACGAGGCACAAAAATGCAATATCTAGACTAGTAACCACTGCTTTGGCCCGGGTACAGGCACAGGTGACTATTTTGTTGCATACCCATTCATTTGCACTCTGAAATCATGCATATTCCTGCGCCAACATAGTGGTTCTGGGTACAGACAAGGAAGAAAGCAGATTCCAGGGTATTTCTAGGCTGACATTTCAATTCAATCACATTCTGTTGCAAGTCTAAAAACAATGCCCCCCCTCTCCAAAAAACTGTATATTATTGTTTCATATAGAAACCAATGCATTACTATACGTTTCAACATTTACAAATTGTGTAACGTGGAGGTAAAAGCACTACGGTTTTCCACCAGCAGGAAAAACACAGGCAGAAAATATGCTACATACAGTGGTGGTTGGAAATTTGTGAACGTAAAATATCTAAACGTAGATGAAGAAAGGTATTTAGTTATGTATTTATTGGAATAAACAAACTATCCAAGGACCGCAAAAGGAAGTATTCACTTTCACTCAGTACTTGATTTGACCCCTCTTTGTGCAGCAATAACTGCAACTAAACGTTGTGGTAACTGTTGATCAGTCCTGCACATCAACTCTGAGGAATTTTAGCCCATTCCTCCATACAGAACAGCTTCAGCTCTTGGAGGCTGGTATGTTTCCTCACATGATGCTCACTTTAGTTTGTTCCACAATGTTTCTATTGGGTTATGGTCAGGACTTACCACTGTTTCTTGAGATTTAGATCATAGACAGATGTCTTGATATTTTTCTTTAGAATTCTCTGGTATAGTTCAGAATTCATTGTTCCATCAATGATGACAAGCCTTCCAGGCCCAAAGCGGAACACTTCCACCACCTTGTTTCACAGATGGGACAAGGTTCTTATGCTGGAATACAGTGTTTTTTCTTTCTCCAAATGGAACGCTCCTCATTTAAGCCAAATAGTTCTATTTTGGCTTCATCCACATTCTAACAGTATCCTTCTGCTTTGTCCACATGATCTTTAGCAAACTGTAAATGGTCAGCAATATGTTTGGGGGAAAGCAGTGGCTTTCTCCTGTTTACCTTGCCATATACACCATTGTTCATTGTTCTACTGATGGTGGACTCGTGAACATAAACATTCACCAATGTATGACAGGCCTTCAGTTGCTTAGAAATTACACTGGAGGAATTTCCTCCATTTGTACATAATTTATCTGGCTGTTGATTAGTGGAGTCCAAACTTTTTATAGATAGTCTTTTCCAGCTTTATGTGCATCAACAACTTTTTTTTTTTTTTCCTGGGGTTCTCGGACACCTCCTTTGTTTGATTCATGATACACATCCGCAAATGTGTCTTGTATGTAAACAGACTTTGCATGATCCCTGTTCTTTAAATATAACGGAGCCTCTCGCACCTTATTGTCATGCCATTGACAGAAAACGCCACTTACTTTGCCACACTCGGATTCTTTATTGTATCATTTTTGTGTCAATAAGTACATGATCAAATGTTGTTTTGTGTAACTGGGTTTTCTTTATCTTGACTTTAAAATAAGATGGTGTTTTAGATCACATTCATATAAAAATATAGTAAATGTTAAGGGGTTCACAAACTTTTGAAGCACCTCTGTATACCATGAACTTTTTAACCACAGGTCGGAACTGAACCGGAATTCAGCTGTTGTAGTGCAGAGTACGAACTCTATTCCTCAACAGGTTGAGTTGGGTTGAGCACCTCACATGACGGGGCTCTCAAACTCCTGTATCAGTGTGCTGCAATATGGAATTATCTCAATCTACAATTGGAACGGTATAATGATATCTACTGATAAAATTCCTTTGGTTATAGAGGTCTTTTTGCATTTGACCATGTGTCTCTTTTCATTCTTTGTCTGTCTGTCTGATTTTAAAGTTACATCTAAAAAGTGCTTGTTTAAAATGACAAGGCATTGATGTACATTGGAGCTAAACCGCTCTATATAATTCCTGTGCAGCATTTATGTCAGCCTTGCTGCCATACGGTTTCTGAAAAAACAATTTCACAAATAGCTGGCTGAGGATTCTTGAATAAACCTTGATGACTACAAGTTTTATATTCCTGATTTAATGTGTAAAGACACAACAGCTACAAGAGCAAAGGTAGTTATGATTTAGATGTGGGTGTGCCATGGGTGCAGTGTTAATATCAGTGGACTTATTATTGTATAATCAGTGCAGAATGACTTGCCAATATGACTAAGGGTGAGGCTTATGCTAAACATGCTATGCCAAGAACATGCATTAGTTTAAAGACCTGTTATTTTGCAGTAGCTCCAAGTATTCTATTACCCATTCACAGAAGAGTTTGCCTGAATTGCTTATTTTACTAAAATAGAGTATTTCCAACCTCAGTGTGAACGGCAATACTGAACCGTTGATAAAGTTGGTAACAGACTCCATGAGTCAATAGCCCTGTTTTATCACATGGTGAGCTAGCAGAACAGGCAACATTTAAAGCAAATTGTAAATGTTTACATACTGTATTTACCTTGGAATCTCTGGGATACATAATGTTTTACAGCAGTGAGGGCATATAGGGTCATGAGGAACTGACTGTATCTTACCAGAAAGTGTCTAATTATATTCCTTTTTAATAAATTCCTCCATTTAAAATCGCATGATTCCAGTTATTTAACAATCTTTTCCTTGTAAAGAAATTTATATGGTTCCTTGTTCTTAAACGTTTGCTCTCAAATGGTTTAGGATACCCCCTTGTTCAGCATGAGTTCAGTAAATCGGGCTTGTGCTGAACATATTTTTGGCTGTTCTTTGGTTTGGTTATTTCTTGAGCTAAACAGGGCTAACAGAGAAATTTATGATCTCCGTTGTTTGTTCCTTGCAAGGTAGATAATTAGATTACCATGAACAAGCCCCTTCCTTTACCCTCTTTTGTGACTGTTTTGTTAGCAGGGGTCCATTATGCAGAGGGTTTTTTGAGGTCTGAAAATCTAATTAGATATACTGTACCTTTAGAGTAGTCTTGCACATCATTTCTAAACAAGTGCTTCATTGACCAGTGAATGTAAAGCAGAGATGGGGACTTTTTAATGTGCCTATTTCATTGAAATAAGAAGGTTTCTAATAGGAAAGGATGTGGGGAAATTGTCCAGAAATATTAATTCTGTACAAATATGTGATCATTTATCCAGAAACCCATTTTCCAGAAAGATCCTAATAATAAGGCCAGACTCCATTTTAATCCTACAAAAAATTTATATCATTGTACTAAGATATAATTAATTCTTATTGAAGACAACATTATCATATTGGGTTTAATTAATGTTTGCATAATTTTTTAGTAGACGTAAGGCACGGAGATCCAAATTATGGAAAAACCCTTTATATGGAAAACTCAGGTCCCATACCTGTACAATAACATGTAGAAAATGCATGAATTTAAGACTATACATATTATGCATATCAATAAAACCATTATCTTCTGTATTTCCTTGTTTTGCATGTATGTATATGTGTACACGCACACACATTTATACACACGCATATATACACAGGCATATATACACACGCATATATACACACGCATATATACACACGCATAAATACACACGCATATATACACACACACACACACACCCATACACAACAAAAATATTGCTGCATAGGTTTTATGTTTGTTAAAGCTGGGCACATGTAAAGATTTGCCTTGTTTGACAGGGTCACTAAGCAAGCAGATTTTTCCCTGGTTTTAGCAACCCACATAAAAGCCAAATAGGGAGGGTCCACCTCTAAAAGAATGCATGCCATCAGTTTGGCAATATACACTTTCAAGTAAGCGATCAACAGGTGAGTATTTACCAAATGGAAACCGTTAAAATTTGGTTTATTTTCCCCAATAATTATTTATTTTTTTTTTTTAAGGCTCCAGCTCTATGTATAATATTATTTTGTCAAAATAACCAAGCTATAGTATCTTAAAGGGATACTGTCATGGGGAAAAAAAAAAAATTCAAAATGAATCCGATAATAGTGCTGCTCCAGCAGAATTGACTGGGGGCAGCTGGGAAATTGACAATATGTCTAGCCCCATGTCAGATTTCAAAATTGAATATAAAAAAAATCTGTTTGCTCTTTTGAGAAACGGATTTCAGTGCAGAATTCTGCTGGAGCAGCACTATTACCGTATATACTCGCGTATAAGCCGAGGTACCTAATTTTACCTCCAAAAACTGGGAAAGCTTATTGACTCAAGTATAAGCCGAGGGTGAGAAATGCAGCAGCTTCTGGTAAGTTTCAATCAAAAAATTGAGGGTTTCTGCTCCCATTGGAGGTGCTGGCGTCTTGTTTTTGGATGCCGGCGACCATTCTTGGACGCCGGCGAATATTCTTGGAAACTATTCTTGGACGCCGGCCACTATTCTTGGACGCCGGCCACTATTCTTGGATGCCAGCGACCGTTTTTGTGCTTGACCCGAGTATAAGCCGAGGTAGCGTTTTTTCCCATGACAGTATCCCTTTAAGTTGTTTCAACTTGCACATTTTGCCATAGACCTGACTCATTTGTGTTCAACCTAACTAAAGGTGTGGCTATCTTAATTTTTAGCTATGCATGTACAAACACGATTGTTTTGCCTCATATATTGTACAAGGTGAAGCTTCACAAGTGGTATCCATTTGTTACTTTTTAGCAGTTTGCTTTAATGTTCATATATATATGGAAATCTAGTAATTGTAACCCTATAACCTGGAATTACAGAAAGTCCATGATTGTTTCACTGAAGATAATTGGTGTTGCTGTTTCTGCTTTAACTGCTCATTATACATTTAGCCTCTCAGTCGCTGTTAGTTTGTTGGAGAATTCGGCAAACAGGTGTAGGTAAAGTTAAACCCGCTGAGGAAGACTACACGTTGTTTTCCCATTACACAAACCTCTGGGCTAAATGTTATCCTGATGCATAAAGAACATCAGGGGCAACATACAATGATAGGGTATATACATATATTTTTTAGCAAACGTATGGTGGCCATGTACCTTTTCTTTGTGTATGATGATGCCAAGCAATCTTAAGGCACTGGACAGTGTTTATATAATGCTTTAAGTCTAATTATTAGATTATATCTTTTACTGAGTATTTGTGTAGCACTCCAGCTGTATACACAAGTACTTTTACAATAAAGAAGCAATTTTTATTAAAGGGGTTGTTCACCTTTGAAATAACTTTTAGTATGACGTAGAGTGATACTCTGAGACAATTTGCAATTAGTTTTGATGTTTAATTATTTAAGGGTTTTTGAATTATTTAGCTTTTTATTCAGCAGCTCTTCAATTTAAATTTTAAGCAGTCTGGTAGCTAGGGTCCTAATTAATCTAGCAACCATGCATTGATTTGAATAAGAGACTGGAATATGACTAGGAGAGGGTCTGAACAGAAAGATGAGTAATAAAAAGTAGCAATACAAATACATCTGTAGCCTTACTGAGCGTTTTGTTTTTAAAAGCGATGAGTGATGCCCATTTGAAAGAGTCAGAAGAAAAAGGCAAATAAAAAAAAAACTATAAAAAATAAATAATGAAAACCATTTGAAAAGTTGCTTTGAATTGGCCATTCTATAACATGCTAGAAGTTACCCTAAAGGTGAACCACCCCTTTAAATAATAACTTGGGAAGGACAAAAGTCCAAAAATCTATATATAGTCACAGATGATATTACAACACCTCAAATTTGAGAGCTTTGGAGCCTCACATTTCATGCCAGTACAATAAAGCCACACAGAGTGCTTGAGTACTTAAATTGATTATTTCTAAACTAGAAACTCCCAGGTGAATATTTGTGTTAAAGCTAGATGTAGCAAGACTTATTTACTAATGCTGATCAAACGCGGGCAATTTAGAATAATGTAAATAACAGACTACCCTCAGTACAATTGATTTACCCATAAATAATCTGGTCTATCAGTAACTCTTGAGTGAATGTGGATGCCATGGGCCTAAGTGTAGATGAAGATGCTCTATTTGACCCTGAGTATTTTTTTCTGCAGTGCTGCTGATGTTAGTTTGCCTTCAGGGGGGATGGTGGCACATTGAATTCAGCTGTAATGAACCATTGGTTGTGCATTGCAGTCACACAATTCAATATATATAGTGCAAAAGGGGGCCATGTCTTAGCACTAACTTTTAGCCTTCAGATGTTTATGCATGGACCCTATTTCTTTTTCTACTGGTGTGCATAAAACACAGCCATTCAGACTTACTTAGGGAAGTTCCTATTGGTATCCATACGTTTAGTAGCTTGTTAGTCAGGAATTTGTTTCTGTTGGCTGTTTAGGCAAAGCAGTTTTGGGTAGTGAAACCGGAAACCGTGAAGGGACACTAGATCTGTTTTGAGGTACAGGGTCAGGTTTGTGTAGCACGGTTCATGGTTGTCAAACATACAGTTTTGTGGAACGATCACCAGCGTCTCCAAACTCCCTTCCATATGAGTGGGTACTGGGAATTGAAGCTGAACATTTGTTAAACTCTGGATGTAGTCCAGCAACCACTGGAGAACCATTGACTCAGGCCTCCACTTGTTGTACTGCAACTTCTTACATACTTCTGACAGCTTTAAAGGAATAGTTCAGTGTGAAAATAAAAACTGGATAAATAAATAGGCTGTGCAAAATAAAAAATGTTTCTAATATAGTTAGTTAGCAAAAAATGTAATGTATAAAGGCTGGAGTGATTTTATGTGTAACATATCAGTCAGAACTGCTTTTCAGCTCTCTTTGTTTACACTGACTGGTTACCCTGGCTACCAGGCAGTAACCAATCAGAGACTTGAGGGGGAGCCACATGGGTCATATCTGTTGCCTTTGAATCTGAGCTGAATGCTGAGGATCAATTACAAACTCACTGAACAGAAATGTACCATGTGGCCCCCCTTCAAGTCGCTGACTAACTCAGAGTTATAGAGCTGAAAAGCAGGAAGTTGGATTCTGGCTGTTTTATTAGACATTTGTTCACTCCAGCCTTTATACATTACATTTTTGGCTAACTAACTATATTAGAAACATTTTTTATTTTGCACAGCCTATTTACCCAGTTTTTATTTTCACACTGAACTATTCCTTTAAGGGAAAATCAAACTATCCTACAAAACAGAGGTATGGAATTTTGGTGCAGAGTTTAACACATTCGTTTACAGTAAAATTATATGATTTGCAGCAAATGGCGATTCATCAAACTACAGTAGGGGCAGATTTATTAATAGTCTAACTGAAAATTTGAATTTTCTAATTTTTTTATGGTCAAAACTCGCAAATTCGAATTGTGAATTATCCAAACTCCATTAGCGTTTTAGTTCGAATTTCGAGATTTATCATACTCTGGCTCTTTAAGAACTCAAATTCGACTATTTGCCACCAAAAACCTGCTGAGTTCATGTATAAGTGGGATATATGGGATAGGTCCAGGCATCAATTTGGACTTGTTACTCGCCTTCCTGACATTCAATCAATCAAGTTTTCGAGTCTTAGATATTTGATTATTTTATTAATCAGTCTATTTTCGAGTATATTCAAATTTAAGAAAGTTTTTAAAAAAACACGCATGAATTCAAAATTCGACCATCAATAAATGTGCCTCTTGCAGTTTCAAAAGAGAATTTCTAGTTTACCTTGTGATTTCTCTGGTTTAACATGTGGATTCCAAGTTTAGGGGTTTGGATTCTGTCACCCCTACATTTTATTCATTAATCAGATCTAGTAACTATTCATTACAGCTTTGAGTGAGCGTTACTGACTTTTTTTTTTCATGCATTTTTTTTTTCATTTAAGTGATTGACTTATTGTGCATTTTTCTGTTTTAACATAATATAAAAATGTGATTTAATGCAACTGTCTAAAACCACAGACCTGAAAGCTCATGGGTACAACTGGGCAGAATAAAATGCAAACAATTGGTTTGTGTTTAGGTAGATAGAATTTGGTTATATGCGGCTCTATCCCAAAGGAAGTGAAACAATGCAGACTATAAAAAAAAAAAAAATAAGTTGGTTCGGCTGAAATAAAGGCCCAAACGCTATATATTTTATAAATTAGATCAGCAATCAAATTAAGTCATGGCTCACCCGATGTACAGCATGACCTGGGTGCATAATCCCTAGGTCCATTCACTTTCGGGCACAGTCTACACGGCAAAGTAAAACATGTGTAATTCGCACTCACCGCATGAAATGGTGGCTCGAGTGCAGCTCCCCGAACCTGTAGCTTGGGGTGAAAGTGCAGACAACTGGAAAAATGAGCATGCACACCTGAGACACACCAATGTGGATACAACTCTATTTTCTTCCATGAATTAAAACAACCTCGTCCTAAGGCATTTCATATCTAGAGATACGTAATCATAGGCACATGTAAAAAGGCATATGTGTTTGGTCTAGTTTTCAAACTTCAATGCAACTTCATGTCTGCAGAGTGGTGATTCACAAGACTGGTGATATGTTACTTAACAATAGTAGCTAATTATGTCTGATTAGTTGTGTATAATAAGGCTCTGCACTCACTGGTCTTATAAGCATGTGCTTTCCGTGTGGTGCAGTTAATGTTATAGCAACGTGAGCTAATTGTTTCATGCTATATGGGACTGTTCTGATGGCAGTGGACATCCATTCAACGCAGATAAAATTGACATTTTTCCGCATTCACGATCTGTGTTTACTCCCATACACAATAATAAGGGACATAGTTTTAGGGGAACATGAAGTTCATCCTTTGCAAAGATGTCAATCAACCAATACTCTGTTATCAGGAAGATATGAATCCAGTCCAATAAATGTAACATGAAATGATGTTTTGGAAATGCCAAAAGTTGAATCATTATCACTCTCTTGGCATGGGGTTATTTGATGTATCTGCCTATACATTTGACCCTGGAAAAACTATGCAAGTTTAGTTCCCCTGTGGTGAACTCTGTTTTCACTATTTGATGCATATTTAGCAAACTTCCTTCTTTTAAGGGAGGCTGTAAACTCTTTTTGATCTGTTTCGAGAAGCACTACCCCACTTATGCCTATGAGTAAGTGCCCCAATAGGCACAAAACGCATTAGGTCTTATGTCCTAATACATTTTTCTACTTTTTATATATTTGTTTCTTTATTATAGGAGGTCCTCACATTCTTTCTGGATACAGTGTTTTGAGCTTGGACTTTGCACATATTTAAATACAATCTTTTGGGCACCTACACAAAGCACACATGGCACTTTTCTGTGCAGTCTAGTCTGCATCCACACTCTCCCGATATACCCTATTAAAAAAAGCAACTGTGCCAGTATTTCTATGCAGCCCCATATCATGTTTTTCAATGGTGTTTTCAAAGGTCTTTTTCCATGGTCTTAGAAAATATAATAGCATTACCATTAAAAGGCTTGTTACATGATGCTGTGCAACAGAAATTTCAGCATACTATATACATCTCTCTCAAATGGAATGCCAGTAGAGTTGCCACCTCCTCCCCCCCCCCCCCCGACAAATGTGAATTAATGGGGTCAACAGTGACAGGGGCGGGGCTTTGCTTTGGGGATCAGCGATTGACCGATCGCTCTGTCAATCTCAGGAAATTCTTCCCGGTTTACCTAATTTTGAAACGCAGCCAGTTTTGACCCGAACAGCCCTTCAAAAAACTGAGCTGGTGGCAACCCTAAATGTCAGGTTTCCCAATGTTTCTGTTCTGTACAGTGGTCTGCACTGAATGCAATAAATGTAACTTATCACAAGCTTTATTAAAAAAAAGAAAAGCGAAAACTCATACAAAATCTGTCTTAATTTTATTGTGAACATCTGAAAAGGTTGCTGACAGCCTACTACCTGGTAATTTTATGATATATAACATTTTAGCTCATTATATTCATTCATAAATCAGTGAGTTTATGGGGGAAAAATTGCTGAATAATGTAGTTATGCCATGGTGAAAAAACAAAGGAAAACATTTGTTGGTGATATATGGACTCTGTGTCACTTGAGTGTTCTTTTGCAGCATTGAATACTATTCCCCACTGTACATTTGGGAAGTAGATTTATTCTGTACACAGGCCAGTATGAATGAACTCTGAAACTGATATTAGGGTCTGGTTCTGTTACTTAATGTGGTATTATCAGGTAGTAGAATGAGCAGCCACTTTTTTTTATTTTTAAATTTTTTTTTAGGCAATACAATGAATATTTATGGATTTTAGGGTGTATTTTTTTTCCTCTTGTCTTAGTCATTTCTCCTGCCTTTATTAGGTTAGCATTCAGTTTACGTCCGGTGGGTGTGTTTCCACCCCAGGCACTAAAATATATAATTAAATTCACGTTTGGTGTGATCAATGCTGATCTTGTGGAAACTGCACTATGAAAGTCAGGTGTACATATGCCTTTACACACAGTACAGACTTGTCTTTCTAGAATCTAATAATTACTAAGTGACTTATGTGTAATTATATAGAAAAGTAGGAGCAAGGGCTAGTCTGTCTCGTGGGAAGATGCATGCACATGCTATATGGTGATTGTTTCTCAGTGTATCTTGCTTAATTAACTACACAAAAGCCTGGCTAACCAGATGTTTGCTGTATTATAAGTTTAGCTGTTGGAGTTGCTGCAACCCCTTTTGAGGCATAAGTTTATGAAAATTTAATTTTAAGTACATTGTTTATAAAGGCAGAGCTGAAGCTATCCTTATTGCTCCATGCAGATTAAATTATAAGTAATATATTTAGGAGATTTTTGGTGCAGTTGTCCCTATACAATTAAGGTGGCCATAGACGCACAGACAATATCGCATCGTACAATATTCGGTGCATGTATGGCAAGCCGAAGAAGACATGGATATAAGTTGACTTGTCCAACATGCAGCTCTGAAAATTTTGATGCCCCCCGAACAATATATGGGATATGGGTAAAAGGCTATTGTTTCTACCTCTAAATCTGACTATTCCGCTCTACACATCTGTATTGAAAACAAACAATCTTTGGTTGCAGGAAAGATCATAATTGTAACATCTTTAGACACGTAAATATTACATGTTTCCGATAAAGTAACTGGATTTTATAGGTTTCTTGTTTTTGCCTTGCTAAATGAACCTTTCTGTTTGGTGAATACTTTGAATTGCAAAATTATCTTGTATGCTTTCCATGGCACAACCAAGGCTCAAACAACAAAGGCTCAAACAGATAGGCCAAGGTATTTTTATCCTTAGAAAAACAAATCTCACTAAGGGCTCTTACACACGGCCATTTTTACCTGCGCTCCCCTGCGTTGCGATTTCTTCTGTTAAGCCGCAGGGGTGGATGCAGTCAATTATTTTGAAGAGGGCTGTACTCGCACAGACGCATGTAAGCCCCAAACGCCGGGATGTACAGCCCCCTTCAAAATAATTGACTGCGTCTATCCCTGTGCTCCCCTGCGGCTGAACAGAAGAAAGACCAACGCAGGGGAGTGTAAAAACGGCCGTGTGTAAGAGCCCTATAGCACTAAGGCTTTTGGTTTAAAGCGCAACAGTTGTTTTTACCTTCAAAACTGGAGCATTGATTAGTGTAAGCATGTGGGTGTATTATAAGGAACTAAAATTCAGCTAAATAAACCACTTCAGCAATGACCTGCATGTGCACAGCAACAGGCAATCGGCCTTTTCTCATTCGCCCTGAGGAAAAAGAGTGCTTACATGTACTAATATGCATCTTCGGCATGTTTTAACAGAGGTTTTCTCTGAGTAAACCTTAGTTATCTCCTTTACAAATGTTTTTATTCCTAACTGCTGACAATAAATTTCATAAACCTGTTGCGTGGATGGAATACACTTTTAAATGTTTTTAAACGTTTGAAATCCCTTGTTACCATAGATAAATACAATGCTTTCTGCAGTTAAAAATGTTAAAGCTACTAAGAACCTATTTAAACGTTTGTTTGCTAGTTATATTTTGTGTAGCATTCAGTCTAGTCTATTTTTTCATCTTGCTTATCAAATACTTACAACAATTCTTAATACTGGGATAAGCACTTAAAGGAAAACTATACCCCCAAAATGAATACTTAAGCAACAGTTCATATCAAGTTGAATGACATATTAAAGAATCTTACCAAACTGGAATATATATTTACATAAATAATGCCCTTTTACATCTCTTGCCTTGAACCACCATTTCGTGACTCTATCTGTGCTGCCTCAGAGATCACCTGACCAGAAACATTACAACACTAACTGTAACCGGAAGAAGTGAGGAAGCAAAAGGCAGAACTCTGTCTGTTAATTGGCTCATGTGACATATGACATAGCAGGTTATAGGCCACAGCATGGAAACCTTGGACAGCACTGCTCTAATCTATTTGATTTATTGACTGCTCTACTTCAGGTCACAGCAGTTGTCACCGATACATTAGTAGATGTAAAAGCTTGACTTAAAGACCATGCTCAGTACAGGTGTATTATTTAACTAATACTGTTGGTATGAAAACATACTGTACGTTTGTGCTCCACTGGTACAACTGGTCTTTCTTCAGAAAATCTGTTTTATATAAAAAGCTGCTGTGTAGCCATGCAGGCAGCCATTCAAAGCTGAAAAAGGAGAAACGGCACAGGATACAGAGCAGTTAACTGATACGCTCTGTTATATACAATGGTATTCTTCAGAACTTATCTGGTATCTATTTAGTATCCTATACTTGAATGACTGCCCCGATGGCTACACAGCAGCTTGTTTATATCAACTATAGTAGTCTTTCTGAAGCAAACACACCAGTTTTACCAGTGCAGAGCAACAGTACATTAGTCTCGTTATTTTAAAGTTGATTTTTTTTGCTGTTAATGTTCCTTTAAAGTAGTCTGAAAGCACCAGCACTTGGTATATTCTCACCTAGAAATGGTTAACTTTCTGCATTTTAGCCTAGTTTGTTTAGGCTTCTAAAAGACAAATGCCCACAGTTTTCTTGTTTCTTTGCCATTAAGCAGTGTTTTAGACACAATTTCTTATTTACAATGGAGGATCTGAAAATGCCATTAAATATGCTAAAACCGTGAACTTCTGTTCCAAATAAATGTAATCACACAGTGACCCACTGTTTGGTGCGATATAAAAAATAAATAAATAAATGTGGCAACTATATACATTCCAGATTGTGCTTAATGCTGGTAGAAAATCCCTGGGAATGAGTATTTAAACGTATCTTTATCTAGTCTGCCAGACATCTCCCATAATGAAAAACACACCTATAAAAATGTTTTGAGCAAGGTTGTACTGATTCCTAAGCAGTCCCTCAAGATGAATTCTTCCCTTTATCACTTCCTGCTATGTACATTCTTCTGACAAAGAGTATATAATGGAAAATCATTGTTGAGCCAGATGTAAACACTGTGTCTAAAGTTAAGGTATGTTCTATGGTCCCTTTGTTCCTAAGGGTCAGGGCACACAGGGAGATTAGTCACCCGATGACAAATCTCCTCTTCTTCCGGGCGACTAATCTCCCCGAACTGCCTTCCCGCCTTCTAAAATGTAAATCACCGGCGGGATGGTACTCTGCGCGATTCGTTTTCCGATGTTGCCCTGAAAAGAGATTTGTCGCTGGGTGACTAATCTCCCTGAATCTGCCTGTGGGCCCTGACCCTAAGGGTAAGGTCAGGGACTAATCACCTCTTCTTTGGGGCGACTAATCTCCCCAAATGGTTTCCGCCTGCTTTAATGAAAAAACGCCTGCGGCATGGCACTCGCAACTCTTTCTTTTCTGAAGTTGCCTCACAAGGAAACTTTGGGCGACTTCAGAAAACAAAACGCCGCGAGTGCCATGCCGCAGTCGTTTTTACATTATAGCAGGCGGAAGATGGGGGAAGCCGTTCGGAAAGTCGCCCCAAAGAAGAGGTGAGTCGCTGGGCGACCAAATCTCCCCAAATCTCCAGGTGTGACCTTACACTAAAGGGAAATTGAAGCTACTTAATTTTTGGTTCTTTCGAGGTAATTAAGTAGTGCACAGATGGCAAAAGTCCATTATACAGGGGATGGACTGGTAATCTAATTATCTTCCTTTCAAGAACCAAGCTTCCATTTTCCTGGTTAGCTCAAGAAAACAAGAACCATACAAAGGTATATCTAGCATAAGTAATTCTAAAACAACTGGACTTGCTGAGTAATCGTTGAAGACGTTTCACTACTCATCCGAGCAGCTTTATCAGTTCAGAAGAAGCTGCCCGGATGAGTAGTGAAACGTCTTTAATGATTACTCGGCAAGCCAATTTGTTTTAGAATTCCTTATACTAGATATACAATGACCTGGATGAATGAAAATCTTTATAGTCATACAAAGGTATGTTCAACAGAAGCACACTCATTGAAAATATGATAGTGGAGCATTCAAAGGTTAATTAATAAATTCATTATATTAACACCAGAGGGCGCTATTTTAGTCTTTTTAAACTGGTATTCTTCCTGAGAGCAACCATGGCTAATTCCATTCCACCTGATAAAGCCACTAATGCAGGAAAATAGGGCCCCTAATCAACAATAACTAAAATTCTTCTTGTGTATAAGCATTTCCTTAACTATCTATATGCTCAGTGTATTCACTTATTACTGTCTGTAAGCAAAATAGTCAACCTAATGAATAATGAGAAACCACAACCATTCACAATGTCAATATTAATTGTCAAGTTTAATTGGCGAAAAAAGTTGACCCATGCATCTGTTTAAAGTGCCAACTTTATAAAAACATTTGCTTTCATTTACATTCATGATAAGATTATGAAAGTGTCCTTACAGAGCACAATAGTTAGATAAACATGTGCAGTGTTTGTGAAGAGCATATTTAACATTTTAATTCCAGTAATATACTTTGGAAAGTGCACCTTCTATAAGAAGGAAATTTAAAATATTTTCAGCTCGTACCCTTTGGAGACCTGTAATGTGTGTCTCCCAAGAATAAACACACACATCTCACGCATACAGCAGTCCTAAATAAACACATATCTAAGGCAGGAAACATAAAGGAGTTTTGTTGTGTGCCAGATATTGTAAAATCATCCTGAAATTAAAGGTAAAGGAGACTGAGGTCTGAATAAATACACACACACACACACACACTGCATCAATCTTGCATGAGACCTTAAAGAGGAGTATCATCTTGTTTTTTTCATGCAAAACGTAGGTACAGCCTAAGAATAGGTGACATTTTTTTCATCAAATATTAATACTAATTGTTGTATTAACAGAGCAGCTAGGGGGTGCAAATTTTAACCGTACCGGCCTACATTTTGCTATTTCTGCATAAAAAAAGGTTAGAGAATATCTCACTAACATTCCAGTTTTCCCCATGCTCTTTTAACACAAGTATTTGTAGCAGTAGGTGTTAACATTACAGCATTCACATTTTACATTTTCACATAAGAAGCAACCCCCATCATATTGTAGATTCATTTTGAAATATTTTAGCCTTCAGTGTCTGTAGGTTATGCTGGATAAAATTTTCCGTAACAAAAGTGTCCAAATAACGTGACTCCTTCCTACTTGGTCTGTTTCGTTTTTTAATAGATTTCTGTATGGTTTCTGATGTAAAGTAATAAACAATAGGGTCAAAGCAACAGTTGGACACCGCTATGCATAATGTGATGGGGTACATAGTCCTTACTGCTGCCTTTACTGAGCAGTTGCTGAAAGCTTGAGTCCTCATGAGTGAGTAGAGCACCAGGTTTATGTTATATGGTATGAAGCAAAAACAAAAGATCATCAGGTGGACAATGATCATCTTCAACACCTTTTTTTTGTTCAGTTTGCTTCTGCTTAAAGTGATCGGTCTTTTCAGAGTCTTTAAAACCATTGTGGAACAGAATATGTTGAGAATTAGGGGTATAAAGAACCCCACTATTTCAATGAAGATCACAATCTTGGATAAGTATGTTTTCCATGTGTCACTGGAGAAGTTCTCGAAGCAGGTTTCAGTGTTATTGCTCTTGTACACTGCATTAGTAGAGCGAAAGAAACTCGCCGGTACACTCCCTGCGATCACTGTGACCCATACTGTGAGACATACGATTTTTGCATTTTTTTTCGTCCTGATAGTTTTCGACTGAAAGGGGTAGACAATGGCCAGAAACCGATCGACGCTAATGCAAGTCAGAAACAGGATGCTTCCATACATATTTGTATAAAACAGTGTGACCGATATCTTGCACAGGATATCTCCAAAAGGCCAGTTTCTAGCCACAAAGTAAAAAATCCTGAATGGCAGCGTAAATACGAACAGAAGGTCCGATATTGCCAAATTTATCATGTACGTTGTTGTCTCATTCCGCACCTTTAGGGTACAGCCAAATATATATAAGGCAACACAGTTTGCTATCAGTCCGAGTACAAACACCATGCTAAACATGCAGCCGTACAGGGTGTATTTAAAATCGTCATCAACATTGCAATCTGTGCTGTTGTTGTTTACCATCATAGCAGAGTTCCTGTTCTAAGTTTACAGAAGTTTTACAGGGTTTTCTTGTTTGTATTTTGGCTTGAGTCCGCAATTAGGGTTCATTTGTAGAATTCATGAGCCTTTCTGCAGACTGTAAAGGACTCTCCTTTGTCCTTCAGAGGTGTGAGGTGGAACAGGGATCTCCCTGAGAGCTTTGTACATCACTTGCAAGGCATTCCTTTCTGTTTTTTTTTCCCCCACTGAGGTTAATAGCACAGTGCAATTGTACAGCAATAAACATCTGCTCCCATGCAGACGGCACTTTTATTGCTTCCTCAAAATCCGCCGTTGTAAGGCACGGTTGTTGCCAGTTCGAAGATATCCACCTTTTATCCAGCAAAGCAACCAAGCGGAGTTACCTTATTCACCTTGTGTGGAAAGAATGAAGCTCACATTCCTAGTTGGTGTGCAGTATTTGTAATAACTCCTGAGAAATCCAGACACTCGAGTTTGCTTCTTGCCAGCACAGCTTTATCTGGATTTCTGTTGGTGAGTCAGGGAATTGTGTCCCTGTTACAAATATAAATCCAAGAAGTGCTCTCTTTCTCTCTGTCCCTTCTGAAGCAGCAGCCTCCTCTGGTTCCAGGAGAAGTGCGTCCGTCCCTCTGTGTGCTTTCTCACACACACTGTAATTGAACACAGGAAGAGGCCGTCCTTCAACTAAGAATAGACTCAGCCCAGTGTGTTGGCTTGCTGTGCCTTCAATTTGATAATGTCTCCTGGGAATACACCTTGAAAGCTTGCAAATGACCAACAGAAGATAAAGTTAAAAACGGTTAAAAAACTCTCTAAGTTCCACAGGGCATTTAGTTAGTTTTGCATTTGCAAAAAGGACCGACTTATCAAGTGAAACTGTATTATTTCAAACATTCTTTTACTGTTTAATTCAAACATATACAAAAATTAAGTTTTTCTTTCTGTTTGGGAAAACATGTTCGACACCGTATACAGTTGTATCAATGATCGAGCATATAACAGTGGCTATGTGTGACAAGGAATGTTATCCCTGAGGTTATTAGATATATTAAAATATTTTACAGCTCATATTTGTTGGCTATTCTATGCTTTTAAAAAACTTAAGAGCATGTCATTTTTGGCTGCACAGAACGTTCCTTGATCTGCTTTTAGTAGACTTTTCTTTTATTACCATTTTTAAATAACACACATTTCTTTCCTTAATGTCACTTCCAAGTGGAGTGAACAATTTAAAGCTTTCTATAAATTATGGGAAGGACACCTCCATGGACTCCATTTTAATCAAATTATTCAGGTTTGTAAAAAGTAATTTCCTTTTTCTCGGTTATAATTAGCCAGTGCCTTTACTTGATTGTAATTAAGATGAATTAATCCTTATTGGAGGTAAAACAACCCTAATGAGTTTATTTAGTAATTAATTTTTTTTAGTAGACTTGGTATGGTGTTCCAAATTACAGAAAGACCCCCTTATCTGAAAACCCCAGCTCCTGAGCATTTTGGATAACCTGCATCTCCTAACGTCTTCAAAGCGTTTTTACTTTTCAACAGTAAATCCAAAAGTTGTATATATCCGCAAAACCACAGTAAAAAATGTTTTGTCAGGATGCTTAATGCAAACCATGACATTTGTATACAAAGACATAGACACTAGTATAAACTAACTTCAAATATACAACTTCAGAAATTTACAAAATTTTGGCAAACATTTATGAACAGCAACTACAGATATGGCTGCATAGTATATTTGCATACAGAGAACTAATCTGTAACCAACGATATGTATACTTGATGTTATAAGTACATTTATGTGAATATTATGCCCAACTACCCTCTTTTTCCCCTTTCCTTCCCCCCCTTTTATTTTCTGTACCCTTTTTCCCAAAAAAAAAACTATAAATAAAGAATTATAAAAAAAAAAATACTTTGGTATCAAAAAAAAAAAAAAAATACAGGTATGGGACCTGTTTAACCAGCATGCTCGGGACCTGGGGCTTTCCGAATAATGGATCGCTGTAATTTGGATCTTCATAACGTAAGACTTGTAGAAAATCTTGTAAATGTTAAATAAACCCAATAGGCTGGTTATGCATCCAATAAGGATTAATAATAGCCTAGTCTGGGTCGGGTACAATGCACTGTTTTGTTATTACAGATTATTTGGATAAAATGTGGTCTATGGGAGACAACCTTTCTGTAATTCTGAGCTGGATAACTGGTTTCCGGATAACTAACCCATACCTGTACTATTAGTTTTGGCACAAAACACCAGTGAGAAATTAAAATTATGGTAAATTCAACATTGACATACTACCATTGTGTTTTAGGGAGATGAAAAAGAGATATCATTAACAAAAAAAACTGTGTCCAATGCAAAATAGTTCATATACGTTTTAGGAAGATATCGTGACAACTAGCAACTGGGGAAAAAAGGCTGAGCATTTCGGATTCAAATCAATGGAGCAGGGGCATGGAGAATGTCCGCTTCTCTCAGCTTTCAAAAATACACAGGCTGTTGCAACTGAGCCCTTCAGTCTGTGCCCTTGGCCTTGTAGCTGTAGTATGTTCAGTGGAAAAATCTGATTACTGATAGTATAATTTATAGAGTATAATTGTGTGATCTTCAGGGAATTCCCAGGATTACAGCTGAATTACATCCTGAGTCATTGCTCTGAAGAATGTCACAACTCCTGCCTGGAGTTTCACTAGCAGGAGTTCTGTAGAATCCCTGAATTTTTTGTAACAGTATAATTATGCGTTATTGTGCTATAATTATGACCGCATGGAGCTTACAATCTATTTTTCTCTGACACAAGTATAGCAATAAGTGAAGTCTTTAAGCTATAGTGATAACATATCTAGTTTTGCTAAAGAGGAAGTATTGTGCAAGTTTCATAGAAGCTGATTCCATACCTTTCTTTATTATAGAGATTTTAAGATCCCTGTATATAATTTAGAGCTTATATGCACCGTATCGCACATATTTACATTTGTTTGGAAATTGTTTAATCTGTTTGTCATATTCAGCATGAGAATCAGAGGCATAACTACAGAGGAAGCAGACCCTGCGGCTGCCCTCGAGGTATAGAGGGGACCCATGAAGCCCAAATAATCCGCGTTTTCAGCATATTGGTAAAATACAATAATCTCTGGATATGTTGGGGTCCTAAAATTTATTTGCTCAGGGGCCCAGTAACATTGAGTTACTCCATTGATGAGAATGGGCACCAAAACATCACTAGCGTAACTTGTGTAGTTGGCAACAACTTATTTGTGGCAAATGCTGGGATGTTTCCGTATTATTTTAGACTGACATTTTATTGAACCTGCAGAAGTAAACTGCACAGTGCTTTGTCATCAGCTGAACTGGACAATGTAGGACCTCCAGGTTTGACCAAATACTAAACCAGATTGATCAGCTTTATTAAATATCCAGACATTTGCTCCATTTTGGTTAGCCTAGCCCAGGGGTAGGCAACCCGCGGCTCTTCATCCTGCTTGCCGCGGCTCTGTCTTGTGGCTTTACCGGTCATGTCATCTATACAGCCCTCACACTTGCTGTCTGCTTCTTCAATGTGCGACCGTGGTAAGCTAACGGTTAGCTTACCGCGGTCACACACTCAGGAAGCCACCAGCAGGAGCGAGGGCTGTATAGACGTCCCAGGAGTGAAAGGCAAGACCAAGCAGCAGCAAGATGATTCATCCTGGTCCTTACCGCGGTCACACACTCAAGACAAGAGAGGGAAGATCAGCATGCAGCTTCAGAAACAGAAGTCACATTAAACAGATGAGAACACTAGCATTTAATAGGGCTATTCAGTGTTTAATTTATTTCAAAGTAAGCCTACACATGCACACTGCACTTCTGTTTGTTGTATTCTGTTTTTGTAACAATTAAAATTAAGAAAAGGTTAAAACTTTTAAGTTTATAAGCTGTGTTATGTTTTGCCGCTCCAGACTATTTTTCTTTAGTGGCAGAATGGCTCTTCTGATAGTAAAGGTTGCTGACCCCTGGCCTAGCCTATGTGAAGGAGCTGATTTTCACAAGATTTTACCCCCTGAAAACAAGTTATAGTCTATTACATCAACACAACAAGCGTTGGCTTGAAATAGGAGGGCTGTACAATTTATACTTTACACTTTAATAAGGCCAAGCTGGTAGGCATCTGATATATCCCATAATAGGCCCACTATATTGTAAAACTTGAGCAGCCACTGATCTCAACTGAACTTAAAATACAAAAACTCCATGAATCAACTCCATGAATCAGAATGTTTATTTCTGCAAAGCTTAAGCCTGACAGTGGTTAACATATACCCGAGTTACACACTGGTCCCAAGGTGTGAAGTTAATCTCTGAAAGAGTAGATTATATTCTGCTTGAAGTGCTGGTGTTTGTAAAAGAAACTTTCATACATACATGATGCTAAGTAAGGAAGGTTTAACTAACCACATAACTATGATGTATTTTGGTCCCACTGAAGTCTTACCCCACTGTATGAAATCTTTGACTCAAATATTTCTATTTTCAGTTTTTGGGAGTTTATTTTAATCTACATCCAGACTGCAATTGCAGTGTTTTAGCCAGATATTTTGTTTGGTTTTTGGCAGAATCACATTAGACACATACGAATCTACTGTTTTAAGCAAGAGGTGAAAATAAAATGACTTGAAGAACTGAGAGATGTTATTTGGGCTATAAACCCCATTGAGGAACTAAGGAAACGATTATCCTTATATAGGATTCAGAAAAACATTTTTCAATTTGTATTAATTGTGAATAATTTGAGATTAAAAAAAATGTTTAGCTATTTTTCTATACCAACGATTACAGTATAGCTGTTGCATATGTAAAACAAATTGCGTTAATCAAAACCGTAGGTTGTGGCAGTTTTTGCGTTGCAGAACATGGTTGGTATAATGTTTGAGTGCTGCTATATTTCGCTACATGCTAATAAATACATCTGGCTTTTTAAATAATGCTGCAAAAAAAAAAAAAAAAACTTGCCTTTTTTTGTTTTCATGAACATATACAGGACCCAAATATAAAGGGCTTGTTTATATGATATATGTTCCTTTTACATGTTTTTATTGGTAGAATCTAACACACAATTGGTTAATGGCATTATTGAACAGTGGAAACTGTATTCTTTGCACCAGTGCTTCAAACATCCAGTTTAGCGCCCAGTTCATAGCTGGAACTTTACCGTCAGCAAACATTGAAATTCTAAAACTAAATGGATTACACTTCATGGGTGATTTGCACCTATACACCACGCAATCACCTAGGTCCAAAAACTAGGAAATGGCTTTCAAAACATGTTAACGTTAGAAAAATACATAAGAGTAGAAGATACAATTATTTGTTTACAGGTGATTTGAGTGGTAATCCAGTTGATTATTTTATGCGCATGAGTATGTATTGTATGAAAGAGAGCTCTTCCTTTGTGTCAGGTAGCCTTTCAGTAGCTAGAAATAAATATTTTGCATAGCCCATAGCGCAGATTCTTTTCTTTAGAGGAAATGCTTTGTAAAAAAAAAGATTCTAGTATATTGTTAAAGTACTTGGTACAATGTAAATTGGAAACATAGAAATTAGAGAGGGCATTATAAGTAAACACTGTAAAAAGGGACCTGATACAGACCAGGTACTGTCATATGTGAGAGAGACATTTTTCCACCATTTTAAGTTACTGTTTTATGTTCACTTTGGCAGAGAAAGTGATAGGATACTATGCGTGCCCACTCGCACAAAACTCGTTAGGCTTATGTATATCCTAATAAAGTCTTGTTAACTTCTCAAGATTTGAGCTTCTGCTTCACTAGAAAATGGGCCTCACCCCACTTGGAATCTTGCATACTGATAATATTGATTGGCAACCCTCGGACTTCTCTTCATCTAAAATTCACAATGATGTGTACGGTGCTTTTTTTTTTTTTCTGTCACTGTTCAGAGGAAAAAATACTTAAGCAAAACCCTTGCAATTCTCCAAGAGAATGGTTAAAGGGCATTATCCCCAACCAAAGGTTCGGGCTAATAGACATCATTCCCAACCAACGGTTTGGGCTAATAGAGCCTGCACTTCGGTTGGGGGTAACAGTAGTTTTTTGGGGATTTTTTTTTTTAAATTGCCCCATTTGTGCTAGGACATGTCAGTCAGAGTGCACGCACAAATGCGCATATTGAGCAAGGTGCTGTATTTGCTCATTATTTTCATGCGTGTGCCCCAACATGGCTGTTTACACTGCTTCCTCCCATTGCAGGTGACCTATCAATGATTGGGGCTATTAAAAAAAAAAAAAAAAAGTTACCCCCAACCAGAGTGCAGGCTCTATTAGCCCGCACATTTGGTTGAGGACAATATATTTAACCAACAGGTGCTCTTTAAGGAACATGCAAGCAGTTGCTGCATTAAAACACAATGGTAGCTCAGCTCAAGGATAATCCCTTGTATGTAACGTAGCCAAAGCTACTTCTTGGGAAAAGTTGCTGAGACTGAATGCCAGACATTGCAATAAGCCTATGGAGACTAACCTATTGGACTAACCTAGACTATGAGCAGTTTATATTCTGGCTACCAGCCTGAGCAAGGGTTATGCAGTACTATTTGGCTAAGGAATACATATATTATCTGTGAGTCTATGGCCACCTTTATTGTATGTCAGTAGCATAGAACTGTTTGATACCTTTTCCTGCCTGCGGTTTGTGACATAGCCTCACAGGTGCCTGTTAAGGAACCGTAACACCAAAAAAAAAATTTAGTGTTTTAAAGTAATGTACTGTTGCACTGCACTGATAAAACTGCTGTGTTTAAATAGTTAAATAGTGGATAACAGATAACACCATTATATTCTACAGAGCTTATCTGCCATCTGCTGTGTAACCTGAGCCTTTTCTGCTTTTAATGACTGCCCCATTGCTACACAACAGTTTATTTATATAAACAATAGTAGTGTTTCTGAAGCAAACACACCAGTTTTACAAGTGCAGGGCAACACTATTATATTTTTATTACTTTAAAACACTTTCACTGAGCTGTAGAGTTTCAGTTTAAACATGTGGTGGTTTAGCATTACAACCAGATTGTGACTTTATGCGAGTCCCTTGGCTACTGCCATTAATGACTAATCCCGGATATCCATGATTACCTATCTATGATAACAGTGAAGTACAACTGGCACACGTAACCAGATATTATACAATTATTGATTCTGCAAATAGACTTTAAACATTTTGCAATACTTTTTCTTTGCAGACATTTTACAGAATAAACCTGGACTGCAGATCCCTTGCATACCAATAGCTATAGCTTGGTAGAAAAAACAAGTTGATGACTTGTTCTAATGGCTTTCACTCTAGAGAGATCATATTTCCATTTGATCATTATCATATATTTCTCCTTAGTTTTTGTTCATGAAATACCCACCTGTTAGGAGCAGGTTGGTCAGTAATGTTTGGTTGATTTACCATGCATATGTTAAGCCTGTGTTTGTACAAACATTTCTATCCTCTTTCTTTGTGTGGCAAAGGATACGCAAACATTTTCTCAGAGTTGAATGCATTTTAGTGCAAATGATTTCCATCTGCAATTGAGCAGGAGAATGAACATCTTTTCTTCTGGCACAATTCAGGAGGAGTCAGCTATTAAAAGGCAAATGTCGATTTGAATTGTCTTGCATTCTTAATAGGAACTGCTAGTCTGTACTAAATATACTAAAATATAGTTTATGGTACAGTATTTTTTAAATAGCCGTGCTTTATTATTTATTCTGCCCCTTCACTAACCTCCCAACCACCTCACTTACTCTTAAATCTTTTTCTCCACCTTATGGACCATGCCATCCTACTACTACAGGGGCCCCAGAAGGTATAGGGGCACCACAAGGCCCTAAATAATGAGCAATTTCAACATATATTGGTAAGAAAAGGACAACCTCTTTGGTTATGTTAGGGGCCTAAAAGTAATTTGCTGTGGGGCCCAGTAACATCTACTACACATCTATGCACCAACTGCAAATCTTCAAACTCATTCACTTGTATTTTCTGTTTAGAATGCAATTAATTTCTGCCAAGATGTTGCTCTGTCTGTGGGGCTCCTGGATGAGAGTTCTGAAGTGTGTACAGGTATGAGACCTGTTATCCAGAAAGCTCAGGACCTGGGGTTTTCTGGATATGGATCTTTCCATGATTTGGATCACACCTTAAGTCTATTAGAAAATCATTTAAACGTAAATTCCTAATAATCCACTTATTAGGAATTTGGCGGAATCCTTCGCCTAAGATTCATCTGAATTCCAAGTCCTTATTTGAATATGCAAATTAGGGGAGGGAAGGGGAAAAGATTTTTTAAAGTCATGCGGTTTTCCTCCCAGCCCCCAATTTGCATATGTAAATTAGTATTCGGTTCGGCCGGGCAGAAGGATTCTGCCGAATCTGAATCCTGCTGAAAAAGCCCGAAACCAGAACTGAATCCTGATTCGGTGCATCCCTAATAAATAATATAAAATTATTTAAATCACCCAATAGGATTATTTTGCCTTCAATAAGGATTTATTGTGATTTAACAGGGATTAAGTACAAATTACTGTTGTATTATTACGGAGAAAATCAAATCATTTTAAAAATGTGAATTATTTGATCAAAATGGAGTCTATGGGAGTTGTTTATTCTGTAATTTGGTGGTTTCTTGATAAAGGGTTTCTGAATAACAGCAGATCCCATACCTGCTTAAAGGAACAGTAACGTCAAAAAATAAGTGTTTTAAAGTAATGAAAATATAATAGTGTTGCCCTGCACTGGTAAAACTGCTGTGTTTGCTTAAGAAACACTTATTGTTTATATAAATAAGCTGCTGTGTAGCAATGGGGGCAGCCATTCAAAGGGGAAAAGGCTCAGGTTACACAGCAGACGGCAAATGGTGTTATCTGTTATCCATTAGTTAACCTGTGTCATATAGCCGTTTTTCAATTTCAGCCATTGCTCCACAGCAGCTTGTTTATATGAACTATAGTCGTGTTTCTGAAGCAAAACAGGTCAGTTTTACCAGTGCAGGGCAACACTACATGATATTTTCATTACTTTAAAACACTTACATTTTTTGGTGTTACTGTTCCTATAAGGATATCAGAGAATTACATGACTCCACACTTCTGATCTGAAGTCACTGACATGCATAGCCAATTCCACATGTGCATATCCTGAAAGTTGGCCAGTGTGTTGTTGGTTTTAAAGGGACTATAGTTCTCTACAGACAGGGGCGCGCCGCCAATGAGGCGAGCTGAGACGCTCGCCTCAGGCGGCAACGCCGGAGCGGTTTCCAGGGGCGGCAAAAAGCCGCTCCTGCACCTATAAGAGCCGAATTTCCGATTTTTAAATCGGAAATTCGGCTTTACGAATGCGAGAGAGCGCAATTGCGCTCTCCGCATTAGTGTTCCTGCCTCCCCTCCCGACAGGTAAGTCGGCGAGGGGGGGCGGCATTGCAGGAGCCGCCTGAGGCGGCATTAAGGTACGAATCGGCGCTGTCTACAGAAGACAATTTTAACAAGCACAAAAGAAGATGAATGTGTTGCTTCATTTTGTTGCAGTAGATTGTCCACCATTAACAGATTTTTTTTTTAGTTGCTTTCCATTTTTTTATGTTTTTACCGTTTTCCAGAAATGTAAGTTAATTTTCTTGTCTCTAGTGTTTGTCTGACGAGCAGATTCTGAACTGTTACATGTTGCTACATTTATTTGATACAATTAGTTGATGCATATTTCAGCAGTATCTGTGCAAAATTGGCAACTATTGTATCAATTCTAACAGCTGACTAATGAAACTCAGGGATTTTGCTCAGCAGGGACAAAGATAACAAATATAACAACTAAATATATCTATTTGGAACAGCTAAAGAGTCTGCGACACCCCTCCCAGAGCTGCTTTAGAAGGTAACTACACTTCAATATTAGAAAACCAGTCACAAATAGAAAGTACCGTAGAATCCACATTTTACATCCCCCCCGATTTTAAGTTTTCCCTAATTTTACATTGTTGTTTTGTTGTCCCACCTATATATCATGCATAATACATTTTCCTGGATTTTGCACTTTTTTTTCTGGTCCCCTGAAAAACGTAAAATGGGGGTTCTACTGTAATTGGGAAAAAGTCTTTGTTTATATTGAACAATCTGAAACCAACTGAACTGAAAAAGTGTTTGAAGGTGAACAACCCCTTTAAAGGCAGCTGTTAGAATTGATACAATAGTTGCTAATATTCCGCAGATATGCCTGAGCAATATATATTTATACATAAATATTGATTAAATTTAGCAAACTGTAACCATTGCTACAACTAAATGCAATAATTCAGAGAATATATAATTTACAAATACAAGCAGTATAATCCTCTTTAAATTTTCATTCATGGAATTGTACAACAACACTATATAAAGAGAACCCAACCCTCCAGTAAAAGGTAGTTTCCACTCATTTAGCCACTTTTCATTTATAAGGAAACGGTCTCTTTGCAAAGTACAGGTAGCGGTCTTGGTTTCCTGGCAAACCCAATGAACTTTTTCTTTAACACTGTGATACCTAAAATGTGTTTAGTGTTATTTGCAGTTTCACGCTGCATGTGTCATTGTAAATAGAGACGTCAATTCTGAGTATAGAGAACCCAGCTCCTATATTTCATATTGCATCATGTTTGCCATGTTTACCAGAATATACTAGAGGAAAAAATATCAATCAATAGGGCTGTACGTGCTTAATATTTTGTTTGAAAAATTCCAAAAGGCTTTTCAGGTAAAATTTTGTTAATTGCATAGGTTTTTCAATTCAAAACTAAGTGTGGATTACTATAAATTATCTGCAACAATACCTTCAAAAAAAAAAAAACATCATGTTGTACAGGCAGCGATGTTGTGTTTGAGTGTTTTTCCTTTAGTTGGATCAGCATACAGAACACACCTCTCTGCCTGTCACCATATTTTATACTAGAGAATGACAAGTCCACAATTGAACCCACACTGACAGAGTGGTGACTGACAGACGTTTGCACCAGAACACCAGCTTGAGTCCACTGGCAGATATGTGCCTCTGCATGTGTTAATATATGAAATCGATGCAATGTGTGTACTCTAAATCCTGTGCTCAGTAAAGAACACATTTCTCCATTGGAACATTTGCTCTAGCTAAGCTGACTTTTTTTTCAGCCTCCTGATGTGAACTTGTAGAGAATATTAAAAGTGTGATGTGACATGTTTAGTTATGTCCCTCAAGAAATAAAAATCAAGTGGATAGTACTGCAATATACAATAATTACAGAGGGGGTTATCCTTAAAGAGATTCTGTGATTTTTATGATGTACCGTAGTTTTTATTTCTAAATGACACGGATTACATTGCAAATAATTCACTCTACAATATACAATTTCATTCTTGAACCAACAAGTTTTAGTTGTAATATTGGGGTGTAGGCAGCCATCTCAGGTCATTTTACCTGGTCATGTGCTTTCAGAAAGAGCCAGCAGTTTAGGATGGAACTGCTTTCTGGCAGGCTGTTGTTTCTCCTACTCAATGTAACTGAATGTGTCGCAGTAGGACCTGGAGTCACGACTGGGGCAGCTGGGAAACTGACAATATGTCTAGCCCCATGTCAGATTTCAAAATGATATATTAAAAAAAATCTATTTGCTCTTTTGAGAAATGGATTTCAATGCTGAATTCTGCTGGAGCAGCACTATTTACTGACGCTTTTTGGAAAAAGTTTTTCCCATGACAGTATCCCTTTACATTTCATATGTATGTACTCTGCATAGATCTTCCGTTTAGAAAATGTATCATTATTTGCAAAGATGGAGAACAAGTAAAGTTATTATGGTTAAATGGATAATTTCCTTTTAATTTTATTCTGTTAAAGAATATTAACATTATTGGAATGACAAAGTCCTTTCTAGACTTGCGGTCTGAAATACACGGGCTGCTATAGAAATAATTGCTAAACAGGGAGACTTTTCTGCTGACAGCTAATTGTTGCAGAGAAGAACGGACATGAAACAGCTTGTCTTTTCTGCTATGGCCTTTCTTGATCTTTGTGTTCCCAGAAGTTTTTTTCATGTTAAAGCTTTCTTAGTTTAATCACAACAATACTGCTTTTACAAGGTACACTAGTCTTAAAATATGTTCCGGTGGAAATGGTTTATAGTACAAAAAGAATCCTTAATGCTGCACACCATTTATTTTAGATAATCTAATTAAACTTTGTAATACTATGGGGGGTTCCTTAAAGGGATACTGTCGTGATTTTTATTGTGTTTTATTTCCAAACTACTGTATACGGAACATGGCAAAGTATAAGAAGATTTGGTAGCCATGGTTAACACAAAAAGGATTAGATATAGACTAGACCGACCAAGAGGATTTAGGGAAGAGTAATAGGATAACGGGTACCTCCCCTTGTTTTTGTGTGATTAATACTATGCTGTATTTTCAAGTACAATATTGCTGTTTTGTATGTGACTGTACCAAAACAATAAAAATTATTTAAAAAAAAACTACTGTATACGGTCTGCATTGTAAATCATTTACATAAACAATTGTATTTGTTGAAATATCCCTGGTAGACCATATCATTGCGTTATGCCTGATTCTGAGCTTTCAGAAAAAGCCACCACTTCACAATGAAACTGCTTTCAGATAGGCTATTGATTCTCATACTCCGTGTAATTGTGGGCAACAGCTCCAATATTTTACACAGCATGATAAATCTTAAATTCTTAAACATACACTGCCAAAACTGCTCAGTTGTTGAGGTCGGCCTTACTGTCCACACATATGACCAAATTAGGTTAGTCTGTTTATAATTGGATTATTTAGTGGGGTCTACAGAGGCCCATATAATGAGGACAGCATCAATGCACCAAAGCATTTTTACCCACTTGCACTGGCTACCTGACCTGCAATTGCCTTGTGTGCAACCTGACCTGTTACCTGCAGCTGTTGCACCAGCCAAAAGTTTCAGCTTGTCAATAGCGGCAATGATCCAGGGCTTAAAACTTGTCCCATGGGGGTCACCATCTAGGAAAGTGTCTGCGACAATCACATGCTCAGTGGGCTCTGAGCAGCTGTTGAAGAGCTTAACTTAGGGGTCGTCACAAATTATCAAGCTGAAAATAAGGTTGGCCTGTAATATAAGCTGATGCTACAAGGCTTATTATTACATACTAAAGGACTGTGGTTGCCTTGGGCTGGTACAGTAGCCCAAAATATAATGTACAGCATTTCTAGCTACGTCTTTAGTTAAGCTTTAGTTCTCCTTTAAAACACTTGAGTATAAAATGCTACCTGCTCATTTTTACTAGAAGTAAAGCAAACCTTACCCACAGATTGTGAAAGCAGGAGGCTTAAGAAAAAGGATGTGCACTACAGACTGACTCTGCATATGATACTGACTAACATGCATATCATTTAATTTTTAGCCTTCATTTCCCTAAATGTTGATTTTCCCGTATGCATTATTGTCTGCACAGGAAGTATTTTCAGGAAGAAAGGCATTTCACACAGAGCCCTAAAAAAAGCATTGCGTGAACTATGTTCCTGCATTTTATGTTGCTGAATATCTGAAACACATATCCATATTATTGTGTACACATTTGTAATTCATCTCAAACATTGATAGAAATGCTCTGTTTTAGAAATCAATAATGCATTCAAATTTACAAATGTTTCAGTTTAGGCTAATATAGAACCTTTTTAACGTTTTATTGTAGTTGTCTATAAGCATATTAAATAAACAATGGAGGGCACTGTCCTTTTATTTACATAACAATTTGAAGTAGCCACACTGAAGTCCTATGCAAATTTACTAAATTAGAGCTTTGTAATTGGTAGAGTTGCATTGTAGTGTTGTCCTTCTGACAGATACCCATTTCCCAGTTAGAGTTCACTGATATATGTTTGTGTCAAACTAGGAAATAGGTGACAAGTGTGACATTATCTCATTAAGATTCAATAAAACAGGCAAGCTTTGTTTAACTTCAGAATATAGTCTGTGCTTTGGGTCCTTATACGTGAGATGTTGGGAAATGTTCTTTATTTATAGCTAAGCCACAAACGGACGTGATGCAAATGAGTTCGCCGCAGTTGAGCAATAGAAAATGTGTGTGTATTCTAAACAGTTTGCCGTGTATCTCATCACTTGTGAACATTTAGAAATGTCAAATGCTGTCAGTGTTTAGTCTCTTAGTACTGGCCTCAAGTGGAAAAGTACTTAAGCGCTTATTCATTGTTTATTAACTTGTAAATTATTTTCTGTTGTATTTTCACTATCATTAATACCAATTTGTTACTTTAAAGGAATTGTTCAGCATAAAATAAAAACTGGGTAAATAGATAGACTGTGCAAAATAAAACATTTTCTAATATAGTTATTTAGCCAAAAATGTAATGTATATAAAGGCTGGAGTAACTGGATGTCTAACATAATAGCCAGAACATTACTTCCTGCTTTTCAGCTCTCTTGGTTTCCATTGATTGCCTGTGACTTGAGGGGTGGGGGGGCACATGGGTCATAACAGTTGATTTTGAATCTGACCTGCATGCTGTGGATCAATTGCAAACTCACTGAACAGTTATGTCTCATGTGACCCCCCTTAAAGACGCTGGCTAACTCAGCGTTTGAGAGCTGAAAAGCAGGAAGTAGTGTTCTGTTTTACATTCAGTCACTCCAGCCTTTATAGATTATATTTTTGGTTTACTATATTAGAAACATTTTTTTATTTTGCACAGCCTATCTATTTACCCAGTTTTTATTTTTACACTTCACTGTTCCTTTAAGGGGCCCATTATCAACAACTGAACCTTGAAAAAATGTGTTTTCTATATTTCTTAAAAGTTCTAAAAATGTGTGATTAAGTGTAAAAACCAAGAATACCTCTAACGTAAAAAACATTTGCCAGGCAAAAGTCGTCCAAGTCAGTGGGAGCCTCACTGATTTTATGGGACCATTTTTAATCAATTTAGATTTTTTGTTCTTTTATTTATTTTTTTAAATATTTGAGCAAATATGGGTTAAATCTGTGTGCTGTCCTCTTTTTCTATGTTTATTTTTATGTAATATCATCTTGTTGAGTGAATGATAGATTACAGCAGACACATCATCAATTTGTATTGGCTTCCATATAACTGATTTTATTTTTACAGTAAGGCTAACGGTGCATATTTACTAATGTACAACCTTTTGCTTAATATAGGATTCACCACTGTTTGATCTAATCAAGCAAACAAGAGAACGGGAGGGTTTAGTGGATCATCCAGAACTAGTGAGCAATTTGCAGCAGCCTGTACAGCACAATCATACAGCTGCAGATCTGTAAGTATTCATTTTGCCTTCGATACTGCCTCTCTGTTTTAAATATATAATAAAACGTAACCGTGTATTCGTAAAACAAGTTGAAAAACAGTATTATTATGAGTATTAAAATGAGTATTAAAAAACAGTATTATTTTTCTTCCCCGTGGGAAGAAAAGCATAGGACGTAAGGCTGCCTGATGCTGTTGGCCACTGGAGCCCATTTCTAATGATTTATAGATGAATATAAAATGTGTATTGCAAGCTCTTTTAATCAATTTTTAACAGAAGGCCCTTTGAAAACTTGCTTATTCCATCTTTGTCACAAACAGAAAATGATTTAGATTGCTAAACCTTCAGTGTTTCTCCTCCTGCTGGTCCAGATACAATCTCAAGTATCAATACAAAATGTCCAATGAAATGGCCAGTGCTGCACTGCTAGCGGGGGAGTACACAACAAAATATAAAGTGCATATAGTGTAGTATGTTTTAAAATAACCAAAACTTTTTAAGACGCACACATTTGATCTGTCACAAATGGGGATTTGATTAAGTTACCCTTTAAACCCCTTAAAAGAGGCCAGGGAGGGGCTGAAGTGTGAAGATTTCAATCATACAATCTCCTATTTGCCCAAAGCAGACATCACCAATTCCATCAGCCAAATTACCTTCTCAAAAGATTATAATTTTTCAATAATTAACTTGCTACCCACATGGATCCTTAGCAGCAATCTATCAATAGATTAAAACAGAGGTGCATCGCCCATAGCGTAAAATATAACGTATTATTTAAAAATCTTAAAAGTAATGCACTTACAATCACTTTAAAACAATCACTTCTCAGTCCCAACGTTTAAGCGGTTTTGATGTTCAGTCCATAAGACATCAGGTAGCCGGCATTCCCTCTCCTTGTGTCTCCGCTCACGCGGAATCTGGAAGTGATGTAATCTCCTCACTAGTTTGCTGTCCAATAGCTTCATCAGAGGCATGTGAATTATCCCTTTTAAATGGTATAATATATATATATTACTAAAACAATACCCAAAATGTATGTTCAGCTTAAGCCCTATTCATTGAACTCCTAATGACATACTGCCCCTTTAAAGGACCAGTAACATCAAAAAAAAATGTTCAAAAATTCGTTAGAGCACAACAAAAAATGAACACAGAGACAAATGAAACTTTTAAATAGCAAAGACTTTATTAAGAAATAACTTACAGAAAATCCACTTCCTGTCCTCCTCAGAAACGGCGAAAAGGCGACCATCCACACTGCAGCAATCGATTTCTTCTCCCTGGATATTCACTGACATCCTCCTCTCGTTGTGTCCAACAGCAGCTGGTTTGTTCCTTTGCTGGCGGCGATGAACTGACAGCAGCGAGTCCTCTCGCTTCCCTTCCACTGGCCTGGCCGTCTACAGTGTCCCAACGGCACACTTGTTCCTGCACTTTCACTGTGCATTGGCTTCCCTGCTCCGCTCTCCTCACCTCCCTCTCCGTCTCCCCTCCTCCCCAAGCTGCTGCCTTATCTCCCCTTTGATTTATCTCCCCTTTGATTTCAAGAAACAATAAAACCATATTTTACACGTTTAATTTCCCTTTAGGCGCAAAGCACTGGGGTAGGAGCGAAAGAAATCGCTACCTCGCTGGGAAGGCTGTGGGGGTCTAGTGGTCTGGGCTCTCTGTCTCTCGCTCTACGTAGACCTTCTGTGCACTTTTCATCCGTTGCCCTTCCCTTCTACCTTCTGACATAACGCTGCAGCCCGAGAGTATATAATAAATAGCCGGTCAGAGACTCCCCCTTTGCAGGCACAGTGAGAGGGCGACACTTTGGAAGTATGAGAAACAGATGAGAAAAGAATGTTCGCTAGAAGCACACCGAGCGTTATTTATTAATCCCTGGGATAAGGTTTGCATGAATAATAACAGAGGTTTTATTGTTTCTTGAAATCAAAGGGGAGATAAGGCAGCAGCTTGGGGAGGAGGGGAGACGGAGAGGGAGGTGAGGAGAGCGGAGCAGGGAAGCTGTTGCACAGTGAAAGTGCAGGAACAAGTGTGCCGTTGGGAGACTGTAGACGGCCAGGCCAGTGGAAGGGAAGCGAGAGGACTCGCTGCTGTCAGTTCATCGCCGCCAGCACAGGAACAAACCAGCTGCTGTTGGACACAACGAGAGGAGGATGTCAGTGAATATCCAGGGAGAAGAAATCGATTGCTGCAGTGTGGATGGTCGCCTTTTCGCCGTTTCTGAAGAGGACAGGAAGTGGATTTTCTGTAAGTTATTTCTTAATAAAGTCTTTGCTATTTAAAAGTTTCATTTGTCTCTGTGTTCATTTTTTGTTGTGCTCTAACGAATTTTTGAACATTTTTTTTTGATGTTACTGGTCCTTTAAAGGAGACATTTTGTGTAAAAAAGAAAAAAAAAAGAATGTACCAGTGTGCTAGCCTCATTTAGATCTAGAAGAATTGTGCTTAAAATAGTGTGTGTGTATATGTATATATCTCCGGGGTACGTGTCCTAAGCATTATAGGTGTTGATTGAAACTGATGTTTCTGCAAAAATATTAAGATGTTTAGAGTCTTGCAATCAATATCCGGTACGTGAGGTGGTGGAGTGAACCGAAGGTAAAACAGAACATTATACCCATGTATAGTTTTGTGCTTCATGTTTAGGTATCTTTCACCTTCGAGATCATCCCATCAACATCCTGTAACTAGTGTGTCCACCTCATCTGTTACTAATGGACAGATTTCATCCTCACAACCAGTTCAACAGAAATCAACCTCCCTTTCACTCTTTTACAAAAAAGGTACGTTTGTAGGTTTTGTTTCAGTGCATGGCAATTATTCGGGTGAAGAATATTCGCAAAGGTACGAAGTTTAATAAGAATTTGATAAGAAAAATTGCATACACGTTTTCAGGGCTCTGAGGTCCCACTTCAAATAGAGCTTGATAAAAAGTACTGCCGCAGTACTTTTCACAGTGCGGAGAACAGGGCTGCATGTGAGGCCTCTGCAACTGAGATTTTAAAAAATCAATTACAATGAATATCACATTCATACAATATCTAATAGAACAATTTTTATATATTTTTAAACTAGTTAAACAAACTAAAGTCCTTACAATATGCTGGAGATCAAGGAGGGCCTAAAACCAAATAAGTCCTAAAATCCCAACAGTATCATCTTCATTTCTTTGTGGTAATTGCTTTTCTTATTTTGATTTAGTGTACCTTTTGGCATATAAGCGGCTAAGCAGTCTCTGTTCCAGCCTCCTCTCTGACCATCCTGAACTTGAACAGGTGATCTGGACACTTTTACAGCATACACTGCAACAAGAATATGAACTCATGCGTGACAGACATTTAGACCAGGTACCTTATTAACATGATTAGTCATGATTTTGTTACAGACTCCATCTTTACATGATTCATTTCCATTTGGTTTTTTTGTTTATTATAAAAATATAGGCCTGTGTTAATACTGCTCTGCTGCATTAGACTTACAAATTGATAGATGCCTCCCAGTCACCACCAGCTCAGCCTCTTGGCTAAGCTACATCTGCCCTTTCTGCAACCTCAATTAAAGACCTATGCGGTGTTGGGTTTAGAAACAACCCCAGCAAAAATGTTCCTCTTGATTATTAAAGGGGCAAAATGCACCTGTGTTCAGCAAGCACCCTTTGAATAGAACTGTGTTTTAAATACATTCTACCTGCAGTTTTATAACTTCAGATAATTTGTTGGAGGAGTAGCGCATTTATCAGATTACATTTACCAGTTCAACCGGTTGTATTAGAAACTCCTCCTTTTTTGTAATCCTGATTTGAATGCAGAATGTAAGGAAAGGTAAGATTTGTTTTATACAGAACTGTTTAGGGTGAACAGAGCTATTAGTAGCAGCTACAAAATAGACATAGGCTTTGCAAAGACACTATGGGGCAGATTTATCAAGGGTCAGATTGAAAATACTAATTTTGTTATGGTCAAAACAGTCAAATTAGACTAGGAAGTTATTCAAATTTAGATTCGAGTCCTTTTATAATTCGATTTTCAAGATTTATCATACTGTGGCCCTTTAAGAACTCGAATTTGACTATTCGCCACCTAAAACCTGCTGAATTGCTGTTTTAAGTCAACGGGAGAGGTCCAGGGATCTATTTGGAGTTGTTTTAAAAATCTAATTCGATTCGAGTTTTTCGGTTCGATTTTAATTCATCCGAGTTTAAAAAAATTCTATTTTATAATTAAATTTACATTTCATTCTGAAACAATGGGTTTTAATATATATTTACATACATCACTGTTATCGCTTCTATGAAGGATTTGCAATACATTCTAACACATTGTGTCAATAGTCTAATTTACTTATAAAGCTAAAGAGCTGTTAGTGAGGCAGTGCATTGATCAGCCCTGACAATCCGCGTTCCAGTGCACCCAAATCTTACTTTCACTAATATGAATGTCCAGCGGTTCTGCTAACTATGTACTCCTTTTGTACAGTTTTTTGTGTATTATTCTGCAGTGGTTCTTTCTTTGTTTTATAGATTATGATGTGTTCTATGTATGGGATATGCAAAGCAAAGAACATTGACCTAAGATTTAAAACCATTGTAACAGCTTACAAAGGGCTCACAAATACAAACCAGGAGGTAAGATTTAAAGCGTGAACTACTGTATAACAATATTATAGTACATACTGTATTATAACCACGCAGGCTGCATAATTAAATATTTGCTTGTATTGACCTCCTGTGAATGTGGAATATACAGTTGTGTTCAGAATAATAGCAGTGTTAAAAAAAGTGAATAAAGCTCAAAAAAATAAATAAAAGCTATATTATAATAGCTTTTCTTTCCATACACACAAATTTATTGGGAACACTGCCCACTCTATACAAATTTGTGTTATTCCTTTAAACAAAGTGAATAAAAGGGAATATTAGGCTGTTCTAAAAAAAAGTCTTTATAGACTCAAACATTCTGTATAAACTGGAAAATGTTTTTGATGTCACCCCCACACGTTTCCTATTGGATTAAGGTCTGGGTATTGGACTGGCCACTCCATAACGTCAATCTTGTTGGTCTGGAACCAAGATGTTTCTGGTTTACTGGTGTGTTTGGGGTCGTTGTCTTGTTGAAACCCCCATTTCAAGGACATTTCCTCTTCGGCATAAGGCAACATGAGCTCTTCAAGTATTTTGATGTATTGAAACTGATCCATGATCCCTGGTATGTGATAAATAGACCCAACACAGAGAAACATCCCCATATCATGATGTTTGTGCCACCATGTTTCATTGTCTTCACACTGTACTGTGTTTGGGCCCCGAGACCAAAAAAGAACATTTTCTTTCATTAGTCCCCAAAATGTTAAACAATTTCTCTTTAGGCCAGTAAATGTGTTTTATTGCTCTGTGTTCTATGTTTTCTAACCTCTTCAGCACATGCCTTTTATCAACAATGGGACTTTGTGGGGGCTACTTGGCTTTACATTGTTGTCTTCTAATTGTAGCAGTATCACAGGTAACTTAAGACCTTCTTTGATCTTCCTGGAGCTGATCATTGGCGGAGTCTTTGCCGTTTTGGCTATTCTTCTATCCATTTGAATGGTCATTTTCTGTTTTCGTCCACGTCTTTCAGGTTTTGGTTGCCATTTTAAAGAATCTGAGATTTAAGCTAAGCAGCCTATCGTGTTCTGCTCTTCTTTGTTTTCCTCTCTCCAATCAACTCTTTAATAAAAGTACGCTGTTTTCTGAACAATGTGTGGATTTTCAGAGAGAAATGCACTATAACCAGCATGCAGAACGTATGCTGCCTTCCTTCCTTAAATAAGGGCCGTAATTGACACGTTTTTTCACAGAATGAATGAGCTCACTAATTGATTGCCACACTGCTATTATTTGGAACAAGCCTCAATGATTCAATTACACACAGCAGCATGTCATGACTGTTGGGTCTGTTGGTTTTCTATTACTCTACTACAACTACTAGTAAATTATTTGCCATGTAGAAATATAATTTCTACCATAAAACAGTAATTTATCAGGTATGGGATGTAGGACTGTTATTCTGAATACAGCTGTAATATGACATTTACCAACTTTTCTATTACTTGATAAGTATAAATCAGTATTTTGACTAATCTGGAAGATCAAAAGCCTGCTGTCTGTATTACATGTGCATCTGTTTATACACATTTTCAGTCCATTTAACTGCTCCCATATACATCTGGATGCAATTGCTAGCAGTAGCATATATTTGCCCTGAAATGAATGGATGGATAGTGACCTGCACACTCATCAAACTAGTGGTTTAAATAACTTTGGTGTTAGTGTGTAATTCACAATGCCCGGAATTGCAGAAAACAATCTACATGGCACCTGCAACAATCAATATTTTTTCATTTGATTATTATCAATTAACCTTTCACGGATTACAGTTATAAAAAGTTCAACATTCATGCCCACCTTGTGGGCACAAACCCATAGTGCAGACCATTACATTGGCAGCTGGTAAAAATAACAATAGCATGCGACTCTCCAGTAAACCAGCAACTAACTAACACCAACAAAATCTAAACATGTTGCCATATTCATTATTTTATATTGTTATTTTTAATTAGGAATGGGGAGAGTTAGCACTATACTTTCTATGTGACGATGGTTTTAGATGCTTTTTATCCTTAATGCCTTCATAATTGTTTCACAGACATTCAAACATGTACTGATCCGAGATGGGCAGCATGACTCTATTATCGTCTTTTATAATTTAGTCTTTATGCAGAAACTAAAAAGCCATATCTTACAGTATGGATCAGCTCGGGTAAGTTCTCTTAAAGCTTACATTATTTTTATGAATCTTTTATCTTTATCATGTATGTCAGAGGTTTTCCAAAACATAGTTCATTTGTTACTAAGCGGAGAATGGTTCCTGAAACGTTTTGCATTTGGTCTTACTGTGATCGATTGCATGAGGAACAAACACACACACACTTTTTTTTATTTTTTATGTAATTTTATACTACAGAGCTCTGTAGAGGTAACTTCTGATAACTTATGGTGATTAAAGGCAATCAATAACTCAGTTGGGCACCATCTCTTTCTCACTCTTTCTCTAACTCTAGATATTTAGCTATCTAAAATGTATGGCCATCAATTGCAGTCATGCAACTTTTGGCACAGTGGTTGTGGGAATAATTGGCATTCATTAAAGGTATTTTTGTCTAAAGCTGCTCCTAGAATTTCAGCAGTTAAGGTGGCCATACATCGCCAAACGAGCGGATCTCCCTCTGATATGCCCACCTTGAGGTGGGCAATATTGGGCAGATCCGATCGTGGGCCCTAGGGCCCAACGATCGGATACTAGCATTCGCAAATGGGCGGTCGGATCGCGGGACCGCATCAACGAACAGATGCGGCCACGATCCAACGGGGTTTTTAAACCCATCCGACTTTCGGCCAGATCTCGATCGGGGAAGCCCGTCGGGGGGGCCCCCATACACGGGCCAATAAGCTGCCGACACAGTCTGTCGGCAGCTTTATCGGCCCGTGTATGGCCACCTTTATGCTTGGTGCCTCTGATAACATCCCACTTCATCTTGCGAATCACTCACAATACACCTATCCATACAGAGCAACCGCATACCTCCCAACTGTCCCGTTGTCTTTTGACAGCTCAACCTGCAGTCCCTCATTTGTGCTGGAAAGTCCAGTTTTTCTTTTTCTGAACTGCCAGAAAAAGAAACAAAGTTTCTAACTTAATTGGCTTTTGAGAGAGAGAGCCCAGTCTAGATAAGCAAATAAGTAATTGTAACTTGGGAAAAGTTAGACTCGCGTTTTAGGGCCGGGCCACACAGGCAGATTCAGGGAGATATAGTTGCCTGGCAACTAATCGCCTCTTCTGCAGGGCGGCAATCTTTCCAAACTGCCTTCCTCCTGCTATAATGAGAAAACGCCTGCGCCGATGCACTCGCGGCACTTCGATTTCCGAAGTTGCCTCACGAGGAAACTTTGGGCGGCTTTGGAAATCGACAAAATCTCCCAGAATCTGCCCGTGTGCCCCTGCTCTTAAAGGGCAATTCACATTCATTAGCAAAACTAATAACTGGGGGGAAAACAACACAGAAATATGTTCAAACTTTTATAAACTGAGCAATTTTGTAAAAAGAACATGGTAATTAAGAGGGTGTGGCCACAAAAATGGTCATGGTTTTTGTCCCTCTTTTTATATCCAAAATGTTGGGAGGTATGCAGAACCCTGTAGCTCCACCAACCTCAAAGGTTGCACCTAAATAATCACAGAATTATATATATATTTTTTTTTTTTTGCCAAGTGCTGGAAATAAAAACAACCATGTTGTTTAGTGTGATTGCATCCAATTAGTGCCCTTATTTAAATATATCACCCCCCAACTGTATCAGGGGCATTGTGGGTGAAGACCATGGCAGCTTGTGCATGAAATTGCATTTTTTACACTGCACTTGCACGCATAAATGAGCCATATAATGTTTACTGCTGCTTCTGTATTTTGGATGGAAAGGATTCCCTTTCTGGCTCAGTTTTCACCATAGGTTCTCACGGAGGCAATTTTGGGCGACTATTGAAAACGCATCGCCACATGTGCATTAGTGCAGGCGACTTTTCATTGTAGCCTATGGGGAAAAACCGCTGAGACAGTTCGGTGAGATAGTCCCTCAAAAGACGAGGTGATTAGTCACCAGGCGACAAAATCTCCCCGAATCTCCTCGTGTGGACTAGCCCTAAAACTTTCTTAAATAAACTGGTTAAAGATGGATGATGGCTTAAGGGCTAAAATATAAACCAAATCAGAAGAGGGCCAAAAAGAGTACTAGCCACAAGTCGAAAGCCACTGTTATTGGTAGCAAATGAAAAACACATCAATAACAAAATACATGAAAACTCACTCATGTACATCCCCCCCACACACACACAGGACCGAGGTATCCGCCCATCCCCATATACAAATTCTATAGATCTTATTATAAATTGCTGTTCTTTTGTTCTCCAGCATCCAACATTGTCTCCAATTCCTCACATCCCAAGGAGCCCTTACAGATTTGGCAATTCTCCAAAGGTTCCAGGAAATATTTATGTATCACCATTAAAAACGCCATACAAAACAGCGGATGGCTTGCTTTCTCCCAGCAAGATGACTCCAAAGACAAGGTTAGTAGTTGGCTTCTCTAGTCATGGACAGGTGCCATGTTCATTGGAAAGCAAAATTGAAAACGAAGAGAGACGTGTTCTGTTACTTATATATTGTATGTACATATATACACACACACTTGGGGTTTGAATCCAAAACCCCAAATTAAGGTTATTCTGGTTACATTTACTCAAGACATGATTTAAAGTCCCATTATTTTAAGGATTCGGATGTGCTTGGAAATGGCCAAGTCTGAGTCCTGCCAAGAAAAGACTAATTCAGCCAAAGCCATGATTTGGTGCATCAGTGTTATAGTAAATTAGATTTGCAAGGCCTAGTTAAAACAAATGTGATCCTTGTTTCACTATTCCTTTTAAATAATTCTACATATACATTTTGAGTTATGTGATATGTACTTGAATAAACTTCTAGAATGTTGTTAGATTCCTCCATTTTTTGTCAAGTTTCACAACAACAAAGAGAATGTTCCCCTTTCTTCTTGTCAATTTGATTTATTGAAGCATTTCCTTTTCTTTTGGCTCACATTGCAATTTGCAGCAAAGCTAGGACAATCCCTAACATGACTGACTATTGCAGAAGAAGGAAATTTGTCCTCAACTACTAAGCAAGCTTTCAGATCCTTCCTAATAATAAAGAAGCTTCTAACTTCACACTGCATGCTATTAGGTTATGTACTGTGTTGTGTTTATGCCAGACATAAAAATTTACATTTAGACCACAAAGTTTAGTCTCTGACCACATAAATTTGATAAAGCATAAAGTTCCCTTTCTTGTGGAGAAAGTAAATGCATTCTTCTGATGCCGTACCATGTTACATCACAGTAAATGTAGATATGGAAGAAACACCGGCACACAAGGATACTGCTGGCAGGGCAAAGCCCTCGCTATTTATTGAGTGGTGCAACGTTTCGGGGAGGACTCCTTTGTCATGCATCAGGTGGAATAATTTGAGTTCTGTGTCAAGATTATATCCATCATGAACAAGCCTAACTTCCACTTCTATGTTTACCCTAACTAAGTACATTTAATATTAAATATTGCTCATTGCCTCCTGCACCCTTGGTAATATGGCAGGTGTCACATTGGATTGCAGTGGATAGAAAGTTCTCCCTTTCCTGCTGCCCTTTCCCATGCGTATACTTCATGCAGCACATTTTCATATCCAACAAGTGGAGGAGGTTACATACAGGGAAAGCTATTTTCAGACAATAGGCAAAGTCAGGTGTCTGTGTATCTTGTGATAACTATGGAATTATTTCTCTCCAGGCCTGTTATCTTAGTGTATTTTGTGCTAAGAACATTGATTGGAGCGTTACGTCATCCTGTTTTCCTTTGTGTTAACCCATGTCCATTACTCTGTGTTTTGCAGTTTCCTTATTTCACTTGGTGAAACATTTAGGGTATGTATGTCTTTTATAAATAAATATACTATATAAGACAATTTAGTTCATCGGTGCCAGCTTTAGTATATTCATTAGTATTTCGTACATTTGCATGAAAAACAAACGCATGTTCTCGGTGAGGCAAAGTTCCAACCTTGCCTTATGGTGGTATTATATAAAATACATAGCAGAATATTCCAGCAGTAATGTATTCTGTATATCTGGGAAACATCTCCACTATTTCTACTGAAACAAAGAAGAATACTAGTGGGACAGTTGCACATGCGCAGGAGCACAACATGTTTCACTTCCATTATTAGTGGGACAAATTATATACCGGATATTGATCCCTTTCCTGTTTTCTCTAATTTCTGTGGGGGACAAGTCTGCAGACTTTTCTGTGTGCAACGCAATTTGCCATTTTTGTTGGTGTCATTGGAACAAAATAATGTTTCTGCTCCTAACCAGGCAAGAGTATGAAATACTGTAGAAAATTGCTGTCTAACTTGATGGCTGCATGCATCCCACCAATGGATTTTAGTGCCTCCCGATTACCCAACTGGCATAGCTCCTAAATATTTGGTACATTGGATCTTCCTCCCCCTATTTGTACAGTGCAATTGCAGTGCTGCAGAATTGTGTAGAAGTCATAATGTATATTAAAGGAACAGTAACATGAAATTTTTTCTATAAAAAATGTGTTTGCCCTTCACGAAAAAAAAACACCAGCACACATTTAACTTTACATTCGCAAAGACTGTATTACGAAATATCTTACCGATACTTCGCTTGCGCTCCTCTTCTGAAATGGCGACGATCCATCTGGCGGCGCTCGATTTCTCCTCCCTGGCTATCTCCTATAGAAGGCAGGGAGGAGAAATCGAGCACCGCCTGATGGATGGTCGCCATATCTCCTTTTCAGAAGAGGAGCGCAAACAGAGTATCGGTAAGATATTTCTTAATAAAATCTTTGCAAATGTAAAGTTAAATGTGTGCTGGTTTTGTTTTTTTCGCAAAGGGCAAACTAATTTTTTATAGAAAAAATTTCATGTTCCTGTTCCTTTAAGCATAGTTTCGATCCTGTAAGTAGGCTCACTGTCATTTTAGCTTCATTTTTTGTTTTGTTTTCAGTCTCCTGACAGATTTCAGAAAATTAACCAAATGCTTAACAGCTGTGAGCGGCCAATAAAAAGAAGTGCTGATACTGGTACTACTCCAAAGCCACTAAAGAAGCTTCGTTTTGATTCAGACGGACAAGATGAAGCTGATGGAAGGTTAGTGGTTGAGCAGTCTCTGGGCAATCAGATTTTATTTCTATATGAAAGTTAACATTTATTGATAGTTTTGTTTTCAGTGTATCTATTTCTAATGAGTTAAAATTTTTGTCTTTAGCAAACATATACAGGGAGAATCGAAATTTCAGCAAAAGCTTGCAGAAATGAGTAAGTATTCTGTGAGACTAAGTATGTATGTTCTCTAAGGAGCACACTGTACCTACAATTATCTACTGGGCAACAGTATTTGGAAATAAATGGATTTATACTTTGTAAAATGAATGCATATCAGCAAAAAGTAACACTCATTTTAAACATTAATGCAAAGACCTGCGGATGTGTGTGTTACCTTTTGTCATACAGGCACCGAATCTGGAAACCATTTATGCTACTTGTCAATTGGCCTTGGTTTTTTTCTTTAATAATCATAAAAATTGCAACCACTCTATACTCAATCATACTAGTAAGCTAGTATTCCCCAGTCAGACTAAGGGTGGTGGCACACGTTGCTAATCTCCCCGAAATGCCTTCCTTCTGGCTCGAATGTAAAATTACACATGGATCTCTTCAGTTTTCCGAAGTTGCCTCGTGAGGCAACTACAGGCAACTTCGGAAAAAGAAACAATCCGAGTGCCATCCAGTCGGCAATTTATGTTCTTGCCAGCGGGAAGGCATTTCAGGGATATTAGTCGCCTGAAAAAGAGATGTCGCTCTGCAACTAATCTCCCTGAATCTTCAGGTGTGCCATCAGCCTAATAGTCCTTTCTGCAAATGGAACAAGGCTGGTTGTGTACACAGGGTCAATTATTATTCAGCACTAGGGATGCACTGAATCCAGGATTGGGTTCGGGATTCGGCCAGGATTTGGCCTTTTTCAGCAGGATTCGGATTCGGCCGAATCCGAATTTGCATATGCAAATTAGGGGCAGGGAGGGAAATTGTGTGACTTTTTGTCAGAAAACAAGGAAGTAAAAAATGTTTTCCCCTTCCCACCCCTAATTTGCATATGCAAATTCGGGTTCGGTATTCGTCCGAATCCTTCGGTGCATCCCTATTCAGCACATTGCTGCCATTGTGCAGCTGCCATACATCATGGAGAGGTGTAGTCTATACGTCTGTGCTATAAATGCCAACATGTCCTAGAGAGAGTGTCTGTCTGAAACATTGTAATTACCATGTAGTTCTGGATGGGCCAGTGACTTCTTACCTGTGATTTTAAAGAAACATTTGCTGGTTATTATTTTGGTGGTCGTTCCTAAAACCAAGAGGACAAATGCAGACATTTAATTGGCCTGGCTGGGCCAAGTCTGGTAAATCCACAGTGCCTATTTCTGTAGAATCAATTTATTTTTGGGTAACCCTAATGTCCCTCTTGTCTTCCTTAATTCTGCTTTTGACTGGTCTGCTAGTCTGACCCACATGTACTTTACCACATGGGCATTTCATCATATGAACAACACACAGGGTATCACATGTTGAAAAATATTTCAGCCATATTGGATATTCTTTAGTTTGGTGATTAATCAGATCACATTTTATGATACCAGGAGAACACTTTCACCTCAGACAGGGTGCTGTACCATATTTGGGAAGATCTATGAACTGTTTGGGTTTGATCCTCTTACCCTCCACTGAACAAAAGATGTTGTTTAATGTTCCACCTATTTTGTAGCTAAACCTGGGGGATCTTCAAAAAAATATATATATATTTTATCTGACTGTAATATGGACCAGTATTGCTGTTCTACTTAGACAGGGGACATTATGAAGTTGTCAACCTGTTACCAAGAAGTTGCTAAACTATAATATTGGAAATTGGATCAGAGCACTTCAATTTGTACTCAGGCCTATGCAGTGGCTCTGGGTGCAGACACAGAACTCATTAGCCTTTCGCTCATACACTCACTAATTGTCCAGTTATGCCCGTCTATAGATCCTATAGTTTGTGGGTTCATTTCGGTTATACTTGTAATGTACATTTGTATATCCTTTTAAATGTGCATTGACCGTTACCAATGAATAAAGTATATGGCTGGTGTCTAACGATTTGCCAGGGACACCCTGATGAGCACAAACATCTGACATTTCTGTTCTATTTGTCTTTCCTCAGCATCTACACGAACAAGAATGCAGAAGCAAAAGCTCGAGGAATCACTGGAATCTTCCCAACAAGAAGAAAAGTGAAGCTCTTTTCTGATACATTTATTTTTATGCCTGAATTTTCTGTATCCCTCCAACTGATTCCTGTTCCTTTTAATGGAGATGCCTCATGGCTTTCTATTGGAATTTGTTTTCTAATGGATTTTTTTTTTTTTAACCAGTTTTTGTTTTAATTACAGATTTTTATACGTTTTTAATCTGTTTAATATGTCACAATTTCCGTTCTTTCATTGTTTGTTGTATTTAAGAATCTCAGAGGGGGTGAAACTGATGTGCACTATTTTTCCCGAGGGAACTTGGGATATTTGATACTTGAGCTTCTGTGTGACACATTTCAGTGTGCACATATTTATCGAGCTAGACGGAGCAACTGTCAGTTTCACTTGCAGTCGTACTACTGAACAAAATCCCATTTCCACATCCATTACACACTTGCACCATCCCATATTACACACCGCCATTATTCCAGTTTCACTGCACCCAATCTGACAGCCAGCAATTTGTAATCACTTAGGAACATCAATGTAATATTGTAGGTAAAATCCACAAAAAACATTTTATCTAAACATATAAATCAAGGTCCCATTGTTCAGAGTGCTCTTTGCCAGTGTATACAGAGGTGAAGATCAACCCTGGAAGTTTTTAAAGTTTGCTCTTCTGAGACCATTTGCATTTTACATTATTCTTTAGATTTCAAGATATTAGCAGTTTGTGTAACTGTGTAGCCTGTGTGCACCCTGATCTCTTGTCCAAAACAGAAGCATCTCCTGCTGTCATATTAAAGGAATTGTTCAATGTAAAAATAAAAACTGGGCAAATAGATAGGCTGTGCAAAATAAATGTTTCTTATATAGTTAGTTAGCCAAAAATTTAATATATAAAGGCTGGAGTGATTTGATGTATAACATAATAGCCAGAACACTACTTCCTGCTTTTCAGCTCTCTTGGTTTACACTGACTGGTTACCAGACAGTAACCAATCAGAGACTTGAGGGGGGGGCCACATGGGTCATAACTGTTGCTTTTGAATCTGAGCTGAATGCTGAGGATCAATTACAAACTCACTGAACAGAAATGTACCATGTGGCCCCCCTTCAAGTTGCTGACTAACTCAGAGTTATAGAGCTGAAAAGCAGGAAGTTGGATTCTGCACATCCAGTCACTCCAGTCTTTATACTTGGGATGCACCGAATCCAGGATTCGGTTTGGGAACCGGCCTTTTTCAGCAGGATTCATATTTGGCCGAATCCTTATGCCTGGCCGAACCAAATTCTAATTTGCATATGCAAATTAGGGTCGGGGAGGGAAATTGCGTGACTTTTTGTCACAAAACAAGGAAGTAAAAAATGTTTTCCCCTTCCCACCCCTAATTTACATATGTAAATTCGGATGCAGTTCGGTTTTCGGCCGAATCTTTCGAGAAGGGTTCAGCCGAATCCAAAATAGTGGATTCGGTGCATCCCTACTTTATACATTACATTTTTGGCTAACTAACTATATTAGAAACATTTTTTATTTTGCACAGCCTATCTGTTTACCCAGTTTTTATTTTCACACTGAACTGTTCCTTTAAGCAGTAGAACTGAGCAGGGAAGAGTCAAAAGGTGCTTCACTGTTAAGTAATATAAACTTTTACTGTGTTGAACATAAGGGGTGCTTGGGTTACACATTCATGATATTAGCAGTGTCAGAATTCCTAATGACGTGAGCAATGATTAGTGTGCAGGAATCCTATACAGGCTCCATTGTGGCTTTAATGAGCTTCCACAATAACCTGCACTGTCAGTTTTAACCCCACAAAGTCTTTTATTTAGGGTTAGTTCACACAGGGAGATTGTTGCCTGGCAACTAATCGCTTCTTCCCATCCGCTATAATGAAAAGTCGCCTGCGCTAAAGCATATGCAGCGCTTTGTTTTCCAAAGTTTCCTTGTGAGGCAACTTCGGAAAAAGAAGCGCCGCATGTGCTTTACTGTAGGCGACTTTTCATTATAGCGGATGGGAAGACACGCGGAGGCAGTTCGGTGAGATTGTCGCCCAGAAGAAGAGTCAATTAGTCGCCAGGTGCCAATCTCCTCGTGTGAACTATTCCTTACTGTGCTTTTAACTTCTCCCAACAAGATCCTTTAATAGTTCAGCTTTGCCTTCATGTTTGGCCTTGTGTCCTGAGGCAGCAGCTTCCCCATAACAGTGACATGTTTGTAATGACACAATATGTGTGTTTTGCTTGTGACAATACAGATACATGGGACGAAATGCAGTTTACAAAAAGCTTTTCTATTTACTGCACAATCCCAAGTATTTAGTCAGGAAACCAGTTGTACACAGAACAGACTTGTCATTTGCTTCTGCCCTTCCCTCTCCAGTGGAACTTCAACTCCCAGCAGCCACAGTCGCATTCCTTTTCTAGAGGGTCACATTTAGTCTGGCATAGGAAATAGTGACTGTAGCAGGATAGAAAAGGGCATGTTAACATAAGATGCATCTTCTTACATCAAGTTCTGCCCATTTGCACTGTAACGTCACATTGGTGAATAGACAAAACTGCGGACAACATGAAAATAGTTTTTCTTCTTCCTGTGTTGGTGTCCACAAGTCTTTTTTTAATGTTTTTTGTGATACAGAGAGGCCACACGTAGCCCACACAGTCGTGATTATGTTGGAAAGACAAAATGGCGGCAGTTTCACTTCCACAAAATGTATTTGCTTTGCAATACTGCAACACACCAATTACTTAACCAAACTCCTGTGCTACTCCCTGACTTTAAGGGGCTGATTCACTAAGGGTCGAATATTGAGGGTTAATTAACCCTCGATATTTGACTAGGAATTAAAATCCTTCGAATATCGAAGTCAAAGGATTTAGCGCAAATACTGCGATCGTACGATAGAAGGATAATTCCTTCGATCGAACGATAAAATCCTTCGAATCGAACGATTCGAAGGATTTTAATCCAACGATCGAAGGAATATAGTTAGGAAAGCCTATGTGGACCTTCCCCATAGGCTAACATTGACTTCGGTAGCTTTTAGCTGCCGAAGTAGGGGAAGTTTTTTTTAAAGAGACAGTACTTCGACTATCGAATAGTCAAACGATTTTTAGTTCGAATCCTTCGATTCGTAGTCGAAGTAGCCCAACAAATACTTCGAAATTCGACGTTTTTTTTACTTCGAATCCTTCACTCGAATTTAGTGAATCGGCCCCTATGCTTTGCCACAAACAAATGCATCCAACTGGAACAGCTGCTCTATGGCTACAAGCTAAAGCTGAAGCAAAATGAAAGCCATTTATTCATCAAATTGTAACAGTCTATAATGTCGTTGGCCAGGTTCCCTGAGCTGCAACTGAAGGACATATTTAATAACGTACAAAACCCAGGAGGTAACCAGAAGTAATTATTTGTTGTTTCTAATTGGAACATAATACATTTTGTGAGGGCGAGCGTCTCCTTTAAGAACTCCGTTCCATGTTGTTACTGGTTGTATTTGGCGAGGCTGATGAACTGGAGAAATATCCACACTCAATCCTACAACAGTGCGGCCCAATGCCTTCCTTATTCTGGTGCAGGAACTACATGCTGCCCTCTCCATCCCTCCGCTGCGAAGTATCATCCCTGTGGCACTTTTTTTGTTTGGTTTTCACTGCAGATTTCTGTAAAAGCATAATATTTGCATCTGATTCTGGTTGGACGATGGTTTCAATAAAGGCCTAGTCTGTTGTTTCTCTGTTGAGCCAGGCTCTCTCTCTCGTTTCTTTTCTGTAACTTCTATTTTATTGGGTTTCATTGGTTTGAACACATTCAGTTGTGCATTTTACCAAAAGGACATCACAGTGAATCAAGCAACAAACCAAAATCAAAGAACAAAGTCCAGGGTGAGACACAGGTTGTCACTGGAGCAATTTTAATAGTATTTCTCTGACTCCAGGTTGTGGCTTTCACCACATTAATATCGTTTGCAAACGGGTACAAGGCACCGAATGATTTGAGTTGTTGCCCTGGCTTTATGGCAAGGGACTTGTCCCGACTCACTGCCAGTAGCAATATTACACACTCAGGTAGCCACATCACTGCCAGACTGTTTAACCACTTACTTGGCTTAACTGACAGTTTCTACAGTTCCTTTTTTCTTTCCTGCATGGGGGAAACCACATGGTGGCAGTTACGCTCGCTTCTGCTGCTCACAGGGATAAAGGACAACTTTATCTTAAACTTATATTTTAATGGCTTCGAAATGTAACTGATGTAATTAGCACCAACGTATTACACAGCACTTTCACACATGGTTCATCAATTACACCAGTCCCTGCAGAGCATCTTGGGAAAGTTCTGTGAGTTTGGGGTGTTGGACAAACTGGAGCACAGATGTCGAGTGAGTCATGAAGTGCAGAGCGGAGAGAACCAATGGATTATCAGTGACATCAAGAGCAGCAATCCAAGGAGCCGGTGTGCCCTAACTGTCACATTATCCATACACTACAGACTACTTGTATGGAGAAACCTCTCATCCTCACTCATGCAAAACATGGGAAATTCCCATAAAGAGACTCATAGTGACTAAATACACAGATGTCTGTAGTCGTATCTGGGCTGGTCCCCCAACAGCTTCAAACCTGCTTGTTGTCTCCTTCTGACACTCCAAGCCACGCCGCTTCTGTCTGTACTTTTTGCCAATTTGTCTTGGCGCTTCATCTACTTCAGGCCTCTCCTATTTGTGCTCTTTAACATTAAATAAATCTACATTCAATTCCAAGGGATGAATATCACCCAGCAGCAACAGGAAATGAATAAAGCAAACTGAGTTGTTTGAGAACTTAGATGTACATTTGTGTTCAGAATAATAGCAGTGTAAAAAAATCCTTATAATATCTTTTATTTCCATACACACAAATGCATTGGGAACACTGCACATTCTGTTCCAAATCAAAACGATCAAATTAGTGTTATTCCTTTACAGAAAGGGAATATTCGGCTGTTCCAAAAAATAGAAGTGTCTGCATTCTTCTTTATAGACTCAAACATTCACTGTATAAACTGAAAAATGTTTCAAGATTTCACTTTCCTTTGAATGACTGAACTAATATTTAGTTGTATAATCAGTGTTTCTGAGAACTGCTGCACATCTGTGTTACATGGAGTCCACCAGCTTCTCACCTGACGAAGGGGGAACGCCCCCGAAACGTTGTGACATAATAAACGCACAAGGGGCTTGTGCCCTGTTTAAATTCACTCTGTGTGCTGGTTCTAATTTTTTGCTACTAAGTTTTTGGGAGTGCCGTCTTCCTTAAGGTCTGTGCACCAGGCAGAATCTAATCCGAAGAGCCCGGGTGTGCATGTGATTACTTTCTACAGACCACCAACGTCTGGCAGCTGTTACATTCCACAATTCTTCTGCATTTCTTGCTTTTGCCTCAGAAACAGCATTTTTTTGATGTCACCCCACAAGTTTTCTATTGGATTAAGGTCCCAGGGATTGGGCTGGTCACTTCATAATGTCAATCTTGTTGGTCTGGAACCAAGATGTTGCTCATTTACTGGTGTGTTTGGGGTCATTGTCTTGTTGAAACCCCCATTTCAAGGATATTTCCTCTTCGACATAAGGCAACATGAGCTCTTCAAGTATTTTGATGTATTGAAACTGATCCATATTTTTTTGGAACAGCCTAATATTCCCTTTCCTTCACTTTCTGTAAAGGAATAACACAAATTTGATAAATGTCTCTTCATGTTTGATTTGGAATATCATTTTTTAAAGGACAAGGAAAGGCAAAAAAATAAAATCCCATTTTTACTTTCTTTAATGAAAAAGAAACCTTTCTCCAATATACTTTAATTAAAAAATGTGTACCGTTTTCAAAAGAAACCTGACTATGCAGTGAATTTCTCCCTTCATTGACTGCTGTGGATAGGAATTGTCAGATGGTCCCTAACTGCTGAGCAGGGAAACAATCATACTTATGAACAGCAGGGGGAGCCCCCGCCTTACTTACCAGCCATGCAGAACTCAAGCAGCTTTGTTTATGACTATCCCTAAGCAGCCCAGACCACACTGAGCATGTGCAGGGTCAGGCAAAGATGTTTAACAAAGATACAAGATGACAGCCCCCTGTGGCCAACTTTAAAAGCATAAATCATTTGTTTGATTAGGCTTTGTGGTGCAGTAAGTTCATGCTTATGTTTAGTACAAAATACAGCATTTCTAGCCTTATTCTATTTTAGACTTTCCTTGTCCTTTAAACACACTGCTATTATTCTGAAAACAACTGTATGACACATTAACACACCTTTCCCATAACACCCATTTGCCACCCTCAACCATACATATCCAATTGGCACACCCATACCACCCATATCCTCTCACATGCTTTCCCCATTACACCCATACATATCAATTTGCCACTCCCAAAACAACCATTTATAAACCAATATAGTCACTAAAGTATATGCACTCCATATACAGCAATGTGTCACCCCCAAAAACACTTCTATACACCCACCCCCCCCCCATCTCACTTAGTACGTTCACACTTGTATTCTGTGCAGTAACAAAGAGAAAGGCACATATACAGTCAGGTAACCGAGTGCTGAGCTGCAGGAAGTGGGGGCAGAACAAGCAGAGCATTAGATATATGAGAAGCTTTGTTGCTATGCGAGACTAGTGGCTTGGTACTTCCCATAAGTGTTTGGGTATGAAACAAAGGCAAAGTTCAGACAGCCAGACAAATGCTGCTTTTTAGTTTATTATAATTAAGCGACAGGGCCACACTGGCTCAGAAGTCTATGATTTTGCCATACGTTTGAGCTGATCCATCGATCAGTTGCTGCAACATTATCAGGAATCAGAAACCATAGTGCAGAGAATATAAACAAGCAGACAGAAGCTGAGTTTAATAGCATCCCAGAACAGCCTTGCAAACTTGGATGATCCCATCAACACATGAAGTCAAATGCAACGTTTGTAAATACTTCTTCCAAGCAGAAACAGAAATTTCTGGAGCTTTATAGATTCTTCCCTAAAAATTCCTTTGAAGGAGCCTGTTATGTAGAATTCTTGCACGTTCTGTCTGCAGAGAAACCCACCCTCAGGCAAGGCTTCCTCTGGTGAGAACATGTTAGCGAGCGCATGGAATGAAAACAGCAGACATGAGCACTTGCTCACACACATACCATGGAGAGAGACACACACACAGGGTTAGAGAGGAGCCCTATAGCCTGCAGGAAGGAGAATGCTGCTTTCATACTGACCATAACATAAGGAGCAGAATAATCCTAGAAATGACTGCACTTCATAGGCTGCTGCATGTACTTCTCCACAAACACTGCATGGCTGGGCAATCTGATTGGCATCTGATCTGGCACAGCACCATACATGTACCAATATATCACAGGCCCTGCTTATGTTTTAGAGATCAGGAGAGTTGAGATTCTGGAGAGAACACTAAATATGAGAAGGGAATAGGGCCCATTGGGCAGGGATAATGATGGACTAGAGATCACAGTAGTGAGTAGCAACTGTCGCCATTTCACTAAGAACTAAACAAATAATCCACAGAATGATTCCATTTCATTTCTGTTTAATGGAAAAGGTGGCAACCCCAGTCTCATAACCAACCATTTGCCATGATATTCCCCAGCAGCCCTAGACCAGATTCTATATTTGAAAGCAAAAATGAATGTTTCAATGGAAGTCGCTGCACAATTCCCTGTTTATTCCCACCTGGGAAGAGAGAAAATGTGTGTGACAAGACAATCTGATTTACTGCCGGATCAGTGGAATTGGAAGCCATTGTTACAAATTTTACTGTGTGTACAGAACACTGGGAGGATGAGACGACACAAGCGGCCCAACAAGTTTATTGTGTGAAACAAGGAGGAGCTGAAATTGTAACATGTCAGTGCCTGTGTTATATCAGCAGCCCAGGAACACCAGCTCCATATAAATGGCTCATTGGAACAGAAACCTAAATTGTCCTGTCAGGAATAGTCTGGCTGCAAAATGGGGCATCAGACTTTATTTGCTGGGGATTCTGCAAGATCTCCCCTATCTCCACTGCAGTTCTAGCTGAGGCAGGCATCTTGGATTTCACTGGCTCCTCCTACCTATATCTTCCCAGCTCTGAAATCTCGCACATGCTCAGTTGAAATTCCTTTAGTTGCTTATCAACCCTTCTAAGCTATTTTCAAATCAACCAAACCTCTGTGTGTTAGCTGCTGGAAGTTAGTGTGTGCCCTTCATTTGCATAATAACATCACCAGCAGGGGACAAGATAGGGAAATCTCCTGATACTTCTAGTGAAGGAGTTTACTTAAACAAGGCATTCTGGGTAGAATACTGAAGGCAATGGTACAATCTGAGCATGCTCCTGAAATTTGCATGTTATAGTCTCAGTATGGACTCCCTCAGTGAAAGAACCCATTTGACAAAGTAAGGGATTTTTTTTTTTTTTTTAAACCTGCAGTTTTTTTTCTCCAAAAAACTATATATGGAGCTTGATTAAACATATTTAGGTTGTACTGATCAGATTGTTAATATGTGTTTGATTTTGGCTGTGTTAGTTTCCTTTAAAGAAAAATCAGATTTTGATAAAAAAAAATGTCAGAAGAGAGATTAATGTCCAGAGGCGCTTCCAGCATCAGTAAGTTAACGTTGTTGCTGTTCTGTCCAACCCACAGCTATGATTAAGTGTCCCCTTGTGACACAGGGTAGTTACACAGGGTAAGTGTCCCTTATAAATCGCAGTTTTACCAGTGAGCTAATGTTGCACTTACTGTAAATTCTCTGATGTGACAAGGAAATCTGGCCCCTCATTAGAAGATCTGCTTGTTTGGCCCAATCCCCTGATGAGCGTCTGACAGATCTGCACCTGCTTCACCCGAACATGCTGAGCCCAACTGTGATTATCTGATAGTTTAGCCAACAACTGAATGACAACTGGAACCCCCGGTTCATTCCCCCCAACAAGTTTACCATTTGCTTTATTTGCACCGATTTCTTTAACTCATACGAGATACAAAAAGGCTCTTTGACTCCCAAACCGAAAAGCTCCTCCGTGACATCCCTGCGTAACCTCTTATTCCTAAAGAGAAACTATCGTCAAAAAATAACTATTTTTCATAAAAAAGAATTGATGACTTTATCAGAGTTGGGAAGTCAAAGCATAAGATGCAGCAAGCTACAAAGTTGAAGGTATAAAGCGCCTGAATAAAAAGAAAAACTCCCCAGCGGGGCTCGTTCATCTCACAAAGCCGGTCAGTCCTGCAGGTTCACAGGGTATTAGACAGATTTCTAGAAGACACTTTAATTTATTAAAGGTCGAGGTGAATTTTCGAATGAAAAAATTCGAATTTCAAGCTATTATTTGTGTACTTCGACTAGGGAATAGTCCAAATTTGATTTGAATTTGAATTTGAAAAAAATTAGAATATCGAAATTGATCATGTACATCTAAAACCTGCTGAATTGCTGTTTTAGCCTAATGGGGACCTCCTCGAACCTATTTGGAGTCAATTGGTGGACATTGAAAAATCAAAGTTTTTTTGAGGGAATCGAATTCGCTATTCCTTCGATTCAAACAATTTGAACTTGCCCGAATAAGAACTTATTTGATTGAAAACGGACCTATTCGACCAAAAAAAACTTCAACTTAATTTTCGGTTGGTCTTTTTGAATTTCGAAGCTTTTTTCAATTCGAAATTCAACCCTCGATAAATATGCTGTAACTAATATATCAGCTCACTCAGCCTTCACTTCTTATTAGAATAAATGCTTATTTTATGGACAATTTTCAACTTCTGCACTTGACATCAGATATATCAGGGGGGTTCCTCTCCCCTCCAAGAAGTGAATATCCATCCATGCAACGATCAATAGGAGAGCTGGATCTAAAGGTAAGAAGCACAAGAATAGTGCGTGACACGCAGGAATAGAGTGAGAGTTAAAGGCAGCAGAATAATAAAGACATGGCTGGGAATAGTCAGTGTCAGACATGATGATGATGATGATGCGGAGAAGCAGAGAGCTGGAGGTTTCACCACAAAAACACAAGTGATGTTAGTGAGTCACAAAGAGAATAAGAAGGTCTGGTCTTTGACAAATTGTATCAGGAAGCAGTGGCCACAAAGAGCAGTGAAGCAAGTGCTGTTATTAACCAGGAGGTGTAAGGGCAGATTATCAGACTTATATAAAAAGAAATAGCAGTAAAGTAAATGATATAAGTCACTGCCATTTCCAATGCAAAGAATTGTGTGCGTCACAGGCTGGATTCCAGGGCTGCAATAAAGAATGTTTCATGGAAGTTGAATGTTAATGACAGTTCCAGTGCTTTCAAGAGATGCATCAGTAGCTGCATTTGGCAAGATCAGTCCAAAACGCCTGTACTGAGACTAAAGAAAGATCCTCCACCTCTGTATATAATGCCAGTGAGGCCATCGGTGTTGTGTTCAGATTAATAAGTGTGTTTAAAACCGCAAATAAAGCTCAAAACCCTTATAATAGCTTTTATTACCATACACACAAATGCATTGGGAACACTGCACATTCTATTCCAAAGCAAAACATGAAGAAACATTTATCAAATTTGTGTTATTTCTTTACAGAAAGTGCAGAAAAGGGAATATTAGGCTGTTGAAAAAAAAAATAGCAGTGTCTGCATTCTTCTTTACAGACTCAAACTTTCACTGTATAAACTGAAAAATGTTTCAAGATTTTGCTTTCCTTTGAATGACTGAACTAATATTTAGTTGTATAATCAGTGTTTCTGAGAACTGCTGCACATCTGTGTTACATGGAGTCCACCAACTTCTGGCACCTGTTACATTCCACAATTCTTCTGCATCTCTTGGTTTTGTCTCAGAAACAGCATTTTTGATGTCACACCACAAGTTTTCTATTGGATTAAGGTCCTGGGATTGGGCTGGTCACTCCGTAATGTCAATCTTGTTGGTCTGGAACCAAGATGTTGCTCATTTACTGGTGTGTTTGGGGTTGTTGTCTTGTTGAAACCCCCATTTCAATGACATTTCCTCTTCGGCATAAGGCAACATGAGCTCTTCAAGTATTTTGATGTATTGAAACTGATCCATGATCCCTGGTATGTGATAAATAGACCCAACACCATAGTATGAGAAACATCCCCATATCATGATGATTGTGCCACAATGTTTCACTGTCTTCACACTGTACTGTGACTTGAATTCAGTATTTGGGGACTCGTCTGACAAACTGTCTGTGACCTCTAGACCCAAAATTAACAATCTTGCTTTCATCAGTCCACAAAATGTTGCACCATTTCTCTTTAGGCCAGTCAATTTTCTTTGGCAAATTGTAAGCTCTTCAGCAAGTATTTTTTTTCAACAATGGGACTTTGCGAGGGCTTCTTGCAGATAGTTTGGCTTCACATGGGCATCTTCTAATTGTAACAGTATCACAGGGAACTTTACACCTTCTTTGATCTTCCTGGAGTTGATCACTGGCCGAGTCTTTGCCATTTTGGCTATTCTTCTATCCATTTGCTCCTTCCTTCCTTAAATAAGGGCCGTAATTGACACCCGTTTTTTCACAGAATGAATGATCTCTCTGAACTCCTCGTTACACAATGTGCATTTGTTTTAGGTCTGCGTAACCTGTATAAATGCTCCCCGGGTCTCATAATAAATGACTATATATACAAATCCCTCCCGATTCCTGTACCCCAACCCTCAGGCCATTCCCAAACAAACTGCATATTTCCCAGACTGAACACAGAAGACACTGGGAATATCGTGCTTTGAAAGCACACAGCAGCCAAACCAGTAGGAGTAGAAAACTTTGAGAAATTTTTCCTTCTGAAAATTTAATACAGGATTTGCCAACCCCCAAAACACCAGTGTCTTACACTTCCAACTGAAAAAGCCATTCTTGCAACAATCTCTAGTACAAACAGACAGAACTTTGTTCATTTAAATATCTTTTTATGACACAATTTCACATACATCAAATAATAATGAAACAATAGTTGTGCTTTGTTAAAAGAAAAAGGCAAGGGCAGGTGAGGATGGAGCAGAGCAATATAAAGAGGGGATGTACCAGTTCATTAGAGAGCGCAGTCAGTTCTTAAATGCTCCGGCTTTACTTGCTTTATTGATAAAGTTCTTCAGAAGGTCACTGTCCATCTCAGCAAAGGCGTCCGTCTGGGTCACCACGGTCATGTGGTTTACACAAAATCTGAAGCAATATTCTTCTAGATCCTGGAAACAAAGTTCTGGTTACATGTAAATTAAACATTAAAACCATGGCACCACAATGCAATATGTACATGTGCAATATGTATCATAAAATAGCATTTGGATTTTATTTCTTAAGGAGACAGGTCCCCTTTAAGTGATCCAATTATTAGCTTAGATGCAGAACTACTGGATCAGCCTGATTTGTCCATCACATGACAGCCAAAATTAAGCAAGAAAGTCACTCATTTGGCAACCTCAGCAAAGCTGACGTGACCATTCCCAATACACAAGGTGAAATATTTCTATTAGTTTTGGCATTGAATATTTCTTGCAGTTTGTTTCTCCAGACACAGGAGCATATTATTTTAATTAAGAGGATGTGCAACCTGGGACCCTGCACAAGCCCCTCACTCTGAGAAAAGAGGAAGAAACAGGCAGAACCAGAGGAACCTGGAAAAGCATGAGCTGCATGTGAGCTACTGTCCTCTATAGGTGGTAAAGTTGTCCCTAATACAATTAAAATACACTCTGTTCATGCCATTATGTAGCGGTTATCAAATATTAAAGGAAAACTATACCCCCAAAATGAATATACAGTATGAGCAACAGAGAGTTTATATCAAATTAAGTGGCATATTAAAGAATCTTACTAAACTGTTATATATATTTAAGTAAATCTTGCCCTTTTACATCTCTTGCCTTGAACCACCATTTCGTGATGGTCTGTGTGCTGCCTCAGAGATCACCTGACCAGAAATACTTCAACTCTAACTGTAACAGGAAGAAGTGTGGAATCAAAAGACACAACTCTGTCTGTTAATTGGCTCATGTAAAATAACGTTTGGTTTGTTTGTCTGCACCGTGAATCCTACAATCCCAGGGGGCGGCTCCTTATTTTTTAAAATGGCAATTTTCTATTTATGATTACCCAATGGCACATACTACTAGAAAAGTATATTATTATGAAAATGGTTTATTTGCATGAAGCAGGGTTTTACACATGAGCTGTTTTATGCAATATCTTTTTATAGAGACCTACATTATTCGGGGGGGGGGGTATAGTTTAGCTTTAATAAATGTTTAAAATTGTGTTAATATATATATATATATATATATATATATATATATATATATATATATATATATATATATATATATATATATATATATATATATAGGAGGTTTACTTTCATTGTGAATACTATTCTGTGTAAAAATGTATATAGGTTTATACCTGAGCATCATACTTAACTGCAGCCGAGAGCAGCACAACTGCATTCTCCTCACAGATCCCTTGTTTGATAGTTTGCTGGCACAGTTGCTTGAGTCTGTTTTCTCGGTATATCGTCGCAAGCTCCAATAGACCTGCACACAGAAACATGATGAGAAGTTAACAAGTGTGCTTGTGTGTGTATATGTAGCCCGATTCATTCATACAGACACAGTGTTCTTTTTGAGCTGATGCTTGAGGTCTTTATCAAGACAAACCCAGCCCTTATTAATCCCCCAAGTGTGTATTAAGATGCCAGTCGATAAATATTAATGCAAAAACACTTTACATGTAGCAATATGGCTTAACTGAGGGAAAATGCAACAGGGCTGGGATTGAATTTAAATCATTTCCACACTTAAATTTCTAAAGAGTCATACAAGATGCAGAAAAAAAACTTTTTTTTTTTAGGCAAAACCTTCCCAATGTATCAGGATACAAAATACAACTCTGTTAATTGAAACGACCATTGTACCATGTAAAGGAAACAAACCTGGACCCTACAGTAACTCCCAACATTACTGGATGGATGTGTCTAATTTGAATAAAAGCCCGAAATCCTTCATTTTGGGCCCAGAGGCGATCTCCACAGAGATAATCACTTTGTATACATACAATGGGGGTCAGTTATCAACACTGAGAAAATCTGTACCTCGGTAGTAACCCATGGCAACCAATCAGATGTTTACTTTCACTGTTCTACTAGCAGCTAACCAAAAAAAGCTAATCACTGATTGGTTGCTATGAGTTCCTGCCCAGGTGCTAATTTGGTCAGTGTTTATAAAAGAGCCCTAATATCTTTAGGTACTAGACAGCACTTTAAACTGCAAGCTGGATAGGAAAGAATAAGAATAGGCAGATTAGGAAAGACCCACTAAGAATAAACCAGCCTATAATGCTAAAATATAGAACAAAACGACCCCATTAGTACATATAGTGCAATGTTTATCTGTCACTCCTATTTTTTCGGGCTGAAAATCACCAGTTCCTAGCACGGATTACCCACCGTTACAGTCATTAGTTCTGAGCCACTTTTAACTTGTTAGGGGTTTCCATATTTCTGCTTACCAATAGCATCTTCAGGAGAGATACTGATGTTATCTGTGTACAAGAACTCCAGGAAGGCACGGTATACTGGGTAGGAAAACTGATTCATTTCAATGATTTCTTCTTCACTTTCGTGGAGTAAGGAACGGAAATGCTCACACCTTCAGCAGATCAAATAAAACATTTTACAGATTAAATCAGGTAAATCTGCCAACCACAATACAATTCCAATGCAATGTTGGCCACACACTGGCTGAAGGGTCCTACCACCCTTTAGAAGTGTGGCCAATACACACAGCCCTTTATTGGTCAGCCCACTGCTCCATTTTGATGGGACAGACCATCGACACGAAGGCTGCAGTTGGGTTGTAATTTAATGAAAGTTATTGTGTGTTTATGCGTGGAAGGCATAACAATCTGTAAATACTGAGACTGTGGTTCATGTTTATATAGCACTTCATTAAACTGGATATTGCTGCCACAGTGCAATAGATTTGGGGAATGTAAACATGAGCATTGGAGAATACAGCGTGCATATCAGTTGAAATAAATAATTAATACGGAGTCAGGTGAAGCTTCTTGGAATGCATTTGGGATACAAAAATAAAGGTGCATATGACTTAGATTGAGCTTTGTATATGTAAAGCCTTTCTAACTGTGTATAGGGGAAATTCAGATCCAGTTGCTTTTGAACCGAATCTTCAGAGACTTCTATGAAAAAGTACAGATACATCAAGTGTGTTTTCAACATACTGTTAAGACAATTTCAAATACCTGTGTTCTATACACACTATGCTTTAATGTAATTTAATGTCCTTTAAGTTGTGTTTATATCAGACACGGGCAACCTGCAATCTTCTAGATATTCAGCTAAAACTGAAACTGAAAGCTCATTATCATCTCAAGGTCAGCACCAGTTCTGGTGAGAAATTGTGTAAACGTGCACATGGAGGGGTTGGGTGAAGAATACAAAAAAGACATGCTGCATATATTTAAATACTGAAATCCGTCAAGGCATTAGAACACATCTGGATCATACAGCTTGTAACGGAGCTTCAATTTGTACAAATCAAAAACAATTTTATAATCTATTCTGGGGTATTCAATAGACTCTGGAATTAGCCTGGGCAGCACTTATTACTCCAGGGATTTATAACTCAACTATTGCCATCTATGGCCGCCAAGATAGTTGTCTATAAAAATAACAGTGGAAAGAGGGTCCAGAAATGCTCACGACTGTCTCCTTCTCTGATTTACCTGATCTGTAGAAGAACTTTATGCACATATATGTACTTTTCATCGACTAAAAACTTCAGGTCTGCCGTGTTGGGGTTGTCAAATTCTCTCTTAAGTGACTCTGCAACTGTAAGGTGGTCATCTGGCTCTGCAAGAAATCAAAATATCTGTAAAGTCCAATGTAACCCCTGCATTATCATTTTCATTATATAGTTATATAAGTCTGTCTTCAGCATCCAAGGCTCTAGAACACAAGGAAACTTCTCCAAGGCCACAAGGATCTGAAACAGGAATTACAACAAGGAACCAAGTCCCCTGACCACCAAGTCATCAAATAAAATAATCATTTCACAAGTTTATTAGGTTTATCTAAAAGAGGTTTCTCGTACACATTGCAAGAGTTGACATTACAAATTGTGCCTTAATGTTAATATTTATATTGCAACAATAATAAAAGTGGAATCGCACAGGACATTTCTTGGAGCTCTTTTACATATTTCAGATTAGAAATTGAATGTGGTGCTTTTATGCCCTCTATTGAGCAAAGGCGGGACACGCGAAACAGAGAACTTCCTTAAGGTCACATCGTACTTGAGATAGAAATTTTTGACAGCACTTTATGCAGTTTAATGGTCTTAAATGGGGAGGGAAAATCATCACTGCCAGTTATCAGATCACTAAAAGAATGTTTTTGCAAAAAATTCTGCTATTGAACTCAGGATGAAGGTGTATTTCATAGTGGTGGCTTGGTACTAGATTCAAATAACAGATTTTTTGCAAATGTTTGCTCACAGTTACATATACAAATACAAATCTCAAATAACACTTCTATCAGTCTATCCCACTGTAACTCAGTTCCAATTGCAAAAATTACTGGGGCTCATTTATTAACGCAGCGCAGTGCTAAAAAGAGCGCAGTGGCCTGACATTTGCCCAGCGCATGCGAGTATTTAATAATGTAGCGCACGATACCTTAACAGTGCAATTTTGTGCGCTAATGTAGACACAGACAGGTGCGACGTGTGAAACTGCGTATCAGCTGTCGCAGTGCTTATAATAAATTGTGCGCACAGGAAGATACCGCAAAGGTAAGGATTAGTTGTGCTCATGTATGAATGCGCTGCTTTAATTAGTTGCGTCACATATTGCGCATATTGCGTTCACTTAGACGCATCTGGTTGCAAAGGTGTTTAGCCTACCTGATACCCTTAAAGGAACCTTGGTCAATATAAACATGTTGGGTGGAAGGCGTGGTTAATATGCACTTTACAGGGGTTGTTCATCTTTGAGTAAACTTTGAGTTAACAAACATCCCCACCAACAGCAGCACCATTGTATTTGCCAGAACCCAGTTTAGCAGTGTGGCTCTGCTAGCGCAGCTGGGCAGGAATGCGCATTTTGAAGAGCGTTACTATTACGCCACAAACAGGCAGTCATAAAAATTGTGGTGCTGTTGACCGGGTGCAGTTTTGCACATATACAGACGCAAATCTGCGACGGCCGCAGTGCAAGCGCATTGTAGCCACGCCCACAGCCACGCCCCTAACAACCACGGCATCGTTTGCGACATAAATGCCCAATCTTTTGCGCAATGCGCATAAACAAAACCATCGCAAAAGCTCTGTGTTATGCGCAATATCACGCAAATATATTAGCGATCACACTCGTGATGTCGCAGACAATCTTTTGCGTCCACTTATGCGCTGCGCTGCGTTAATAAATGAGCCCCACTGTTTGCACAAAAGCTTATCAAAAGGCTATCAAACCTTACAGGCTTCTTGTGTTATGAAAATCCCTCACTTCACAGAAATACTGTTTTTTCCCAGCTGGATAAGAAGTATTAGCATCTCAGTGTGATACAGCTGTACCTTGCTTGCTGAGCACTGGGAAGCTACAAGGAACCAACACTGAACTGTTTCTGTGCATCAGATCCATACATGACAGGCAGAGGCTGTACTGCACTTAAAAACATATAAACAGTTATAAGGAGATGTAATTTAGAATAAAGGCTTAGTGAACCATGAATAACAAATATATATATATATATATATATATATATATATATATATATATATATATATATATCATAAAGCTGCAATACATGAGCCCTCATAATTATGTTTGAGTCAATGTCTTGAGCCACTCCAATGTGACCTTGGCCTTGTGTTTGGGATCACTGCCCTGCTGGAAGATTAATTTAGCCCAAGCTTTAAATAAAACTGTAAAAGGCTATCTCACAATATTACCTTTTGTTTTCCCATTTATTTCTTTCAGATTCCCCCCATAAAAAAAATCCCTGGCAATTTCATACCAAAAATAGTAGGGATGTAAACTACTTGAGGTAGGAAGGGATTGGCCACACTCACTGTGATTGCTTCCCTAGCTATATACTCAATTTTTCATTTCATACTCCATGGTGTGTATAAATAACAAATACATAGGGTGTGGATCTCTGCAGGGAATAGCATTAGTCCTTAAAAATCAATCATGCTAGATATCATTGTAGATTTTATATAGATATAGCCAAAACTGCCTAAAAACAACGCTTGACAATTCTTCTTACCTACAGACAGAAGGCGCCACATTATGGCTGGAGTTGAGAAGCAGGCAAACACATCATCCGTGCAGGAGAAGTGAGTGAGATGCGGAGTAATGACCGACTGGCCACGGCACTGGCCCCACATGTAAACTTGACCGCTCTGGGACTTAGCAGCAGAAGTGTGTGAAGAGTGACAGGCTGCAATCTCGACTATTCTGCTCACAGTACAAATATAAAAATATACACAGAAAAAAAAAATGATTCTTTGTACTGAGATCATTACAAAACGGTCATTTGGTGAAATATAAAAATATAAAGTTTGACTTTGTTCGATTTACTGAATTTCAAATCTATAAAGCTCCAATAATTATTTCATCCTTTTATTTGAATACAAACAGCAAAAAGTTTATAGCAAATACTTTTGTTTCTGCATTTGCCCAATTCCTACTGGCAGATTCTCCCCTGTTTTGGCCATGCTAGAATCTCTCCTGTTTTGGCCATGCTAGAATCTCTCCTGTTTTGGCTATGCCAGTTTCCTCTTCCCAGCAGCTAAAATAAAAGCAGAGCCTTGATACCAGCTACACATAATCAGAGTTCATTATGCCAGAGTTACCCACTTACCATTGAAACTGTGCCAAATAAAATCAATACTCAGCCTAACTCAAGAGAAATAGTTGAACAATTATCCAACAAAAATAAAGCTGTCTGATGAAGGGGGCATGGAAATGCCACACGTGTGTTTTGGTTACCAATTTGGTTGCCAATCATCTGGAAAAGCCCATCAGCCTTATAGTCATAGTCAGTAGATTTGTTGGGTCTTCATTTCTTATATACAAGGAAGCACCAAGGAAGCAAGTGGTTGTTTCAATATTCTAACAAATGAAGCATTCTGTGGCTCATTCATTGCCACTAAGTGGTAAAATAAGCCCAGAGCTACTTCTATAAATTTGCCATCCACGTCTGCAATTGTGTCTATACGTGCTCTTTCTATAGTAACATACAGGGATTCCCTAAAGGTGTTCCATCTTGTACCATCATAACTTTACCCAAATTCTCTTTGTGATGCTGCATGTTATGCAATGCCCACATGGACTTTAACATAAAAAATTTAGCACTAAAGAAAACTAGTTTTTAGTTTCTGTGTCTGAAATAAACATATCCCAGAAACAGGCCCAGATTTGTGGAAAGGTCACAAAGGCCCGGGCCCAGGGCGGCAGAATTTTAGGGGCGGCATGTCACCCAGCAATAGGTTCAGAAGCACTGGGGTGCTCTGGATCCAACGATATAAGACTTTGTGAGTGCATATGAAGGGGGAGGTGGAAGGGGGAATGGGGCGACAAGTGGTCCCTCCCTATGTATAAATCCGGCTGTGCACAGAAAACAATATTTCTCTCTAGAATTTGCTACCACATAATGTAGGAGAATTTGTGAAGGTTTCAGCAGCTGAACGCAAGGCACTGCTAAATGGTTGTGAAACGTTTTCTTACAAGTACATTACTACAGAACACCTACTTGTGAATTCTGGTTTCAAAGACTATGTAAACTGCTTAACAAGTACCAGTGTTTGTTGTTACACTGTCAGACACGGGGAATGAAGCATGTGGCAACTCTGAAGTTTGGTTGTCATCCAGTTGTTATCTCTTCAGTGCTTCCCCTCAAATGCAAGAATGATTCAAAATCCAGCCAGTCAACTAATGTATACTCTGTAATGTGTCTGCATATATTTATGGAACACTTAATTGGAGCCGGCCGCTGCTCCATTATCTACATACAAACGGAAACCGAAGCTGAGAGTGACTGGAAAGATTGAGTCATTTTTTTTTTTTTTTTTTAAAGGGAAATATATGCTAACTGTGGAAACAAATAAGCTCTATTTATAAGACAATAAAAGTTTTGTTTTACATTAAAAGGGAAAGAAAAATCTTATGGAAAATGAAAAAAGTAAATAAGGAAAGAAAAAGAAAATCTCCCGAAAAAATTGTGTGATTTAGCCTAATAAAAAGATTGAAAATTAAGATTAGGAGATCCGCCTAAAAGGGAAAATAACTAAATTGTATTAAAGGAACAGTTCAGTGTGAAAATAAAAACTGTGTAAATAGATAGGCTGTGCAAAATAAAAAATGTTTCTAATATGGTTAGTTAGCCAAAAATGTAATATATAAAGGCTGGAGTGACTGGATATCTAACATAATAGACAGAACACTACTTCCTGCTTTTCAGCTCTATAACTCTGAGCTAGTCAGCGACTTGAGGGGGGTCACATGGTACATTTCTGTTCAGTGAATTTGTAATTGATCCTCAGCATTCAGCTCAGATTCAAAAGCAACAGATATGACCCATGTGCCCCCCCCCCCTCAAGTCACTGATTGGTTACTGCCTGGTAACCAGGGTAACCAGTCAGTGGAAACCCAGAGAGCTGAAAAGTAGTGTTGTGACTGATATGTTAGACATCCAATCACTCCAGCCTTTATACATTACATTTTTGGCTAACTAACTATATTAGAAATATTTTTTATTTTGCACAGCCTATCCATTTACACTGAACAATTCCTTTAAGCAAATGGGAAAAATGTACCCTATAGGTTATGATTATGTATCAACAGTGGTTACTCTGTAAAACGAATGCACAATTGTGGAGTGTTAGACCTGAATAGTATCCATGTGTTGAAATTGCTTAACTAGAAGATAACCTTCTTTGCATGGGGTCAAAAGTCAACAGACTTTTTTTCTCTATTGCAATTTAAACTACTGATGTTGTTAAAAATGAATGTATAATAGAGGGTTTACTCTGAAATAAAAGGGTGTTATTAAATAGATTTGTTACCTTTCCTTGTCCACAATGACTTGCACAGGATAAGACTGGTTACTTTTATTCCCTGTGCCTAGCTGGCCATAGGAGTTGGCTCCCCAAGCATACATGACCCCTTCATCTGTTAATGCCAATGTATGAGCATAGCCACACACAACCTAAATGTTAAAAAAAAAAAAAAAAGGTACAATTGCAAATATCTTTTAAATATTATACATATATATACATATACACATACATACATATATATATATATATATATATACACACACACACACACATACATACACACATACATACATATATATACATATATATATATATATATATATATATATATATATATACACACATACATACATACATATATATACATATATATACACATACATACATATACATACATATATACATATAAATACATATATATATATATATATATATATATATTAATTAAGGTAATAGGAAGACCTACCTGTTCCACACGAATGCCTTGTAGTGCTGCAATTCGACACGGTGTTGGCTGGTTGCCACTGCTACCTAAACCTAGCTGGCCATTTCCATTGTACCCCCATGCATACACCTTAAAAATCAAACAAAAATGTATTTGCATTTTGTTATGAGATTATCTGCAACAAGATGAATATCAATGTGCAGCAGGAATCAGGCAGATATGGGTCATGAAAGTCTATGTAATATTCCTTCTGGTAGGAAAATGCTTAAAGGAACAGTAACATCAAAAATAAATGTTTTAAAGTAGTAAAACACTACTATTGTTTATATAAATAAGCTGCTGTGTAGTAATGGGGGCAGCCATTCAAAGGAGAAAGGTTCAGGTTACACAGCAGATAAGCTCTGTAGAACATAATGGTGTTATCCACTATTTAACCTGTGCCATATAACCTTTTTTCAGCTTCCACCATTGCTACACAGCAGCTCATTTATATGAACTATAGTAGTGTTTCTGAAGCAAACATATCAGTTTTACCATTGCAGGACCAAAGTAAATTATATTTTCATTACTTTAAAACACTTTAATTTTTTGTTGTTACTGTTCCTTTAAGAGTTTTTAAGTGGAATAAAACCTGACTACATAAATGTAATATACAACATACTTTGTGATGGTTTTTTAATTCAGTACCTCTCCATTGTCTACAACAGCCATTGAGCTCATCTGACCACATGCAATACCAATCACAGTTTTATTCTGTAAACAACTGGTAACTTTCCTAGGAATAGGCTGATTGGCTGTAGAACCTGAACCGACTTGCCCAGAGTTGTTGTATCCCCATGCATAGACCTGCCAAAAAGATAAAGTAAAATTTAGACTAGATAAGTGTTATGTATTTTTACAGCTCCAGCATACAACCAAGAACTTAACAGAGATCATACTTCATTCAAAAAAAAAAAAAAAAACGAACACTTTCAGGAAAAAGTGAAATCACAGAATTACACACAAGTGGTGTGAATTACTTGAGGTAATATACTGCACTAGAAGAAAAAGTATATAAATTTATGGGGCTGATTTAGTAAACCAAGGGGAAAAAGCACAACTTTTCTGGGTTTTATTATGCAAAAAAACTGTTCCGAGGACGAAAATACTCCAGCTAAAACCTGGAAGTCAATGGCAGATGTCCCTTTTACAACTGGAAGATCTTTATTTGATTTGTTTCGTAAGAGGTTTTTGGGTGTTTTTGACACTGGCTTTTGTACAAAAATAAATCAGTGTTATTGTGCTCCAAGTTGAAAAAGTCGCAGTTTTCACAACTTTTCCAGTTTGTGCTTTTTCAGTTCAAATTGAAATAATTCCATGACATTTGTGGGTTTTATCGAAAATGAGTTTAGTGTTGGTTTCAAAAACCTCTAAAACCCCTGCTGATAAATAGGCCTCCACGTTACCTGCAGAATGTTTTTCCTTGCAAATCTAACTATATGTTCTATATAAGCTAGCTACTGACCTACAGTCGTACTCCTAAAGGGAACATCATTTCTAGTATTGCTTTGTATTACCGTTAACACAAATCATTATGTAATAATATACTTACCTCACCATCGCATGTTAATACCATTGAATGATGTGATCCACAGGCCACACTGTGAGCCTTCTTGTTTATTAAGTTAGTGGAAACTTGGCATGGACTTAGGGCTTGGTTGGTTGAGCCATTTCCCAGCTGGCTATAAGCATTATGACCCCAGCTATACACTTCTCCATCTGTGCAAAATATAAATGATGCACAATGATTAAATACTGTATACGTTTGTCATGCTTACCACTTCTACTCCATGTAAAATCCTGCAAAGTTGGAAATTTCCTCTTTAGGGCAAACGTTGCCCCTGAACTTTGTAGGTCTTTATAAAAATAGATTGTTTAAATAGCCCATATGCAAAAATACCTTTATGTGAATAGAGGCTTTTAATGAAAAATATACTTTTCTACTTGTATGTGCCACTGGAAAATCACAGAGAAAAACTAAAATTTTACATAGTTTTGATCCCATTAAACATATTTGTCAAAAATGGGCCCAGAACTTCCCATCGCTTGATGAGGAAGCCATTGAAGATGTACTTGAACAAATACCAGACACCAATATATGTGTCAGAGATCATTATATCCACAGTAAATTTCTGAAGAGAGTTTATTTGGCTCCACACAGGCTGGCATGGCAAGGTTACCCTGATGTCTGACTTAAATGTAAACTGGATAGTGGCACTTATCTCCATGTGTTCTGGGAGCGCCAGAAAATCCATCAAGACTGGATCACAATACTAATGTATATTAATACCTCTCTTGGACTGCCAAATATTTCGACTCCTGCTACATTTCGACTCCTGCTACATTTCGACGTACTTACAATGTGCTCCACTAACAGAGTGTTTGTGCAACAACTTTTACACTAGGCTAAAAAGTCTATTCTGTTGATTTGGAAAGCCCCAGAGCCACCCAGTGGCGGAACTACCGCAGGGGGTGCAATTGTGCCAGGGCCCGCACCTCCTCAGGGCCCCCCGGCAGCTCACGCACCGCTGATTCCGGGCAGAAAATAGCGGGGGGCTGCTGCATGTTACATTATTGGAGCCACCTACACTTGGTTTTTGGATAAAACTGATAGATGACACTCTCCCAAGACAAAAATGTGGCGTAGGGATGCCCGGATAAGTTTGGGAAAGTATGGGACCAATGGCAGGAAGACCCACAAACGGGTACTGCAGTCTTAGAGGCACAACATTGTCTACCAAATAATGCACAGTCAAGCATGTTTATGATTACTCATATGAAGAGAATGCCCATCACTGCCTTCCTTTTCTCTTCTTCTCCTCCTTCTGCTTTCTACCTATTTCTACTAAGTGTTTGAATTGAAAAAGCAATAAAACTTACAAAAAAAAAATCAACTCATAGATCTGTACCACAGTTTACCTAGGCATAATCAACACAGCCCCCCTAAAGTGAAAGTGCAAAAATTGTTGAAACATTCTGAGCAGCCAGAGGTTATGCTTGTAAAAACCAACTAGAGGCAAAAGGACTGAAAACAAGACTGGTTTTATATGAAGGGCCTAGTACCTGAATTTGTCATTCTTTCATTGTCTTGAAGGTCATTCATGGCGGTTATACAGTCTTATGCAGAAGGCACCTGTCACCTGTTATAATGATTCATTATTATCAAATGCCTGGCTATATGGTTTCTCCCTATTTATAAACATCAAACTGTTTGAATGGGTCACGTAGCTTAAGTAATGTTAGTAATGTAGGTAATGTAGGTTAGTATATCCACCATACTTGTTGCATTAAGTACATACCAGATGTTACAATGACAACATGTGGCCCACTTCCATAACTCAGGCTGACTATCCTCTTCCCTGAAAGCATATCTATACGTCGTGGTTCAATTATACTTTGCGCATCACCAGTCCCTAAACAGCCGCTGCTGTTAGTACCCATCACAAATACCTAAAATTATAAGGTAAATAATAAAAAAACAAAAAAAAACAAGTTTTCACTGTGGTTATAGCAGCAAAAGGAAGTGGCATGTAGCAGCGAACACTGTAAGAGACAACAACCTGGGTCTTTTTTTAACATCCCCCGTCACATGAACAGGCTTTCTATTTACAATCAGAATATGCAGAACTGTTTGCATCTCTTACAATGTGGTAGAAAAATAGAGCATAAACTACAGACGGTGAAGGTGAGAATTTTCACTTCACTGGAATGCATTAAATAAGAAAATGAACAACAGCCCTAAGTATAAAGCAACTAGCATCAGAATTCTCTAGACGGCAGGTTGTGGTTAAAGATGTAACACCTTTAAGTTAATATTTAGTATGTTATAGAATTGCCAATTCTAAGCAACTTTTCAATTGGTCTTCGCTATTTATTTTTTTATAGTTTTTTTTATTATTTGCCTTCTTCCAACTTACAAATGTGGGACACTGACTAAAAACAAATGCTCTGTAAGGCTACACATTTATTGTTACTTTTTATTACTCATCTTTCTATTCAGCCTCTCTTCTATTCATATTTCAGTCTCTTATTCAAATCAATGCATGATTGCTAGGGTAATTTAGACCCTAGCAACCAGATTGCCGACATTAAAAACTGGAGAGCTGCAGAATAAAAAGCTAAATAACTCAAAAAAGGCAAATGAAGGCCAATTGCAGATTGTCTCAGAATATCACTCTCTGTCATACCTAATGTTAATTTAAAGGTGAACAACCCTTTTATTATGATCAGAGAAGGAGTAGTCAAAAGACTAAACCCCAGACAATATTGTTGACAGGGTTTCTGTGATTAACAAAAAAGTATTTACAGCGACAGCCCTATTAAATTAATATATACTACAACTTTAACAGTGGTAGACAAATCATTCATTAATTACTGCTCACTAATCTTTTGAACCTTGCAAATATATGCAATAGAGAGTCTATAAATGCCAACTGCACAATTTCAATATTTATATTTTTACAAAAAAAAACAACAACTTTCTAATCCCTTTTACATAGCATTTAAGAAACCATAATAAAGTTCATGATGCAAAGCTCTGCAGGATAAAATACAAAATGATTCTATATGCAAGATATTTTACCTCATCATTTTTTGTAATATACAACACCTCATTTCCAGCCCCAAAAACACAGGCTTGTTGAATAAACTTCAGGACTTCCTGCGGGCAAAGGGCAAAGATTGGCCATTTTCCAACATCCACCATTTTTCCTGAACAGAAATAAGTAAGTTATCAAACCTGTAGCTTTGCAAACAGTTCAGTGTAAAATCAGATTCAACACATTTTTCTCAATAAATTGCTACAAGACAATCAGTGAAGAACGTTAATCCCAGAAGAATGAATAAACAGGTCAGTCCTGCTGGCCAAGTCACTGATCACTAAGCAACTGTTCAAATATGTACCTGTCCTGATACACATACCGTAACTAGTCTAACTTTTTACAAGTATGTTCAGAGATATGGCTGAATTATCTGAGAGACATTTTATGTTTTGGTCTCTATAACTGGCTAAAATAAAAAAAATAGCACCAGGTCTACTAAACCATAAGCAATTAACACTTAATGATCTTGTGTTTCAAAGCAAATAGCTGATTGGTTATGGGTGGGTTACTAGACCAGGTACAAACGTTGCAAATATTATTACATACATCTAAAAATACATACTAAATAAATACTAATAAATACCTAGGTAGCATTTTCTTGCATGCTGTTTGAGGCTACTGTGATGGTGATAGATTCTAGTTTGAATGGATGGCTTAGAGGGAAGTGTGCAGAATTTTGAATTAAATAGATTTATAAAACAAATGATTACATAATTTATAACAGATAAAATGTATTTAGTCATTGTTCCTAAAGCCGAATGGCAGAGATGGGTTTTTTTCAAGGATTACCTGTGCATAGGAAATAGTTTTAGTTGTGCACCATCAAACTGTCCTAGGAGTGAGTTGTCAGTTTAGCTGGAAGACCAGAACATATCCTTGGCAAAGGTCTGAAAAACAGAAACATTGTAAGGTAGAGCATGGAAGCATTTATAAAAACATTCATTATTTCATATTCAGAACAGTTTGTACTTTGTATACACAGCATACAGAAGCAGCTCTGTAAAAAGTTACTAAAGGATATTTGTATCCAGTTGCAATGAGTGCTTTTCTTGGAATAAATGTACAATGTACTTATTTACTCACCGATGTGGTGCATGGGCAGAGCACATTTTTAAACAAGTATGCGCTATCAAAAATTACTTGCAACCTGCCATACATGCCAAAATAATTGGCCAGTTTGGTAAAAACTGCACTACAAGCACTGTATGGTCAGTGGTCAAACATTAGTCTATCCACGGGTCTGTCTATTAACCCTTAATACCTGCAAACACACTCATAACAATTACGATCTTTCTTGAAAAAGATCTTTCCAAGAAAGATCGTTCGTTTCAATACACACGTGTAGAGCTCAATCATCATATATATGGGTAGAAACAATGGAATTCTACCTGTATCTGACGATTCAGCACGAACAGTGACCGATGTTTCAGTCCATCCAGCCCGATCAACGAGCCAACCAATATCCAAGTCTTCTGCCGATATCAGTCAGCAATTTGCTCACCATTATGCACCGAATATCGTACAAAAATTAGTTTTGTACGATATCTGTGCATCTACGGCCACCTTGAGTCTGATTATCCTTACAAGTGAGTGTGTGCTATTACACAGCAACTAACTCACTCTAACAGTCACACTGGACACAAGGAGACAAGAGGAACAACATGAGGCTGCAAATGCAGCCAAGCAACACTGCTTCAGTACCCGAAAAACATGCGCATGGACAAAACACTTGCCTTGTACTCTTATATGATCATGGCACTGCCTGATGATGTCTAATAGCCTTGTTTTTTATGAAAGCAAATCAGTTTAAAATGTGTTAAAAAAAACTTGCAGCACAGTGTCTGGGGTTTCTGAGCTTGTTTTCCACATACATCTGGATTTTGTTTGATTGACATACACCTTATTTTTTATTGTAGGGGGTATATTATTTCCTACATCTTAAAGGAACAGTTTAGTGTAAAAATAAAAACTGGGTAAATAGATAGGCTGTGCAAAATAACAAATGTTTATTTAGTTAGAAAAGCCATAAAGGCTGGAGTGACTGGATGTCCAACATAACAGAACACTCCCTCCTGCTTTGCAGCTCTCTAACTCTGAGTTAGTCAGTGACTTAAAGGGGGGGCTCATGGGACATAACTGCTAGGTGAGTTTGCAATTGACCCTTAGCATTCAGCTCAGATGCAGAAGCAACAGCTATGACCAATGCCCCCCCCCCTCAAGTCACTGATTGGTTACTGCCAGAAGTTGTGTTCTGGCTTTTATGTTACACATCCAGTCACTCCAGCCTTTATATTTTTAGATTGAATAAATCCTTTGAATGCAAAACTTGCCAACATCTGTTAAAATGCACATAAACGGCATTTTCAGTACCCTAAGAGTAAGGAAAAAGAACTGGCTAGCAAACTGTCAGCCAAATACACAAACCATGCATATTCAACTTTATCATATTTATACATAATACGAATTAAAATTATTTACCTGCGTGTAGTCGAAATTACTTGCAAACCCTGTTCAAAAACCAAAACATGGATCCAAAAGCATTTCAGGCTTTAAAAGCTATCAGACCAGAAGGAAAAAAAATATTACCTTTCCTTTAACCCTGGTTTGACGTCATAATGATTGCAATGAGCTATTATCCGACATTATTTGAGCAGTGCTTGACAGCCATTTCCTACTGTCCACAGTTATCTGCAAAATATATTTTAAAGTGGTTATCAAAACTAAATTCAAAGAAATATATTTACCAGAAATAATAAAAAGTTGTGAGACTCACACACTGCCATTCCCTGCCATTAAGGTATAAGTAAACCTTTAACACAACATCAGACCAGCCCTCTTTCTCCTAACAACTTCCTTGACTACTTGGTCAGAAACTGACCAGCAGGTGGTGCTGCTGTAACAAAATTATTTATGTTAACAGTACATATATCCTTTAATGTCTTTGAATTAACAAAATAATGAATGTAAATAACAAAAGTGCTTAGCATAATACTCTCATCAATTTTACATTTACTTATTTTAAAGAATTACTTTAACAAGGCGAGGGGGTCAGCCCACAATGGCTGAACAGTAACAGTATTTCATGACCTTAGCCACTACTAGCTCATGATCTATAGTTAAAACCACTATCAGCATACAATACAAAAAGTTCCCAATACAAAATACTGAGAACTGAGCTGTAAACAATGGTTTTGGTGTGGGACTCATGACAAATGTGACAGAATGCAGTCACAGCAACCTAAGATATAAAGCACTGCAGTATTTTTTTAAAAAAAGAGAAAGTAAGGTGCTGCAGAAATACAGTAGCCTATCCAAGCACCAAATAGAATAAAAAAAAAGTTCTCTCCCATTCCCCCCTGCAACAGGTACTGGTTATTATGGAAGATTAGTTAAGGATGAACAAATATTGTTTTAAAAATTTCACTCTGTGCCAACTATGAAGTACTGTCCTATAATATCTGTTGGATTTCTTCAAACCTCTAAAAATGCATATTTTTCATTGCTTAGAATACAGACACTCTCAATTTCTGCTGTAAGCTTTGCTATAAGTTCCCGTTCGGGTCATTCAGGCTGTAGTTTATTTATACTTTGAAACTGGAAAGGGTGTATACACCCACACCCTGCCTTGGCATTTCCACTGTTATCGTTCAGCATTTCCCTTATCTTTTTTTTTTTTTATGTTCACAGATGTGCAGTTTGTGGTTTCACTTTGGATTAGAAAGGATTCAGAATGCTGCCTGGGGTTGTCATTTTTGACTCTTCCCTTTCCATCTGTAATTATAACAACAAGAACGCTACCATACAGCTCAGGGCAGCATTGTCAAAAAGTCTATATCCATTGTCATCTATGTATTTCTTGCTGCTACTTACCTCTGGCATTCCATCACTGATTTACTCTGAAAAGGAAAGCTATATATGCTTTAATTTTCTGTGCCTTTGGTCCTAAGCATAAAGTAATAACAGAGTGTGCATATGAACTGAAAAAGCTTTATAGACCCACAGGACTGCCCAGCACAAACTTCATCATAGGTTACATTTAGCCACCTATATTCTCAACAAATACAATCATTAACACTTCCCAATAATTTGGGGGAAGCAATAGACATTGGCAAAATAAATACATGCTGAAAAAACATGCTTTGTAACAGGACATGTTATAATGTTGTCCAAGTTAAACTCAGACATGCATCAAATTTGCAAGTCAGCCAGCTAGTGCAACTGATAAATAGTCGCTGGCTTGCCTGACCACAAAGTAGAGTTTCTAAAATACAAAATGCAGAGCCAACAGGTTTCAGTGTGGGAAAATAGCCAGTGGAATGGCTGGGAAAAACTAGTCAGACTTTCAGGGAAATGTTTATGAAAGTAGATGATTTTTCAAAGGCACTTTTTTCTTGAGATACATATAATTAAAAGCACCTTCGGTTTTCTGATCTCTTATCTGCTGTATATTGCTATTTTTAAGATAGCATTTGTTCTGTAAAATTCCCCCATATGTAAGCACAAAGCAGTGCCAAGCAGATCCAGCTTCTTTTCATAAGTTAAAAGGCTTCTCCAAAGAGAACCGTCTGTAAGAATGCTTCCATTGTTCTTAGCAAGCCTATGTATTCATCAGCAGAACCCAGGGGGAGAACATGCTTTTGCCTTTTACTTCTTCTCTTTTTCATTTTGAACACTACAGTTGGCAAGCATAATAATAGTCAGAATAATTTCAGCTAGTGCTATCCCGTTGGGCTGGCATACTGGTTGTGCAGAATTCCTGAAGGCCTAAGTAAGGAGACTGCATCAGCCACATACAACCTAAAAGAAGAATCTGCTGTGCCTAGCTTTTCACAGGTACCAGCTGAAAATTCTGACTGCAAGACACACACCTTAAGGGCTGAACTACCTTCTTCTGGTGCACCTTGTTTAGATCCGACGCTCTGAGAGCAAGCACATGCGACGAGACGGATGCGCCAAATATAATGTGAGTAATAGAAATGTCACAGCTACAAACTGCATGCACCCGACATGACACAACTGTCGGATAAAAACGCAACGGTGTTCGCATCCGTCTCGTCACATGTGCTTCCTCTCAGTGCGTCAGATTTGAAGAATGAGCACCGCGTAGAGTTGTTCAGCACTTTGTGGGTCACTAACTACCTATAGACAAATACAAGAGGCCTTCTGCACTCAACCCATTATCATTATATTAAGGACATTGAAACATTTTGTGCATACTGCTACTAAAAATGCCTTACCCTCTAACAAAACAGGGATTGTGAGTCCATATATTGCAATATATTTAAGCTGGCCAACTACGTCAAAGTCATCCCTGGTGTGGCCAGTCCTACACTCAACTTGCATCTGATTTATTAGGAATTCTATTGCTTCATTATACATTTTATAAAGTGAATAAGTTTTCCCTGCAACTTACTAGCTGCATTCAAAGTAAAACTCCCAAACTTGGCTGCCCTTTTATTAGACACCAGTGGGATCACCTGACTATAGCTGGGAAGGGTGGGAGCTACAACATGGAGCTGGTCACTGCTTCTGTATAAACTATAACAAACAAGGGAAAGTTGTGCTCACCACTAATTTTTAAAAACATAAAGCAGGGGTGCAGTGAGTCTGTGACCACGAAAATCACATAGACAAATATATGAGGTCCTCTGCACTCAAAAAAACACCTCACTCTGCGCCTGCTAAAATGAAAAACCGCAGGCGCTAATCACATGCGGCAATTCATTTTCCGAAGTCGCCCGAAGTTTCCTCGTGAGGCAACTTCCGAAAACGAACCACCGCGTGTGATTAGCACCGGCGTTTTTTTTATATTTTAGCAGGCGTAGAGTGAGGGAAGGCCTTTGGGTAGTATGGTCACCGCAAAGACGAGGCGATTAGTCGATTGGCGACCATTTCTCCCCAAAAGCCGAGTGTGGCCTTACCCTAAAGGGTAAGACATTTTTAGTAGCTTAAGGCACAATGTCCTAAATATATTGATAATGGGTTGAGTGCAGAGGACCTCTTGTATTTGTCTATGTCAATTTTGTAGCCACAGCCTCATTGCACCACTGCTTTATGTTTTTAAAAATTAGTCGTGAGCACAACTTTCGATTGTTTGTTATAGAAATCTATGGGTTCTGGCAAATGCCAGAGGGGCTGCTGTAAGATGCCACAGACTGTCACTATTTAGTGTGATGCTGGGGGACTGGTTGGGCCTCTGTGTACTTGAAATGCCCAGGCCTATTTTGACTCCCAGTCACAACCTGCAAGTATTGTAAGGATTACCAGCTGGTTTACCAGTCTGAAAAGTTTAAAGATTTAAATGTGTAGTTCACCTTTAGCATGTTATAGAATGGCAAATTCTAAGCAATTCTTCAACTAGTCTTCATTATTTATTTTAAACAGTTTTCCAATTATTTCCTTATTCTTCTGACACTTGCTAGCTTTAAAATGGGGGTCACTGACCCCATGTAAAGAACAAATACTCTGTAAGGCTACAAATAGATTGTTATTGCAACTCATTTACTCATGTTTCTATTCAGGCCCTCTCCTATTCATAATAGAGTCTCTTATTCAAATCAGTGCAGCAAATGCAAACTGGAGAGCTGCAGAATAAAAAAATTATAACAGATGAAAACCAATTGCAAATTGTCTGAGAATATCACCCTCTACATCATACTACAAGTTAAGGCAAAAGTATAAAAGCCCTTTAATCAGTCAGCGCTCAGTATGTGCCAGTGAGAGGTTCATTGACAGATAAAGAAGTGATTGGGAACCACTTCCTGGCTCAGAACAAATGAAGACAGGTGCATAGCTGCCCGGGTCTGATCACGTGTACCATAGAGGGCGGGCGGAAAAGCAGACAGATGATAGGCTGAGCTGTGTATAATTGTCGAATGGACAGACTATTTGTTTGATTATTATGGATCACGCAGCCACGAATAACACCGTGACAATACACGCCCGGTCAGGAATAATAGTTAATTCTCTTGCCCGACAGCAACCTAAGCATGTCATTGCCATTCAAATAAAATAATAATGGCTCAGCTGAAGCCCAATCCCTGCCGCCAGTCCATGAGACAGCTCCGCAGCGGAGTGACACATACCAGGCACGACAGACAGTGAATAGGTTACAAAATGACGGCAATGGTCCCTTTTAATGGAAGCAATATCATACCGCCCAACAGTAGCGCTTTTCTTAACACAGGTCCAAGTCCCGGATTGCTGTTTAAACGCCCTGCAGCGCCTTCGGTGTGTAGCTCCTCCACTGCTGCCGGACGGCTTCGCTCCTGACGTAACAAGTCTCATCTCGCGAGAGCGCGCTGACGTCATATTTTCAGACGCGCAGTGAGGCACAAGGATGAAGTAAATCAGTGTCACCTGAGGATAAACTGATAGAGAAAGCCGTAGTCTGTCGGCAGGTTGTGGTTCTTGCCTCTCACAATTGTTCCCTTCTCAGCTGGCAGCGTTTAGTTGGGGCAAAAGAAAGGTTTTGTTTTTTTATCGTGGGCTTTACCATTCCTGCCCCCTTGAGCCCAGAGCCTCCGCTCCCAACTTGAGTCTCTACTTCCTACAGGTCAAGACTAGGGGGCACATTTACTTAGTTCGAGCGAAGGAATAGAATAAAAAAACTTCGAATTTCGAATGATTTTTTTGGCTACTTCGACCATTGAATTGGCTACTTCGAGTACGACTTCGAATCGAACGTTTCGAATTAAAAATCGTTCGACCAGTAAAACCTACTGAACCTCAATGTTAGCCTATGAGGAAGGTCCCCATAGGCTTTCAAGCAATTTTTTGGTTGAAGGAAAATTGTTCGATCGATAGATTAAAATCCTTCGAATCGTTCGCTACAAAGGATTTAATCGTTAGATCGAACGATTTTTCCTTCGATCGTTCAAGCGAACGAATTGCGGTAAATCCTTCGGCATCGAAGTCGAAGGATTTAACTTCAACAGTCGAATATCGAGGGTTAATTAACCCTCCATATTCGACCCTAAGTAAATGTGCCCCTTTGAGTCAAAATAGGCCCAGGTATTACAAGTACAGAGAGGCCCAATCAGCTCCTGACAGCCCACTAAATAGCGACTTTCTATGGCATCTTATGACAGCCCCTCTGGCATTTGCCAGAACCCACACATTGCCAGCCCGGGCCTGACTCCCTATACTTTATCGGCAGGGCCGAGCCCACCAGTTGCCCTAGGCTAGAGTTCTGCAGCAGGTCAGTTACCCACAAAAAAAGCAGGTACCCTGCACAATGAGGGTAGGATTTTCAGGTGTGAGTATAGATGCGGGTTGCGGGTCACATCTAAATTTCTTATCTTATGTTATATTGTCTATATTTTAGTCCTGTTAAAATTGTACAAAACTTGTTTCTGTCCCTGCCCACTTTTGATGATGTCACTTCCGGTTTGCAGCAACATCGCTTCCTGTTTGATGGTGGTCAGCAGGTTGCGGATAAGTCAGTTGCGGGTCAGGTAGCAGGTCAAAGTGGATAAATATGCGGTTTGGGTCTTAGAAATTGGTTCCACACAGGACTCTACCCTAGGCAGGAAGGGGAGTGTGACAGAGGGGGGAGGCAAGAACGGCCCGACATTATTGCCTTTTCTGCCTACCCCTAGTTCCAGCCCTGACCACAAGGATAAAACACTGGGTGAAAATAACTAAAGTAAACAAGTTTTTAGGCTCATTGTTTCTCCACAGTGGTATCGGAGGGTTCAAGTGTTTTATGTGAAAATTAGGACCATGTTTTCACATTGGGGCTTATTTAGGAGAATATAATCGGTGAAAAATACCATCAGTAATCTTTTTTTTTTTTTTTTTCTACAATGGCATCAGAGGCTCCCTTTTTTTGTGAAAACAAGGGACAGATAATTTAGGAGAAGACACTAACCAAAAGTAAACTTTTACTCTTTTAATCTGGTCCTAAATTTCATGGCCCCAAAAGGGGCATTGGGGAAGACCGGTGCTGGCTGTGACGTCTACTGGCGAGAATGTTAAAATGATTGCAGAATATCTTCATTATATATTCTGCAAAGTTACCCTATAGCATGGCCTGATGCATCTCTTAAAACATCATCCCAGGTGTTTTATTTGTAGCCCACTCATGGTCTTAACTGCTGCCACTGTAGCTGCACCAATTGTAAAGGAATGTGTACTGACTGACTGACTGACTAATTTGCTTACATTTTTAAACACTGCTTTACATTGACACCTTGATAATGCAATCCTGGTGTGGTGCCCTTAGCCTATCCCCATTGCTGCCATAAATTTGGATGCTGCTTTGTGTGGGCTCATTAGGGGATGCCCAATATTCATCTGGACTTATTTTCCTGAGTAAAAACATTAACGTGTCCTGTTTCACTCTACACTGTTTACTTGAGCCCTGCACTTCAAGTATGTTTAGTGGTGGGGCCAGCTCTCCTATTAGCACTAATTGACTTCAGGGCCTGCATTTGCTTCCTTGACTTGTCTTTAATGAAATTGAAGATTCAAAGATAACTCCTCTTATTATAAGATTGGCAGACATTTTCTCATTTATTCTGGGCTTGTACAGGGAGACTTGTTCTGTATTAAAAAAAAAATCTTTTAATCTTCATATTGAAAAGCTGAGTTTTAATGTGTGAATGTTGTTATCCTGGATTGGCCAGTGCTTCAGCAGCATAACCCAGTTGTTGATTGGGATCCAAGGAGAGTGACTTTATTCATCTATTCAGTACCGGGCACATTCTGCTGGAGATATTCCCATTCTCTCTATCATATATTACAGATCCTCATTTAAAGTTAATTTCTAAGTTGTACCATGATTTTCTTGATGTATCTGATGAAAAAGGTTTGGAGATATTCCCATTCTCTCTATCATATATTACAGATACTCATTTAAAGACCAAGATTTCCTTGATTTGATAAAAAATGTGCAGCTGAGCGTCCTCCTCATGGAATATGTGATTATCCTGTTGATCTGCTCCTTGGAGCAGCAATTGCTTTTAGTAGGGATTATCTCTAAACTTGAGGGAAAAATCTTCAAGCACTATATTGACACAAACCTCCAGGAGAATTTAATTTGGTCCTAAACTTCTCCAGCTGAGACTGTTATCTTTTTCGTTGAGAAAAGACCCTGAATCTCTATGTTTAACTGTTGATCCCTGAGTTGTTCAGTTAAAATTTTCACTAAATTGGATCTACGAGGTACTTATAATTTGTATCAGGGAAGGTGAAGTGGAAAACCAACTTCAGAACCAGATACGAACACTTGAAATATCTTGTAATGCCCTTTGGCCTTTGTAATTCACCTGTTAAATTCCAATATTTCCTCAACAACATTTTTGCGATTATTTACTTGGACAAAATGTAAGTGTTCTCTTTGTTGCTGGTGAAGCATCATAAACACATGAGAAGGATTTTCACTCATCTTTGTACTTACAGCCAATTTGTAAACATTGAAAAATATCAGGCTAAGGTGAAAAAACCTCAGTTGAATGGGATCTTTAATCTCCCCTAATGGCATCTACATGGATCAATATTAGATTTTGGCTGTGCTGGATTGGCCATTCCCTTCCAATTGCATTGCTGTCCCCAGGTCTGTTGGGCATGTGAACCACACATTTATTAAAGGAACAGTGTTTTTATTGGAATGACAGTATTGTAATGGGTGTGGTTGCTTCAGAAACACAACTATAATTTATATAAACAAGCTGCTGTGTAGCTATGGGGACAGCCATTCAAGCACAGGACACACAGTAGATAACAGATAAGTTGTAAAGAACCCCATTGTATACTACAGATCTTATCTGTGATCTGCTGTTTAACCTGTGCCTTTTCTCCTTTTTGTTTATATAAACTATTGTAGTTTCTGAAGCAAATACACAATTTTTACCAGTGCAGCACAACAGTACATTATATTTTCATTACTTTAAAATGCTTTTCATTTTTGGAGTTACGTTTCCTTTAAAGAATTTTATCAGATAATTGTTCTCCAATCTTACTTTTAGCAATTAGAGACGCATGTGGATTCCTGAAGCTTGCTGCATTTGAAATCCTTAAAATACATTTTGCCCCAGTTCTTGTTCATCTTAATCCTGTTCTTCTGTTCATCTTAGAAGTCAGTTAGCATTTGGGGCTATTTTTTTCAGAAGGAACTGGTGTCAAATATTGGATTTATCCTGTTGCAATTTTTCCAAAAATCAACAATGTTATGATGTTGTTGACAGATAATTACTGGCTATTAAAGGAAAACTATACCCCACAAACAATGTAGGTCTCTATTAAAAGATACTGAGTAAAACAGCTCATGTGTAAAACCCTGCTTCATGTAAATGAACCATTATCATAATAATATACTTTTTTAGTAGTATGTGCCATTGGGTAATCATAAATAGAAAATTTCCATTTTAAAAAATAAGGGCCGCCCCCTGAGATCGTAAGATTCACTGTGCACACATACAAACCACATGTAAGGTCACATGAGCCAATTAACGGACAGAGTTCTGCCTTTTGCTTCAACACTTCTTCCTGTTACAGTTAGTGTTGTAGTATTTCTGGTCAGGTGATCTCTGAGGCAGCACAGATAGAGTCACGAAATGGTGGTTCAAGGCAAGAGATGTAAAAGGGCAATATTTATGTAAATATATATTCCAGTTTGGTAAGATTCTTTAATATGTCATTCAATGTGATATAAACTATCTGTTGCTTAAGTATTCATTTTGGGGGTATAGTTTTCCTTTAAATTGAGGAATGGTGACTTATACTTGAAGATGCTCCTCATACTGTCTTATTTTTTTTGATCATGAGAATCTGAAATACCTCAGAACAGCCAGCTAAGAGGCTGAGACCTCAACAGACAAGGTGGGTGGTATATTTTCAAGTTTTCATTGAACCTACAAACTAGGTTCAAAAATTGTAAAGCTGTTCCCTCTTGTGGATTTATGAAATATTTTTCTAACATAAAAGGATTTTCAAGCTCCTGTGTCTGAAATGAGCTGTAACTCAAGAGTACATTTGAAAATTCTCAAGTTCCTGCATGATCATCTTCTTGCCTGTCATCCTGGAGTTCAGTAGACATAAGATCTAGTGAAATAGTTGTTTGGCGTGTTATGTTTAAGGAATGTGAGGCTTTTGAGACTTCTTCAACCACTTCCTGTCCCTTAAAGACCTTGGGAAAGTGTTGCCATGGACCTATTTGACTGCCAGGCAAAACCAACAGTGCAAGGGTGCCAATTATATAGAACACCTGCCTTCACCAGGTTTTGCAGCAGTATTGTTCTCGTTTGCTTGCTTGCACATGCAAAAAAATAGTCTTTTGTGCACAGTTTAAAAAAATTGTTTGCGCAGAGAAGAGGCAGGCACAGACTATGCAAAGATAAAAGCAAGCCGGTGCCTCTAGTGTGCGCTAGCCATTCTCATACAGATGAATGTTGCACCAGTTGTGTGGAATTTAGTAACCAGTTTTTGCTCTTTCAGAATCTGGCATAACACGGTACACCTAAATATATGGGCACAATTAAAATTGAATTCTGAGAATGGATTTCGCATTTCGTCTAAAAAAAGATAATAGAAAATAGTGCTAATTTTTTTAATCTATCCATTTTGTATATTCTATTAGTAAATGAGCTAATTTACGTGTTTCATCAATTTAGTGCCATTATTGCACATCTTAATATTTATCTGTCTCTGTCTACCTGCCATCTAACTAACGCAATGTATTGCCCCAAAAATGTATGAAAGCAATTTGTAGTTGTTATGTATATACAAACACAATACTGTTCATTTTTATGCGCTGCAGACATTTAGTCTATGGATATGCTATTGCCACACTTACATGGAACAATAAAGAACCAATTTAAATGTAGAGTGGCTTCAGGATTCTTAATATGCTGGTACTCTGTATATAATAGATATTATAACCAAAGTTTAATAATGCTTCGATGATGGCAGTTACTATATTACTCCTCTAGGTGACACTGTCTCTTAATAAATCATTATTTGTAGGCAATACCCTTAATGGGACTGCACTAGGCAAATCCATAATGGAAAAGGACCGTGGAGTTTTGTAGTTAATGACATTGGCTGTCGCAAGCAATGCCAGTCAGCAGCATCAAGGGCAAATAAGGTCTTGAGCTGTATTAACGGGCATAGATTCAGGGGGGAGGGGGTCATTCTTCCACTGTATAGAGCTGTCTAAACCTCACTTTCACACTGTTAGTTACAGTATATCACTCTTATCCTTATGTTCAGCAGAAGCACCACAAAAGACCTAAGCAAGCCTGAGAGCAACTTGTTGATTTCCAAATACATTTATACAAAGATAAATACTTCAGTACAGAGCCCGGCAGTAAGTAGGGTACCCACAAGTGTAGGTTGTATTATGAATAGTCCGTAACATCTAGCTTCCATCCATGTAATGGATAATGCATGATGATATGTTTAGAAAACAGGTATTTGGTTTTGTTTTGATTTGATTTTGAGGAATAAATTAAGAAGCCATCAGAGAGGTGAACCAATCACTGCTGTGACCCTTCTTTGGCACCGGAGAATCAGTCCTCGCAAACATATATGTAATGTTACTTCCTTCATTGCTGGTGCCTGGATGGAAGCCAGCATATTGTTCCCTTTTTAATGCCAGCTATGGCATTATGTGGTGTGTCTCCTGCTACTGATTTCTAATCAGTAATGGTAGTGGTAGCAATTTTATTTGCTTCTCTGAAAACTCTGAATGCATCAACCCAAGACTCAAAACCAAACGCCTGTCTACAGAAGATAAAGCTGCCTTACCATGGGGAAAACAACCAAGAACAAAGACCATAGCAGAAACACTTCACACGGTAACCAAAGTTCCTTGTCAAAAGACGAAAGGACTGCAACACCCCAGGTGAAGGCAAGATGGCAGACACTACATAAAATTTAATCCAAAACCTTCAAGTAATTAGCTTCTTTTCAGTCCAATCCCTGCAATGTACACAAAACCCCTATTTTCTTTAACAAAATTTCCCATGATGCATCTTGATTTCAGCAAGTTGAGGATTGCTTGTCATGTGCAGAACGGTAAAGGAATAGGCGGTGCATTCGTGTTTCAAATTTTTGGTAGCAGTCTTCCACTTCTTGAGAATGAGCACTTACCCCTATGTTTACCCATGCACATTTAGTTCATAGGTGCCATCATTATGTAATTAAAAAGAAAATGGCAGCCACAACTAAGGGGTGAGAGCACTAACTTGGAGAGGGCGCTATGGGAGCAGTATTTTTAAAAAAGAAGTCAACGATCAGATCCATGCAAGGGACCTCTATAATATACTGTGAGATTGAGTGAAAGCCTTTCCTTGTCTTTTAACCTTTTTCTGGTTCAACAAGAAGTTAGGTAGGATTGGACAATATGTGGGTGTGCATGCAGTTAAATAATAAAATCTTTTTTTTCCTTAAATATCAGTTATTTATTGGAATCTAATTTATAAATATAGGTGCTAAATTACAAAAGTGCTGTTTCCAGCAGTAGCTGATCAGGTCTTTGCTTCTATTTACTTTTGCTAAAACAAACTGTGGATAGGTTGCTATGTATAACTGCACCTATGTATATATAGCTATGTATAAGCCACAATTTCACTTGTTTTTCCACTAGTACATTAATCTCTTATATTTATTATTTTTCTATCAGTTTTCAGTTGTGAAAATGTGAAAATATTTTCTAATTTGTGTGAACTTTTGAGAGAAAACAAAAAATATGAACAGAAAAAATGTGCAGAGTTTAGGAGAAATCTCATCCATTGATGGATCTACCCTCAAGTGTTTTTCTGCTAGTGCATTCATTTCTCATATTTAGCATTTATCTGTCAGTTTTCACAGTTGTGTACTTCATGGTAACCAAGTTACCGTCAAAAATGATTCATTTTTGGTCAAACCCATTAGGTGTTTTTATTTTTAAATATGTTTTAAGGTATAGTGACTTAACTTGCTTATCTGGAAAACCCAAGGTCCTAAGCATTCCTGACAATACATCCCATTCCTATACAACAATACTTGTCCTTTTATTCGCTATCTAAATATAAGGCAGCAGTTGCATTGTGGTGTGGATTTCTAGTAAAGCCATTTTGTTGTGCAGGCTGCATTGGAGCTTTTAGGAATGGTGCATGGATATTCTCAACATCATTCTCATTCTTCCATTTCCTGGAAAGGATGCCCCATTGTCATCTGCTCATCCACCATCTCAACACCAACATTACATTATATTACTTCTCTACTTTTAGGATCCTATCAAATTATTTGATACTAACTGGAGAAAGAGGAATCAGAGTTGCGTTAAAAGTAAGCTACAAAAGCAAATGTATCCAATCAAATATATGGAAACTATCCTCTACCTACGTTGTTAGGGAATTCATACAGTCTCTTAGTTCTCACTTTCAAAACGTTGATCTTCATTTTTTCAATTGAATTATATTTCATTGTTGTGTTTATGTTACAGGGCTGTTTTAGAGGCCAGGGTAAAGACATGGTCATTCAGGTCTAGATTTAAAAAAGATAACATATTTCTTTTATGGTACATTATCAAAATCCCTGAATTTTAACAACTGTTTCTACTTCCATTTGATCACAGTGTTAGCCACTAGTTTGTCTATGTCTCATAAATGAAGTTCCATCCACATACAAGTTACGGTTATGGGTGGATTTGGCATACGTGAACCTAAATATAAAAGATTTTTTGGTTCTATCCAACCATAAAAAGTTGCCACTATCTTAGTTGGAAGATATTTATTAATGCTTGACTATAGAATTGATCTGGTATAGTCATAAGACTGGCTTATGTCTAATAATTAATAATAAAGGCGTACCTTGTACTTGATTGATATAATTAATCCTTATTGGAGGCAAAACCAGCCTATTGGGTTTATTTAATGTTTATATGATTTTCTAGTAGACTTAAGGTAAGACTATCCAAACTGAAAGATCTGTATCTGGAAAACCCCAGGTCCCGAGTATTCTGGATACCAGCTCCTGAGCATTCTGCATAACAGGTCCCATACCTGTACAACAACTCAAGGGCCCACACATTGCTGATAACAAAAAACTATACATTTGCCACTCATTATCTGCCATCTGTAACCAAAGACTTTTCATTTAAGCATTTTATTATTTTTCTTTTTATATTTTTTTTTTATTTGTATAAACATTCAAAGTCCAGGGACTGCAAAAGCTGGATAATTCCCAGTTTGCAGAGATGTAAAGACCCCTATACCATACATTTATGGTGAACTATTAAACAAAATAACAATGAACATTTACAAACCAGCTTTTATGAGTACTGTCATTTTCTTATTCTTACCTTTATCCGGGTTGGGTTTTGTATTAGAGTGAGTAAGAGGTGGATATTTAAGATTTATGTAAATGGGGACTTCCAGGCAGTCGCTATAACCTGTTTAGAGGCTGAAAAAAAATGTGTTATCAGTTTCCGGAGGTGTTTGTTGCCTCCTGAGATTATTTTATGTATTAGTGCTTCCACATGGTTTTTCCTCAGCGTTAAACCAGTAACATTTGTTATTAGTGTGTAGATGCAAATCCAAAATCGGATAACTTTAGGGCTTTCCCACCAGATGTGCATGAAGTTGCCTTGTTGACCACAATTTCTAAAACATAAAGGAGAGCATGCTGGATACCATTTTGCCAGTCAGGTAGGGACTAAATACCACTGGTGTAGGATTTTTTTTGGATGTTTCTTGTATAGCTATGTGTATGGAGCAATGTACTGTATCTTCGATGATGTCAAACCATTGGTCTTCCTCCATACAAATACGTAGATCTTTCTACCATAGTGAAACAAATCTGAGCTCCTTCAGATTGATATTGAGATAAAATGCTGAAAATCTTGTAGGCACATTCGTTCGTTCATTTTGAGATTGAAAGCATAAAGTCATCTGTGTATAACACACATTTATAATCCACATTACCCAGTCTGATACCTGTTATTTTGGTTTGTGCTCGAATTGCAGCTGTTTAAGTTTTGATGGCCTGGGCAAACAACAGGGGGGGGACAAAGGGCACCTCTGTCGCGTGCCCCACCCAGTTGAGAATTTGGGGGAACTGAATCCTATATGATGTACTGTCACTATGGGGTGATCATGTAAGGCTGTGATAACATGATCACCTGAGCAAGTGAGTTGAGAAACTGTTATTTAAGAGGGTTTTTAGTAGATATGTCAACGACACTGTCAACGACGCCTTTTCCAGATCTAATGATAGTAACATTGAAGGAATATTGTTCAAAGGTCACTAAATCAAATTTATATTTACCCTGTAGGATATCATCAGGCCCTCCTTTGCGAGGTAGGGGCGACGGAGGACGCCGGCCTCAGGGAGCCCTCATTTTAAATCCGGCCCTGGATATCATTAAATAATTTGTGGAGCCGTGGTGTTAAGATTGTTGTGAATGTTTTATAATATTTCCCAGACAGACCATCCCCCCCCCGGGGATTTCTTAGCTTTCAGTATCTTTATTGCTTGCTGTATTTCCTGTGGGTTGATTGGGGCAGATAGTCTCTCTTTTTGATCCTGCGTGTTTTTGGTATAAAGATTGATAATAGTTAGCAAATTCCTGAACTATTTTGGCTGGGTTTGCTGTAAGAAGGCCTTTTTGGTTTCTAATTTTGGTAAAAGGAGAATGTTGATATTTATTTAACAAGCGGTATCTGCCTTGTTTCCTGTCTGGAAATATTTTTGTAGCATTTTATTATTTTTTAACATTATTTTTACATTACTAAGGTTTGTTCAAATATTTACATTATTGACGTTTATAGAACAGCTGGTTACACAGAGAAGATACAATGTTTTGATCAAAGACTGCTGCTTGACTTGTCAATCATTTTTGTAAGACAACAGTGCTGAACTGTATACCAATAAACATAACAATTCAACAACTGTGGTACATTGGTTTATATTGTTTTTCCTGTAAAAATTCTGGATCTCTTAAAGGATAAAGAGAGGCCCTCCCCTATCAATTTTTTCCCTGTATGTAGGGTTGTTCAACCTCTTGCAAAGTATAGTTTGTAATCAAGTTCCATATTTTCCTAAAGATTTCTAACTTTACAAAGTAAAGTATCATGTTGCTTCTGAGTGTTTGACATTGTTTCCCACTATTTTAACCTTTTTAAGAAAAATTAAAAATTTTTTGGGTGAGAGAGTATTAGCTGGTTGAAATGGTATCTTTTCCACAAGATCAGATCATATCTGTTAATTTTCAGCCTGGGAGGTTGACAATATATTTTATGTACTGTGAAAATAACCAGAGCCTCATATATGCAAGCTGTAACTAATCGTTCACATGAAAGTTATGGGACCTCTTTGTCACTATTCATTTATCCATTTAGTTTGAGCTTTCACATCGGTGGCTGGGTCCTGAAAAGGGAACTGTGTCATGTGGTGCATCCTGTATTTAACAAAAAAACAACAGGAAGTTCTGGGATTTTCAGCCAGAAAAAAAGGCTGTTTTTAGAGAGGAAACTAAAGACATTAAAAGAGCCATGACGCGAGAGTGCATAGTTTTCTTATAATCAAAACCATGAGCAGGCAGTTAGCGAAAGTTCCAGCCAGCTGAGAGAAGGGGCTGATGTGCAGGGAACACAGACTGAACTTGAGCAAGGAAACCTGGAAGGTTTATTTCATGAACTGCATCTCAGTGGCAGCTGCTTCTGTGTCACCTGAAAACCCATTCAGGTAAAGTTCAAGATGGAGACTTTCCTTCTCTCTTTTCCAAGAACTACATTTCTTAGATCTTAGCTTAGAACACGTCTTGATAACGGCAACTATCTGACTGCGCTGCATCTGCCCTTTGTTTTCCTGTGTTGAGTGGTAATAAGAGAGATAATATACTGCCAGTGCCGTGTCCGTTTTATTCTGGGAATGGGGATCAAATGTCACACTGTAAGCCAAAGTGGGAAAAGAGAGGCAGTTGAAGGCTGATTAAAGTAGTAAAGCAAAATCTGAAATGTTACACAACATTTTCTAAACAATCTCGTAGAAAATGTATTTCATATATTATGTTGAGCTATGTTAATACTACGGTATAATATCATTTTTACACAGAATTAGAGTTAGACTAAAGCACTTAGCATTCTCTGCCAGCAGGATACCACAGGCTACTGCTTTATTTACATTGTTGGTGAGCCAAAGGTTGAGTACCAATAAGTTGGACACTATTATAGTTGTCAGTCAGTATGTAGAAAAAGTGTGCAGAACTTTTTGTTTCACATTAAAAAAACATTTATGCCAAACACAAGCTCATAGCTTGTTGAAACCCGCAACTTTTGAGGCCACCTTTGGCGTTTTATCAAGCTGTGTGATTGGGTTCAAGCCAGCAGGCTAACTACCTTCAAACACCCATTATTAATGTTGTATTTGTTTTGTCTTCAAACTACCTTTATTATGACATAATGCATCCTTAATAAAATGAGCAAAGAATGTTAGGGATAACCTTGTGTAGTGTGGTTCTCAGTCAGTAGCATCTTGATTTTCTCTTATTATGGAACTCCACTGTAATACATATATGTCCTTTGGGTATTTAAGGTATTTAAATACATTTGATGCCATGATTTAGAAACAACTGGAGGTGTACAGGATAGATGTCTCTGCTAGAACCATGAATAGTAACTTATGCAGGATACAAGATTTTTGCTTGTATATTATACATACTTTGTATTTATAGCTATATGTTTATGGAATATATGCAGTATTATTCAAAGAGCCATTCCTGTGAAATTATTTGTTTAATATTAGTGTCATAATATAGCAAAAGCATTTACAGTGCTAGTGTATCATTTAATTGAAATATCCTTATATATTGCAATAGGGGGTACATTACTCCTTATATGCCACACATTTTAAGTTTATCCAAGTTGTATGTCTTCTAGGTGTAATTTTGTTTTTTATGCCATTCAACCTGTTATTGGAATAATGGCACTGGATTACTTTAAGGCGATACATGAATTGAAACGTCCAGGTATCTGACTAATTGGCTTATGGGCCAAAAGCTTTTCATACATTCATTTGACCTGATGGCCAAATCAGATTTGACAGTGAAGAGGAGTTGTAGGTCCTCTTGCTTCCTTATCTGTTAATGCACCATGCCTTCACCAACAAGTTCCATCAGAAGACTACATTTGCAGTTTACACAGATCTATCACATCTATAATTAATCTGTTGAAACTGACCCCTGCAGTGACCTACATACCTACACAGCAGGGCACTGATATAAGTCAAACTGTCACTTATTCAGATCACTTGATCGGACTGTATCCAGATGACACTCGCAGCTTTTGGATTCAATAATTTGGGCAGGCATGTGGTGTGCACTAATTCATCTGACTGACAAGCGAAATTATGATGCCATTAGTTATCCAAATAGTAAGCTCTACTGGATTCAGTTCAGCCAAAGTAGATTACTTTCACACCTATAATGCTTCATAGCTGCCGCAAACTAAAAATACCAAATATGTTGCTGAAGATGTGGAAAGCTGTACTAAGATACAGTGCACTGTAAGCCGAGAGAACTAGATGTTCTGTTGCCTTAGTCCAGGATTCAATTACTGTTCCACCCACAAAAGTAATGGCTGACTGAAGAACCAGCTAGTCATTGTGGTGGACCTGGTCCAAGTCCCCTAATGCAGACCCAAACATATAAGGCTGAAGGCCAGTTAGGCCAAATTTGAAGGTGAATGGTTTTACTGCCATGGATAGTTTTAGTTATAGGAAAATTAATTTTAGGAGACAATTTTCATGGCTGTATATGTGTGACTTTGTAATCAGCTAAGGCCATCCCCACTATAGTTACTACTACTACTATTTTTGCACCCCGTAATTACAGAAATGTGTATATACATAATGTTATGTAGTAGCTCTTGGTTAAAATAAGAAAAATAAAGCATACTCTTTTGATACCATGCTTTTAGTATTCAGTGCTGGGCACAAAGACCATTACTGATGGGCTGCTAGTTCAAAGTACATACTGCATAGTTAAAGGAAAACTATACCCCCAAAATGAATACTTAAGCAACAGATAGTTTATATCAAATTGAATGACATATTAAAGAATCTTACCAAACTGGAATATATATTTACATAAATATTGCCCTTTTACATCTCTTGCCTTGAACCACCATTTCGTGACTCTATCTGTGCTGCCTCAGAGATCACCTGACCAGAAATACTACAACACTAACTGTAACAGGAAGAAGTGAGGAAGCAAAAGGCAGAACTCTGTCTGTTAATTGGCTCATGTGACCTTACATGTGGTTTGTATGTGTGCACAGTGAATCTTACGATCTCAGGGGGTGGCCCATATTTTTTAAAATGGCAATTTTCTGTTTATGATTACCCAATGGCACATACTACTAAAAAAGTATATTATTATGATAATGGTTCATTTACATGAAGCAGGGTTTTACACATGAGCTGTTTTACTCAGTATCTTTTAATAGAGACCTACATTGTTTGGGGTGTATAGTTTTCCTTTAATCTTTTTTTAGTACATATATATATACTGATATATATCAGATCAGTGAAACTCTAGGGGGCAAATTTACTAACCAGCGAAAATTCACCACCATTCATGAGGGCAACTTGCTTCCCAGGTTTTGGACCACTTAAACTCTTCTGTGCAGTTCTTCTGCCATTTTCTGCCATCCTAAATATGTTGCTGAGAGTTCAGCTGCAAGCTACAGTTTCCTGATTTATGTACCTGCTGTGCAGAGAATGTGTGCTTTCATGAAAGAATTACATTGGACATTGGCTTCTACAAAATTAACCTCTGCTATTATGTTACATTGACCATAGTCTTGGCCAAGGAGAGAGTCATTATATGAAGGGTGCTAGATGGTGACCACTTATCAGCTTAGATCATATGAAAAAAAGCTGCAGCACAGTTGTGTTATAAATCATAAGCAAAAAGGGAAAGCAATGGCAATTGGCAACCCAATTTATGTCATGATGTGTAAGAATCACCAGTCTGCCCACACATGCACCAATCGGAGAGTCTAAAAGTTGGCATGTGCAAAATGATCTTAATTTTTGGGCACAATGGAGCTGGAATGTGACACAATTTTATCTGGAAATAGACTTTCATTGTTGAACGATGCCTTAAAATTGCTACTACCACATGAGCTTGCTTATTCACCATACTATTTTTATGAAAATCTAACCTTTTTCCAGAGTGACCAATTCTACATCTATTCTAAATCTACACTATTCACAGTACAGTTGAACACATTTCTTTTATTTCGTTTTCAGATAAGGGTAGATAGATATTACTGTAAGGGGCAGACTCCCTAAAGGCGAAGTTACTAACGCTAGCGAAAATTAGCCAGCGTGACGTCATTTCGGACGTTTCGTACGGAAGGAAATAGACGGTAGATTCACACTCTAATGCCAGGCGAATTTTCGTTCTGGTGAACGGACGTAACTCCGCAAATTCACTAAGATACGGATTTTACCGAACGTTACCTCATTCGCCAGACTTGCCTTCACCAGCTCAGACAAAGTGCAATGGAGTGCATAGGACTTCCTCAATTTTTAGTGGAAAATTTTTGTAATACCAAAAAACGCTGGTGTTTCCAGGTGCTAGACTGGGAGACCTTTGCCTGCTTTTTGGGTCAACTGCGATATCCAAAGAAAGAAACCCAGTAGCACACTGTAATTGATGCAGACTCCGTGGTGATTTATTTGGCCCATATGTGAACAGACAAGGGCAACGTTTCGGGTCTCACTGGACCCTTTATCAAGTATATATACTGTATACCAGTTTTAGAAGATTCTTTAATATCCACTTAATTTGACATAAATCTGTTGCTTAAGTAATCATTTTGGGTGTATAGTTTGCCTTTAAAACCACTGAAAATTGCATTGTATTACATTTTCTTTAATAAAGCAAAAAAAAAAAAAGTTTTACTTTCCTAAACACTGGTTTTAAGGTTCAGATTAATGATGTGCGGGTTGGGCTTTTCCCCACCCGCCCTCCCAGCACCTGCGCATGCCCGAGCCAAACTTCTGGGTTCCTTTTATAGACCCGCCCGCACCTTTTGTGACATCATCGGCGGGCGGGCGCGGGTCTCTAAAAGGAACCCAGAAGTTTGGCTTGGGCATGTGCAGGTGGTGGGTCGGGAAAAGCCCAACCCGCACATCACTAATCTGAGAGGCGCGCGTCTATAAAGAAGTCGGAAGCCGGCATTTGGAAGGTCGCAGGCGGGGCAGCAGTCAGAAGAGCTTAACCCGCACCCGCCCGCTACCCGGAAAGGGGAGTGCGAGGTCGGCCCGACCCGTGGATCCCGCATATCACTAGTTCAGATATAATTTGTATTGATGGAAGTCCACTACCTTTTTACTGGAAATTCTGTACAAAAAAAAGTTTGTGTAAATAACAAATCTCAAATCTAAATGAGAGTATATACAATTTAATGTATGGGGTTTATTGTATATCATAGATGTCTGACTTGTGGCCCTAAATTTGATCTTAATGTTTGGGTTGTTGGAGGTTACGTATATTATAGCAACCGCTTGAGGGCCACACATTTTAAGTGTACGCTATCATATTCAGTGGCTTAGCAACAAAGAGAGCAGAGAAAGGGATCTGAGAAAGGACCTGGATAGAACATTTATCGCAATGGTTTTTTATCTACCTAATATTTTGCAAGATTCATATGTAAAGAGGGCTTTGGGAAATATTTTCTTTCCTTGGGCAATATTTATGTTTTGCCCCTAAACAATACCTACATTTACACAGAATGTACATAACACATGTTAATGATACCGTTTTACTTAGATTGTAAGCTCTAGGGGGAAGTGTGTACTATTACACTACTGTCAAGATTTACAGAACAATATAAATAATAATAATAAGTTGTACATTTCGCCTTTAACGTCCTTTTCAGTATACTCAGGCTAGGGGGGGAATTAAGCTTTCCTGTCCTGTACAAATGAAAGCAGTTCGGAGTGCGTGACTGCAACCCTTCATCACTGCCAACATCTAAACAATCTTGATTCCTGAGCTGGCTTCCACAGAGACAGCCGGCTGCCTCAATTCAATGCCAGGAAGCTCGGGACATGCAGATTTCTGTTTTACATTTATAAACACCAATCAAATTATGAGTTGAAAAAGTTGAAGGGCTTGCCATTCTCTAATTCCAGCAATTGTGCTGCGGACAGGGAGTGGCATTCTGACAAGCATACTTCTAATATTTTTTTCCCCCTCAGAAATAATGCATACTTTAGTTTCCTCGAGACATTTCTGTAGACTGAAACATTTAGATTTGTTTATAGATAGGGATGATAAGAGGTCCCAGTAGACAAAGCAAATGAGGCAATCGACCTGGAAAGCTTGGCCTCCAACTGTTTACACTACATTTCAAACAATTTTGTCTTGTGTCTGCATCAACCTTTCAATGCTTTATATTTATTACTTTTGCTTGGTACTTTCTTCTCCTTAACCCATAACTTAAATTGCCAAAAACCAACAATGATATGATGATATTTTTTTTCCTCTTAAAGAGAAGGGCCAGTATATATCCTTGTTCAACATGAGTGCAACCAATAGGGCTTGTGCCAAGCATCCTTTTTGCTTATTGTTTTAACCACAAAAACTGTATGGTGTTTATTTCTTGAGCTAAAGATGGCAAACAGGGAAACCAAAAGGCTAATGCCACACTCTGCCTACTTATAAGCACAGTCCAAGAAACAGCCCCTCTGCTCCTATCTCCTACCTCCTGTGTCTGCACATGGAGCATATTTTGGCACTAAAATGCCCAAGAATGCCACATGATGGATCTGGATGCAGACACATAATTGAACTTATGTGAGGAGCCCTTGGTGATCTAGTGGGGCGGCAGGGACACCAACAGCTCTGATCTTCGGCACTCCGATGTGCGTTGTTCCTCATCCTTCTATTACATGCGTGGACACTCGTTTCCGGGTTTATTTGCTGCAGCACGTGACGTCATTGCGATTTGGAGCGTAGTTTGAATATTTAAAGGGGCCTTGGGCAGTTACTCACTGCCCAACATAAAGGTCTATTTCTTAGTTCCTGTGTGCTATTTCTGCTGTTCTTGATCTGTTACTGACCCTGCCTGTCCCTGACCTTGTCTAGTCCGCTGCCTGTCCAGACCCGTGCCCAGGGTCTGACTGGGCCAGAGGGAAACGGGAAAAAACCCAGTGGGCCTCAGCTCTTGTGGCCCCCGCTAGCCCTGACCCACTTCTTGCAAAAGACCTGTACGTGCGCACAAACCCCAGTGTGCATGCGCAATTGTGGCAAAAAAAATAGTGTGAATTCGTAATTCGTGGCACACCATGGCAGGGCAAGCGGCAGTGGGCCTGGAGGGGGGCCCGGAGACAGCAGCCCTGGTGGGCCTCGGGCCCCCCATTCCGACCCTGCCCTTGCCTATGTATCGACTTCTCTCTTGGACCCTGCTTTGTACTTCGACTTTGGTGTGTTTGACTCGGCCTGTGGCCTCAGCTACTCTTTTGTCTTCTGAATCTGTACTACCTGTCCTGATTGATATTGACCCAGCCTGTCCATTGACCACAATCCTGTTTTCTGTTCTACCTAAAATGTTTGGTTTGCTTGTCTGCCCATAACTCTATACCTGGTCCTCATGTTAAGACCTGGTGGCACCCGAGTAGTAGAGGGCCTCTCCTTAAGCCAAAGGTGGTTGTTATTATATGGATAAGGGTGAGTCATGACCGGTCCGGAACCTTAGGGTTAGTTCTGGGTTTGGGATTCTGTTTGTAAAAGCTGACGCCTGTGGATTGGCACATTCTTGGCCTGCAAATAAGTGCAGTCTTTGGATCAGCAGATCTGCATTCGCCAGCCTCTTGCTTACTCCATTATGTTGCACCAGAAAGAAAATGGTAAAGAAAAAAAATCAATTGTATAATTGTTAAACAGTGTGTGTTTATCAGTAAAATAATTATTCTTATCTATAAGAAAAAAGGATTATGGACAGTCAGATTCTGGTTGTGAATGTAAGTTTTTATTTTGGTAGGACTTTACATACGGTATTAGGTCTTTCTATATATTAATATATAGTATATTATAGTGCAGCAATATATTAACAACTATCAATGTTAATTAGTTAGTATAAATGAGTATTTTACCGGGAGCGGGTCCTTATTACAGTATGTGAAAACAAGTGACATCAAGGCATTATATATGTTTCTTCTCCTTCAGCTGATCATTTTGACATTGGACACTAATAATATGATCAAAGCATAGAACTGTATAAATGAAGTGTTAAAATATGTACAAGTTTTGGATTCCAAATACTTAAACAAATAGTTAATTTTTTCTTTAATTATTTCCTTTTTTTCTGTAATAATAAAACAGTACCTTACTATCTTGTTGAGTTTATTTATGTACATTTTTTTTTTTTTAGCAAACTTAAGATATGGTTATACAAATTACAGAAAGATCCTTTAGAAAACTCAAGCATTCTGGATAACAGGTCCCGTACCTGTACAGTACTGTGCTCTTAGCCTCGTTGTTTCACACAGCAAAACAGCAGAATGAATCACTGAGCAACAATCATTCCCATTTGTATAATATCCCTTATCTATATTGTCCATTGCCAAGGAATGCTTTTATACATTTCCCATGGCGTTCCTCATGAGTGAGGATCATGTCTACGTCTGTATGTTTGTCTGGAAATAACTATACATTCATTAACTACCAATGTGGAGAGCATTTAACTGTAACTGATTTTTTCAGTAATATTTATCACAAGAAGAAAATTATAGGAATAATTAAAATGTCAAACTAAATATATACAAATATATCTAGTTTTAGCCATTCTTTAATTTAGCAGCAGTTCCTTTCTACATGCCTAAGCTTTTGATGTATGGGTGTATTCTTCCTTGCGATTTTCAACATAGCTGTGTGGCCTGTCATTTACTTGAGTGGAATCAACCTTATCCCATTTTACAGGTGGTTGAAAATATGCTCCTCCGGCCACTGACCTAATATTTAGATCATAGACTGACATTTCAACCAACTGTGTTCTAAATGCAGAACTTGTCAGTTGAAAACAGTGGGGCCTTAGCCTACGCTTTTAGCTTAGTTTAGACTTGGCATATTATAATTAAAGAATAGGAAGACTTGATATTAATTATGAAAGTGTCCATGGTAAAGGTAGGTTGTAACATTTTGAACCATAATAAATACAATACACAATAATCAAGTTGGAGACAGGCCTCAGCTTTATTAAATCCAATAACCAGAATTAACGACATAGCCATATAAATTTCACTCATAACCCCTTAGCCAGCCCCTGCTCTTTACCCAGCAGACTGCCTATATAGTTTTATAAATATCCCAGCTATTTATTCCCTAGCCATGGGATAACTGCTTAAATGTTCTCTCCATTTTCCTCCAGCTGCGACAATAATATATATATATTTTTTTAAACATATATTTTAATATAGTTAGTTAGTTAGTTAAATTGGGTTGAAAAAAGACAAAAGTCCATCAAGTTCAACCCCTCCAAATGAAAACCCAGCATCCATACACACACCTCTCCCTACTTTTCATTAAATTCTATATACTTATACTAACTAGAGAGCTTAGTATCACAATAGCCTTTGATACTATGTCTGTCCAAAAAATCATCCAAGCCATTCTAAAAGGCATTAACAGAATCAGCCATCACAACATCACCCGGCAGTGCATTCTACAACCTCACTGTCCTGACTGTGAAGAACGTTGCTTCAAATGAAAGTTCTTTTCTTCTAGTCTAAAGGGGTGGCCTCTGGTACGGTGATCCACTTTATGGGTAAAAAGGTCCCCTGCTATTTGTCTATAATGTCCTCTAATGTACTTGTAAAGTGTAATCATGTCCCCTCGCAAGCACCTTTTTTCCAGAGAAAACAACCCCAACCTTGACAGTCTACCCTCATAATTTAAGTCTTCCATCCCTCTAACCAGTTTAGTTGCACTTAGTCTCTGCACTCTCTCCAGCTCATTTATATCCCTCCTAAGGACTGGAGTCCAAAACTGCACTGCATACTCCAGATGAGGCCTTACCAGGGACCTATAAAGAGGCATAATTATGTTTTCATCCCTTGAGTTAATGCCTTTTTTATGCAAGACAGAACTTTTCTTTAGTAGCCACAGCATGACTTTGCCCAGAATTAGACAACGTGTTATCTACAAAGACCCCTAGATCCTTCTCATTTAAGGAAACTCCGAACACACTGCCATTTAGTGTCTAACTTGCATTTATATTATTTTTGCCAAAGTGCATAACCTTGCATTTATCAACATTGAACCTCTTTTTCCAGTTTGCTGCCCAGTTTTCCAATTTAGACAAATCACTCTGCAAAGTGGCAGCATCCTGCATGGAACCTATAGTTCTGCACAACTTAGTATCATCTGCAAAAATAGAAACAGTACTTTCAATGCCCACCTCCAGGTCATTAATAAACAAGTTGAAAAGCAAGGGACCTAGTACAGAGCCCTGCGGTACTCCACTAACAACACTGGTCCAATTAGAAAATGTTCCATTTACCACCACTCTTTCTAGTCTATCTTTTAGCCAGTTCTCTATCCAGGTACAAATACTATGTTCCAGGCCAACATTCCTTAATTTAACCAGTAACCTTTTGTGTGGCACTGTATCAAATGCTTTAGCAAAATCTAAGTAAATCACATCCACTGCCATCCCAGAATCAAGGTCTCTACTTACCTTCTCATAAAAAGAAATTAAGTTAGTCTGGCAAGATCTATTATGTATAAAATCATGCTGGCACAAACTCATAGTATTATGATTTGCTATGAAGTCCAGTATCTTATCCTTTATTAACCCTTCAAAAAGCTTTCCTACCACTGACATCAGACTAACTGGCCTATAGTTTTGAGGCTGAGAACGGGATCCTTTTTTGAATAGAGGCACCACATTAGCAATTCGCCAGTCTCTCGGCACTATGTCAGATCTCAATGAATCCTGAAAAATTAAGTAAAGAGGTTTGGCAATCACAGAGCTAAGCTCGCTAAGTACCCTGGGATGAATACCATCTGGCCCCGTAACTTTGTTAATCTTAACATGTTCTAGTCTCTTTTGAATTTCTTCATGTGTGAACCATGCATCATTAGTTGTATTACTAGAATTGGTACTATTAAGAAGGAAACCTTTACTTACTGGTTCCTCATTTGTGTAGACAGATGAAAAATATGAGTTCAGAATCTGCGCTTTTATTTTGTTTTCATCAACCAGCTGACCCCCCTCTGAAACTAAAGATCCCACCCCTTCCTGCTTCATTTTTTTTACTATTAACATATTTAAAGAATAATTTTGGTTTTTTTTTACTGCTTGCTGCAATATCCTTTTCTATATCAATTTTAGCTTGCGTTATAGCTTCTTTGCATGATTTATTGGTCTCCCTGTACCTTATAAATGTTTCGGCTGTACCAGCTAACTTGAAAGCCTTAAAAGCACGTCTTTTCTTACCCACCTCAACACCGACGCTTCTATTGAACCAAAAAGGTTTTGCTTTGCAACAATGTTCCTCGCTTACAAGTGGAATATACTGACAAGTATATTTATTTAGCAGCATTTTAAAGACTTCCCATTTTTGTTCTGTGTTTAACCCTGTGAAAAGCATTTCCCACTTAATATGTTGCAGAGATGCCCTTATACTGTCAAAGTTTGCATATCTGAAATTTAGTGTTTTAGTTACTCCCTTATAGAATTGCTTCTGCAACAGAATCTCAAAGGAGACCATGTTATGATCACTATTCCCTAAATGCTCACCCACACAAATGTTAGAGATGAGTTCAGTATTATTAGTTATTACAAGGTCCAAAAGAGAGTTATTCCTAGTAGGTTCTTGAACGAGCTGGAATAAAAAGTTGTCATTCAGCATATTTACAAACCTACTAGCTTTTTCTGTCTTAGCAACCCCATTACCCCAGTCAATGTCTGGATAATTGAAGTCACCCATAGCAACAACTTGACCCAGCTGTGAAGCCGCTTGTATCTGCAAGAGTAGCTGGGCTTCATACTCGACACTTATACGAGGTGGTTTATAGCATACACCAATGATAATTCTCTTTGTAACCTTTTGCCCAGTCAAAATCTCTACCCAGAGTGATTCTACACCCTCACCAGTGCCAGCTATTGTTATTTCTTTAGTGCATGTCTTTAATTCAGGCTTTACATACAAACACACTCCTCCACCCTTATTAATCCCTCGGTCCCGCCTAAAAAGGGTGTAACCATTTAAATTCACATTCCAGTCACATGTTTCATCCCACCAGGTCTCAGTGATACCAATTATATCATCATTTTTATGGATGGGGGAATCTCTCTCCAGCCAATGCTGAGGTCACAGCAATTCCTCAGCCTGTTTATGCACCCCTATTTATTTATATATATATATATATATATATATATATATATATATATACTTGGTTATCCGCACTCCGCTGTATTTAGAAAATCACCCAGGTGCTACTCAAATAAAAGTAATCAATATAAGTCCAAGCAGAATGATTGCACACTGGGAACCTTTCCACAGGTTTTATTTTAAAACCATAATTTTATTAAGATAGTTAAAAAACAGGCCGATGTTTCGGTCCACCTCTAGTACCTTTATCAAGACCAGAAATCCCATCCGCAGGGACATCGCTAATTCACTAACAGGCGTTGAAGACAATGCGCTACTGAAAGAGAGCATCGCTAGCTCGTAGTAGTATTGTATATTTTGAGTTCGTACCTAAGCCCAATAACTGACAGAAGCACAGATCATGTGCAGTGAATCAGCAGAAAAGAAGATGGGCAACTACTGGGGCATCTTCAGAGACACTGATCTTCACTGCTAAAGGTGCTGCTCCAGCAGAATTATGCAATGAAAGAGCAAACAGATGTTTTTATATTTAATTTTAAAATCTGACATGGGGCTAGACATATTGTCAGTTTCCTAGCAGCACCCAGTCATTTGTGACAGTGCTCTATACTGCAAGTTGGAGTGATATCACCCCCTCCCTCCCCCCCCAGCAGCCCAACAACAGAACAATGGGAAGGTAACCAGATAGCAGCTCCCTAACACAAGATAACATCTGTCTGGTAGATCTAAGAACAGAACTCAATAGTAAAATCCAGGTCCCACTGCGGCACATTCAGTTACATTAAGTAGGAGAAACAACAGCCTGCCAGAAAGCCGTTCCATCCTAAAGTGCTGGCTCTTTCTGAAAGCACATGAGCAGGCAAAATGACCTGAGATGGTTGCCTACACACCAATATTACAACTAAAAAAAACTTACACTTGCTGGATCAGTAATTAGATTTATACGGTAGAGTAAAGCTGGCCATAGACGCAAAGATCCGATCATACTAATCGAGGATTCATACGATATTCGGACCGTGTGTGGAGAGTCCCGACATTATTTACCTGGTGGAGATCGGTCGTTTGGTCGATCAGACAGGTACGAAAATTTCTGTCGGCTGCCGATAATATCTCTGCGTGTATTGCCGATCATATGATTTTCTGTGGGAGACTGTCACTAGTTTTGTCAGACATAACTATCGTACGATTGCTGTCAGGGGCAGAACATCAGCTGATCTGTTCTTACTACTTCTGAATGGTAAGACTTTGATCTTTATGGTTAATGGCAGGTCGGGAGATGGGAAAGTCCGATCGTATGTTGATTCGTACGATCGGATCTTTGCGTCTGTGGCCAGCTTAAATTATTTGCGGTGTAAACAGTGTAATTTAGAAATAAAAACTAAATAAAAAAAATCAAGACAGATTCCCTTTAATAAGGAAGTTCAGATAAATTCAGATTTGTTTAATAGAGTTAATAATACTATACTCATCAAGATGTGTTTTTTTCCCACAAATGTGTAATCAATCACATCTCTTTTCTGCACAGGAAAAGACCACATTTCTTCATGAAAAAAACTGCTGCCAAAAGAATTCATTATTTTTTCAGAGATGATACAAAAACATATCTGGATAATTTCTCTTGTAATTGTGACCTCAGCCACTGGTAAGTGAAAATCATTTTACAAGTACAAGTCTGCAGAGCAGAATGACTCCAAGTTTACATGCAAGGAAAGTACAGTACTGATTTTGATACATTATTGTGGGTCTCCTGTTTCTCCTGGTCTCTCTCATTTATAATTATTTTCAATTCATATACAACAATATAGATAAAATAAAGCAAACTATTGTGTTTCCAAAGAAAAGTGCAGATGTTTTAAAAACACGATACAGGAAAGAACACTCTCTCAGTCTCTTTAACGGAGAACTAAACCCCCCATACCAAAAGCCCTCTAAACTGCCTGCCATAGCCCCCCTCTCCCTCCCCGCACTGTGCATAAGTCAAACAACAACCCCTTAAAAAAAACTGACTCCAAAATGCAGAGAAGCACAGCAGAGCTCCCAGGCACCATCTTCCACCACTTCGTATTATTTCGGGACCCACCACCGTCTTGAGCGTGCGCAGTTGAAGCCAATATCTGACTTGGCCCTAATGCGCATGCTCCTGCAGGCTTCGTGACGGCTTGAGCCCCAAAAGAATACGAACAGGCGGAAGATGGTGCCGGGTGATCCGCTGGCAAGGCTATGCAAGTCGGGTGGGAGAGGTGCAGAGGTTATGGGGGGGGGGGGAGAGGACAAGGGTCAGGCAGGGTTCTAAGCCAAGTAGTATTGCCTTGGACCAGAGGACAGGTACCTCTTGAAAAGTCTTCTGCTTTCCCCTAGTTCGGGCTCTATTGCCCCTGCTGTTGCTCATCCCTGCTTCTCACCACGTGCTCTTCCCCCGACATCAATGCGCAGGCACGTTCATGCACACACATATGGGGGGGGGGAGGTTTTCCACCCAGGTTGACTAGACCACTTGGTAAACTTGGTCTGCCTCTGCCTTGGAAGTAATACTACTGCATCCTACCCGCCTCTTACTTCCTGGCAGTTGTATGATACTAAACGGGACTTTCATACACAATTAATAAAAAACCTGTAGTATGTATCTTTATTAATGATGCTGTCTCTTGTGTTCTTGAATCTTTTTCCAATATTAACATTTTTTTCTTTTAGCCCTATAAAAAAATAAGGCTATTAGAAATCATCCCATGATCACTATATTAATATGTCTGCCCGTATATGGTCATGCACTTCTTGATGCCCATTATGTATATATTTTACCATGTAGGGTTCATTGTTCCCTAACAAGATTTAAAACAGAGTGTAAGCATAACTTTATGAAGTAAGACTGATATATGATTGCATTTTACTTGCTAAGCTATATTGCCTTTCTTTGTAGGCCCTGGAGACAATGATCAACAGGATTCTGCAGAAGGTTTGTTCTTAATTTCTCTTCCCATTGTAGTCTACTTCCTCAGCAGTCCCCAACTTTTCTGTGGACCTTGTTGTTCTCCTAGGACAAAGTATAACACAGCAGCTCTGCACTTTAGTGCTAATAAAACAAAGGTATTTTTACATTGGGCTTTATTTACCATTTAAAATATACGTATAATCCAGCAAGGCCTGAAATTATAGGCCTGCAGGATTAGTTTACTTTTCCTGTTGACAGTTGTTATGTTTTAGTTAAACGTTAAAGGGCATGTAAAGGCAAAAAAAACAAGATCCTTTTTTTTAAAATTTTTTTAATGAAAAATAAATGTATCTCCAATATACTTCAATTAAAAAGTCAATACCATTTTTATAAATTGAAGTTTATTGGGGATAGGTTTCTTTTTCACTAAAGAAAGTAAAAATGGAATTTTATTGCTGCCTTTACATCCCCTTTAATGAAACCCATCTATAGCAGTGAATCTGTGCAAGGCATTTTTCAGGTCACAATGAGACCTAAGGAAGTCTGCATCTAGGAACAGTATAACAGTCACCAAGGACCTTCTTAGAATAGGGGATGGGACTAAAATATAACCCCATGGCCATATAAAAAGTAAACATTTACAGAAAAATAAAAATATTACTTTGCATTGCAAAGTAATGCAAACTGAAGCATTTATGTGAAAAGTGCCTCTTATTTTTAAAAACGATAGGTGCCATTTACAACCACAGTTGCAGAAATGGATGCAGTAATTGTTCTAACTGACACAGGGGGGCACATTTACTATGGGTCGAATATCGAGGGATAATTAACCCTCGATATTCGACCATTGAAGTTAAATCCTTCGACTTCGAATATCGAAGTCGAAGGATTTACTGCAATTCATTCGATCGAACGATCAAAGGAAAAATCGATTTGAAGGATTTTAATCCATCGATCGAACGATTTTCCTTCGATCACAAATTGCTAGGAAAGCCTATGGGGACCTTCCCCATCAGCTAACATTGGTGCTCGGTAGGTTTTAGGTGGCAAAGTAGGTGGTCGAAGTTTTTTTTAAAGATACAGTACTTCAACTATCGAATGGTCGAATAGTCGAACGATTTTTAGAATTTCGAAGTTTTTTTTCCTTCTAATCCTTCATTTGAGCTAAGTAAATGTGCCCAGAATGTTATGTGCATCAAAGGAAAGACCCTGCACTTCTGTAACGACCACTTTGTCAGGAACCTTGCTTCGATGACTGTTCCTTGCGGACGCCGAGGTACCGGCAGGGTTGAAGAGAAGACGAAGTCGAAGTTGGGCAAAAGGTTCAAGGCAGGTGGCAGAAATCGTAGTCGAGAGTCAGGCAAAAAGTCAATAACCAGGAATTCAATAACAAACAACACTTAGGCAGCATCAGTAAAACTGGAAGCAGCTTGGGCAACTTCCAAAATGGAGACTGGGCCTTTAAAGAGTCTCTTGGCGCTTAAAATCCGTATTCCGCGCCAGCTGATTGCCAGCTGAGACGCGCAGGGAGGTAAGGGATCGGCAAAATCTTCCGGCGTGTCTTACAACTTCAGCGCAGTTGTGCTAGTGCATCTGTATCGTCTCCTGTTGACATTTTCCAACACAATTGTGTCCAATTCACAGTCACAATTGAGTTGGATGTAATGCCCCGTTGCGGTTGAAATTATGTTAGAATTATGGGAAATAACTGCATTCTCAAAAAAATGGCAAATTACATCTGAGGTTGCACTATGCACACTGCACTTGCGTTTATATATGACCCATTACTCATCTCCTGCAATGATCCTTAGATATAAAAGGATTCTCCTGTCAGAAGCCTCCTGGGTTGGGTACCTTTCCTCTCAGGAACAATAACACCAAAAAATCAAAGTGTATTAAAGTAATGGAAATATAATGTATTGCACTGGTAAAATTGGTGTGTTTGCTTGAGAAACACAACTACAGTTTATATAAACAAGCTGCTGTGTAGCTATGGGGTCAGCCATTCAAAGCTGAAAAAGGAGAAAAGGCATAGGATACACAGCAGATCACAGATACACTAGGATTATTCAGGACTTACTGTATCTGTTATCTTCTGTGTATCCTGTGCTTGAATGGCTGCACCCATGGCTACACAGTAGCTTGTGTATATAAACTATTGCTGTGTTTCTCAAGCAAACACACCAATTTTATTGTTACAGACTGGGCAGTATCACAGGCTCAGCACAGTGCACGGACAGCTGTGTTGGCACCATATCCCAGTTAGAACCCATCAGAAGCACTTTTTTCTTGATGGAACTTTTCGCTAGTATTGTGTCAAAACCATTATTTATTTATTTTGTATTCACAACTTCACCATTATCATTTAGTTAGACACTGTGACATTTCAGAAGAGTCCTTGACAAAACAACACTATACAAAGAAAACACTGCATGCAATACTGACCTATATACAGTACTGATTTTCAGATGTGTGTGCCAAAATTCAGATAAATCATATTATATACTTGAAGTTTTTGCTTAAGGCTGCCAACCAATTCATTTTTTTGCAGGGAGCAAATATTGGACTTGTGTTTGCAATGATCCCAGCTGCTCTGGGGAAACTTGTGTTGGAAGGGTATGCTATGTGGCTGAAAGTTATTTGACTGAATCTGAAGTCATTTTCACGGTAAAGGGATGTTACAATAACAGCATAAAGGAGCGTTGCAATTCCAAAATGAAAAATCTAATTGAATTTTGCTGTGAGTCGGACTTTTGCAACAAAGACAAATCTCTGAATGGTAAGGTATCCTGAAATAACAGAGAAAGGTTATGAAATAAAGATGAAAAAATGTTGAAGGTTCCAGGATAGCTGTTAAATTAGTTATTAATGAATGCTATTAATTTTATGATTCATTTGCTGTATTGTAAACACATCCATGATTATAGTAAAGGTAATGTGGTACCTCTATAGTACAATCTCAGGTTACATTTTGTGTCCTTCCATCAGTCAATAGATCTTCTTATGAGTTAACAGCGTGAGGGCCTGCAAAGTATTTTATCCAGTATTTCCTCTCATGGGGAATTCCCTGAAGCCTCTGGTGCAAATGTCCATGACATTCTTGCAAAAAATATAATAATTAGTGCTCAACATGGCTCTCCAAAACAGATGTGAATCTGCGAAACTGATTGCAGCTGCCTTCAACCTCTCCCTTCTCCATAACGATATTTTGCATTATAAATCAATTTATTACACTATATGGAATTCTTTCTTTTTTATATGTCATTATCAAGTCAATATTTCATGTGGGCATCTATGATTCTGCTCTAGTGTTTTTGTTTGGCCTTAATGGGATGGTTAGATGAGAAGTTAGGATTAATGTCTAACTAGATGCTGCAGAATTTAGAATTGTCACAGTTTGGCACTACAGAAAAGAGTTTTACCACATGTGTTTTGTGATCCAGCATTCACTGATGTAAGTACCAATACACTGGTCTGATATTTGCATGTCACAAAGCATGTTTGATATATCCATGGTTTCAATATCCATATTAAAGGACATTTAACCACCCCCCCAAAAAAAATGAATCAGTGGAAAGCCCTTTTGAAATAGGAGCTGTCTGCTCTTATTTTTCTCCTAACCATGTCTCCTGAGCAGAGCCTAACCCTTATATTACTCAATCTGAACAGAACATTTTATCAAAGTAAGTAACACCTGTGTAAGCCTTCATTTTCAATGTATGAACTTTACAGCTCAAATGTAAATGTCACTGATGGTTTGTCAGAGGGAAAATGGCTGCCAGGTGAGAGCTGCTATTTGTTTAGGAAAATGTGATGGCAGAGGTGAACAAAGGGGATATGTGCAGTACAAATGATATGCTTTGGGTGGGGGGAGATGTCCTTTACAAACTGTAATCCTGAGGCTTCCCAATAGCCACCAGACCAGCATAAAATACAATTTAAAGGGATACTGTCATGGGAAAAAACATTTTTTTCAAAATGAATCATTTAATAGTGCTGCTTCAGCAGAATTCTGCACTGAAATCCATTTCTCAAAAGAGCAAACAGATTTTTTTATATATAATTTTGAAATCTGACATGGGGCTAGACATATTGTCAATTTCCCAGCTGCTCCAAGTCATGTGACTTGTGCTCTGATAAACTTCAATCACTCTTTACTGATGTACTGCAAGTTGGAGTGATATCATCCCCTCCCTTTTCCCCCCAGCAGCCAAACAAAAGAACAATGGGAAGGTAACCAGATAGCAGCTCCCTAACACAAGATAACAGCTGCCTGGTATATCTAAGAACAACACTCAATAGTAAAAACTCATGTCTCACTGAGACACATTCAGTTACATTGAGAAGGAAAAACAGCAGCCTGCCAGAAAGCATTTCTCTCCTAAAGTGCAGGCACAAGTCACATGACCAGGGGCAGCTGGGAAATCGACAAAATGTCTAGCCCCATGTCAGATTTCAAAATTGAATATAAAAAAATCTGTTTGCTCTTTTGAGAAATGGATTTCAGTGCAGAATTCTGCTGGAGCAGCACTATTAACTGATTCATTTTGAAAAAAATTTTTTCCCATGACAGTATCCCTTTAACTCTGGTCATATTTTTATAGGCTGGCACCTTGCTACAAATTTGCAATATCTTAAGAAAAGTGTCTCTTGACCAATATATTCGTCTAACAAGCTGATCCTCACCAACTGTAGCGCTTTATAGGTGTGACATCTCCAAGACCAAAGCCAATTTATAAAGGCATAAATCCACCATTGATAGTATCCACCATTGGGAGTAGTGATGAGCTAATTTTTTCCCCAGGTGTCGCCACAAAAAATATGCCCATAGACACCAATGGGGGAAAATAATTGTTGTGCATCAAAAAATAATTTGTTGCCCATAAACTTCAATGCATTCGGCAAATTCTCGCAGTTTTTACTAATTTTTGGCAAATCGAAGCCCATCACTAGTTGGGAGTGCTACAGTTGCATGAAAGTATGGCCTTCAGAATAACTTTAACTAACTGCTAATATAATGGTGTTGAGCCCTCCAAGAATAATTAAAGCGATTGTGGCATCACTTTTATTTCTAAATTACACTGTTTACTTAACAATAATTCACTTTACCATATAAAATAATATTCATGAAACAACAAATTAAATATTTTTTGGTAATATTGGTGTGCAGGCAGTCATCTCAAGTCATTGTGCCTGACCATGTTTTCAAAAAGAGCTAGCACAATGTAACTGCTTTCAGATAAGCTATTTTGTGTCCTACTCAATGTAACTGGAGAAGCTGCAGTGGGACTTGGATTTGTATTATTGAGTGCTATTCTCATATCTACCAGAGAGCTGTTATCTTGTGTCAGGCTGGGGGGGGGTGTTAGGGGCTTATATCACTCCAATTTGCAGCACAGCAGTAAAGCGTGACGGAAGGCTATCAGAGCACAAGTCACATGAATGCGGGCACCTGGGAAACTAAAATGTCTTGCCCCATGCCAGATTTCAAAATTAAATGTTTTGCTCTTTTGAAAAATGGATTTCAGTGCTGCTAGAGCAGCATGATTAACTGATGCATTTTGAAAAGAAATTTGACATTTCCCTTACGTAAGCATTACAGTAAACTGTAATGGAAGGGTGATCTGACCAAAATCGCTTCAAACATTAAAAAAAAGAGACATATTAATGCATATTTCTTGTGGGGGGTAGCAACAAATGTATGATCACAATTGGCTAAGTCACCACACAACAGCACCAGGAGGGCAGGCCACAAAGGCTTGGGCCTAGGGTAGCAAAGAACTGGGGGTGGCCAGTGCTGCCCAGTGGCTGCTCCTGAAGTGGAGATTTTGACAATTGTTTGAATTTCCCGCCCAGTCCCCAGTGCTGGCAAACCGGGAGCTGTAAAGGTGAGCTGTGCAAACAGGGGGTGGGTGGGAGTGGGTTGGGTTCCTGGTGGGTGGGGCTAGCAACGGCCTAGGGGTGCAATGTTGCATTAAAAACAGTTATTGCTTTTATTTTTTTGCAACAAACAGTAAAGCCTTATGTTGAACAGACAGACAGCACGAGATCTCAAGCCATAGTTATCCTGCTAGACACTTTACAAGCATGTAATGATATGTTTTCTTTTGTGTCTTCAGTGAGCAAGACAACAATGGAACGCTCAGTGGGTGCACTCCTTATGGTGACAGTTCTCCCCGCAGCCATCTTTGTAGTCATCTTGTTCCTTGTCATAGTCTGGATTTGGAAAGCAAAACTACACAGAAGAAACAGGCTGTTGGCAAGGCCCAATGACTTTGATGATGTAGACTTGCTTAAGGCATCAGTTGTTGGTGACAGCACACTGGGGGTGAGTACATTTCAGGTTAATTCTGTTCCCATGGGAAAAATTTTAAAAATGTAATTTAGGGAAGTTATGATGTACTGGATATAAAGGTATGCAAGGGCATAACAAAAACAAATTATTGAATCCACAGTAGTGTCATTTGTCTGCTGCAGTTTTTCACACTAATCAAAACACCCAAATTACCCTCCACTGCTTAATTACAATCTCATAAAAGCCCCGATGTAACAGATTTTTAGATGATTTACACTGACAGAATTGGCTTATCACATAGTTTAAATGGCTATGTCCTAAGCCAAAAATGTGGTGCTCAGCCTTGTATTCTGTATTAACCGTGGCTTACTGTGCTTTTTACATTAGACATCAGAATCTTGCACATTAGGAAAATCAATTTAAGAATCACAAGGTCTGCAAAACTAATGTTATATTCTTTTTTACATTTCCTCTACTAATAAAATACACTGAAACTTGTTTATTATAAGAAATGATGCACATAAACTGCATAGAAGCACTAAACCTATAGTCATGACATTGTTTGCCAGGACACTACTGTTTTTCAGCTCTCTTACTCTGAGTTAGTCAGCGACTTGAAGGGGGGCACATGGGACATAACTGTTCAGTGATTTTGCAATTGATCCTTAGCATTCAGCTCAGATTCAAAAACAAACAGTTATGACACATGTAGCCCCCCTCCTCAAGTCACTGATTGGTTACTGCCTGGTAACCAATCAGTGGAAACCAAGAGAGCTGCAAAGCAGGAAGTCTTGTTCTGGCTATTATGTTAGACATCCAGTCACTCCAGCCGTTATACATTACATTTTTGGCTAACTAACTATATTGAAAACATTTTTTTATTTTGCACAGCTATTTACCCAGTTTTTATTTTTATACTGAACAATTCCTTTAAGGGTTTTAGCTTTGCTTGCTCTCTAAGAAAAATTAATGAAAAGTACTTTCTGGCAGGAATTTCTGGATGAGTACTGCACTACTGGCAGTGGCTCAGGACTTCCATTTCTTGTGCAGAGGACTGTAGCTCGCCAAATTACATTGGTGGAGTGTGTAGGTAAGTTTTAGAATAGGGGACCTTACAGAATGCTAAATATGCTAAATGAACCACTGAGTGACACTGGTGATTTCATAATTAGGCTTGATATTTTCTTTGTTTATAATGACTTCTTTGACATTGTGGGACGAGTGATGATGTCATATAGAGAAGTCTATAGAGACCTTGAGGATATAGAGGGGCCATAATCCTTTTAGAGGGTCACTTCTGACTCATGGGATTCTGTTGTGTTTCTATGACAAATATGGTTACTGTGCTTTTTATATGTGATGTAAGCATTAGTGATGTGCACCTGGGCAGTATAAGCCAATAAAAAGGCAACTATTCAACCTTGAAAGCAAGTAAGTTGCAGGTAAAATGTAGTCCCTGTTAAATGTATAATGGAGCAGTGGAATTGTTAATGAATCAGATGAAAGTGAGGGTAGGACTGGCCATACCAGGAATGACTGACGTAGTTGGCCAGCTTGAATACATTGCAGTATATGGACAAACAATTCCTGTTTTGTGCTTTTTTTTAGTAGCTTAATGCACAAAAGCTTCATGTCAAAGTATACCCACACTTTATTAACAGTATATATATATATATATATATATATATATATATATATATATATATATATATATATATATATGGCAGTCCAGTGAAAGCACTCACGGCATTGACCCTTCAGGGGTATATCAAAATATTTATGCACTAATAAAAATATTTTGATATACCCCTGAAGGGTCAATGCCGTGAGTGCTTTCACTGGACTGCCATTCATGAATTTGGTTAGCACCCGTCCATTTAACTACAGGAATGGTGAGTGCTGATTTATCCTATATATATATATATATATATATATATATATATATATATATATATATATGTGTACAGATAGGAGCACTCACGGGTATGGTGAAAAAAGTCTTTTATTGGAGTGTTACAAACTACCCCACATCAACGCGTTTCGGTTCCCTCAGAACCGTCGTCAGGGAACCGAAACGCGTTGATGTGGGGTAGTTTGTAACACTCCAATAAAAGACTTTTTTCACCATACCCGTGAGTGCTCCTATCTGTACACATGTGTTTCCCCCTGAGAAGCACCCGGGATGTGATCAACTGAGGGTGAGTGCCGGAGAATCGTTTGACTATATATATATATATATATATATATATATATATACTGTACACACACATGACAAAAGGCCATATTAACTCATCTCTATTTGTCAGGTAAAGGTCGATATGGAGAGGTGTGGAGAGGCACATGGCAGGGAGAGAATGTGGCCGTGAAGATCTTTTCTTCCCGAGATGAGCAATCATGGTTTCGAGAGACTGAAATCTACAATACAGTTTTGCTCAGACATGAAAACATTCTAGGTAAATGAAATGCTTTCCGCCTTTTCACCTTTCCTATTTTTGAAAAGGTGTGAACATTGCAGTTTGGCTAAGGCTTAATTTACAACACAACAGTTTGATGATTCAATTACTGAAGAAAAGCTGGAGATAAAAAAGTATGCATTTTTAACTTATTCCATAGCCCGAAAAGCAATAATTAGTTATAAGAGTAACTGATCTACTACATAGATAATATCCTATGACTGGAAAGAGGTAAAAGCAAATGTATCCATTTATACAACTATTTCTTTTCTTTTTAGTTATCAGTTAGGATTGTGGCACTTCAGCAGTTTAGAAGGGGTTGTGCTATGAAGGGTTATGTAATATGTAATCATACTACTAAGGCCCTGTTCTGAGCTTGTGTTTGAATAGAATTTATTGTTCTTTGGTGGAAGAGTACCTGGGGATGCTTAATCCCCCTACTGATCTGCCACTAGGGTTTTTTACCTCTTTGCCTGTCATTCTCAGTCCATTGGGGACTGAAATTGCAAAGAAGCACCGAGCATTGTTTTACCTTTTAGAGGGAACCTGATATATTGATGGTAGGCCCATAAAAGACCTCAAAATAATTCCACTGAGAACCAGGAATTAACTGTGCCATTACCATGTCAGAGACATATGGCTAAAATAAGCTATTAGCAGCTCATTTCACTTAGCAGACAATTGGAAGCAGCCTGCCGGGAAGACAGTCGCGGTGTCCTTCTCTGCTCGTCCCCCACCTGCACTTTCTGGCAGGACTGATGATACTACAGAATCTCTTTTATTCCCAGTATTAATGTGCCTGTTTTATATTACAACGCTGAGAAATTGAGCTCATTCATACTGGTGCTGTTGGCCATCTGATTTGATAGTAAGTAAAACTTACATTGTGCATTTAATTAGAATTGAATATTAATAGATGCAACATGTATGGTACAATTCCTGTGCAGTTTGTTTGGGTTTTGTAAGGGATTTCATCACCAGTGTAAACTATAACATTTACAAACAGCTGTAGATACTTATCAGTATATTTAATATATCAGGTACAGTGGCACACACCTCATGTATTGTCCCGTAGTATTTCAGCTTGCCTCAAAGGAGAACTAAAGCTTAACTAAAGAATAGGCTAGAAATGCTGTATATTATGTTTTGCGGTTCTATACCAGCCCAAGAGAACCACAACCCTTTAGCAGGGAAGATCTGTGACCCCAAAGATTCCCCAGTAGCTCCCCATCCAGTGTATCATTGCATAATTAGTGTATAATTGCATAACTGCAAAGTGTATAACCTTCCATTTATCAACATTTAACCTCATTTTCCAGTTTTCTGCCTAGTTTTCCAGTTTAGTCAAATCACTCTGCAAAGAAGCAGCATCCGGCTTGGAACTAGTTCTATACAATTTAGTATCATCAGCAAAAATAGAAACAGTACTTTCAATGCCCACCTCCAGGTCATTAATAAACATATTAACATTCTGTATATGTGTTTTATAGCCAAACTCCCATGTTTTTGTTTTCTGTGTTGATGATAAGTATGTGATCTACATTATGTAACCTCTCTGAAGCTATGTTTTACCTTTGCAGGCTTCATTGCATCTGACATGACTTCTAGGAACTCCAGCACCCAGTTATGGCTGATCACACACTATCATGATAATGGATCCCTTTATGATTATCTTCAGAGGACTAGTGTGGATTCAGAGGGCTGCTTGAAATTGGCTCTGTCCATCATTTGTGGCTTAGTGCACCTACATGTAGAAATTTTTGCTACTCAAGGCAAAGCCGCCATTGCACATAGAGACCTAAAGAGTAGAAACATCCTTGTGAAAGACAATAAACAGTGCTGCATTGCAGATTTAGGTGAATATGCTTATTATTATTATTATTATTACAGGTATTGGACCGGTTATCCAGAATGCTCAGGACCTGGGGGTTTTCCAGATAATGGATCTTTCCATAATTTGGATCTTCATACCTTAAGTCTGCTAGAAAATAATGTCAACATTCAATAAACCCAATAGTCTGGTTTTGCTTCCAACTAATATCTTAGTTTTGATGAAGTAAAAGGCACAGTTTTAGGTTAAGGGCACACTGGGCGATTTGGGGACATTAGTCGCCTGGCGACTAATCGCCACGACTTTGCGGCGATCAATCTTCCCGAAAGCCTTCCCTCACGCTTGCCCTGGCTATAAATGAAAAAATCGCTGGCGCTAAGCACATGCAGCGATTTGTTTTCCGAAGATGCCGAAGTTTCCTCGTGAGGCAACTTTGGGCAACTTCAGAAAACAAATTGCTGCGTGTGCTTAGCGCCGGCAATTTTTCATTTTAGCCAGTGCAAGAGTGAGGGAAGGCGTTTGTAGAGATTGGTCGCACAAAGTCGTGGCGATTAGTAGCCAGGCGACTAAATCTCCTCGCATCACCCACTGTGCCCTTACCCTTATTATTACAGACAAAAAGGAAATCATTTAAAAAATGTTAATTATTTGGATAAAATGGAGTTTATGGGAGACGGCCATTCCTTAATTCTGAGCTTTCTGTATAACGGGTTATCAGATCCCATACCTGTATTACTATATTTCATATATATTCTTAAAGTGCCAATGTATTCTGCAGGCTCGTACAGTAAAACAGTCTATATGTAAAACATACAAATACTGATCAATACAGAATCCAGATCTCTTAGAAAATATATTTCATATTTTGAACATCATACATATGCATTAGTAAAGCTACAGCATAAGGCAAATTACATTTAATAGGCTGTTTTTAATCAGGTTATTGGATCAGGTACATCCTGCATCACATTACATTTAATAGGCTGTTTATTGGATCAGGTACATCCTGCATTACTTTACAAGTTATGTCACCAATTTCCAGCTGCCTCATCAGCTGTGTCATTGGTCACATTCACATTACAGTGGCTAGCTTAACAGCCATGTGACAGTTAGGGGCAGATTTATCAAGGGTCAAATTTCGAAGTAAAAAATACTTTGAAATTCGACCATTGAATTAAAATACTTCGAATTCGAATTTGTGTATTCTGCGGTCGAAGTAAAATCGTTCGATCGAACAATTAAATGCATTGAATCGAGCGATTCGAACAATTTTAACATACGATCGAACGATTTTACTTCGATTTCAAAAAACGTAGAAAAATGCTGTACAAGGTCCCCATAGGCTAACATAGCACTTTGGCAGGTTTAATTTGGCGAAGTATTGAAGTCGAAGTTTTTTTAAAGAGACAGTACTTAGATTATCGAATGGTCGAATATTCAAACTATTTTACTTCGAATCGAATTTGAAGTAAATTCAAAGTCATAGTATCCTATTTGATGATCGAAGTATCCAAAAAAATACTTTGAATTTTGAATTTTTATACTTCGAAAATTCCCTCGAATTCACTTCGACCCTTGATAAATCTGCCCCTTACTGTTGGATAGCATATGATCTGTCCAATTAATGATGCTCCATGTCACCTAGTGTATGGCCATGTTTACCTTGCCCAAATATCCCAAGGGAAAGTTGAGGGAAGAAGTGGAATTATACAAAACAGGTATATTGGGTTACTCTTTGCAACAATATCTTTAGGATTTATGCAGTGAATATAATGGGAAATTCTGCAACAGCCAAGTAACTGTACCTACACCAGCAGTCTGGTAATTTCTGGCTTAATACCTGTATGATATATTGGATTGAAACATTCTGCTTTTTTTGTTGCCTATTTTTTCTGAAATAACACAAATATATTTTATTTTAGGCCTGGCAGTTATGCATTCTCAGAACGGGGATTACCTGGATATTGGGAACAACCCACGTGTTGGAACCAAGCGTTATATGGCACCAGAAGTCCTTGATGAAACCATACGCACAGATTCATTTGAGTCATACAAACAGACAGACTTATGGGCGTATGGACTGGTTTTGTGGGAAATATGCAGAAGAACTGTTGTAAACGGTGAGTTAGACTCAAATGTAAACAGAAATGGAAATAAATACCCAAAATCCAGCCCAAGGTTAGGCTCATTAGAAATACCTTGTTATTTTGATGTATGCGTGCAGTTGTGCTAGGTAAATATAATAGCATTACATAATCACATGGTAGTTAAGGCTCCACAGACTCCAAAATGGCAACTTTAGTCTTATACCATATCTATTAATACCAGAAGCCTAGTACTAGTAGTAAAAAAAGCCATCCAACCCTTTTTTGAAACTATCTAATAGACCATCCTGTACAGAGAGCTTTTTGGCAAGGGTTGGCATCAGGGTTGCCATTAGGGGTGTCAAGCAGGATTTCTATCAGGGGCATTTGTCTGACAAACTATATTACCTAATCTGATCCTGTAAGCAAAAGGTGATAGGGCTGTAAACACCATCCCAGCAATTATACAGCAAGTACACTTAGCGGCAGATTTATCAAGGGTCGAAGTGAATTCAAGGGAATTTTCGAAGTAAAAAAATTCAAAATTCAAATTAATTTTTTGGCTACTTCGACCATCGAATAGGTTACTACACTTCAACTTCGATTCGAAGTAAAATAGTTTGAATATTCGATCATTCGATGATCAAAGTACTGTCTCTTTAAAAAAAACTTTGACTTCAATACTTCGCTAAATTAAACCTGCCGAAGTGCTATGTTAGCCTATGGGGACCTTCTTGAGCAGTTTTCTAAGTTTTTTGAAGTTGAAGAAAAATCATTTGATCGATCGATGAAGTCCTTCGAATCGTTCGATTCGAAGGATTTAATTATTCGATCTAATGATTTTACTTCTACCGCAAATGGCCAAATTCTATGAAAAAAAACTTCGACTTCGATATTCGAAGTCGAAGTAATTCAATTTGATGGTCGAATTTTGAAGTTTTTTCAACTTCAAAGTTCGACCCTTGATAAATCTGCCCCTTAAAGTCTTTTCTTCACAGGGTGCACACAATAAAGTATGTTCACCTCCGCATACCTCCAATTCAAGTGTACAAGGATCGCAGCACTCCATTTTCGCGTTAAAACTGCCTTTATTTTAAATGTAGCATAGCGACCTTAAAAGGACCTTTTGTGTCCGAAACGTCACTATGCTACATTTAAAATAAAGGCGGTTTTAACGCAACATGCTGCATTTTTCCTGCTTTCGGCGCCTACATGCGCCTGTGTGAGTACAGCCCCATTGGAAAAAATATAATGCGTCTATTCTTGCGCTCCCCTGCGGCTGAACGCAGAAAAACGGAACGCAGGGGAGCGCAGGTAAAAACGCTCGTCAGTAAGAGCCCTTATAGTGTTGGTATACTAAGGAGAAACACCAGGGGATAGTAGTGTACACTGCAGAAAAGTCATATATAATATCATGTAAAGCAAGGCACTCACAGGACTTAAAATATGGTGAAAAAGAGATAAAGTTTATTTATTATTCCAACGTTTAGGTCTTCCTCGAGACCTTTGTCCCTATGTCCCTATTCAGATTCAGTTTGGCAAAATATTTCACGGAAGATTAGTGGATAGTGGATTCGGTGCATCCCTAATATATATATATTTTATTGCTTTACTGCGGATTCATTAACTTTCTGATAATAAGCACATGATCTTTTTAGAGCATAGATGTGTCAAGCATATAAATAGCATTGCCGGTGTTTAGTCAGTCCTGACCTTTTAACTCCCCTTATAAAATGACCCAAGTTGTGCCAAGTGCCAATTAATATGTTAATTAGAGATGGGCGCAGGCCAAAAGACCTTTTCTGAAATACTGCTTTGTGTGCAGATGTCAGTTATGCCTCTTGACTTTTATTTAATTATTTTTATCTTCCTATTACAGCGTTTGCAAAATTTTGACATAAATATCTAGTTTGTGAGACACCAGAAGAAAAAAACATTTGGATAGGTTGTCATTATTAGCATCCTTCACTAGTTATTTAATACTGGTTTCTGTTATCAAAATGATGTTAAATGGCTGTGTTTCAAAAGTCCAACGGTAAATAAATACTTTTATTTATGAGCACTGTATATAGACATATGAAACTATCTAATATGTTGTTAGCTTATACAGATCTTGTACAATTTTGCCAATGACAGCAAAATGTGATTGGTTACTGGTGTTCATGTTGTTGCATGGCCCCTACTGAGCAGATCATTTTACTCAACTTGTACTGGTCTGTATACAGTATGTAATAATGGCTGAACTCACACTTCTTCGATGTAACAGCACTGCAGCATATGTCAGTGCTTTATAAATACCTGATAATAACATGGTAATAATACTCCCATATTGATAGTCCCTGGTTTTCTGTTTGGACATCTGAGCACTTTATCTTAAAGGAACACTATAATCTAAAAAACAAATGGCTCCTAAAAACATATAAGGGGTAATTTATGACCCTGAGGGGTGCAAGTGCAAGAGCAGTAAAGGTCACTTTAAGAGCTTCTAAATGACACCCATTGGATGCCACCCAGCCGGTAAAATCTACATCTAGGGCCAGGGCCGGAACCACTAAATCACTAGAAATGTAATTGCTGTCATATTACTTCTTTTTTTTTTTTATTGTATTTTTAAAAGGTAAATAACATAATTTAAAATGGAGAAACCGTACATTGTACTGTATGTTTGTTATGACAAAATAAGTATACAAATATCATTGTTCCATGAGTTTGTTGATAAACATCAGTCACTTTTAACAAGGTTTCTTTATATCAGTATAACACAATAACATTTGAAAATAGACAGATGGGAGTAGGAAACAGAATAGAAAGAAAGAGGGGAAGGGGAGAGAGTAAGAAGCATTTGAGAAGGAGAATTGAGGGGGAAGAGAGCAGGGGTGCTTCGCCAATGAGGCGCCTTGAGGCTGTCGCCTCAGGCGGCAGTGCCCCACTAGGTATCAGGGGCAGCAAAAATGCTGCTCCTGGTACTTTAAGAGCAAATTACTGGGGGAGGGGGGGGGGCAGCAGCAACTGCTGCTGCCTCAGGCGGCAGAAGGGCCTGGATCGCCCCTGGAAGAGAGAGCTTCTTTCTCATGTCATTTGCAACAGTTAGGAGGTAGCTTCCACTGATGTAGGTATAGGCGGGAGAGAGAAGGAGGAGGAGGCGAGTCTCTTTTTTGCCTTCTTGCTCTTGAGTTGCTCTTGAGGTAAGTTCTCCTCTGAGAGATTTCTGCCCACCATTTAGTATATCTGAAGGGGGCTAGTAATTTTTGTTGTTTTTATCCTTCCAATATGTCTAGGTATTTGCTCCAAATATCAAAGAAAAGTGAGCCTTTGAGTTCCTTGTCTTGCAATGCCAAGACCCATTGGAGTTGTACTGTGTACAGTAATTTGCGTTCCCATAATTGTTTTGGAGGTGGTTGTGTGTTAGTCCAATATTCCAAGATGGTCTTAACTGTGGTTAGCACCATTATATCTGTTACCTTTGATGGTGTTGTCAGTGGGTGTGGGATATAATCCCAATAGTATTTGTGGGTTTGTCCAAGTTTTTGTGATTTCGCACCAACTTGCTATATGTGATAGAACCGTACTCCATAGAGCAATTAATTTAGTACATGACACAGTGCATGTTCTAAAGTGGCGTCAGCATGATTGCACTTTGCACATTTGGGTGTCTGTGTTAGGCCGATTTTGTGTGCTATTTTGGGTGACACATATGCTCTATGGAGGAGTCTAAGGGCCACCTCTTGGAAGTATACTGCTGATAAAGCTTTTGGGCGCTTCATATATGCTGTGGTAATTTGGTTTATTGTTGTGTTTGGTATGACATTTGGCCATCTCGATATTCCCTCTGTACGTAAGTTCAGGCCCGGATTTGTGTTAATGTTTTCATCATTTTGTTCGCCAGAATATGAAATATGTGAGATGAAAAATGTAACATTTAATTGGTACTAATTGATAGTTTGCTTATTAATACTTTTCTATCATTATGCATATTAGTGGTACATTTCCCCTGTTTCTTGATATGTGAATATGTGGGATAATCAAGATAGGGTTAATGTTTTTAGAAGGGGTGTGGTCTTTGTGGTTTTAAATGTTACCTTGAAGTTGTTACAATTTAGCTTTCTGAGGAAGTGGGTTAACCACGAAACGCGTAAAAGCCATGGAACCATTGGGCTTACTATGCTCTGTTAAATTTTAACCATTTTTCTAAATAAATGGATGTTTTAATTTGCCGGTGCTCCGTGATTTCAAGACTGGGCTAAAGGCCCGGATTTGTGGAAAGGCCACCTAGGCCCGGGCCTAGGGTGGCAGGATTTAAGGGGGGCGGCATGATGCCCAACCACATCCACTTTGGTTCAAAAACACTGTGGATGCTCTGGAGATACAATATTTTTTTAAATTTCCCCATTGATGATGAAAATTTGCACGAATAAAGGGGAGGGGACAGGGGCGCCGAATGGCAGTGGGCCCAGGGGCGCCCTCTAGGTAAATCCGGCCCTGCGTAAATTGTAGTTTATATTTGGTCTAATGATAGCATATACTCCAGATGTTGTAAGAAGCCGCCCCTTATTTGCATTTGTTAAGGCATTCAATGGATTATTTGTTAATTGTGTTTTTATATCCCCCGAATCACTAGCATAGCTTTTGACTTGCAGGTATGCAAAGATATGGCTGTTAGGGAGGCCATATTTGGATTGTAGTTCTGGGGATTTATATATTGTGCTCGTGTTGGGGTTAAGGAGTGAACCAATCATGGTTAAGCCTTTGGAGTGCCATAGTTTGAAATGGGGGTCTGCTTTAGCATCTTGGAAGCGATTATTGCTTAATATGGGCAGAAAAAGTGATAGTTTGTATGTCCCGAATAATTTGGTTCTGATTTTTCACCGTGCTTCAATTGTGGTGTGGATCAGTGGATTAGTTTGGCAGTGGTTTGGAATTTCCGAGGGTAGGACATGTAGCAGATAGGCTAAGGATATATTTGGTGTGAAGTTTTGATCTCTTTGAGTATCGATGTACATATTCTCTTGGTTGATCCAATTCAAATAACCAACTGGAATCTTCTTTAAGCTTCTTTAAGCTCTAAAATAATTTAGGTGTATTTGATAGCTTTAGCGGATATTGTTTTATATTTTACATTATGTAACTGTGGGTTTGTTGCTGTTGATTTAATTAGTGAATGTATGCTTGTAGCTTTGCTGTCGTGAGTAATGTTACCCATTCAGAGACTAATGATTTGTATTTTTCCATATAACTATTCCCTGTAATTTCTTACATTGCGGTATCAGTACAGAAAGTTTCTCGCTTTTTTTGATTCCATTTATAAAAATGGGAGACCTGTAAAGCAAAGCATTTTTATTTAACAGACACAACAGATGGCAAGTTCTCTCTCTTCCTGATGCATGAGTTACTTTGTGACAATCAGTCTGCAAAACAGCTTTGTTGCCTAGAAATGTATGCCAATCAGAATTCTTTCCCTCACTTCTCATACCTCTGTAGTTCTTACAAAAGGTTACTTTTTGCCCCCTGCTTTAATTTTTGCAGGGCTAAGCGGCACAACAAGAAATTGGCAGCATTCTAATTTCTATACATTCTTGGTTATTTCTGACAAATAGTAACAGATTGCTTTCTTTCACACGAAAACCAGACAGAGAGATCTTTAGAATACAGAAACATATGGAAAGAAATAAAAAAATGTCTTGTATGTAAACCCTGCAAAGAGTGAGTTGTGGAAGCGGTCCAAGGCTAAGTAAAGTAGAATGGAAATGCTTCTGATTGGGCTAAAATTGTTACACAAAAAAGAGACTGATGAATACACATTCCCTGACCCCATGTTTTACCAGGAATTCATTCTGTGCAAGGTTTATTGTCACATAAATATTAAAGTAAACACCACCATATGGTGGTCCTAACTACCTATGGACAAATTTGTCATTGTCTTATTGGGTATCTTTTTTGCATTATCTTAGAAAAGTGTCCCTTGACCAATACACTTATCTAAAACTGGACATACACCTTGCCCAGTTTAGCCTCCAACAAGCTGCTCCAAATTGTCATGATCCAATAATTCAGCACCAAGGTTGAAAGCTGTATAACAATGGGGCTTATGGTGACTAAGGTTGCTGCTTGGCCAGCAGGACCACCATTAGAAATCACGGGCCCCCGTACAAATTCAGGTATAAAAAGCCATTGATGGTGAGGGCCCCTTATATGTTAAAAAAAACTATGATGCCAGGGCCGCCTATAAAAGTTTTAAAAAAAATATTGGTGGTCAGAGCCCCCCTACAAGTTAAAAAAAATAATTGGTGACCAGCCCCCCCCCCATAAAAGTTTTTAAAAAAAAAACATTGGCGCCAGGGCTCCCTTAAAAGTTCATTGTTGGTCAGGGCCCCAAATAAAAAGAAACATTCAGACCCCAGAGAATATATATTTTTAAAAAACATTGGGTCTTTAGAGTATTAAAATAATATATCAGTGGCTAGGAGTTGTAATAGTACAAAATAAAAAACACTGGTGTTCAGTAGAACTGAACTCATGGCTTCAAGACTTCAATTCCAGCTCCTTTCCTAGCTTCGGGTCTTTTTTGCAACTTTGGGTCTTTCTGCGTCTTCGGGTCTTTCGCAACTTCGGCTCTTTTTGCGGCTTTAGGTCTTTTCGCAATTTTCGTCTTTTCGCGGCTTCGGGACTTCGACTTTGGCTCCTTTCGTGGCTTGGGGTCTTTTTGTGGCTTTGGGACATCAACAATCTGATGCAGGCCCGGATTTGTGGAAAGGCCACCTGGGCCTAGGGCGGCAGGATTTTAGGGGGGCAGCATGCTGCTGAACCACACCCACATTGGTTCAAAAACACTGGGCATGCGTTGGAGATACAATAATTTTTTAAATTTCCCGTGCGCCAATCCCCATTGCTCCTGTCCCCCTGGAGGGGACAGGGGCGACGAACGGTAGTGGGCCTAGGGGCATCCACTATTTGAAAAACCGGCCCTGATCTGATGGGGACATTGCGAAGCAAGATTCTCACACCTGCTTGATATCTGGACGGTTAGGCCATTGAAAGGGACCATAAATGGCTCAATAAGCTGTTGAAGATTAGAAGGGATGTGTATGGCCAGAATAACACATTGACCACTGATGCAGTGATGCGCAACAGGTTCCGTGAGGGCCACATCTGCTGCCTGCACATATATTAGGGAGAGCTGTCTGGTATATATGCACACAATATTAATCTATTGACATCCATTTTCAATTCAAAATCCATAAAGTGAAACTTAATCCACTAGGTACTTCAGTTTACCTTCAGTTTATGCATTACAACCGTTGCTAAAAACTTGAATAAAGAAAATGTTGATTCCTTTCTATTTTTGTAGTGGGGTGCCTGATACGTCATTTCCTTGTGAGCATGCAAGAATTTGGAATTTAAAATATACAGACATTGGATCAGTTATCTGAAAACCCGCTATACAGAAAGCTCAGCATTGCAGGGAGGCCATCTCCCATAGTCTCCATTTTAATCAAATAATTAACCATATAATTAATGCTTATTAGGGGCAAAACATTTCTGTTCAGTTTAATGTTTAAATGTTTTTTTAACAGACTCAGTGGATTATTTACTAAAGTCCAATTTTTTCTGGTCGGACTTTTAAAGGGGAAAACGCCATTTTTCCGAGAAAATAAACTAGATCTTTGTGATTTATTCAACTCCGAGGGTGTTAAAAGTCCGAATAAAAAAATATTCCATCTCAAACCTGCTGAGATCATGTAGAAGTCAATGGCAGATGAACCGTTTGCAATTGGAAGATATGGTTTCGTACAATAATCCAAAGATTTTGTGTTTTTTCGGCAATAATCTGAAAAAGAAAAAAAAACATACGATTTGTATGTTTTTTTACGATTTAATGAAGTCTTTTCCTGCACTATCAGGGGAATGTAATAAAAGTTGCAAAGAGCAAAACAAGTCGCACCAATAAGACTAAAAAACCACATCTCGCAATGTAATATTGTTCCTTAAACTGTTATTGCATTGCGAATTTTAATTGCGCACTCATAAGAAGTGCTTGAAGGTGTCGTAATCTTTTTGAGCAAACATAACGACTTCTTCAGTAAGAAGTTTTATTACATTGACTGCGCATTGGCGCAAACTATAAAATTCGCAAACGGTCTTTCACTGTCGGAAGTGGTCGCTAAACAGTTTCCGGGCTCGCAAAAGCTATATTAAATTCGCACAAAGCAAAATTTGTTCTCGCAAAGGCATAACTTTTCGCATTGCGAATAGTTTCTCCGTTAGCGATTTTTATTATATTCCCCAGTATATTTTTTAGTGAAGATGTATTGATAAATAAGGTAAAAAAAAATTGCGGGCATTTGGTTTTAACAAAATAGTGAGAAATTTGATAAGATCCCTTATCAGGAAAGCCCCAGGTCCTGAGCATTCTGGATAACAGGTATCATACTTGTATAATGATACAATCAGATTTAATTAAATGAGAAGACCTTATCTTACCAAAATTCCAGATTTTCCCCATGGAACCAGATGCAATTCAATAAGAAAAACTTATCACACATGGAAACTTCCAAGTCCATGGGAAAAACTGGACCTGAATTAGGACAAAAGTTTTCTCTCCCCTTAATCTCGCTCATCATTTTTCACATAATAAAACTTAAATATTTTTTTTCATTGATTTAAATGTGGCCCTTTATCCTATATCAGCAGAAGGTGGATGTAGGACAGGAGGGGTACTGATTGGCTCTTTCCCCTGGACCCATAAATCACCCTAAGCACATTTCCCCATTATTCACCACAAAGTTGCCATGATTTACATCAGAGCATACGAGTTTTGTATCCAATCATGTAAAAGAGTGAATCCACCGCTCATTCTGCAGGCTATGTGCCTGGTCTTGTATTCACATGTTAATGTTTTGTAATTCAACATCAAAAGAATTTTAGATGTATTAAGCTTCCAAAGCAGAACTTGTGCTTGACATTGGTGCATATTGGACACTCCGCGCCTGCAAATCAGGCCTTTGATTTGTACTGGTTTTGTTTTCTACAAGAGATTAGCTGTAAATTATAAACACTGTAATCTGGTGTCAGCACTGAGGTCCATGATTAAAGCTGCCATTACATTCAATCAGCACTCTGTTTATTCAACACTGATTAGGAAACTAGTAGAATTGGAGATGAGCTTGGAAAGCTGCCATGCTTCTCCCAGCCTCATGCCATAAATCTGAAATGCGGAATCATTCCCACCATGAACGAGTTCTGCCTAATCATGATGTTCCAGGGGCTTGACATTGAGTTTATTCCAGGTTTGCAGTACAGTCACAATGTTGTTATGGAGTTTGAATTCCACCCACACAATTCCCCCAGTTCTACAGAATCTAGAATGTGTGGTGGGCGGTTACAGAAGAAGGGAGAATTGACCCAGTTATGTGGTGGAAGTGCTTGAAAAGCACAGGGATACGAGAAAAGAGCAAAGCAATTGAGAGTATCCTCATAAATACCAGCAATTTGGCTGAATTTCTACTTCATATATCAGATGTCATCATCTCGGAGTTCCATGAAACTCCTCGGTAACTTATAATATCCTTATATTTTACAAAAGGGGGTACTTTATTCACTATATATATATATATATATATATATATATATATATATATACTTCATGTACAGCGTTTGCACTCTTACCGGATTAAAGACACTATTCGGTTGGAAAGGTCAAAGTTTGTCATACAGCTTGATTGAAGGACCAGCACTCCCTTTCCATTAATGTGGGCCAAAACGTTGGATAGGCAATAAATAAACACATTTTATTGCACACGAAAATGGAGTGCTGATCCTTCAATTAAGATATATATAGACACTGCTTTCAGTAGCAATTACGGTTCCAAATAAATTTGAAACCATTTTTAACCAATGTATACTCTAATTATTTATATTTTATTTATGGAAAAAACTAGTGTACGCTCCTTTAAATAAAAAATAATTTCCCTTAATTTGCAGAATTCAAAATGTTTAGTGCCACATGGTGGTGACACTGTGCTGCACTGTACATTAAGGGGCAAATTCACTAACCTGCGGAGTTGCGCTAGCGCAGGCTTCGCCACACTTTGCCAGGGCACCCCTAATTCACTAAAATCCGAAGTTGCGCTCAGGGAGGCGAAAGGTAGTGAAGTTGCGCTAGCGTTAATTCTTCAAACAAAGCGAAGTTACGCTAGCGATGCCTAATTTGCATACGGCACCAATTTAAAGTACAATGGACGCATGTGTAGCAGCAAATACATTACACTACACAAGCCTGAGAAACCTTAAAAAAATAAAATTATTTATTGTTATTTTGCCCTATACATGTGCCCACTGTATAGTTTAGGTGCCATATGTTAGGAAATGTAGGGGGGAAAGAGGGTACCCCAAAAAAATGTACGATCTTTTTCAGCCTATCACTCTTAAAAAAGGAAAATATGTCAACTTTTTTTGAAGCAATCCCTATCTACTCTATTGAACTTCGCCTGGTCTCAGGTGGCAAAGGCAAGTCTGACGCAAGAGGTAACGTTCATTAAAATGCGCAAGTTATTGAATAAGCGTTAGCGAATTTACGCCAGTGCCAGTTAGTAAATCGGCGAAGTGACGAAATGACGTCACACTGGCGAATTTGCACTAGCGTTAGCCGATTCGCGCCTTAGTGAATTTGCCCCTAAGGCTATTACATTTGGGGGTAAGCTTTAGAATAAGCCTTCTGCTCATGGAAAGAAGCATAGCAGCCCTATGATATAAAATTAAACTAAAAAGGAAAAGACAAACACATTATTTATTTTAGAGTGTTGTGAATACCTAACTGATATAAAGAAAAAAAGTTTTTTGTGGAATAGTTAGTCTTTAAGTTTTTCCTCCTTGCCGATCCCTTTACAGTCTCTCCGCTGTTCCAAAACTATTCCAATACACAATATATGAGACCAGCGCCTATGGCAACAGAAGTTAGAAACTAATATAGTGCAGTATATTTAATAAATGAGATGTCACCCGGTGTTCATTAACAATTATCTTATGGGTGTCTATTCTCCGCTGTTTCCCTTTTCAGCAGATTTTTAAGTTACTATTAACAGTTATTAGTAGTGAAATTTCTAAGTTTAAGTTCCCAAAACCGCAGTGAGCATCCACCAATGGCTGAATTTTCTCCTCACAAACCAAAAGAGAATCTGATAGCGTATACAATAAGGGCTCCCCTTCCGGTTTCAGCTACACACGTGTCCCCTGACATTTTAGAAAACAAAGGATAGTGTAATCCTGTTGTATTTAAAATTGAATGCACTCAATTTTCACTATAAAAACAATGGCATATAGTCCATATAGGGTGCTGTGTTTTCCCTTAGGTGAGAAGGACATTTCTTCCAAGGGTTGCAGAAATTACCACGGAGTGAACAGTGAAGAAAGCCGGCAGCGCCACTCCAGGGAAAACACAGCGCCCTATATGGACTACATGCCATTGTTTTTATAGTGAAAACGTGAGTGCATTCGATTTTAAACTATTATTTTAAACAAAACAGGATTACACTATCCTTTGTTTTCTACTTCTCTCCCTGTCTTGGAGTCAGGGGACACGTAACTTAAAAATCTGCTGAAAAGGGAAACAGCGGAGAACAGACACCCATAAAATAATTGTTAATGAACACCGGGTGACATCTCATTTATTAAATATACTGCACTATATTAGTTTCTAACTTCTGTTGCCAGAGGCGCTGGTCTCATATATTGTGTATTGGAACCAAACTGATATAAGTTGCATGTGCCTGAATATGTTGCCTGCAATGGACAAGCATCCTGCCAGTACATACTTTTATGCATTCCACCAAAGGGAGAGGAAGGTAAAACAGTTGCATAGCTACACTTTGTAACCTAAGTACTGTTTCTCTTTTTAAGCAGTGTTTACTTTTTTTCTAGGTTTGGTGGAGGATTACAGGCCTCCATTTTTTGATGTTGTTCCTCATGACCCAAGCTTTGAGGATATGAAGAAAGTTGTCTGCATTGACCAACAGAGACCAAATATACCCAACACGTGGAGTTCAGACAATGTAAGTAAAACATTATAGATGAACTGTATTTTATAACACACAGATTAAGCTACTGCGGTCCCATTCTTTACAACGGCAGGGCCACCCTATCACCCTTTACTGTCTCTATACTGTCAACAATTGCACATTTACAGCTATGGCACATTGCTTGATTCCAGGCATTTTGTAGTTTTGTGGACAATAAAACCACACTCACACACTTGGATGGAAATCGTCTGAAAGCATAGGTGCCAACTAGCAGATAGGCAGTTTAAAATAGTTAAAGGAGAATTCAACTTATAATAAAAAAAAACCTTCCCCCCTACCCTGGGTAGACCCCCCTCCCTCCTCCCTCCCAGCCTACCCGCCCGCCCGGGCAAATGCCCCTAATTTTTTATTCACCCCTGCATGCAGATTCTGGCCTCTGAGTTCACGGCAGCCATCTCCTTTCTTCAGAAGTTTAGGCGAATGCGCAGTTGAAGTAAATTTCTAGTCCCGAACAACTGTGCATGTGTCAAAAGTCACGGAAATTTCCGAAATTTTGTGGGGCAGCCATTCAAAGCTGAAAAGAGGAAAATAGGCACAGGAGACATAGCCGATAACAGGTAAGCTCTGTAGTATACAATAGGATTATTTCAATTTTCGAACATATCTGTTAGCTACTGTATATCCTGTGCTTGAATGCCTGCCCCATGGCTACACAGCAGCTTGTTTATATAAACTTTAGATGTGCTTCTAAAGCAGACATATCAGGTTTAGCAGTGCAGGGCAACAGTATATTATATTGTCATTCCACTAAAACACTTAGGGGCCCATTTACTTAGTTCGAAATTCAAAAAAACTTTGAATTTCGAATGTTATTTTTGGCTACTTTGACCATTGAATTGGCTACTTCGACCTTCGACTACGACTTTGAATCGAACGTTTCGAAGTAAAAATTGTTCGACCATTTGATAGTCAAAGTACTGTCTCTTTAAAAAAAAACTTTGACCCCCTAGTTCGCCACCTAAAACCTACCGATGTCAATGTTAGCCTATGGGGAAGGTCGAAGAAAAATCATTCGATCGATGGATTAAAATCCTTCGAATCGAAGGATTTCATCGTTCAATCGAACGATTTTTCGTTCGATCGAACGAATTGCGGCAAATCCTTCGACTTCAATATTCGAAGTCGAAGGATTTACATTCGACAGTCGAATATCGAGTGTTAATTAACCCTCGATATTCGACCCCAGGTAAATCTGCCCCTTAAATTTTTTGGTGTTACTGGTTCTTCAATTTGTATTAATACGTTCCAGTACTTTGGGCCTCGTAGTGCATGAATTTAATGATGGATCCTAAACAAAACAGGCATACTGAAAAGTCAAATGCTTGGTGCTGTATGTAGATGTAGGGTCCTTTTTAAGACCCCCCTTCCTACATTTTTAAAGAGGGAGAATACAGTACCTGTTTTGCATATATAATAAAGATTCAGTCAGAATCTGCCCAGCCCTGTGTTCCCCTGAGCGTCCTTACAGATGATGGATCTACTGCCTCATTTGTTCCACCCCTGCAAATACCATTCCTCAGTATGTTTGTGGAATCATATATTAAAACATAATTGTGCTATTTACTGTGATACACCTACTAGATGCTTGACTGTAAGCTGATATGTTACGATCCTTATATAAGAACGCTTAATTGATGTTTGATATTAAAGCCATGCCTGATACATGTACAGTACAGCTATACGTTTTTAAATTAGTCGTTGTTTTCATGCCAACATGCTTGTAGCGATGCTTTCATCTCCACTAATAACAGTGAAATTTGAGTCTGCAAAAAAAGATAACCAGGGCTCTTTTATTTGTGGTCTACTAGATATTGTCTGCTATGGCAAAGACCATGAGGGAATGCTGGTACCAGAGTCCATCAGCCCGACTAACTGCTTTGAGGATCAAAAAGGCCCTAAACAAGTTGAGAAGTTCCCTGGATCAAACAAAGCAAGAATGCTGAAAAGGCATGAAAGTGGCACACACATACATAAACTAAGCACCAACAAGGACTGCCCTCAGTTAATCTGGGCTCCTTCATTAAACAATCCTATGCGCTGTTTATACAAGCCTGAACACTGGAAACTTGCAACAAGCAAGCAAAGTACTTATAGTCTTTGGAATAAGGACCTGCCTTTCTAGAATTGTAACCAAACCCCTGAAATTGAAATCCATTCTTTTGTTGGGATCATCCCATGATGATTTCAAACTTTTTTTTCAGTACATAAAGCAGTTATAGTGTTCATACATCAATTTATTGTTGTATTTAAGAATGTAATCTTTATGAATGTGTTACACAAATGAACATGGGATTCATACTTGCACAACTGTGGGCTTAGGAGGAGGACGTCACACAAGTAGGTGAGATTTTTTTTTTTTTCAAAGAAACTACGGTGGCAAAATGTGGAGTAATCAGAAATTACTTCAAATTCAGGGACCCCAAAAATTTGGGTTGGTCACAAATATACTGTAAAGGTGGCCATAGACTCAAAGATCCACTCGTTTGGCGACATCGCCAAACGAGTGGATCTTTCCCCGATATGCCACTAACGGCATGGCTATATTGGGGGTAATTCGAACGTTCGGCCGTATAGCCGAACGATCGAATTACGATGCGCCAAGGGGCTCCGACGGGTCAGTTGGTTTAAAAATCAAACCTTCCCGATCGATATCGTGGGCAGATATCGATCGGGAAGACCCGTCGGAAGCCCCCATACACGGGCAGATAAGCTGTCAAATCGGTCCAAACGACCGATATCGGCAGCTTTATCTGCCCGTGTATGGCCACCTTAAGTTGTATGAAGCCGCAGAATTGAGAATTAGCATCATGCACTTATTACATGGTGTGGAGGGGTCTCTGTGCTTTGTAAGTGTTGAGGATGGTCACCAAAGGAAACTGCACCTTTTGAACCAGTGGTTCCCAGTGCTCCCCACCAGTTCGTGCCACCTGCAAGCTTTCTGGTAGGCTGAAGAGGGGGGATTTGTACAACTAAAGAGTGCCCACATGGCGACTGAAATTGTTTTTGCAGAAGATGCCTGGGCCTTAGAGGATATGCCGCTGATTTAGTACCAGTGCTAAGAGTCAGGAAAGTGTTTTTACAATATGAAAATGTTTATCAAAGAATTTGAAGGTGTCAAATGTGCAGAATGTATTTAAGTTGCAAAATACCATATGAGATGTTAAGAGTTTATAAGGCACCTGTTGGCAAAATATATTATCCCCAACCAAAGGTGCAGGCTAATAGAGCTCACACTCAGGTTGGGGGTAACAGTAGTTTTTTCTTTCTTTAAAGGGCATGTCAAATCTAAATAAAGTTCTACAGGACAGAGACTAAAGCTATGGAAATCCAAAAGTAAAAATTTTTTTATTCATATTATTAATGACATAATGGGGCAAATTCACTATGATTCGTAGTTGCGCCAGCGTCTGCTTCACCACACTTCGCCAGGCATATTTTCGCCAGTGCTACGCAAAATTCACTAAAATCCGAAGTTGCGCTCAGGGGAAGAGTAAGGTAGCGAAGTTGCGCTAGGGTTAATTCGCCATGCAAAGCGAAGTTATGCCAGCTTAATTTGCATACGGCGCCAAATTGAAGTTACAATGGAGGTATATGTAGCATCACTACACAAGCCTGGGAAACCATCAAAACAGCAAATACAATTTTTATTTTGCCCTACACATGTGCCCACTGTATAGTTAAGGTGCCATGAGTTAGAAAATGTAGGTGGGAAGGAGGGGAGCCCCTAAAATCTTTTCGATCTTTTTCAGTCTATCACCCATAAAAAATGAAAAAACGCCAGCGTTTTTTGGGACTTTTTTTTTGAAGCAATCCCTATCGACTCTATTACACTTTGCCTGGTCTGAGGTGGCGAAGGAAGTCTGGCGTAAAAGGTAGCGTTCAGAATAATTTGCGCGTCAGTGAATTTGCGTAGTTACGTCCGTTGCATAAAATTCGCCAGGCGTAAGGGTGCAAAGTAACATTAGCGAATTTACGACAGCGTCCGTTATTGAATTAGCGAATTAACGAAAATGCACTATGCTAGCGAATTAACGCTAGCGTTAGGCTCTTCGTCCTTTAGTGAATTTGCCCCATTAATGTCTCCATGTGGATATAATATCAGTGGTACAATTTTCTTGAGTTGGAATGTTTTGAATTTGCTGTGCTTTGTTTTATCTCTTCTGTGTGCATGACGTATTAAATAATGACATAATGAAATAAGCCAGAACTAGTCTGCAAATCTGATGCTAGGCCCTTTCAGTGAAGATATGAATATTTAAGTTGCACGGTCTGTCAAATCTGTTGAGAAATAACATGAGAAGGTAGAAGAACGTGAAGTTCCTCAGTAAATAAGGATTTAAAGAGCCATGAATGTGATGTCTGTGCTGCAGCTAGCAGAGTAGAATATTATAATACAGATATTACTCCGCAGGAATGATGTTAAGGTTGTGTCAGACTGTGTCGGCAGCTTATTGGCCCGTGTATGGGGGCCCCCGATGGGCTTCCCCGATCGAGAGCTGGCCGAAAGTCGGCCAGATCTCAATCGGATGGCTTTAAAAACCCCGTCGGATCGCGGCCGCATCTGTTCGTTGATGCGGTGCCGCGATCCGACTGCTCATTTGCGAATGCTAGGATCCGATCGTTGGGCCCTAGGGCCCACAATCGGATCTTCCCGATATTGCCCACCTCAAGGTGGGCATATCGGAGGGAGATCGCGGATCTATCAATGTATGGCCACCTTTAGATACAGATAGATCTGTTGTCATGTTGGAAATCAAATGCTTTCTTTAAACTATTTGTATAATGAACTACAGTGAGCTGTAACTAGTGTGGCATTGTTATATCTGTACCTCGGTCGTTACCAGGATAATACAGTATAATTTTAAAGGAGAACTAAACCCTTAATGAATATAGTTAAAAATGCTGTATTTTATATACTGAACTTATTGCACCAGCCTAAAGTTTCAGCTTCACAATAGCAGCAATGATCCAGGCCTTCAAACTTGTCACAGGGGGTCACCATCTTGGAAAGTGTCTCACATGCTCAGTGGGATCTGAGCAGCTGTTGAGAAGCTAAGCTTAGGGGTCGTTACAAATGATCAAGCAGAAAATTAGGTTTGTCTGTAATATAAACTACAATGCTACATTGCTACAAGGCTGATTATTAAATTCTGATGCTAGTTGCACATGTTTCTGTGCCGCCATGTAGTATCTCTGTATTAAGTATATTGTGAGTTGGTCCCTAAGCTCAGTAAGTGACAGCAGCACGGAGCATGTGCAGTGACTCAACAAAAAAGAAGATGGGGAGCTACTGGGGCATCTTAGGAGACACAGATATTTACTGCTAAAGGGCTGCGGTTGCCTTGCAACAAAACATCATTTACATTTCTAGCTACTTCTTTAGTTAAGCCATAGCTTGACTGTGAAGTCAGGGGTGTGGATTTGTCACACCAAGGGCAGAGTTAAGATTTCAGGGGCTGAGATTCTGCCAATTTTTGTCCAGGTTTCACATGCTGAAACCAGGACAGGCAGCTTTAAAACAGACAGATGGTAGAAAAACTTGGATATCAAATATCCCTGGCTAGACACTGAGTGGCTCACCCTATCACTGGCTCATATGAAAATCTGTCTTGACAGAATATGGAGTGAAAAAAAAACATTGTTCCTAATGCTCGGAATAGGCCAAGTTTATAAATGTTGTGCAAAATATTATTATGGGCATCATGCAGGCATATACACATTATTCAATCAGTAAAATAATGATCATGTGCACAAGGGAACTTCGGATTTAACAGGTGGTCAGATATACAGGGTTCCCTTGTGGCATTTATGTAGAAAATTGTGCCTTGCCTTTGACTAACACTGATTTGGCTTAAAGGAGAACTAACCCCTCTGCTACCAAAAGCCCCCCCCCCCTTCCCCACAATGTGCTTTAGTGTAAAAAAAAACCTTTAAAAAATTCTGACCCATAAATGCAAAGAAGCACAGCGGAACTCCTGGTCGCCATCTTCTGGCTCTTCGAAATGTCTTTGGGTCTCTTCGCTGGCATGAAGCCTCCCAGCGCATGTGCAGTTGGGCCAAGTCAGGAATCGGCTTCAACTGCACATGCACAAATCGCGCTGACACCAACGACTATATGAAGAGCTGAAAGATGGCAAACGGGAGCTCCGCTGTGCTTCTCTGGATTTAAGGGTCAAAATTTTTTATAGGCTTTTTTTTTACACTAAAGCACATCGCGGAGAGGGAGAGGGGGGCAATGCCTGCACGTTGGGGGGGGTTAGTTATCCTTTAAGTATGTTTTGCAAGCAGTACTAACTAAATTATAGTTGCATAATGTAAATGCTTTTTGTATGCCATTTTTCTGGACACAAGTCAGTTCCCCTTTTTGAACCAGGGGGCTGCTTGATAAATGGGGGGGTCAAAACCCCCTGCCTACAGTTTCATTGGGCACAAATAAGGTCTGGATTCAGGGTACACATTCTGGTCATAATCAGTTGTTGTTCTTCTACAGAACTATATATTTATCGTTTTTGCACACAATGCAATTTTCTCTGTACAAGCAAATAATATTTATACACCCTCCCCAAATATAGCACATTTTCCATTCCAGTTGTGAGATGGTTTTGTTGCAGTAAAGCTTTTGATATATAAAGTGCCTTTGTACATTCTATAGATGTTTATTTCTTAGTCCTGCCATTATCCAGAGTGGACTATGATATTGTACATGTGCAGGCTGATAATACCATTTGTTATATAAAGTGAAAACATAGTGCATCAAATAGGCGGGATAAATCTAACTTTCAAGAAATTATTTTGTATCAGCGATGCAGACAAGGCACTTGCTGCGAACAGCTGCTACTGTAAGTGCTGGATAAGTTAATTCTGTGTAACAAATCATACATTTAGAATGTGCCATTACAAGCCAGACATGTTTGCCTTTTATTAACATTTCATCTGCCTTCAGAGCTATTGAAAAAGAACAGGGAATTCTAACTAAAATTCAAGCTGCAGCCTTCCCAGTGAACTTCAAATTTCAGCATCACCTCACAGGCTGGTGGCTTGGACTGCTTTACAGGGACAATATATCCCTTTCCAACTTTCCAACTAGGACTTGTACTGAAAAAAACTTTTGCATATTGTTTTAATTACAAAAAATGTGAATTTTTTTTTCTTTTTCTTGAGCTAAACAACCGAAACAGGAAAATCTCATTGCAGAGATAAACAGAAGTCATTTATGCAGAGGGTTTATCTAAGCTCTTGTAATTTGTATCTACCTCACAGAGACAAAACATGGAGATTCAATTTCTCAGTTTGCTCTCTTTAGTTCAAGAAATAAAGCTCCACAAAGATTTCTGTTACCGAACGACCGATTTTAGCGAAGTCCGACCAATCCTTTGAAATTATCGTGCGGTTAGTGGGATTTCGAAGGACCGTACATCTTATGATTTTTCAGGTGACATCTGTCAGAAAATTGATCTTCCAGGTTAAAAAATCTTTATCGGTCCCAGTGCAATCTATCTATGTTTGCAGGGCCAATCAGGCAGCTCCCCTTTGTTTTCCTGGCAAATTGGTCTTTTTAGTTGATGGACAATTCTTATGATCGTACGATTATTTCGAGATAATCAGGTCTCACGATGATGATCGGATCTTTTAAAAATCTTTACATCTATGGCCAGCTAAACAGAAACCACAGTTTTGTTTTGTTATCACAATGATTGTCACAAAGTTTGTTCAGCCTAAACCCTAGACAGGTTACTGCGCTTTTAAATGGGGAGTAAACCAAAAATGAGTTTTGCTAATGAAATAAATTGTAAATGTTAAACAAATATCCAATATACATTTCAATGCTTTTAAATTGTATTTGGCTTCTGCAACATTGTCTCAAGGGTCAGAACTAAGTGACAAATACTGCAATTAACAAGAATTACATGTACAATTAACATTGCTGTGAGTGTTGTGTGTGTGTGTGAGTTGCTTAGAATTACAGAACATTAAGCAAGATGTTATTTTTAGGTTTATATCCGCTTTAAGGCTAAGCAACTGTACAGTTTTTATTTTTAATTGTTTTCAATTATTGAATGATTTTATAGGGCATCCCTGTTATTTACATATGGTTAGGGCTAAGCTTTGTGTTATGTTTTGGTAGCCTTGGATGAGTAACAGTGCTTTATTATCAGGCTCATGCAGCCATTACACAACAGTAAGCAACTCTAACACCACAAGCTGTATAGAAAATATGCTCAAGTATAACTCTTGAGCACAGTGACATCTACAGGCCATTTGTATAAACACCACATATTGCACTACTCCAGCAGATTACACAAGGGCATACCAGGAGCTGTTCCTAAATGTAACTCTTATTCCTCAGGTCTTCCAGCTTGTACCAAAGGTGTAAGGCCAGAGCTCATTGGTCACATGGAACAGCACATGCCCTGTAATTACTAACTGTTTTAGTATGGGAGGCGTTTACAGCTGTTATTTGGATAATTTATAAAACTATAATGGATCGGATGCAGTCTTTAGTATATTTCATGTGTGCAAAGCTCTTCACGCCTTTTTTTGCAACAAGTAAACTAAGATTGTGATTAATTCCTGAGCCCCTACTTCCTCCACTTAGAGACCACCCTTTTGCACACACTAAAATTGCAACAGGACCCTGAATTTTAAAAAAATAAGTTGTAACAGTTAGTACAGGAAAGCGATTTATCATTTTTGTAATTATAATTATTATCTGTAATTTAAATAATGCTGACTTGTTCAACTTGTTTTATAATTTGGAGCACTTAAAGCTAAAAACACATAACCCCACACAAAAACAAGAAAATATATGTTTTTTTTTTTTAGATTCATAACATAATCCATTGTTTCCAAATATTAATGTGTGCCCTCACAGTTAGTTTACACAGTGACAATGATATTTATATCATCACCATAAAGTGGCTTAGGTGTTTGGATACATGGCCTTTGGACATTGAGGGGGTTATTTATCAAAATCAGATTTCAATTTGACCTCATTTATCACTGAAAAAACTCGATAAAAAAGGTTTTGAAAAAAACTTGAAAAATTTGGGTTTTTGCAAAAAAACAAACAAACCAAAAACCCAAATTTTTTGGGTTTTATGCTAAAACGCTCAAATTTTTTTGGTGAAATTGCTCGAAACCCCAATGTTTTTTGGATTTTTGGCTGAAACTTAGCACAGACCATAATATCTTCAAATTTGAAATGGGAACTTTGCCATTGACTTCTACAGGACCCCGACAGCTTGGAGATGGAGTATTTTCAGATTTGGACTTTTAGCAGCCTCAGGGTATATAATATTTAAAAAAATTCAGTTTTGCAAAAATTTTCCACGTAAAAGTTGTTGAGGTGCTATAGAAGTCAGTGGGGGTCCATTATCAACACTGGGCAGTAACCAAAGGCAACCAATCAAATAGCTACATTCATTGTTTTACTTGCAGCTGGCTTTAAAAAGCAATTCACTGATTGGTTGCTATGGGTAACTGCCCATGGCCAAATTTGCCCAGTGTTGATAAATGAGCCCCAGTGGGAGCTGCGCTGATATTATTGGTCCACTTTTAATCAATTCTGACTTTATAGAGGTTTTTGGATTTTATTTTGTCCGAAAAACTAAAATTTTAAGAGGTTTCTGAGGTATTCATAATTTTTATCACATTGTCCAGCGCTTTTTTTTTTCATTCTTACTTTTTATATTCAGATCTTTTAATAATTTTCATGACATTTGTGGTTTTAAAGAATGTCAGTTTAGTCGTGGTTTTAAAAGCTTCTAAAACCACTACAATTTGACCTTTAATAAACAGGCCTACAAAACTGTATTGAAAACTTGCCTGCTAGTTCTGTTAAAACCAATTTAATGTATTTCTTTAATGTAATGCTATGTATTTCTTTATATAAGAAATGCAAGGAAATGTATTTTCAAATTCAGGCTATTTTAAAATTCAGTTTTTTTTGTAAAAAAAAAAAAGTTGATTTTGCAGACTTGTAAACTTCGTAGTGTCTACATATTGTATTATTCTGACAAACTTCAGTGGCCGGCCTCCCCATAATGACCAAGATGTAAGTATATTTTCTGTGTATTTAAGTTATTGTGTACCACATTTGATTTTAAATAAATAAAAATAAATGAATTAAAATACTCTGTATAGGGCCAAATATTTTTAGCGTTATGGAAAAGATAGGAATGTGTTGACCCTGTTTTTTTTTCTGTGATAAATTGTGTGTTAATTTACGACGTTACAAATCGGGTGTAAATTTTACTTTTGAACAGTAAATGATTTTATTCAATAAGAAATATTCTTTCAGTGGTCTTACTGCAGCTGAAAACTAATTGCTGTTTGATTGGTATAGATTACGTCTTAAAAACTAATATTATTTAAAAACTACGTTTGTTTTTTATCCCCCTTCCTCATGTGATAAAGGGTTCAGTATGTAAATATGAAATGCAAGTTTCTTCAATGTCCGCAATATGTTCTCCTACTGTATTGTCTATGCAAACTGCAAAAAAGGCAAATCTCCCCCGTTTGCTATGAAATTGTATTAACTATTTTATATCTATAAGTTGTAAACAAGGTATTTTTTGTGTGATGCTATTGCTTAAGTTATTTCATTGCTTGACTGTATTATGTTTTGATTATGTATTATAATACTATACACTATATATATATATATATATATATATATATATATATATATATACATATATATATATATATATAATAAATTCTTTTAATACTACTTTTTTCCTATTTCCATTTTCCTTATCTTTGCATGTATCTCAAAAGCAGGACTGACACTTTTACATAAAACTGTTGAACTGTGTGGACCCTGGGTTCCCCAAAACATTTGAGAGAAGCATGCTCATAAGCAACTACATGCTTAGCCTTTCCCCATCTACTTTGGTAAACACATGCTATTAAATTCTTATCCATCAGCATTCAATGCATACCCATTCAATGAATATTTTCAGCATTTTACAGGGACCTCACCCTGCACTGGAAGCACCACAGATGCCCAGGAACAAGAAAAGCAGGTCAGGTTATGGAACCCCTAATGGATTATACTATTTTTCACACAGGTTTATTCTTTAATGTTTTTTTATTATATTAGTGGTCTACTTCTGACTGTTGCAAATTAATACAAATGCTAAAGTAATTATCAGTAAAACATGCAGGACACTGTACAGTATATATTAGGGAAGCACTGAATCCACTATTTTGGATTCGGCCAAACGCCCAAATCCTTCGCGAAAGATTCAAGAATACCAAACCGAACCCTAATTTACATATGCAAATTAGGAGTGGGTAGGGGAAAACATTTTTACTTCCTTGTTTTGTGACAAAAAGTCACACGATTTCCCTCCCCACCCCTAATTTGCAAATTTCGACATTTATCAAACCATGCCCCTTTAAAAATTCAAATTTGACTATTTGCCACCTAAAATCTGCCGAGTTCATGTATAAGTCAATGGGAGAGGTCCAGTAACCAATTTGAAGATGTTGCTAGCCTTCCTGACATTCAAGTTTTTCTTTCGGTTAAAAAGACTTGATTCGAGTTTAGTCAATTGCGATTTGAATTCAATTTTTCCGGTCGGTAATATTTTTTTACTAAGTAACCCCCCCAATCGAATTTGAGTATATTAGAATTTATTAGAGTTGAAAAAAATTCACATGAATTCAAAATTCGACCTTTGATAAATGTGCCTCCCAGTGTATCACAGCATATCTCCCAAACATCCCGTTTTCTGCAGGACAGTCCCAATTTTGACAGCTCAGTCAGCCTAGATTTTTATTAAAAAGTCCTAGTTTGTTAAAAAGACAAGACCCTGAATGAGCTTTTTATTGTTAGAGAACTTTTGGTTAGAACTGCCCACAGCCTGACCTATGACTACACTGTAATGTTTCAAAACTCCCTTTCTTTAAAAGTATCAACATCTCTGTCTACTCTCTAAGCATTTGTTTGGGACTGTTTTCTGTAGGAGGCTTTTTTATCTGCTACAGCACTGATGGAAACTTCTTAAAAAAAAACGTTCTACTTATTTAATGAATGCATTCACCAGAGTAACATGTTTTGGAAATTACGACCATGGTTTCTGAAGCCATTTCTGCCGTTCTTTAATGCATTAATCTGCAGATATTTCAAAACCTGTATGCCATTTGCAAAACTGCATTAAGAAGGAAACAAGCAGTGTTTTAGTGTATTGGTGTGGTATAGAATGGCTGATTCTAAGCAGCTTTTTAATTGGCCTTCGTAGAGGAGGGGCAGTCAATTACTTTCACTTTCCATTCAGCACTTCCTACATGTCACAGCTCTTCTCACATTCCCCCTTCCCTCCTCAGGCTCTATAATTGTGTACGGCACTGCACATGCACATTAGGTCCCTCATTCTGGTTCATACACAAGATTTTGGGGTGATACACAATTTCCCTTTATAACCGTGTCCACAAAATGGCAGCTGCCTGCTTGCTGTGATTGTATAATTCCAAAACAGAAGAAAAACAAAATTTAAATAATAAATACAGTGTAAGTAAAGTTTATTTTGCTCAACTAACATGATAGAAAATAATTTGAAATTATTTCTTAGGGTGACAGGTCCCCTTTAAAATTAATTTACAGTAAAGATAAATAACCCTTAAAATATTTCCCCACTAACCACCTTGCTGTCAGAATGGGGGTGATAAACAAATATGCTTGAGACAGTAAAACATTGTATTGTATAGGCAGAGCTCCTGGCGTACGCAACCAACATGTCACTATTACTGTAGCTGTGCGTGTCTTCACCTAAGTCTTGAGAGTTATTTCTGTATTTGAAGTTGGGTAGAGACTTATTCTGTCCACAAAGACAGGTAAAATTCTGGGATAAACCCAAGCTGTCTTCCCCAGGAGCCCAAACAAAAAGCACCCTGGGTTATACAGTGACCAAATTGAGAATTTGGGCATAAAATCAAATATATGCAGAAATATAAAAAAAATCGAAAAAAGTCCTTTCCTCTGTAAGCTAGGCTACATTTTGCAATCTGTTAAATGATATCAATTACATTTTACATTACATGTTATGTCCCTGCAACAGGGTACTCATCCATTGAGTTTCATTCGAGGTTTCAGACTGGGTCTGATGCTGCCATTAGACTGCCAAGAGTAGTTGAGAAAGGTACAAGCCAACCCAATGTGAGTATTTATCAAATTCAACAGACCAGGAACGTTTCTTGGTCCATGGCTCCCCTGAGGTGACCTTTCCAGTACAACTGCACTTCAAGAGCTAAAATTAGGATTTAATGTTTTGGAATGCGTTACCCATTTGTTACATTTTAGTTATGCAACTGAAATTTTTTACTGCCATCGATTTATACTGGTGCCCAGGCCTCAGAAGGGGTACATTTGTGCTGGGCCTGGTGAAATCCACATCTGAAGGGGGGCAATCTTCACCAGTTTAACCCAACGGGCTTTTGAAACAAAGATTGTCAATTTTTTTATTGGCATGAAACTGCATTTGATTACTCATACTTGGTTTCCTTAAAGATTGCATGTGCAATTTTAAATGGGTTCCCCCATGCAGGTGAAAAACCATACTGTGTGCCATTGCCCATAAGGGTTTAGCACACTGGGCAATTCTGGGTAATTTGAACGCATGTGTACCAAAGAACCTGGAACCAGCCTCCACTGACATCTGTGGGAATTACCTGCAAGCAAATACTAGGCAGGACCCGGAAACCTGGACTGGCACATTTTAAACCAAATATTTGTTGACAAATGGCTGTTCAAATGTTTACAGATGGTCCCCATAGATGTCAAAGGGGCATATTTATCAAAGAGTGAAGTTAAAGATCGCCACAGTCCTCTAGAGTGAAATTCTGCCACTCTCCATTCATTTCTATGGAATTTTTAAAAGAGTATTTATCAATGGGTGAAAGCTCATCCTTTGATGAATATGCCTTTCAAAATCCCATAGAAATGAATGGAGAGTGATGGAATTTCACTGTGATGATCTCTAACTTGACTCTTTGATAAATATACCCCAAAGGGGGTAATTGTGGACATTCTGACCTTGCCTCCAGAGCTAATAAAAATGTGCATGCCTCTGTGCTATTGCACTAAAATTTGTAGTGCTGCCCACTTGAAATATAGTGTGAGTCAGAATTCATTAATTACATCATATATTGTTGTCTGTCCATTTTAAATACCTTTCATTAAGAGTTCTTTGCACTTAATATTAGCCTAGCAGTGGCAGATAAGGTGTCCCAGCGCTCCAGGACTGGGGCTTACTGGGATTTTCAACTAAAGAGAGAAATCACTCACAAAGGACTAAAACTTCAAAGCAGTCAGCAAGTAGGAAATGTGGTCTGGGTGCACCTGCCCCGAACCCTCAGCATAGGGCACAGCAAATTGTAAACAATAGCAGCATGGGCAATGGGGCACTCCAATGGATTCCACAAAGGTTCACAAAAAAGTAAAATGTCTGCATATTTTGTATATGATCTGATCGTACTAATCCTCGATTCACACGATTTTCGGACAGTGTGTGGAGAGTCCCTACATTTTTCGTCCCACGGAGATGGTCGTTTGGTCAGTTGGACTGGTTAAAAGATTTGTCGGCTGCAGATAATTTCTCTGCATGTATTGCCGATCGTACAATTTTCAAAGGGAGACTGTTACTAGCTTTGGTCGGACATAACTTTCGTATAATTGCCGTCAGGGGCAGAACATCGGCTGATCTGTTCTTTAACTACTTTATTTTATCTGACTGGTAAGACTTTGATCTGAATGGTTAGTGGCAGGTTGGAAGATGGGAAAGTCTGATCGTTTGAGGATTCAAATGATCGGATCTTTGCATCTATGGCCAGCTTAAGTTATGTTTTTGTGGCATTCCCCTTTAAAGGAGAAGGAAAGGTTAAAACTAAGTAAGCCTTATCAGAAAGGTCCATCTAAATATACCAGTAAACCCCCAAAGTAGTGCTGCTCTGAGTCCCCTGTCAAAAGAAACACAGCATTTCTTTCCTTCTATTGTGTACACATGGGCTTCTGTATCAGACTTCCTGCCTGCAGCTTAAACCTCATTGCCCTGGGCAAGAGCATGCTCAGTTTGCTCCTCTTCCCCTCCCTTCTCTACTGTAATCTGAGTCCAGAGCAGGGAGAGACTCAGGCAGGAAGTGATGTCACACCATGTTAATACTGCAGCTCCTATTCTAAACAAATAGAGAGTTTCTTGAGCTTTTTACTCAGGTATGGTAAAACATTCTACAGAATAAATATAGCATTCTAGCTTGCACTATTGCAGCTAATCTATTGGCAATAAACTGCCTCTGTAGCTTTCCTTCTCCTTTAATGAGACTCAGGAATTCTACTCAGCAGGGCCAAAGATAAGAAATGTATTAAAGGGGTTGTTCACCTTTTAGATAAAATTTAGTATGGTGTTGAGAGTGATATTCTGAGACTATTTGCAATTGGTTTTCATTTTTTTATTATTTGTGGTTTTTGAGTTATTTAGCTTTTTATTCAGCCGCTCTTCAGATTGCGGTTTCAGCAATCTGGTTGCTAGGGCGAAATTACCCTAGCAATCATGCACTGATTTGAATAAGAGACTGGAATATGAATAGGAGAGGGCCTGAATATTAAGATGAGTAACAAAAATTAAGGGGCACATTTACTAAGGGTCAAATATCGAGGGTTAATAAACCCTCGAATTTGACCCTCGAGGTAAAAATCCTACGAATTCTATATTTACCACAAATCCTACGATCGAACGATTGAAGGATTTTAATCCATTGAACGATTTTCCTTCGATCAAAAAAAAACCTACCTCGGTAGGTTTAAAATACCGAAGTATGTAGAAAGTTTTTTTAAAAGAGACAGATTTTTAGTTCTAATACTTCAAGTCGAAGGTCGTAGTAGCCTATTCGATGGTCGAAGTACCCAAAAAATACTTCGAAATTCAAAGTTTTTTTACTTCGAATCCTTCACTTGAGCTTAGTAAATGTGCCCCTAACATTAACAACACATTTGTAGCCTTACAGCGCATTGGCATTTTAGAAGGGGTCAGCGACACCCATATGAAAGCTGCAAATAGTCAGAAGAAAAAGGCAAATAACTATAAACCTATAAAAAATAATAAATAATGAAAACCAATTGAAAAGTTGCTTAGAATTAGCTATTCTATAACCTACTAAAAGTTACCTTAAAGGTGATCGACCCCTTGTTGTTTACATTCCAATATTTTTTTCAGTTCATTTGGTTTCAAGTAGTTCTTCAGAAACACAGATTTGTTTTCAATGACTTACTATTTTCTATGTGTGTCAGTTTTTCTAATATTGATGTTTAAAATGTAACTTTTCACATTGTTAAATGTTCCTGAAGTAGCTCTGGGAAGAGGTTACCTAATCTAAACTGATATATTAGTTAAAGGGCTTGTTCACCTTCCAAACACTTTTTTCAGTTCAATTGTTTTCCCAGAAATAATGACTTTTTTCAATTACTTCCCATTATTTATTTGTCACTGTTTTTCCACAAGTTGAAAGTTGAATGTTCGTGTCTGTGGTGTTTCAGTCTGGCAGCTCAGTAATTCAGGCGCAGACTCTAAACTGTTACAATTTTGTAACATTAAGTTGATACATTTCTCAGCAGCTTCTCTGGAGTATTAGCAACTATTGTATCAATTCTAACAGCTGCCTGTAATGAAACCCAGAGATTCTGATCAGCAGGGACAAACATAACAAATGTATCCACTAAATGTATCAATTTAGAACAGTTTACAGGGTCGGCGACCCCCCTTCCCAGAGCTGCTTTAGTAGGTAAAAAATTACACTTTACCCTTCAATATTAGAAAACCGGTGACATAGAAAAAAAAAAGAAAGTAATTGTAAAAAGTAATTATATCTGGTGATCTATGAAAACAACTAGTTGTTTAAAATGCACTTTAAAATGCCATTTTATCCATCTTGAGAGGGGTTCTTTCTCCTCACAGAGTAGATTAGTCTGATTTATATAATATAGAGTCTATATTGTCCCATAATCCATACAAATCTGCCTCATACGCTATAATAGACAATGAGAAAGCATTTTCCGGACACAATATTATACGAAAGACTTGGCGTGAGGCTTCTCTCTTTGTTTGGAAGGAATCACGGGCTGAGGTAGAGAGAAATCGCCATTTAAAACACAAAGCCAATAAAAAGGCGTGTGGAAAACATTGCATTACAAATATGTCATGGGCAAGAGCCTATCCGCTTACATGTGTGCCCAGTTCGAGGTGTATATGATTGTGTGACGTATGACGTACCAGCCGTTCCATAGGATGGCCTTAGGCGCCCCCAACCAGTGTCGGGAATGTGTCTATTTGCAGGATGGGCCCAGACAGCCAGGCGCTTTAATAAATGCCGGCTCGAAGCCAACGTAACGGTGCACTGTCTCTTTAATGCGCGCGCACAGCTCTTCCCGAAACTGCGCGGCTTACCCATCCGAAACAAAAGACAGCTGCTTTGACGTCAGACAGGGGTGAAACCAACTATAACCTGAAAGAGGAGTGGTTTTAGTCAGCGCCCAATGGGTGCCTTTGTTCTTCGCCTTTTGGAGGAGAGGCCTGGAACGCAAGAGTAAGCGCTAGACAGCTTTGAGGCTGGACGCGTCGTACGGCCGCGCTCCCGGAATACGCTTGTCTGTCTGGGTCGCTCGTGGCCGCGCAGGTTGTGGGCGCTGTGCGGCTATTACTATGGCGGAGCTACCGGCCTTCTTCTTCATCGCCTTTAGCCTCCTCCTCGGGGTAGGCCCCAGCTGTGGGCTTGGTAAGTGCCTGGTATTCGGGTTATGGGTCTTTATCTAAAATAGGAATATGGGCGCAGGCATAGGGTGAACGTGCGAGATAATACTACTTGAAGTGATAAGAACTGCACGCTGTCTGAACGCTTCTCCCAACAGCGGGATGGGCTGCTGCCAAAAGACTGTTAAAGGGTAAACATACATTACTGGTAGGGAGGGACAACTTCGACTTTAATGTATCTACACTGGAGCACAGCAAAGCCTGATGCCAATGGCTCCCAGTGAAGCGAGTCGTGTCTATACTCCAGTTTGTATTTGTTTATATTTTGGGAAACTTCCATATTGCTTCCTCCGCCCCTGTAACAATACTTGTGCCCCACACATTCACGTGAAGCAGTACAAAATCTGCTTGTATCTCGCATTAGGCAGCTCTCGGGCATGGCAGTGCTGCTGTTTTACCTCATTCACAAATTCACCTTTTTCAATAAATACGGTTGCTTTAAATCAACATCTCTCTGTTGTTGTTTTAGATGAGCATCAGATACAACAGGAGAAGCACTGGTTAGAAAACTGCAGGTTGCTTTGGCTTTTGTGTGGGGCTCAGCGAAACCCCCCCGGCCAGTGTAAATGAGGTGGGACCTTCAGGAAGTTGTGTCCGGAGGGGGAGGGATGTTTTGGATTTGTGTAGAGGGAACAATCACACAAGGCAATTGGTTGTTTGTACTTCATTTATAATAATACTACAGGTATGGGACCTGTTATCCAGAATGCTCTGGACCTGGGGTTTTCAAGATAACTGATCTTTCCGTGATTTGGGTCTTCATGCCTTAAGTGTACTAGAAATTAATTTAAACATTAAATAACCCCAATAGGCTGGTTTTGCTTCCAATAAGGATTAATTCTATCTGAGCTGGGATCACGTACAAGCTACGGTTTTATTATTACAGAGAGAAAGGAAATCATTTTTAAAAATTTGGATAAAATGGAGTCTATGGGAGACCGTAATTCAGAGCTTTCAGGATATCAGGTTTCCGCATAAGGGATCCTGTATATAAAAGTGCAGTACAACCACCTCTTGCTATAAATCTTCAGCTCCTCGCTTAGCTACACTGTTGCTTAGGGCCTCAGTTTAGAAATCCTTACCATAAACAACGTTATTATATGTTAGCAAGAACTGCATTCTGTGTTTGCACGAGCATTTTGGCTTGGATGACTGTCATGGTGTACTGTAATGTTTATAATCGTGTAAAATGATACTGTCCTATGTCCGTTAATAGTGCTGCTCCAGCAGACTTCTGCACTAAAATCCAATCCTCAAAAGAGCAAACAATTCTTTTTAATATTCAATTTTGAAATCTGACATGGGGGTAGACATATTGGCAATTTCCCAGCAAGTTTCCAAAGTTCTACAATGGAGCATACACTGTTGTTGTACACATTATGTTTGTTGCTACTTATGCTGCCAGTTATGCGTGTGTATATTTTAGTTATAAATAGCTACAGTTGTGCGCACAGCGCTATTGAAATGTTGCATGGAAACCACCCCAAAAAAAGTGTGTTTTTTTTTTATGCGTCATGATAGAAAATGTATTTCTAAGTAACTTTGTAAAAAACATTAAAGAAAAGGCAAATTTACTGGAGGAATGCCAAAATGTTAGTTGCTGACTCTAACATTTTTTATTTTTCAAAATATTTATCTACATTAAAAGTTACCTATAGGTCACATTGATCGTTTATCGGTGATAGTTCTGCTTTTGTATGTAATTTTTACTTCAAGTTCCTAAACATGATAGTTTTGCCAACCTGACTGTCAGAGTTTCTAATGCTAATGGACTCCTGCTGCACAAATATGGCAGCCCCCTCATAGAGGAACAGGATAGGAAGAAAGGTAATGTAAAAGCATCAGGCAAATACTTTTATGGCAAAATTATAAATGGCATTCAAGATTGTGATATTATGATAGATAATAAAAAAGGTTATTTTCTGATGTCAGAATTTTTTTAAACAACCCCTGCCCCCCACACACACACACTTCCCCATTGAATTCAGTAACTACATTCTTATGTCTTGGGTCAGTGCCATGTTTCTTACCTTTCCCAGGTGTTCCTAGCACAGATTTAGGCTCCTGTATGTACTGTAGCGTAGAAGTATGCCCAGAGAATTTGCCTTTCCTTGTTTTTCAAAGGGGAACAAAAGCCAGCATTATGTTTCTTGTTAATACTACATATTTTGAATCCGAAATGCCCCCTACCACAAATGCGCTATTTGGAAAATCCAGATCATTCGTGTCTTGGCAAAGGCCATGTTGAAACTAGCCTTTCCATATCCATCAGTGATGTCGGCCAAGGCTTTTTCATGTCCTGATTCCTAGCTGTTGCCAGTGTTTCAGTAGAAACTGAAAGGGCAACTGCATTACCAGTACAAAGGACTTTGGCCAGGAGGGCAACATAAAATGGGTTTTGATAAACATCTAAGTTATTTTAAAGTTATTTGTTAATGTTATTGCTATAGAAAGCAGTATCTGTCTGATTGTTTACATTCTTGGCACTACTACTGGCTCCTTTAGCAGAAAGCAGTTGATTTTATAACCTGAAGTAGAACCGACTTCTGCTACATTGTTTTAAAAATCAGAAAGGAATACGCAAACACTTCTTTCAGCTGCAGTTATATTTACAGTTAACTTTAACAAGTATCTTTGAATAAAATATTCTTCTCCTATGGAAATAACCAATGAATGTACAGTGGTGTGTAAAAAAACTAGCATAAATAAAAGTCTGAAAAAAAAATTACTGTTACTTAACTGCTGCAATCTATATAGGCCTGTCAAAAAGGGCCAAAGACGCTGGGATATAGCCCCCAACTCCAAAGGGCGCCCAAGTCAAAAATTCAAAAAGATATATTCCCAGTCAATTCTCAAAGTTAAAAAATCACTTTTTATTCATCAAAAATATTAAAAAGGCATACAGACCAATTGATGCTTCGCCTTACGCGTTTCGCACCCACAGGCACTAGTGCCTGTGGGTGCGAAACGCGTAAGGCGAAGCATCAATTGGTCTGTATGCCTTTTTAATATTTTTGATGAATAAAAAGTGATTTTTTAACTTTGAGAATTGACTGGGAATATATCTTTTTGAATTTTAAAATAAAAGTCTTACTTATTTGTCTTACCTTTGTTCATTAGAAAATAGTATTTTTTTTTAATCTCGTAATAACATCACACTAACAATAAAATCTTAAATAGTGCTGTTATTTCTAGGGATGCACTGAATCCAGGATTCGGTTCGGGATTTGGCCTTTTTCAGCAGGATTCGGCCAAATACTTGTGCCTGGCCAAACCAAATCCTAATTTGCATATGTAAATTAGGGGTGGGTAGGGAAATCAGGTGACTGTCACAAAAGAAGATTTTTTTCCTTTCCTGACCCTAATTTGCATATGCAAATTAGGATTCAGATTCGGTTCAGTATTCGGCCGAATCTTTCACCAAGGTTTCGGGGATTCAGCCGAATCCCAAATAGTGCATTCGGTGCATCCCTAGTTATTTCATTAGAGGGTTGACTTTCACGTGGTGACATTTCCGTGGTTTGGAATTTAAGGTTTTTTTTTTTTTTTTTTTTTTTTTTTTTTATCTCTCAGACGTAGTTACGTTTACAACAGGCAAAATCACCGAACACACAGTTATAGTGTATCTCAAATCTATGCCATGGAAAAGGGACTAGGTTTTTTTTTTTTTTCACTTGAAATGAAAGCCACAGTTTTTATTATTATTATTTAACATTAAAAAGCAAATATACAAAATGTGACCAAATATATTTAAAAAATTAAAAGTTTAAAAGAATAAAGTGTTTTTCTGAATGCAGAACAATGCCACATGTGTTGTACAATGTTGCAAATGTATGCAATTTTTTTTTTTTTTTTCATTTTGATAACCATATATACTTTGTTATTGCAAACAAGTGAGCACTGAGATACTGGTAGGTGCAGCCACTCTCAACCCATCTTCAGATGAAACACACACTCTGAAAGGGTGCATTGGCAGAAAAAAATGTTCAGTTTGGACATATTTGATAGGAGTAAAGGATAATATGAAAGTGTCTAGCTGTAAATCTCAATCAGGTTTTGAAGTGGTCACGTGCTAACATATTTTCTTTGCAGGATGATATTGGCCACACATTGATTGACTGACCATTGGCCCAAGCCTGGGGGGCATCTGCTGGCCATTATTATTATTTTAACAGTATTTTGCAGCACTTTACAGAAATGATACATTATTCTCCTCAGTCCCATCAATCAAGTGCTATAGTGAGTCTATCTCTTCAAATATTTCTGTAATATCACCACAACATCACATCACCACAACATTCCACAAGATATTCCTTTGTAAGAGATACAATATGTCAAGAGCTGTTTAGTGTCGTGGATTATAGAATCTGTGGCACTGGCTCTAAAAATGCCTTAATGCCAGTGTTGTAGAGTCTACATTTACAGTTGACTTGTTCTGTGCCATATATTTTGCAAGATGCCGTGTGGCAATTTAAAGAGCAGCTGGGTTAAATAAGCTGTAAAATAAGGGCACGTTACTTCTTTTTTCACACAATATTTTAGCTGAGTACATCACTGTTTTTAATAAATAAAAATGGCCACTTATCTTATTTTGATGCTGATTAATCCACACTGCTTGCCTTGTCTTTGGTACCCATGGGAATGGAAACCAGTACTAAACACAGTAAAAATAGTTCTTGCTCAGTTATTGTTACATTCAGAGTTGGTGTTCATTCCCATTGGTATGAACCCACAGGGAAATGTGAGAACAGTTAACATGTGTTGAATACAGTTTGCATCAAATAGCTCTTATTTCAAATGACCTTGTGTGTGTGTGTGTAGCTGCTTAGTGGCCATACACAGGGAGATCCACTCGCTTGGCGATGTCGCCAAATGAGCGGATCTCTGCCCAATATGCCCACATTGAGGTGGGTGATATCGGGCTGATCCAATCGTGGGCCCTAGGGCCTAACAAACAGATCAGAATGGATGCAATACGAGCGGTTGGATCACTGGACCTCATCAATGAACAGATGCAGCCGTGATCCAACGGGATTTTTTACCCTGGCTCGATCGACATCTGCCCAACTTTCGGCCAGATATCAATCGGTGAAGCCAGTCAGAGGGCCCCACACACGGGCCAATAAGTTGCCGACTCGGTCTGTCAGCAGCTTTTATCGGCCCGTGTATGGGGGCCTTTAGTCTAGATTTCCATTATGTAGCTTTCATCTTGCGCAGGCAGTCAGGTCAGATGCATCCACACATGTACAAATGGCAGCAAAATACAATTTCTACAAATTTCTGGGAATGTGTCTTTGTTTACAGAAAAAAAACTTAACAAAAAAAACAGTCTAGAACAGGGCTGTACAGCTGGAAGCCAGTGGCTATATTACATTAGCAGTTTAATACAGGTGTGGGACCTATTATCCAGAATGATCGGTACCTGGGGCTTTCTGGATAACCAGGCTTTTTGTAATCTGAATCTTCAAACTTTAAGATTACTAGAAAATCATGTAAACATTAAATAAACCCACTAGGCTGGTTTTGCTTTCAGTAAGGACAAGGTACTGTATTATTATTACACAGAAAAAGGAAATAATTTTTAGCATTTGGATTTTTTGGTTATAATGGAGTCCCTGGGAGACAGCCTTGCCATAATTTGTTACTTTCTGGATAACGGGTTTCCGGAGAACGGATCCCATACCTGCATAAACAATCTTTCAAGATGTGCCATGTGAGAAACAATTGGCCAAATACATAGAAAATCACAAGGGAAGTTTGATCTGTTTTTAGAAACTATATTGCTATCTGAACTGCACTTTAATAAAGTAACTTTTCCTGTTGGTGTTGCTCAAGTTGAGCTTCGGAACAGTCTGTTATAAAAATGAATGTTGTTTCAAACTCTGTAGCAGGATACCTTTTATGAGGCAATTCCCTTGCTGCTGTTGAAGGGCTTTTGGATGCTCCAAATTGCTCCAGCAAATTCTCACAGATCTATGCTATGACCAATGTCTATGGCTAGCACTTGTTTTCTGTACACTCTGTGTTGCTGGGGCATTCTTTTTAATGCCATGAATCCTGCTCACCATAACTGTACTGAACAAAGCTCCCATTCTCAGTCTGGAAACCTGACGTTTTAACATGTCAGAACAGGTCTCCGAGGGTTGGGTTTCATACGCAGAGCAGACATTCAGTCTTGATTTGTTGGCTGGGTTCTGGGAGACAGATGCTTATTTTTATGTGTGGCGATTTGTCCGAGCTCAAGAATAATTTCTTTAACATTGCTTTGGTTCAATGTACACTGTGATTTTATACCGCCATTCTGTATTCTATCCACTGCCACTTAATTGGTGGAATTAGAATTATTGTTACACCACAGCAATGTGTGTTACAGGACGGTACCATTAAATGTGAACTGCTCCTCTAAGACCAAATGACCATATATACAGTTAGGTCCAGACAACTTTTTTTTCTAATTTTGGTTCTGTACATTACCACAATGAATTTTAAATGAAACAACTCCGATTCAGTTGAACTGCAGACTTTCAGCTTTAATTCAGTGGGTTGAACCATAAGTTGTGAGGAACTAAAGCCTTTTTTTAACGCAATCACTTCATTTCAGGGGCTCAAAAGTGATTGGACAAATTTTAAAAAATTGGATAAAATGTTCATTTCTAATACTTGGTTGAAAACCCTTTGCTGGCAATGACAGCCTGAAGTCTTGAACTCATGGACTTATTGGTCTGCCAGGCCTTTACTGCGATGACTTTCAGTTGCTGTTTGTTTGTGGGCCTTTCTGTCCAACGTTTAGTCTTCATCGAGTGAAATGCAGCTCAATTGGGTTAAGATCAGGTGACTGACTTGGCCATTCAAGAATATTCCACTTCTTTGCTTTAACCCTTTCACTGCCAGCCGATTTGTTCCAAAAGTGAACATCCACTGCCAAGCAGTTTTCAGACATTTTGAACTCATTGCATTTAGTTAGGTTTTTTGACAAGAAAACCTACACGAAATATGGCAAATTATATATTGTTTTTTTCAGAACGATTTGGGCTTGAACACTGTAAAAAAATTTTTTACTTATTCTGGAGATGTAACAAATTTTGAGCGAAATATGTAAAAAAAAAAGTGAAATAAAGAAAAAAGGGTTTATATTTTGTGTCTTTTTTCCCAAGATATCTTACATATGCCGATAAAAATTACTGTTTGTAAAAACCCTGATTCTGCTGAATCCAACGATATGAAATACATATTGGTATCCCACTTTTCTTGTCCACAGGACACCCCAATAATGAAACAGCATTTTGTACAATTTCACCTCAAAACAAAATAGATGTGTATCTCCCGGTTAACATGGTATATCTAACGAAAGAAGTGAAAACCCCCCATAAATTAGGTATTTTTAGAAACCGCATACTTTTAGGTTTTTAGTTGTGTAGTTTTTGCTGTAAATGTAGTCACTATCACACAAACCACCATAAAACTCAACAATATTTTTCAAGTTTTTTATTTTTTTCTGAAACACTATCACAGTCACAAAGTAAAAAGTCAATTTGAGAAAAAAATCTCCAATAAAAATTTTCAATGAAGCCAGATAAGAAAGAAAAAATTGTCCCGAACTAAACGATACCACACATGCAGGGGTGCACCTAGAGACGTGGCCTCCAAACACCCCAAAACAGGGCCAATACTCAAAGGCAATTTCAACTAGAAAATTTGGGGCTGCGCTCTAAGTGCACACCTTGCAGTTTCCCAGCCTAAACACCCCCTTACCTGTGAAATACCCCCCACAAACCATATATTCCTAGAAAGTGCACACCTGCAGCTATTCATCGGCGCCATCCTTTCCTTCATACACGGAGAATTGCGGGCGCAGCACTCCGAAGAATTTTACGGTTTAGCCTGAAATAAACAAAAAAATGGAGACAAAGTGAGATTTCTCCCCAAAATAGCCATGAAAACTACAAAAAACCTACTTAATAACAATCTGCAACTTGTCCCGAACAAAACGATACCCCACATGCAGGGGTGCACCTAGAGACGCGGCCTCCAAACACCCCAAAACAGGGCCAATACTCAAAGGCAATTTCAACTAGAAAATTTGGGGCTGCGCTCTAAGTGCACACCTTACAGTATCCCAGCCTAAACACCCCCTTACCTGTGAAATACCCCCACAAACCATATATTCCTAGAAAGTACACACCTGCAGCTATTCATCGGCACCATCCTTTCCTTCATATGCAGAGAATTGCGGACGCAGCACTCCGAAGAAGTTTACGGTTTAGCCTGAAATAAACAAAAAAATGGAGACAAAGTGAGATTTCTCCCCAAAATAGCCATGAAAACTACAAAAAACCTACTTAATATCAATCTGCAACTTGTCCCGAACAAAACGATACCCCACATGCAGGGGTGCACCTAGAGACGCGGCTTCCAAACACCCCAAAACAGGGCCAATACACAAAGGCAATTTCAACTAGAAAATTTGGGGCTGTGCTCTAAGTGCACACCTTGCAGTTTCCCAGCCTAAACACCCCCTTACCTGTGAAATACCCCCCACAAACCATATATTCCTAGAAAGTACACACCTGCAGCTATTCATCGGCACCATCCCTTCCTTCATATGTGGAGAATTGCGGACGCAGCACTCTGAAGAAGTTTACGGTTTAGCCTGAAATAAACAAAAAAATGGAGACAAAGTGAGATTTCTCCCCAAAATAGTCATGAAAACTACAAAAAACCTACTAAATATCACTCTGCAACTTGTCCTGAACAAAACGATACCCCACATGCAGGAGTGCACCTAGAGACACGGCCTCCAAACACCCCAAAACAGGGCCAATGCAGAAAGGCAATTTCAACTGGAAAATTTAGGGCTGCGCTCTAGGTGCACACCTTGCAGTTTCCCAGCCTAAACACCCCCTTACCTGTGAAATACCCCCACAAACCATATATTCATAAAAATTACACACCTGCAGCTATTCATCGGCGCCAACCTTTCCTTCATATGCGGAGAATTGTGGGCGCAGCACTCCGAAGAAGTTTACAGTTTAGCCTGAAATAAACAAAAAAATGGAGACAAAGTAAGATTTCTCCCCAAAATAGTCATGAAAACTACAAAAAATCTACTAAATATCACTCTGCAACTAGTCCTGAACAAAACGATACCACACATGCAGGGGTGCACCTAGAGATGCGGCCTCCAAACACCCCAAAACAGGGCCAATACACAAAGGCAATTTCAGCTGGAAAATTTGGGGCTGCGCTCTAGGTGCACACCTTGCAGTTTCCCAGCCTAAACACCCCTTTACCTGTAAAATTCCCCCCACAAACCATATATTCCTAGAAAGTGCACACCTGCATCTATGCATTGGCGCCATCCTTTCCTTCATAAGCGGAGAATTGTGGGCGCAGCACTCTGAAGAATTTTACGGTTTAACGGGAAATAAAAAAAAATGGAGACAAAGTTCGATTTCTCCCCAAAATAGCCGTGAAAACTACAAAAAAACTACTAAATATCAATCTGCAACTTGTCCTGAACAAAACGATACCACAAATGCAAGGGTGCACCTAGAGACGCAGCCTCCAAACACCCCAAAACAGGGCCAATGCAGGGCAATTTCAGCTGCAAAATTTAGGGCAGCGCTCTAAGTGCACATCTTGCAGTTTCCCAGCCTAAACACCCCCTTACCTGTGAAATACCCCCACAAACCATATATTCCTAGAAAGTACACACCTGCAGCTATTCATCTGCGCCAACCTTTCCTTCATACGCGGAGAATTGCAGGCGCAGCACTCCGAAGAAGTTTACAGTCTAGCCTGAAATAAACAAAAAAAGGGAGACAAAGTTAGATTTCTCTCCAAAATTGCCATGACAACAGAAAAAAACCTACTAAAAATCGATCAGCAAAGAAAGGATGGCACAGATGAATAGCTGCTTGTGTGCAGTTTCAAGGAATATATAGTTTGTGGGGGGTATTTCACAGGTAAGGGGGTGTTTAGACTGGAAAACTGCAAAGTGTACACTTAGAGGGCAGCCCCAAATGTATCTATTTCCCCTGTTTTAGGGTGTTTGGTGACCGTGTCGTTAGGTGTACCCTTGCGTGTGTGGTATCATTTTGTTTGGGAGGAGTTGCAGATTGATTTTTAGTAGGTTTTTTTCTTCTTGGTCATGGCAATTTTGGTGTGCACTTTCCAGGAATATATGGTTTGTCTGGGTATTTCACAGGTAAGGGGGTGTTTGGGCTGGGGAAACAGCAAGGTGTACACTTTAGAGTGCAGCCCCAAATTTTCCAGCTGAAATTGCCCTTGTGTATTGGCCCTGTTTTGGGGTGTTTGGAGGCTTCACCTCTAGGTGCACCCCTGCATGTGTGGCATTGTTTTGTTCAGGATCAGTTACAGATTGATAGTTAGGATTTCCTGTAAAAACAAAAAAAAAAATAAAATAAACTTACTAAAAATATGTGCAATTGTGGTGAGAAATCTAAAATAAAACTGCTAAATATCAATCTGCAACTTCTCCTGAACAAAACAATACCCCACATGCAGTGGCATAACCAATAGAGGAAGCAGTCCCCATGGTCGCGGGACCGGGGAAAAGGAGGCCTGGTATAGCTTGTGAACTGGGGAGGGTTGTGGACAGAAGCGTGCACCAGACCCCCCCACTAATAAAAGTTTCAGAGTGCCCGATGCACACATCTGTCTGCAGCCCTTCCTGTTCGCTTGGGGTTGTGGGCAGGATCACATACCAAGTCCACAGAAAATTTTACTTGCAGGGCCAGGCAGGCCTGGCACATACTTGTTATGCCACTGCACAAATGTAGGGGTGTGCCTAGAGACACTGCCACCAAATACTCTAAAGCATGGGCAATAGCTAAATTTGGGGCTGCACTCTAAGGGCATACCTTCCAGGTTTGCCCCCTTACCTGTGAAATACCTCTATAAAGTATATAATCCTTGAAAGTGCAGACTTGCAGATATTCAGTGGCCCCATTCTTGCTTTCCTACATGCAGATTTGTGGATAGTTCTTTGTAAAGGTTAACGGTTTGGTCTGAATGAAGAAAAAAAACCTCAATTACATTTCGCTCCAAAAACCCAAACACAAGCAGCAAAAACCTACAGAATAGATACTGAATATTCTACTTACCATTATCTGTTTAGTGGAGCATGTTTGGACCCTTATGTTTGATCTGTACTCTTCAGTAAACCGACACAGCATGGCAATATGTGGTGTGCCAATCACAATTCTGCAAAAAAGAGGAATGGCTACACAAGAACAAAATATATATTACCCAGAAATAAAGAATCTGAACTGAAAACTCAAGGTCAGCTTTCAGTGCAATCAAGTGGCCCGTTGCTCTCAAATAATCTCAGTTATACATTTAGTACAGTACTGCTATTATCCATAATCAAGAGAAAAACTACATTTAGCCTAAACTTTTGAAATGCAAACTGTTACCAACTACGGGCAAAACAGGGTTTTGGTTGGCAGTTGAACAAAGAAAGTTATGAAGTGCATATCACTTTACAAAAAAAAGCAGAAACCAATACTAACCAAAATTCCAGGTAAACCGAATATACTAGTAAAATCCGAAATACCAATATACTCAGCAACTGCACTCAGAGGGAGCTTATGTGGTGTCAGTAAAAAAAAAAATGTCTTTGTGGCATCAGAGAGATATCATCAGCAGGCGAGATGAAATGATCTCATGGAGTCATCACACACCACAAGTTTTTGGGCGCCCTTGTCCATCACTGAACACCTCATTTGGCTACACCCCCCAGTGTGATCTATAGCCCTAGGGACATTTGAGGTAAAAGAAAATACAAAATTAAGAACATAAAATGCTATGAATGCCCTGAATATAAATTTCGCACAAAGCGGGACACCAATTCTTAATATAACGCCAATCAATACACACCAACATACAAGATCATTATTAGTAGTGCAGCTCAGTATGGTATATTTCAAAACACGGCTTGAAACATAACCCGGGGTTGCGAGGGCACTTTGGGCAATAGTACCGTGTATCTCGTCTGATACCCCTTTTGCGGCACACCTTGCAGGCTTTCTGGGCAAACTTTTTACCAGGTGTGGGTGGAAGAGTGTCTATGAAATGCTTTCCTATCAACCTGGCCACATTGTCACTTGCTGGCATAGCTGGCATCTCTGGCCTGGCCTCCTCTGTACCACAAAACAACAGGGCAGGGAGTATCTGCTGCTGGTATTTATAATAGGTCAATTTTGGGCCTGGTACTGCTGCCTGATATACAACATATGAATTTCGGAGGGCAATTTGGATCAAGTAGATGCCAACTTTTTTGTACCAGGCCGTTGTTTTGCGGGTGGCATTATAATAGTGCTGGAGTTGGTCAGTTCTATCAACACCACCCATATGTTTGCTGTATTCCTTGCAACAGCGAGGCTTGATTTTAGGGGGCCTACCAACTCTATGTTCTGTGATTACTGACTCATCGTGGATTGTTGTCAGCATGAAAACGTTTCTTGTGTCAAAATATTTTATGGCCAGGAGCTCATCATTTCTAAGGGCATAAATTTCTCCACGGTTCAATTTTTTCTCGAGGAGATCCCTGGGCAGTCCTTTACGGGTACGATTTATAGTGCCACAGGCTGGGGTATCCAATGAATATAGGGCTCTAAACAGTGGGATACCCGAGTAAAAGTTATCCACATATAAGTGGTAACCTTGCCCCAGAAGGGGACAGATGAGCTCCCATACAATCTTGCCACTGACAGTCAGGTCAAGGGGACAACCAGGGGGATCTAATATGGAGTCTTTCCCTTCATAAATTAAAAAAAAACTTGTGTACCCAGAGCTGCTTTCGCACAGTTTATAAAATTTTATCCCATAGCGGGCACGCTTGCTTGGGATATACTGCCGGAATTTTATGCGCCCTTTGAAAAGGAGAAGCGATTCGTCTATACAAATGTTTTGGGATGGGGCATACACTTCTCTAAAGCGCTCTGACAGGCTATTTATAAGGGGCCTCAATTTGTGCAGCCTGTCATGTCCGGGCTCATTGGGGGGTACAGCAGTGGCATTGTTGTTGAAATGCAGAAACCGGAGCAGTAGCTGATACTGGTTTCTTGGCATTGTGGCAGAAAAAATGGGGATGGCAAATTCAAGATAAAAGGATCAATGAAAAACTGGGACAACAAAAGCAAAGATGAGGACTAGAAAAAAAAAAAAAAAGCACACACACCAGAATATAAACAAATCTGAGAGTAACCCCTTGAACTCCCTGCAAGACAAAGAAAAGAAAAAAACCAACCACCAGAACCCTCTGGAAGGCAAATCTGGGAAAGAAAGAGAACCTAACCCCTGGAACCTGTCACTATTCTATGCCAATCAAGAAATAAAAAAAAAAACGAATATGCAAGAACAATTTTTTTGGCACGAAGAAGTAAACTGCAATAGCAAACTAAAAAAAAAAAATAAAAAAAAAAAAAAAAGAGAGAAGCGCAATAAGAACACCAAAACCACTAAAATAATCAAACTCAATCAAATCAATGTAATAAAACAGAACCAATTCAACTACAGATTCAAGATCTAATACAGAACAGCAAATTCAAGATAAAAGGATCAATGAAAAACTGGGACAACAAAAGCAAAGATGAGGACTAGAAAAAAAAAAAAGCACACACACCAGAATATAAACAAATCTGAGCGTAACCCCTTGAACTCCCTGCAAGACAAAGAAAAAAAAAAAAAACCCCTGGAAACCTCTAGAACTCTCTGGCAGGCAAATCTGGCAAACAAAAAGAAAAACCTAACCCCTGTAACAGCAAATTCAAGATATAAGATCAATGAAAAAACAAAAGCCAAACAGCAACCCGCAAATAAATATGCAATACAATAAAAAGCAATAAAACAGAAAAGTGATTATAGATCAAAATCACTAGCAAACTAATAAGCAACCCAATCAAGAACAGTGAAGAATAAAGAACAGTGAAGAATAAAGCACAGTGAAGTAGAACAAAGAACAAGAAAAAGAACAAGAATAATACCAAAGAACAAGCAAATGCAAGTAAATGAACAGAAAACTAAAATGCAATAAAAAAAACAGACAATGGAAAAAAACAACCCCCAAAAATCCCAGCAAGCACACGTATGAAAGCAATGAACAAAAGGAATACAGTAAAACAATTCAATGCAAAACTGAAATAAAATACAATACAGTAAAATCAATAAAATCAAATGAATTCAATAATAACTTTGCAAACTTAGAAAAATACTAACAAATACAAGTTTATGGCAAGGTAAAGGCCGAAAAGGCAGAATAAAATAAAGGCAAAGTAAAAAAAAAAAAATCACACTTACACAGTGCAGGTATGTGTGTGTAAGGTGTGTGTAAGGTGTGAGTAAAGTGTGAGTAAGTGTACAAAAATCAGAAAAAAAACTAAATCTGTAAAAAAAAAAGTCAAACTAGTCAAAAATGTACAGAAAGTGTATAGTGTGAGTGTTGTAGTTGTGCAAGTGTGTTACCTGTTGTAGATCAGCGCAGATCTCACCAGCACAGTGAAGTCTTCAGCTGCAGCAGCTCCACGATCCTCCAAGTGCGCAGTGGAATGCGTGGGCGTCGCCTGGGGGCCGGAATTAACTGCCCCAGCAAATCCCATGTGACTTTGACGTCACAGCTGGGGGGGGCGACGAGGGAGTAATCAGATCCCTAATGCTCGTTGCCTAGGGGGATCGCACAGCCCCTGCACCCTCTCTGCACCTTCTGATTTTTATTTTGTGCAGAGAGGGTGCTTTTTACAAACGATCTCCCACCCCCCTGCAGATCCCATGTGACTGTGACGTCACAGCGCGGGGGGGCAGCGTGGGACCCATCGGATCAGGTAGGCTCGTTGCCTAGGGGGTTTAGAAGCTGCTGCACCCTCTCTGCACTTGCGATTTTGATTCTGTGCAGAGAGGGTGCGTTTTTACTAAAGAACGTAGCTCCTACGTTCTTGGCACATAAAGCCTTTTTAACCAAGAACATAGGAGCTACGTTCTTGGCAGGGAAAGGGTTAATACACTGCTGGGTTGCTTTGGCTGTATGTTTTGGGTCATTATGAAACGCCTCCCTATCAATTTGACTGCATTTACTGTAGCTGGATTTGAGCTGACAGTATGTCTCTGACCACCTCAGAATTCATTCGGCTGCTTCTGTCTTGTGTCACATCATGGATAAACACTAGTGTCCCAGTGCCACTGGCAGCCATGCACACCCAAGCCATCACACTGCCTCCACCATGTTTTATAGATGATGTGGTATACTTTGGATCATGAGCTGTTCCACACCCTCTCCATCCTTTTTTTTGCCATCATTCTGGTAGATGTTGATCTTGGTTTCATCTGTCCAAAGAATGTTTTTCCAGAAATGTGCTGGCACTTTTAGTTGTTGTTTAGCAAAGTCCAGTCTAGCCTTTCTATTCTTGATGCTTATGAGTGGCTTGTACCTTGCAGTGCACCCTTTGTATTTACTTTCATGCAGTCTTCTCTTTATGGTAGACTTGGATATCAATACGCCTACCTCCTGGAGAGTGTTGTTCACTTGTTTGGCTGTTGTGAAGGGGTTTCTCTTCACCATGGAAATAATCCTGCGATCATTCACCACTGTTGTCTTCCGTGGATGTCCAAGTATTTCTGCGTTGCTGAGTTCACCAGTGCTTGCTTTCTTTCTCAGGATGTACCAAACTGTAGATTTTGCCACTCCTAATATGGTAGCAATGTCTTTTTTTTCTGTTTTTGCAGCATAAGGATGGCTTGTTTCAACCCCATAGAGAGCTCATTTGATGACATTTTGTCACAGCAAATTGTCCAATTACTTTTGAGCCCCTGAAATTAAGTTATTGTGTTAAATAAAGGCTTTAGTTCCTCACATTTTTATGCAATCTTTTTGTTCAACCCACTGAATTAAAGCTGAAAGTCTGCAGTTCAACTGAATCTGAGTTGTTTCATTTAAAATTCATTGTGGTAATGTACAGAACCAAAATTAGAAAAAAGTTAAATGGATATAAGGATATTATAAGTTATCTCGGCGTTTCATGACCTGTATAAAAACACTCGGCCTTCGGCCTCGTCTTTTTATATGGTCCTGAAACTCCTCGGTAACTTATAATATCCTTATATTTTACAAGAGGGGTTACTTTATTCACTATATCCTTAGTAAAGATGTGGCTAAACCCCTTCATATAAGGTGTTGGTTGGTAGGTGCATTATTTTCATTGCTGTATGGAATACTGCAGTGTTTTTTTTTACTTGGACTGTCATGGCTACTACATGTATTCTCACTTGTCACAAATCTGGTGAGACCTGAATGACTCCTTGTAATACTCACCATACTTGGCTGTATCAACTGGTACTTATATAGAGCCCCAACTTATATTTGTATTCCTGTTGTTCTAGTCATATATTTTTGTAACTCTTTGTAATTTTAGTAGTGATTCCTGAAATGGGTACGGTCTGGGTGTTGACTGTTATAAGCATAGGCCCCTATGCTATCACTGAACTAGAACCTTTCAGAACATTGTACTTTTTATTTTTTTTTATGGTGTTTGTTCACTCAGGTAGGGTGTCTTTAACCAAGATACATGTTTAGGTGCCTATACATGGTGACCCAATTTGGCACTCACATACTGAGGTAATTGTTGACCCACTGGGGCCTACTGAGACCCATCAGGTGAGGACTGTATCAATATGCCAATACCGTCCTTGTCTAATAGGATGAATTGCCTTTATTTTCAATTAGTTTTTACTTTATTTTGCATGCTCAATTAAAACAATAACCCATTTACCTGATATTAAGGGGTTATTTATCATAATCTGATTTTTTTTTTAGATAAAGTCAGACCAAACTAGGATCCATGATTTGACCTTATTTATTTATAGAAACCGAAAGACAAAAGATACCCCGTATATTCCCTAATTGAGGTTTAGATATAAAATTCAATTAATATTTTCAGCTAGACCTATTAATTAAATAATACATTCCCTAATGTCATTACATCAATAACCACCACCTTAATTAATATACTGATGCTAAACCGAGGTATTAATATTCCTTATTGAATAAGGTGAATAAAGTGCTTAGTGCGATATATATATAATATTTAAATAGATTCAAATCTAGAAGAAATTCATAACTGACAGGAATTAATAGATTATTAAAAAGACCAAAAAGTGCCCAGTGCTTCTAGTAAATAGAAAAAACTTGATCTACCCCCCACAAGTTCATATAAGGTTGGGAAAAGTGCTATGTGCTTCTTAAGTTAAATCGATTTGATTGACCTAGACCTAATCCATTAAAGCAATTAATAAACTACAAAAATAAATTACGAATCACACATGAATTAATAGGGCTTGAATTCATTAGAAAAGAGGTTAGAAAAGGAAATTCTAGATGGTGGAGCTCTCCCAAAAGAAACTTAAGGTGGACTGTGTCGGCAGCTTATTGGCCCGTGAATGGGGGCCCCCGACGGGCTTCCCCGATCGAGATCTGGCCGAAAGTCGGCCAGATCGCGATCGGATGGGTTTAAAAACCCTGTCGGATCGCGGCCGCATCTGTTCATTGATGCGGTCCCGCGATCCGACCGCCCATTTGCAAATGCTAGGATCCGATCGTTGGGCCCTAGGGCCCACGATCGGATCTGCCCGATATTGCCCACCTCAAGGGGGGCATATCGGAGGGAGATCCGCTCGTTTGGCGACCGCCAAACGAGCGGATCTATCAATGTATGGCCACCTTAAATAAAATTTTTACTAACTATGGGACACCACAAAGTAAAGGCAGTCAAAATAAACCTGACTGTGGTCACAATACTATTTTTCACTAACTTCAGGAAGAGCTATCTATGCAATAAGACCACAAATCCGGTAACCTTTAAGAATTCTAGTCAAGAGGAGAGAGAAAGATGAGTTCTATACCCTGTGGAGTTCAGCGGAAGCACCACTGACAGACTAGCCGTCACAAATGAATAAAAAGAAAGGAGGCTGTTAAGTACTTCAATCATAAAAAGATCAGGATGAAAAGATTGTTTCACTCTTTTTTTTAAAAAAAAGTTTTAAAATGTAGCTTTTAAAGTATCTTTGTGCCAACGCGCGTTTTGCTGTATCAGCTTTTTCAAGGCAGCAATTATTTATTTATTATAAAAATAAAGCTGGACTTAATAAGTATGGGTAAAAACTTGATAAAATCGAGCAAAAACCCAAATTATATGATTTTTTCAGAGTTTTTTCCCGAAAAGCCAGAAGATTTTTGCCAGAAAAGGTCGGATTTTCGGGCTAATTCCAGCACAGACCATAGAAAATTCAAAATAGGATTGGTTCTTCTGCCATTGACTTATACACAACCTTAGCAGGTCTGAGATGATGGATTTTCGGATTTAGGCTGTGTCGGGCTTTAATAAATCTCAAATAATTTGAACTTTAAAAAAAAAAAAACAAAACCCCGAAAAACATGAGCTTTGCCCCAAAAAGCCCAACCGGAGTTTAGTAAATAACCTCCATAGTCTTGGTTGTGAGTTTATTATAAATATCAGGTATCCAATATCAGTCGGCACAAGGTTATACAATCAGTTCTTGCATGTTAACATTAAATAGGACACCTTTACAAACTAGCATCTTAAATCTGCCCTTGCATGCCCACCTTTACTCTGGCATATATTCTGACTTCACAGGCCCTTGTTCTGGAGCTTGATACTCCTATTGTGTCAGGGGAGAAGTTAAATAGTAGGGGCATAACGAATAACCTTGAATTGAATCTGATCTGGCCAGTGGAATGTGTCTGCATATTGCTAATGATAAATGCCTATTCTGCTTGCTTTATATGAGACAGTTCTGAATTCAATGTATTGTACAACTTCGTTTTTTAACCAGAGCTTCCATAATAGTCATTTCAACCGCTCAGACTGGAAGTATTTTGTTACACATTGTCTGTGCCTTCCCTTTGTCAAACTCACCCCACAGCTTTTCTAAGGATTGTGCAATGCTTTGCTGTGTTGGAAAAGGGCTGCATTCCTTTCTGGATGAGGTATGAGCCCAAACAATAACAGTGTGAATGGTACATTCTGTAGGCTTATTGTTGTGCTCTCTGTATTGAAAATGAGAAATGTTTAAGGCATCTGCCATCTTGTGAAATAAACCCAATACTGCTTCATTTGCTTGTAAAATATACATGCACATTTCATATAATAGCCGATAACTGGATGTTCTCGATTGCTTTGCCATGGAAAGCCTTGTGCTAAAAGTACTTGTCTACACATTACTCCCCAGCCCTGAAATGTAACTAGAATTGGGCAAAATCACAGAAGGTAAAGTCATCCTATCTCATTGGGTCTGCATGGGCCTCCAATCTGAACCAGTTTTTGCCCTAGGGGCAAAATGATGCAACAGCATCTTCACAGAGCAATAGCATTTTTGACTGCCAAGGTCGTTGACCACCGAAACTGGGAAGAGGCAGAAGAGAAATTAAATAATTCTTTGTAAAACAAAGACCAACTGAAAGGTTGCTATAAATAGGGCATTTTATAATATGCTAAGATGGAACTTAAATGTTCAACTACTCTTTTAAATGCCAATGAATACTAAAATTACAGGGTGGTGATGATTTTTTCTATTTTACAAATGTTTTTAGCAAATGTTTTAAGTCTGGAAGTGCATGTGGCCACCATAAGACTATGAAAGAAATTCCTAGAAGCTGAAGAAAAATGGCAGGCATCACTCTCCAGCCCAAAACCATGAGGGGCGCATCAGTAGGAAATAAAAGTAGTGTTATACAATATACATTTATTTCACACGTCCCAATTACGAACAATCAATTTTTTTTCTATAACTCTGGAAAATGTTGTGGTTTTCCTATATTTCTAAAAAGCTCTAAAAATGTTGTTGTTTATTTAGTGAAAAAACCACAAAAGCCTTTGCCAAGTAAAAGTTGTTGAGGTGCTATAGAAGTCAATGGGAAATGCGCCACTCTTATTGGACCACTTTCTGACTTTTTGGGTCTTTCTGACTCTAATCACACACGCTGATTCGTTTTCCGAAGTCGCACGACGTTTTCTGTGATTAATGCCGGCGGTTTTTCATTTTAAGCCGGCGCAGAGTCAGGGAAGGCGTTTGGGGAGATTGGTCGTCGCAAAGACGAATCTCCCCAAAACGCCCAGTGTGGACTTACCCTTATAGGTTTTCGGGGTCTTTTTTTTTGCTAGGAATTGTCCAAAAAAACTAGAATTGTAGAGGGTTTACAATGTATTCGTATCTTACTTAGCGCGTTGTTCAGTGATTTTGTTTTCAGTAACAGAAGAGAGAACTATATAGTCAGCTGTGTGGTGGTTCTAATATATTTTACTTTTATTCTCCTTTGTGGTCTGCATTCAGATCTGAAGGAAATTGTGGCTGGAAAATATAGGAAAGAAAGACAAAGCTCTTCTGTTCACACCTGGGCTTCTGCTTGGGCAAGAAAAGTGTGGCCTTTTCTTTAGAATAAGTATTTTTAAAAAATATTCTTGCGTGGTTAAGTGAAGGAAAAGACTTTTAACACTGTTGTTTTCTCTATTACCATCACTGGAAAGATTTTACTTTACTTGATGCATTTCTCAATTGCATCACTGATGTCAAACAATTGTATAAATTGACTTAATAATTCTTATCAACTAAAGTATCATTTAAGCATTGTAACATTCATTATTCCTTGGCCGATCCATTTCCACCCACCCCGTCTTGGAGCTGAATTTCGGCACACAGTTCTGCTCCATGTGTGCACTGACCTGCTGATCCAATCATACAGGGTGGATTGGAACAGATCAAGTCAACAGTTTAGAGACCCTGGGGACCCCCCCCCTTAATTGAGCTGCTCCTTTGAAACATGAGAATGTGAAAAATGAAACATGAAAAAAATTTAAATATTATTTCTGCTTTACACATTGAAAACAATGGAACTGAAAAAGTCTATGGAATGTACACTGCCAGTTCAGATTTATGAACAATATCAAGCACTATTTTTGTCAGATTAGAGCTTAGACTTTCCTATGTCCTGGAGTCTGAGGCACATTTAGCAAGAGTCGAATGTCGAATCTGAGTTTAAAAAAACTCGATTGCAATGTCCCTGGACCTCTCCCATTGACTTACACAGTAATTTGGCAGGTTTTAGGTGGCGAATAGTCAAATTTGAGTTCTTAAAGGGCCTGCTTATCTACCTTTACTTCTCTCTCACAAACACAAATGGGCCCCGTGGGAGGAGAAAAGGAACTTGTGGCCAGCTTGCCCAAGACAAGTTGGCCATTTTTATCAACACTGGGCTTTATTTGTCCAGGGGCAGTAGCCCAATAGCAACCAATCGGTTAATGACTTTTCTACCAGCTGCAGGTAGAACAACAAATTTGGTAGAGCAACAATTTGGTTTGTTTCCATGGGTTACTGCCCACAGGCAAATTTGCCCAGTGTTGGTAAATGACCCCCAAGTGGCTGCTTTAGTATAGCTTAGGCCACTGGTACACCAGTAATTTTATACAACTGGTAGAAAACAGAGGCAGACACAAATTGACCATCCATCTGCACTGCGCTGAATAGTATTGAATGTACATAGAAACATTCGACCGGTCAAACCTGACAGCTGTTTCCCATGCTGCTCTGGGAGGCTTATAGAATTTTGGAAAGTGTCCCAAGCGAATAATAAATTTAATTTTGTTTTAAGCTCTTCCCCCATAGATGCAGCGTTACAGGCTTTTTTACAATCTTTTATGGTAAAGTTTTACTTTTTCCCCATATATATTGTTCATCTAGCTATAGACTAAGTATTATTAAAAAATGTTAAAGGGATGTTGTTATCCCTAAAGGAAAATTTCTGTAGGAAAAGGAGGCAGTGTTCTTGTCATGCCTTTGCAACGCCTTATGTCTCTTGCAGCTGTCACTGAATGATGGTAAATAAGCTAGGAGATGCATTTGCCAAATGTTTGTCTTTTGAGGATATTAACTTGTACAACTTGTAGCCAGACACAATTCGTAATGAGAACACTGAACGATGCATTAAAAAATACGAAAGCATGGAAAAAATTGAATTTTCTGGACAATTTCTAGCAAAGAAAATATCCGAAAACCTCAAAGTCCAAAATTGATTCAAAGAGGTGCAGCTCCCATTGACCTTTATAGTAACTCGACAACTTTTATTTGTCAATGTTTTGCCTTAGAGGTTTTTGTGGTTAATCTCGAATTTTTAGAAATATAGGGAAATCACAAATTCTTCCAGATTCATGGGAAAAAAAAAATCATAATTCGTTTTGGTGGGCCCTGGGCAAAGAGTCAACTAGTGGGCCCATCATGCACCTGGCACGCGCAGCCACCTCCCCGTTTTTTACTCCCTCCATCTTCCTCCCTGAGTGTCTCCTCCCTCCCTGTGTCCCCTCCTTCCGTCTTCCTCCCTCCATCTTCCTTCCTCCCTGTATCCCCTCCTTCTGTCTCCCTCCCTGCATCTTGCCCCGTCCCCTCTATTTTTTGTCACAGTCGGCCCCCAAAAGCAGTGGACCCTGGGCAGACGCCCCTTAACTTGCATTGTTAAAGCGGCCCTGGCAAGATCTCTTAAAAGTAAATAACGGCAAGTTCCAGATAGTAGATTCTGTACCTGCACTGTGAATATGCCACAGAGACACTTGGGGTATTGTAATAGTAAGTTTAATAAAGAGCAACTGACCAGATATTTGCTTTTAAATCGCTTACTGAAAAATACTACCTTCTGATCTGTTGCTATGGGTTACTAATACAGCAATTAACTTTGCTCCTGTTCTTACCTTATCCTATCTATTGGGCCTTTCCCACCACCATCACACTTTCTGTAACTATGTGAATTGTGCAACTGTTAATACTCCTCTCCAGAAGTACATGTTTTCTTTGGCAAGTATGTGTTTTAGGCCAGCAATATAAACTAGTACAGCTATTGCTATTATACATGAACCACCAGCCATATGAATGACGTAAATTAATCAATCAGCATGTTATATCAATATAGCAGTATTTCCATTATGCCAGATTATATTAACAAACATGTTCCCTAGTACCCTTCTTTGGTCCCCAGATGTTACTGCATTATCACACTTTATTATTAATTGGTCTTTTAAAAACTTGAACAGTAACACCCAAAAATGAATGTTTTAAACTAATTAATATTTGATGTACTATTGCGCTGCACTGGTAAAAAAGTTTTCTTCAGAAACTCGACACTAGTTAAATAAACCGACTACTGTGCAGACACTCAGTTTGAAAAAAGGAGAAAGGCACAGGTTAGAGTCCTGCAGCGGGTCAGGTACACACAGGTAAAGGTGGCCATAGATGCAAAGATCCACTCGTTTGGCAACATTGCCAAACAAGCGGATCTTTCCCCGATATGCCATTAACAAACATGGCTATATCGGGTGTAATCTGATTGTTCGGCCGTATGGCCGAACGATCCTATTACGATGTGTCGTGGGTTCCGGCGGGATCGGTCGGGTCAAAATCAAACCTGACCGATCGACCAAGCAACCAATCTCCGCTGGCCGAAAGATGTTGGCACACGCCACACACGATCCGAAAATCGTATGAATCCTCGATTCATACGATAGGATCTGTGTGTCTATGGCCACACTTACCCGCAAAAACCTGCGGTGCCCTGTGGGTTGCAGGTAGAAGTTTCGGGAGCGGGTTTAGACATGGGTCGGTGGTTCTCCAGGTTTGCGGGCGGAGGTTCGGGTCGCGGGTCTTCTCAATATTGAGTTTTACTCCTTTCTTTCTGATCACGCCAACTTCTAATGATGTCACTTCCGGGTTAACAATGACAGCACTTCCTGTTTCTTGATGGTCAGCGGGCCAGGTAGTGGGTCCAAGCGGGTAAGTATCCGGGTCAGGTTTAACAAATTGGTTCCACGCAGGACTCTAGCACAGGTAACATAGTAGATAACAGAAATGTTCCCATTGTATTCTACAGAGCGTATCTGTTATCTGCTATATAGACCTGTGCCCTTTCTCCTTTTAAGCTTTGAATGGCTGCCACTATGACTACACAGCAGCTTAATTGTATAAACTATAGTAGCCTTTCTGAAGAAAACATAAAACTTGCCATCACAGAGCAAAAGTACATTATAAATGAATTACTTTAAAAAATGTCATATTTTGGTGTTACTGTTCCTTTAATGAGTAAAATTCACACAAAACTAGACGGCCAGATATATGAACTATATGGGGCTGTAGAAATGTTATATATAAAGTACCTTGCTTAAATATTTGTTCTTTGACCAGTTCTTTCATTTTATAAAGGTACAGACGTTAATGGGGTCCTCTAAACTGTGGTTTTTGAATAGACAAAATTAACATTATTAATATTCTAAGCAACTTTCCATATACAGTCATTAAACATTTCCAATTAATTTGAAGTTATTGGTAAACACAATTGCAAATTAAAGCAGTCAATATGTATTCCTTTTTATGTTTTTGGGGTTTTTTTTTATTAAGAGGCCACTTAACCTTTTAACTGCCTCCTACTACATAATTCTGGTATATGAGGGTAATGGAAAAGGTGATCTAGTAACTTGTAGCTACATATTGTTGCTTTCAAACAGGTGCCATCTAATTGATTTTTGTTTCTTAGTTGTTATAAGCTTTAAGACTATTTGCAAATGTTGCCACTCCTTGGACAATTTTTCCCTATAATTGATGAGTACCATTTGGAGATCATTTACAGTTAGGGAGATATTTATAGGGAGACATTTTACACATTCTAGTATGCAGACTTCAATTATTATTCCCTTGTTTGTTTTTCTTTCAGAGCTTACATGTATGTGCTCTAACTGCGTTCAGTCAAACTATACGTGTGTTACGGACGGTGCCTGTATGGTCTCTATCTCCAATGTCGATGGAAAAGAATATCATTTGCGAGCCTGCATTAGCCATGATGATCTTGTACCTCCTGGAAAACCATTTTATTGTCTTAGCTCAGAAGATATCCGCAACACCCACTGCTGTTACACAGATTACTGCAACAAAATCGACGTAGGAGTGCCAACTGGTAAGTCATATCAGATGTCTTTTACATAAAACGGATGACTTAAACTGGGCTTGGGAAAGTCACTTTGAAAGTTCTAATCACTTTGGCAGTATTTAAAATAAAATATTGCTGTAATGTACACTAAGCCTTGAAAGATATTTGACAGTAAGGTATATGTACAATAATTATATTTTAGCTGCTTTATGTTTAAAGACCAGTAACACAAAAATATGATGCCGTTTTGCTTACAGTGTTTTGAGTTCCAGCTTTAGTTACTTATGGTTATCCTACCCAAAGTACTATATTTCTATAGTTCTACATTACATTTTCTTGGCTCAAAATAGACTGCAGAAGAACTGATTAAAATCTGTAGGAATTTGTAAGGCAAGATATCACGACCACCACTGTTTGCATGCATCATTTTGTCTAAAGGGCTATTTTAATCAACTATTCATATGCCTGAGATTTTCTTCCATTCCCTCCTTTGTTCATGCTTTCCTTCACCTGAGATTCATGATGTATTCCGTGATTCAACACCCAATAGCTTGAATTAGACAAATGCATATATCTTTTACACCGTATATTGTGACACTTTGAGAAAATATGTTCCGTTGACAGAATGTCATTTACGAGCAGTTGTGCTTTTGTTGATTTCTAGTCCAGGCAACTTATTTTGCTATTTTAATTTTTGACAGTAAAGGCTGTTAAGGTCGTGTTGCCCCCACTTTAGTTTAACATTCAGAACTCGGGTTTATTATTATTTATTGAGTTCAGAAATGCATCTCGTTATAATCTGACTTTTTTTCCTAGGGGCAAATCCACGTAAATTGTGTTTTATTGTTTCCTTGCTTAGAACTGAAGTTGAATAATAGCTGCATGTCCATGCTAATTATATTATACAAATAAAATTTAAAGGACAAGGAGAATGTTATAAAGTAAAAGGTGCCAATTTTTAGGCATATATGTTGCTTTTGATTCATGGACCAGTGATCCTCATTGCTGAAAAGGCACCAGCAGACCTCCCAACATTTTGGAAATAGAAAGAAGGACAAAATGATACAGCCTGTCTTGTTTTGGAAATTCAGATCCAGGGATTTCAGGTGCTTCCAAGCATAACCTATAATATATACTAATATAAAAATATATTCTAAATATAACAAGACCCTAGCTAAATTATCTGTAACAAGTATGATGTTCATACTAGGAACATAAGTTCTAAAAAATGTCAAGTTTTTGAAAAATGGCAAATATGAGTGAAGAATCCTGTTTAGTTTTATTTCCTGAGCTAGTGGTGCAAAAACATTACCAGTGTAGTTTATATATCCACCTCGTCAGAATGCTGTTATGCTTCCATGGAAAATCACATTAAATTACACGGAGATACTGTGCAGTATATATTATTCTAATTAAACCAACATGCATCCCTCAAGCCACAGCTTTATAAATTTCAATAGTGGAGCATCTCACGGAGCTTTGCAAGAGACCCAGAATAAAGTGGTATGAGATCTGTTAATTTCTTAAAATCTGCAAACTTGTGTGTTCTTTTTATTTTATGCTTTAATACTGCCCAGATAAATGTTGCCTTTATGGAATAAGAGCAAATCAAGGTTTTACCCTTGTCATATACCGTAAATACGCGAGTATAAGCCGTCCCGAGTCTAAGCCAAGGTACCTAATTTTACCTCCAAAAACTGGGAAAGCTTATTGACTAGAGTATAAGCCGAGGGTGATAAATACAGCAGCTTCTGTTAAGTTCAATCAAAAAATTGAGGGTTTCTGCTCCCATTGGAGGTGCCGGCATCTCGTTTTTGGACGCCGGAGACTATTCTTGGACGCCGGAGACTATTCTTGGACGCCGGAGACTATTCTTGGACGCCGGAGACTATTCTTGGACGCCGGAGACTATTCTTGGACGCCGGAGACTATTCTTGGACGCCGGAGACTATTCTATGTTAAAAAGACCTTTTTGTTTCATTGGAAAGGCCCTCACCCTCTTATAAAGTAAATAGATTGATAAGTGGTGTTAGGAGTGTCTAACATATCAAAGTTGATTGAGGAGTTTCACCTAAATTATAGAGTATTTGAAGTTATAACTAGGTAGCCTCATAAAGTAAATCCTCAGAAGAATGTCTGTGCTATATTCTAGTCCAACAGGGAGTGGCTGTGGCCCCAGCCCATTTGATAGACTTTTTGTGACGTAACTTTATTGCAGGTGGCCCTGAAATAAGTTTGCCTACTGGAAGAAGACTGACAGCACTCCTTAAAGGGGACCTGTCACCCCAAGAAATAATTCCAAATACTTATCTATTGTGTTTGTTAAGCAAAATTAACTTTACTTACACTTTATAAATTAATCTTGGTTGCAATCAGTCTTGGAATTCACCATCACAGCAAGCCGGCAGCAGCCATTTTGTCGACACTTATTAAGACAAGCATTGTGACACCTCAAAATCTTGTTTATGCACCAGAACAGGGGACCTGATGCCCATACCTTTGCATTGGCTACACAATTATAGACTGTGAACAGGGAGGGGGAATGTGGGGAGTGCAGCAACATGTAGGAGATACAGAACGGAAAGTGAAAGTAATTGCTTGCCCTGCCTCTATGCCTAAGGTATAGAGAAGGGGCAGGTGATATATTATTGACAGTTGAAATCTTTAAATGCATTTATAACAAATATGGATCTTTTAATGGAAAAAAGAATTTGGGTTTCATGTCTAATTTGGAAAGGACTTTTACTATACAACTTTTTATGTCTGGATGACAGGTCCACTTTAAAGGGGACCCGTCACCCAAAAAAATTATTCAAAATCCTATTTTATCACATTAGTCAAGCAAAATGAACTTTAATTGCACTATATAAATTATTTGAATCTTGCTTCCTTCAGTCTGGGATTTCAAAATTATAGCAAGCAGGCAGCAGCCATTTTGTGGACACTGTTATTAAGACAAGCCTTGTATCATCTCAGAATCTTGTTTGTGCACCAGAATGGGGGACCCCATGTCCATCCCCATGTACTGGCTACACAATTAAATGGTGAAGAGAACTGGGGGAATGTGGGGAGAGCAGTGACATGTAGGAAGTGCTGAATGGAAAGTGAAAGTAATTGTCTGCCCCGCCTCTATGCCACTGGCATAGAGGAGTGGCAGACAATATTTGATTGACAGCTGAGATTTTTAAATGAGCTTACAACAGCTATGAATGCTTTAATAAAAAATAGAAATTGGATTTCATGTTTAATTTGAAAAGGACTTTTATTATACAGATTTTTGTGTCTGGGTGACAGGTCCACTTTAAGTCATAAAATGATGCTCATATCTGCTGTACCATTAACAGCATTAATCATTAGACCAGGGATCCCCAACCTTTTGGACCCGTGAGCAACATTCAGAAGTAAAAGGAGTTGGGGAGCAGCACAAGCTTGAAAAATGTTCTTGGGTGCCATATAAGTGCTGTGATTGGCCATTTGGTAGCCCCTATGTGGATTGTCAACTTATATTGAGACTCTGTTTGGCAGTACACCAACACTGGCTTTTTATACAACCAAAACTTGCCTCCAAGTCTGGAATTCAAAAATAAACACCTGCTTTGAGGCCACTTTGAGCAACGTCCAAGGGGTTGGAGAGCAACCTGTTGCTCATGAGCAACTGGTTGGGAATCACTGCATTAGACAGTAACCCCCATTCTTTCTCTATTTCATTTCTTACTGTATAGGGGAGGTACAAATCTTTTCTTTGTGTATTTCATCTGGGCATATATGTTTTTGTCTTGGAAATATATAACATTATTAAACAACACAAAGGAATTTGGGAAATAGTGACTGTGCCATTAATTTCAACTGAAGTATGTCTATTTTTTTTTCTTTTAGGACAAATTACAGTTGACTCTCCGTCAGGCTGGGGTCCGGTGGAGCTTGTAGCTGTTATTGCAATCCCAGTATTTCTCCTTTGTGTCATCCTTATCGTCGTTGTCTTGTTTCACTGTCACCAGCGAGTTTATCACAACCGCCAGAGACTTGACTTGGAGGATCCATCATGCGAAATGTATCTTGCAAAAGATAAAACCCTGCCAGACTTGGTCTATGATCTTTCCACATCTGGTTCTGGCTCAGGTAAAACTTGGCTAATGTTTTTCATTTGCAGATTTTATGTTTTCTCATGGAAAGAAGATATTTTAAACAAATGCAAAGCTTATTGATTTAATCACGTCATTTATGACGTTTCGGTCCTCATTCAGAACTTTGTCATGGATCCAGTTTGTGAGTAGCAGACGCCTAAACTTCGCCAGCAGTATCTAACTAACACAAGTTAAATAGCTTTATAAGTTGAAGTGGTTAAAGATATGAGCAGCATGTCAAGTCATTTCTGAGACTTGTCTGTAATTTCAAGTTGGGATTACTTCTATATATTTCATTTGCCTTGGCCATGTTTGATTTACATTCTAAGGGCAAGAGTCATACATCCCTAGTGATTTATGAGAAGTAAGATGCCTTTTTGGATCACACTTTCTCTGTTTCTCCTCTGCAGGGCTACCACTTTTTGTGCAGCGGACTGTGGCGAGAACTATCGTTTTGCAAGAGATAATCGGGAAGGGTCGTTTTGGTGAAGTTTGGCGTGGGAAGTGGAGAGGCGGTGATGTTGCAGTGAAAATTTTCTCCTCCCGAGAAGAACGTTCATGGTTTAGGGAAGCAGAAATCTACCAAACGGTTATGCTGCGCCATGAAAATATCCTAGGATTTATTGCTGCAGACAACAAAGGTAATTTTTTTTTTTACATTTTTTTCTATGTATGATATCATTTAAATAGGATTCACAATGTAGTGCCCATAATATAAATAACTGAACTAGCCATAAATTATAATATGGCTTTGCTAAGGACTTAAGGTATCATTGTTGTACTTGCTGAATAATATCTTCTCATCATGTTTTATATCATGTGATCACCAATTCAATTAATTTGTTCTAATTATGGTATAACAACCTTCACTATTGTTGATGATTATTTGCAGACAATGGAACCTGGACCCAGTTGTGGCTTGTTTCGGACTATCATGAGCATGGATCGCTGTTTGACTATCTGAATCGATATACAGTTACAATTGAAGGGATGATAAAGCTTTCTCTTTCTGCAGCTAGTGGCCTTGCTCATTTGCATATGGAAATTGTTGGCACTCAAGGTAAGAGCAGATATCATGGTTACAAACATTTAGCGGCAATAGATTCTAAAGTAAGCACTATCTTATATGGTATCAAGCCTCCTGCAACTTATTTTGCTGCACAAAAATAACAAATATGCTACCACTGTCATATGCTGCTTTTAATAAACAAGGCGACCAAAGAGGTATATTTACACAAATGTATGCATCATTCTGGGACATTTAAAAGAATGTAGCATGGTAATGAGATGTCTTTATCTAGCAAAGCGCGGGGACTGTGGCCTACTTGCAACCCTCAAAATGATGCAATAAGAGAGTCTGTAGGTGGCAGTAGGGCCTTTGCTGGCAATCAAATCACTAATTGTAAAGCCCGGACTCCTTTTTCGTTGGTTCTTTTAGCAATAAACTCTAACAACACACAGTGGTGGTAATTCATTGACTAGAATTCGAAAGGGTATTCCTTATTTAAAGTAAATAGAACTTTTTACAAGTGTATTATAAACTAGTAAATAGATTATTGTAATCTATAATAAAAGGTCTGAAGTTTACCTGCATTATATGTCCTAGTCCTCTTCGTTTTTTTAAACCAAGTAGAGCAAGCCTTACAAGAAACTTTCAGCCTGTGGCAAGCAAATGTTTTATGAAGTAACTGTATTTATCTGTTGTGTTTGGATATATATAGATTCAAATATAAACTTTTGCCTGATCTCTCATGCACACATACAAATATTAGTTAAAGGAAAGCTATACTCCCAAAACGAATACTTGAGCAACAGATGAAGTTGCATATTAAAGAGTCTTATCTTATCTTTCCTTTGATTAGTGGTTTGTCCTCTTCACAGTTTTTTTTTTTTTCCTCTGCGTCTTTGTGGATAATGACAGCCAAAAACAAAGATATATGCTTAAGCAAGCACACTAAAGATGTCACACTCTCTCTGTTTATAGGAAAGCCTGGAATTGCTCACAGGGATCTTAAGTCTAAGAATATTCTGGTAAAAAAGAATGGAATGTGCGCTATTGCAGACTTGGGTCTTGCTGTAAGACATGATTCTGCCACTGACACTATTGACATTGCTCCAAACCAGAGAGTCGGTACCAAAAGGTATATATACAACTTGCAATTTAAAATGTCATTTTCATTGTTTCATTTGTTCTAATAACTTTCAACATTGTTTATGTGGTTATAGGTATATGGCCCCTGAAGTCTTGGATGAGACAATAAACATGAAACATTTTGATTCCTTCAAATGTGCTGACATTTACGCTCTGGGTCTGGTTTATTGGGAAATTGCCCGCAGGTGCAGTACTGGAGGTATGTTCCTTTTCAACCACATTATAGCTGCTTAGAAAAGAACAATTGTCAAAATACACATGGAACTCTGATTTGTGTGTGGTATTGATAAAAGAAGTAGAAAACTGGGCACGTAACTTACTTTCTATAACTTTAAAGGTTTGTTGTTCAAGGCCAATTTAACAACAGTAAATTGCCTTTTTTCTGAGCATCAATTTCCAAACAATATGGGCCCCCTGACTATGCCACGTGATTGCTGTTAAAATCAGTTGGGGAAAGATTTAGTTGCCTTTCCACAGAGCTATTCATTGCCTGGCCAGCAGAAATGCCCAGAATTGCTATATTTGCCTTATAATTTGAGAGTGAAATTTTAACATGGCTTTTAAATAAAGAATGAAACTGTTTCTAAAAAAATAGTGATCCTGTTGTTTGCTCTGCAGGACAAAAGGGTCTTAGACCTTGCAGAAATACGTGACTATGCTTTGGGTGGGCTAGCAGCTGAGCCAATCGCATACAGACTTTCCATCAAGTCCCACCTGCTCAGCTTTTATAAAGTACAGGTACTATATACAGTCTTCCGTTATCCGGAAGCCTGTTATCAAGAAAGTTCCAAATTACAGAAAGGCTGTCTCCCATAAACTCGGTTTTATCCAAATAATCCAAATGTTAAAAAATTTTCTTTTTCTCTGTAATGATAACAGTACCCTGTACTTGATCCAAACTAAGACATAATTCATCTTTATTGGAAGCAAAAGCAGGCTAATGGTTTATTTAATTGTTACATGATTTTCTAATAGACTTAAGGCATGAAGATCCAAATTACAGGAAGATCCATTATCAGGAAAACCCCAGGTCCCGAGCATTCTGGATAACTGGTCCCATACCTGTAATTGCCTTGGCTTGATAGTGTACAAGTGACTTGCAGTAGAGCACCCAGAGCTGATTGGGTGCTGTATGTAACAGCACTCATGAAGTTCATCACCTCTGTAAATGATGCCTTGATCAACCCCATCTGATTCTCACTTGTTCTCCAGTCAAGCTCAGTCTCACCAGATTATGCTTATTATGGTCTTGTTTTAAATCTTTCAGCATTTTTATTTTTTTTTTTCATTTTTTTTAGGTTTTCACGAGGAATATCAGCTTCCCTTTTATGACCTTGTTCCTTCAGATCCATCGATTGAAGAAATGAGAAAAGTAGTGTGTGACCAGAAGCTGCGACCAAACATACCTAATTGGTGGCAAAGTTATGAGGTATGAGTGTAGAAATAAGAACCATTTTAGAATTTTTAACTTGTAATATTAAAGCTATTATATGTAGAAATTACATTGCTATAAATATATTTAATATTTTATCCAATAATTTGTTAGGGTGAAGGTGGTTGTGGAAGAAGCATAGTGATTTTCCCTTAGGAAGATCACTATAATGTGATTGAAATGTTGGAATTCTTTTGTTTGTCTTAAAATCAGTTACTGTAACTGAGCCTGTTGAGTGTAGTATTTTTTTTGTACACATTCTACCTGCACCCAGGCATGCTGAATTTTTGTTTGGTGAGTGCATACATGCGCGCGTGTATATATGTATATTCCTGAAGACGGCTCAAGTGAGAGAGCCTAACCGTTGAATAAAAATTGGTATTCATTTTATTATAAAGCCTTTATATCAGTTTTTAGAGAGAGAGAGAGAGATATCAGTGGACTACATTGAAAACATCAAAATCATTTTATTTGTTTTTAAGGGTTAGATCTCCTTTAAACTCAGGGTTGCTGACGTTCAAATAGAACTGTTAAGCCAAAAGCCTGATATTTTTGCTCAAATCTCTCAATTCTCTATCAATTTATTTTTTGGATTTAGAGCCCTTCTTTATTATATCAGAGACTAAATGAAATAAAATGTATCATTTATGCTGATAAAGTTGCTAAAATGACATGAAGTATGTTGCACAGGTAGCATTTATTGGGTGTATAAATTGCAGATGTTATTCTAGAAGACAGCTTCAGCTTGTGGTATGCAGTAAATCTGGTAAGATTGTTGTTGCTTTTTATTTGTAACAAACTGTTTTGATCTCTTAATCAGGCTCTCCGAGTTATGGGGAAGATGATGAGGGAGTGCTGGTATGCCAATGGTGCAGCCAGGCTGACCGCTCTGCGCATTAAAAAAACCCTGTCACAGCTCAGTATACAAGAAGATGTGAAAATCTGAAAACTCCCAAGAACTCCCCGAGAAAATGTGGAAAAATCATACAAGCTGCCATGATGTAGTACATAAGTATGAGGCCTACCTCAGAGTTCCTTCCCAGACAACTGCCAGTTGAACAGTGGGGCCTTTTTGGGTCTCAATGGAAGAGAACCGCACACTGCGTAAATTCTTGGTTTGGGTATGAAACAGGAAACCGCCCCCCCCCCCCAAAACCACCTCACCCTCAACAGAAGAGCATGAAGATACAGAATCAACTCTAGCTGATTGCAACAATGCCTACTTTTTCTTTTTAAACAGAATATTCCGTGGCACCCCTCTCATTCGTATAGGGCATAACCCACTTCATCTAGCTTGTATGTTTGAAAAGTTCACGTTTTTGGCCACTGCATAAGACAACGTCCATTCACCTAACTAGGTTGAGTTTTATTAAGCAAGCTGAGGTTTGTCTTGGGACTTACTTAAGTCACAGACAAGGAGACTTCCCTTTTGAGGATGGTTAATCTCGCTTTCAGGCAATGTAAAAAGTGACTCTGGAGCTTGAAAGGAAAGATTACACAGACTGCGTCCATGCATGTGCAGATTGTGTGTCGCTCTTTTTGACCTGTGTTTTGTAGGTGCACACGTGTACATGTGAGCTTGTCTGCATGCGCAAATATAAAGCTCCACTTTTTTGAGGTGTCTTTTAGGTCACCTTAGTGACACTTCATGTATTTTTGCATACAGGGTCACTTGTCACCTAGTTTTTGCAAAATCCAACTTTGCGCTGATTTTTTTTTTTTTCTTTTTTTTTTCACATCTCGCCACACGCTTCCTAAAAAAAACAAACCAGGAGATTCATGCTGGTGAGAACTATTGGCAATAGAAATCTTATCAATAACAGACCCTCAGCTTGCGCTGTCCAAGAGGATTAGAAGAGAGGTGTGGGAACCTGCAAAAATCCATCATTTGTCAATGAATCTCAGGTGTCAAGCATTTGCCAACAGCAGGGATTTTAATGTTTGTGCTCATTAACCAGGCATCAACGAGACAAGGTTCTTCTGGCCTGATTTCACGAAGATGTACTATGATAAGGAAGCGGTATTGATATGATAAGGTGTGGATGAGTAATTCAAGCATGAGCCTATGCTGGGCACTTGCTCCAGGGTTCAGCTATAGGCAGGAAGAGCTGCATGGTTTGTATTTGAGCGACACATGACATTTTAATACCGAATCTTAGTTGAATGGGAGAAATTTTGGTTCGGCATCTACACTACAATAACTCTGAAGCCATATCTTTTAACTGGAGTGTTTTTTGAGACTTTGTTTTTGTTCTTTTTTTTTATTTTCCGTTTTAGGGGACACTGGGGATTTTAACTTTTTTAAGTATTATAATGCTTTGTAAAAAAAGAAAATGAAAACCTAAAAAAACTCTCTCTAAATATATACACTCATACATAATTATAAATATTACCTCTCAGCCTATCGTTTGTATAGAAATCACTACAGATACCAAATGCGCCAAGCTATATTTACACTGGAACTATTTGTACTTGTACCTGGAATTTTCTTCTAAAAGCTGGAATGAATCTGTCCCTTTCTTCCCTCTGCCCCATCCTAGTTACATGTCATGTTTTTTATAATGTACTGTCATTGTCTGTTCTATTCAGGTGTACACCATTTTCTGTGTGTATCCTTCAGGGGTTTTCATGATGTGTTCAAAGTGATTATATTTTTTCTGCTTTCTGTGCAGAACTTTTAATAACACTCCCAATTTTCATATTGGAGGTTTGTGTCAGCCTCACACCGCTCACTGTCGTACTAAGTTGAAGCTACCTTGTGCGTTCATCGGGTGTACGGAAAAGACTTTAAGGGGGTGAGTAATCCGTGTCAGTAGAGCTGTTGTGTCCGTGCGTACAGCATTTGTCCTTAGAGTTCAACGCGCAGTTGTTTTTTTTCTTTTTTGTTGTTTTTTTATTATTAATGTCGGGCAAAAATATTTTGTAGAATTTACTACAGTTGCATTTTGCTGGATACGGATTGATCTGCTGTAGACCGTTTATTTTAAGATAAAGGCATCCAGTTGTACCGTTGCAGATTCAGTGACCTTTTAGGCTTTTCCTTTTGATGCACTTCTATACTGTTTGTGTTTTGATTGGAAGCAGCAGATCCCTGTTGAACCCTTCTCACTGAGAGGTATGAAATTAAAGCTTGAGCATAATCAAAATAATTAAAGGGATACTGTCATGGGGAAAAATGTATTTTTCAAAATAAATCAGTTAATAGTGCTGCTCCAGCAGAATTCTGCACTGAAATCCATTTCTCCAAAGTGCAAACAGATTTTTTTTTTAGATTTAATTTTGAAATCTGACATGGGGCTAGACATATTGTCCGTTTCCCAGCTGCCCCCAGTCATGTGGCTTGTGATCTGATAAACATCCGTCAATCTTTTCTGCTGTAACCCCTCCCCCCCCCCCAGCAGCCTAACAACAGAACAGTGTGAAGGTAACCAGATAACAGCTGCCTGGTAGATCTAAGAACAGCACTCCATAGTAAAATCCAAGTCCCACTGTGACACATTCAGTTACATTGAGTAAGAGAAACATCCTGACAGAAAGCCGTTCCATCCTAAAATGCTGGCTCTTTATGAAAGCACATGACCAGGCAAAATGGCCTGAGATGACTGCCTGCACACCAATATTACATCTAAAATACACTTGCTGGTTTAGGAATGAAATTTAACTTAGAAGTAAAAATCATGACAGAATGCCTTTAACTTACTGCAAGCTTTCTGGAGGTTAGGCCATTAGTCTTCGAACACACAATTGCTTATGCTTGCCTTATTTAGGCCAATTTATTGTGCCGTGTGTCAACAAGATGTGAAGGCACCTCAAAGGTAATGTGCATTTTGACTTTACACTTTCTTTTTTTTTTTACTCATTTAGTTAGACGGTGTGCTAATTCATTTGTACACTATTCATATCCATTGCAGTCCTTCATGTTCTTGCAGGTAGATGTACCTGGAGTTGTTGCCAACTACAAGACTGAAGGCCACCATTAATCTCCATTTTCTTCTGCAAGCTGGGTCCCTTTGTTTAGTGCCTAAAGGGACGTTCAATCTGTTCATCAGGTTTGCTTTTACCTTGCCGTCTCCCCACCCCCAGCCATTTTTTTGACAAAGTGTTCTTTGTTATGCATGATTTGCCTAGAAGGCACCTGGGCAGTGCTCCAGGTATAGTTCGGCTATCCTCATTATAGGGATCATAATGCTTCGCTCCATCTGATATACGTCAGCATTTGTTGAGGAATTGCATTTGTGTAACCACTACTATATTCATTTATGGCAAGTGATCTCTACACTGCTTATGTCAGGTGTAATGTTAAAATCTGAAGAGAAACTGCTATGTCACGTTTTCCATTGTGGAATCGTTCAGTGAATTAATGGCCGCTCCGGTGTTTTTATTTGTACAGAAGGTGATTTTTTTTTTTCTAGCTTTTCAACTGATTGATTACTTTAAAGGCCACAAGCAGTTAAGCATAGTGTAAACTGATGTTTTTGAGTTGGATTGTAGCATGAAATGTAATTTATTTCTCAGGATGTCCAAAAAAATGTTTTACAGCAGGGATATGTAACTTTTGGTGCTGCAGCTGTAGCAGAACTACATATCTCAGCATTCAGGGAAGGAGTTCTGCTTCTGCAACAGCTAAAGTATCGTCAATACCTGTCCCTGTTTGATAGTAATTAAGAGTGTGGCACACATGGGGTTTGGACCACCACAGTGCACTCAGGTGTTACACTACCACTCATTTTGCTGTTAGTCACTACCAGTGTACTTCGATAGTCAGAGCATTTCGCATGCTTTCTTATGGTAAGCGGTGATGGGTGATTTGGGATTAGTGGTGATTCTCCATAATAGCACTGCAGCAGTCTAGGGGGCAGATTCGCTAAAGGGCGAAGTGGGCGTCACTAGTGAAAATTTGCCAGAAATCTCATCCGCAGGGACCACCAATTCATGGGTGTAGAGGACAATTCACTAGCGAATAAGACCTTTGATAGCATTCGTTCCCTATCACCAGGTGACTTTTCGCTCTGGCAAACAGTCGTTACTCGCAAATTCACGAAGATGCAAATTTTACTTACGCCAGAGTTTACTTTGCCACCTCAGACCAGGTGAACTGATAAAAGAAGTAACATCTTCCCCAATCTTGTGTCAGTGACATCATATCCTGTATGTCGGAATTGCATTATTAAAAAAACGCTGGCGACTTTTACTTTTTTAAAGTGGGATTGCCTTCAAAAGTCTGAACTATTAAGATTTGTGTGAGGAATTTTTTTAAAACTAATTTGAGGGGCATGCCACATTTGTATAAGGATGGGCTCATGTCTAGGGCATTAAAGGGATCTCCTCTGTCTTTATTATAGCTCATTGGACATGTGTTTAAATAAGTGGCCACTTCAAGCATTTGCACCAACATCACTATTAAAGACGTCCATACGACTTTTAGGTGCCAGCCCTATTCAAAGTAACCTAAGTGTAAGTGTTAGAGAAGTTTCGCTGGGCAGAAATGAACCGTGCTAGGAAATGCTTGCGCAGCGTTCAGCTGCTGAGATGCAACTTTGCATTTGAGTGAATTAGCGTAGTGGTAACGAATTTGCGCCTGGTGAAGTGTCGCGTAGTGTCAAATCGGTCGCTGGAGAAAATTCTCCCTTTATTGAATTTGCCCCTATATGTGCTATAGCCCATACATGCATTATCAGCAGGGACAGCATTTCTCTGTATGGTCTGCTCTGCTGTGCTGATTGGAAGGCTCTATACATTGTATAGCTTGCCCTTCATATCAGAGCAGTTTTGTTTAAGTTGCATTTTATATATGACAATGCTATTCTTTACCATTAGAAATAAACATGCTGTGGTTTGTTGTGATGTCCTTTTAACCCTTATTAGCAAAGGAGCATCTGCCAAATACACACACAGAAGCAAACTAGGCCCAAAGTAATCGCCTGCAGCAGTGTACTTAACTGCTGGTCTTTAGAAAGTGTCTGCTACACAAAACAAAAGTCTATAGGCTGCAAATCAATATATAGCATTAAATATTGACAACGTCTAGTTGTTGGCCTTGAAACGGAAATGTTTGAATACATAGACCTAGGGATCTCAGCCTATATAAACCAAGTCCTTGCAAGCTTGTCATATTTAACCCTTAGGCCTCACTGTTTTTTGCAGAAATGGGTAAGCACCTGCTCGGAAACAAATGTAAGCATAATAATCGTATTGTAATATTTTATATTAGGAATATAAAACTTTTGGGTTTTTTTAGGCTCCCAGTTCATAAGCCTTTTCATTGCAGCAGAAAAAGATGCTGAAAGTGTGTACTTGATTGTAAGTGACACTGGGCTCCCAAGTTGAGAAACCGCAAGGAAGACCAAGGATATCTAGCAAGGTCCTATGTATGTTGTTTTGAAGACCATTCATAGACAATCTATTGTTCTCAAGCAATTGCAGATCTACATATTCTTCATATTCTACATAAGTCTTCTTACTACATATAAAATAGGATACATGTGCAAAGATCGATCTCTTAGGTTGACAGGCAGATTGTATACTAGTTTGAGACTGAATTGGCCGGTACAGGCCCTGATTTGGTGACCCTATTTATTTGGTTATGGATCATCTCATTGTCGATCAGTTAGCCAGGCTCTCGATCAGTTAGCAAAGCTCTCGTTCTTGATCAGTTAGCCAGGCTCTTTAGTCTTGAAGGAATCAAAAGTCCCTAGAGGAAATCTGCAGATACAGGCAGGAGACCATACAAACACTTTGCTGATATCACCCAAGTCAGAATTGAACTCAGGACCCCAGCAGTGCTACCATAAATATATGCTGTGATATCAATGTCTGTGAATTGGATTTAGCAACAATGCTGGCATATTAAGAAAACAGCAAGCACTCCTGGAGCCACTCGTAGGTAAAAACAGCTTTTATACGCGTTTCGTATCTCACCGATACGTAGTCATAGGCTATGCCATGCCTATGACTACGTATCGGTGAGATACGAAACGCGTCAGGATTGTATGGTTTAACCGACTGAAATAAAAGCTGTTTTTACCTATGAGTGGCTCCAGGAGTGCTTGCCGTTTTCTTCATATCTCTTCACTCACCCCAGCTACGGGTTTGGGGCGATGCACCCGGGCCACCCTTCGAGTTTGGTGAGTGCCTTTTTCTAAATAAGCTGCCATTGAGTTAACTTGCGGGATTGAACACACGTGCAGGACCTGGGGTTCTTATACACCCGGGTCATGAGAATTTAGGGGTGAGCTTAATTACACCCTTTGGAATGTTAAGATGTTCACATAATGTAGTTTTCCCGTGGTCATTGACTTTTAATAAGATTATTTGAGCCGCAAATTCCTTTTTTTCTGTATCAATGCTGGCATATTGCCTTGTTGGCCACAATGCACTCCTGTGAATAGCCATCAAAACTGCTAGGCACATTGTTCTGAATCTTAGTGTCCCCAGAAATGTAGGTATATATATTTTTTTTTAATATTTTTCAATGAGCAGCTTTACTTACACAATACAGCCGCCTGGCACCTTTATGCTTACAGAAAGGCAGTCGGCTAGCTAAACCATTGAGTGGGTGATTGTGTTGGCTTTTCAATGATGCCACTAGCCTCTCCATTCTACATTCAAGCGGTGACTGAATCATTTTGAGATATTGTGCAGAAAAGCAAATGATGGAATACAAAATGTGATTTGATTGACTCATGCAGAGGCTTTAAATTTATTATGGCCAAGTCAAGACTCAGGGTTTCAGCTCTCTACACCATTTGTAGCAAAGTGTAGACTAAGTACAAATAATAAGTGAGGAGCAGACAAATCTACTATATCTAGCGATATACAGATCATAAAACATACACCAAGTAAGAAAATCACTGGGTTAAAAAGTTATCACATGTGCATCTTGCGACTGTTCTTGAAGCTTTATTTTTGCAGCATGTTTATTTTTAAAGGTATAAAATGCTTCCAGTGAAAAGATATTGGATTACTTTAAGGCAATCCTTCTTGAGCCAGGAGGTGCCATCGTTCATTGCCATGTTCGGGTGGGTTGTGGTCACCCTCTGGCTCTAGAAGAGATGGATTTGGTACTTCTCATCCAGGTTCTCATTGTTTTGGATAAGGACTGTAAAAGAACCACTTAGACACTTTACCTCCTCAGTATGCAAAATGTAAATAAACTGTATGATAGAGAATCTTTTGTTAATATAAAAAGCTTTTCAGTTTCTGCTGTACATTAAAAGTTTGTTTTATTCATGTTATTTGTGTGTCTTGTATTACTGTGTAACTACATAAATCCCCATATGATTTAAAGCATTGATCCCCAACCAGTGGCTCTTAAGCAAAATGTTGCTCCCAGTGACCTCAAAGCAGGTGCTTATTCTTGAATTCCTAGCTTGGAAGCAAGTTTTAGTTGCATAAAAACCATGTGCAGAACTTCCTGTAGGCTGCCAGTCCACATAGTGGCTACCAAATAGGCAATCACAGCCCTTATTTGGCATCACCCAGGGACTTTTTTCATGGTTGTGCTGCTCCCCAACTCTTTACGTTTGAATGTGGCTCATGGGTAAAAAAGGCTGGAGACCTTTGCTTTAAAGGAACAGAAACGCTATACTTTTTAATGAAAAAAAAAATGTAGTCTGCATGTATCCAACACTAAGCCTATGCTGCACCAACGTTATTATTTTCAGAGATTTATTTATAAATACCATCTTAACCGCTTCTATCATTGATCCCAAATAGGGCCATTGGACAATCGTTTTAATTCCCTGTGCATTGTTACCTGTCAGGGGACTGTGATTGAGCTGGAAAAGAACTCGATGGCCTTGTACCAAACATTGCAGCAGTTTATTCTTGGAGAGGTATTTAACAGGCAATGATTGTTGTTTCTGAACATTTAATATGGACTTCGTCTTATACAAACAAGAAATGTAAATGTTCTGTTTCTGATAATCAAGATAATCTTCATTATCCCACTCTCTGCAATCTGTAGGAGCCGATCACTTTGCTAGAACGTGTATTAGATCTAACTGATCATCAAAATTTGACTCTAGATTCCTGCATGGGGAGAAAATGAGAGACCGATTGATGAGAGGGGGACAGTGAAGATAAAATGGGCAAATCCCTAACCTGAGCACATCAACTTTCTGTGACTAATACAATATACAGAGTGTTTTTTTTTTTTTTGTTCCTTGTAGTGTACAGATAATCCTCCTACATAATGAACATTTGCTAACAGAACAGTCACAACAAAGAGTGAAGGGACTTGTATACTCTATTTACCTCACAAGGACCAGTTATGCAGGAGCCTCAGTTCTCCTATTTAGCTCAAGTAATAAAAACATTTGATTAAAACCAGCAAATGTTTGTTTAGCCCAAACCCTATTCAATGCACTTATGTTAAGCATATTCAAAGTGGGACCTTGGCAATTGTCAAGAAGACTGATGGAACCTATAGCTAGAATAGTTAGTGACCATGGAACAGTTTCTTTCAGATCAACATAAGATAAGTTTAGTCTCATAAGAAAGAGGTTGATCGCTGCATGAATGTGGCCTAGAATAACGCAAGCACATCACCTGCATATTTCACTTGTTGTTTGATACATTGCTGCCCAGATAATATGGTTTGATAGTGAATTTTAATTGTGAGCATATTAAATATATTTGGTCATTTTTTTTTTCTAAGACAATATTTCATAAACAACTACAATTTCCATATTCCAATACCTCAAGTGTATATCAGCGTTAAAAAAACTTAGAGAAAAAGGTGTGTGTGTATATATATATGTGTATGTGTGTGTGTATATATGTGTATATATATATATATATAGTCAAATACAAGAGTCCTCTGCACTCAACCCATTATCAATATATTTAAGACAGAGACATTTTGTGCATACTGCTACTGAAAAATGCCTTACCCTTTAAACAAAACAGGGATTGTTTGTCCATATATTGCAATATATTTAAGCTGGCCAACTACGTCAAAGTCATCCCATATCTGGCCAGTCCTATGCTCAATTTTCATCTGATTCATTAAGAATTCTATTGCTTCATTATACATTTTACAAAGGGACTAGGTTTTACCTGCAACTTACTTGCTGCTTTCAAAGTAAACCCCCATACTTGGCTTGGCAATGAGGGTGTGGCCACAAAATACATATAGTCAAATACAAGAGTCCTCTGCACTCAACCCATTATCAATATATTTAAGACAGAGACATTTTGTGCATACTGCTACTGAAAAATGCCTTACCCTTTAAAAGGGCAGCCAAGTATGGGGGTTTATTTTGAAAGCAGCAAGTAAGTTGCAGGTAAAACCTAGTCCCTTTGTAAAATGTATAATGAAGCAATAGAATTCTTAATGAATCAGATAAAATTGAGCATAGGACTGGCCAGATATGGGATGACTTTGACGTAGTTGGCCAGCTTAAATATATTGCAATATATGGACAAACAATCCCTGTTTTGTTTAAAGGGTAAGGCATTTTTCAGTAGCAGTATGCACAAAATGTCTCTGTCTTAAATATATATATATATATATATATATATATATAAAAATTATGATGTGGTAATTCTAGTGATGCTTTAATTCTGTGAAAGCATATATTTATAGGCACACTCCACCCTCGCCATACAAAACACATTTTGCAATGTGCTGAGCAATCCGAGTAAATAAGATGTACATTTGTGTTCAGAATTATAGCCGTGTCTAAAAAAATTATTAAAACTCAAAATCCTTATAATAGCTTTTATTTCCATACACAAATACATTTGGATCAATGCACATTCTATTCCAAATCAAAACATGACGAAAAATGTATCAAATTTGTGTTATTCGTTTACAGAAAGTGAAGAAAATAGAATATTAGGCTGTTCCAAAGAATAGCAGTGTCTACATTCTTCTTTACAGACTCAAACATTCACTGAAAACTGTTTCAAGATTTTGCTTTCCTTTGAATGACTGAACTAATATTTAGTTGTATAATCAGTTTTTCTGAGAACTGCTGCACATCTGTGTTACATGGAGTCCACCAACTTCTGACACCTGTTACATTCTACAATTCTTCTGCTTTTCTTGCTTTTGCCTCAATTGGATTAAGGTTTAGGGATTGGGCTGGCCACTCCATAATGCCAATCTTATTGATCAAGAACCAATATGTTTCTGGTTTATTGGTGTGTTTGGTTTTGTTGAAACCCCCTCTTCGGCATAAGGCAACATGAGCTCTTCAAGTATTTTGATGTATTGAAACTGATCCATGATCCCTGGTATATGATAAATAGGCCCAACACCATAGTATGAGAAACATCCCCATATCATGATGCTTGTGCCACCATGTTTCACTGTCTTCACACTGTACTGTGGCTTGAATTCAGTGTATGGGGGTCGACTTTGCGGGGGCTTCTTGCCGATAGTTTGGCTTCACATAGGCGTCTTCTAATTGTAACAGTATCACAGGGAACTTTACACCTTCTTTGATCTTCCTGGAGCTGATCTTTGGCCAAGTCTTTGCCATTGTGGCTGTTCTATCCATGTAAATGGTGGTTTTCCGTTTTCTTCCATGTTTTTCCAGTTTTGGTTAAGATTTATAAGCATTTGAGTTCATTTTAGCTGAGCAGCCTATCAGTTTCTGCAATTCTTTATACGGTATGTTCTCCCCTCTCCAGTCAACTTTTTAATCAAAGTACGCTGTTCTTCTGAACAATGTCTGGAACAACCCATGCACTATAACCAGCATGCACATCATTTGCTCCTTCCTTAAATAAGGGCCATAAATGACACCTGAATGACACAAAAATGAATGACCTCACTAATTGAACTCCACACTGCTATTATTTGGAACAAGCCTCAATTAATGATTCAAGTACACAGAATCAGCAGCATGTCATGTCTGTTGGTTTTTTCTTACTCTACTAAACCTACTAGTAAATGATTTGCCATGTAGAAATATAATTTCTACCAAAAACATTGATTGATCAGTTTGTTAATGTTGGACTGCTGTTATTCTGAACACAACTATATATATCTCCACACCAACGATCAAAAATGTTTTTATGATGGAACTAGAAGATTCTCAGATGTAACACTGGGGGTTATTTATCAACACTGGGCAAATTTGCCCATGGCCAGTAACCCCTGGAAACCAATCAGATTGCTGCATTTATTATTCTGCATTTATTATTCTACTTGCTGCTGGCTTTAAAAAGCTCATCACTCATTGGTTGCTATAGGTAACTGCCCATGGGCAAATTTGCCCAGTGTTGATAAATGAGCCCCACTGTGTTCCAGTGATGGTTTTAAAGGAGAAGGAAACCCAGTCGGCACAAAAACCCTCCCCCCTCCCCTGTGTTGCTTCCCCTCCCTCCTCCCCCCTGGCCTACCTGTCTCGCTGGGCAAATGCCCCTAACTTGTTACTTACCCTTCTGCGCAGGTCCAGTCTATGGAGTTCACCGACGCCATCTTCTTCCAAGCGATCTTCCTGCTTTGACCGCCATTTTGGCGCATGCGCAGTAGGAGCATTTCGCCGGTACGGATCTACTCCGCATGTGCCAAAAGTCACAAAGTTTTCGTGACATTTGGCGCATGCGCAATAGATCCGTAAAAGAAGCAGGAAGAAGATCGCTTGGAAGAAGATGGCGTTGGTGAACTCCGTAGACTGGACCTGCGCAGAAGGGTAAGTAACAAGTTAGGGGCATTTGCCCAGCGAGACAGGTAGGCCAGGGGGAGGAGGGGGGAGGGTTTTTGCACCGACTGGGTTTCCTTCTCCTTTAATGTTAAAGGTGGGTACAGGTAAGCCTGTGTTATCTAAATCTGTTCATGAATTAAGGAAAATCTTAGTGATTATTAAAATGTATTCAGAGGTAAGTGCACAGAAGCTCACACACTTGTATAGTGCAATACTCCAATATCAGAAATGGTCATTTAAATGAGGAAGTCAAAGAATGCCATCAACTGGTTAAAGTTGGTAATGCAGCAGATGGGCTTTCTTTTCTAGGATTCCATTTAAAGGAATACTATCATTGGTAAATGTATTTTTTTTTTTTCCAAAATGCATCAGTTAATAGTGCCGCTCCTGCAGACTTTTTTTTTTTTATATTTAATTTTGAAATCTGACATGGGGCTAGACAGTCTCAAACAGAAAATGATTAGATTGATAAACCTTCAGTCTTTCTCCTGACAGTCCAGATACAATCTCTTCAAGTATTAATACAAAATGTCCAACAAAATGACCAGTGCTAGCCGTGCAGCGCTGGCCATTTAGTTGGACATGGGGCTAGACATAATGTCAGTTTCCCAGGTGTCCCCAGTCATGTGTATTTTGCTCTGATAAACTTCAGTCACTCTTTACCCAAAATAGAACTCTGTTGCACCCCACGGAGAACCTTACTCCAACTAGAGAATGTTCCACTGACAACCACCCTCTGTACTGTTCACAATCCTTTGCAGAAGATTTGACCAACAATTATGGATTTGGTATATTCCTACAAGATAAGGCAAACTTCTGAATAGAGACTTGCATGGGCGTAAGTTGTTTGACCCACTCCTGATCTGCAGCCAGAACAGTACTTCTCAATTTTACCTTTTAGACCAGCAGCTGACCCCCATGGTGCTTTACCCACAGACTGACCTACTAACTGCCGAGCGTTCTGGAACAAGAAAGTGCCATCATCTGTGACATCGGAGAATTGCTGGTAGGAAGGAATTAAGTGAAACTACTGTGAGTCTTGCCAGTATAAGATATATTTAGTGTTCACCATCTTAAAGGAGTGGTTCACATTTTAGTTAACTTTTAGTATGTTACAGAATGGCTAATTCTAAGAAACTTTTCAAATGTCCTTCATCTTTTCTATTTTGTAGCTTTTGATGTATTTAACATCTTCATCTGTCTTCCGAGATTTCAAATGAGTGTCACTGACCCCATCTAAAAAACGAATGCTCTGTAAGGCTACAAATGAATTGTTGTTGCTTTATTATTCGTCTTTCTATTCAGGCCCACTCCTAATCATATCCCAGTCAAATCAATGCATGGTTGCTAGGGTAATTTGAACCCTAGCAACCAGACGGCTTGAAAACACAAACCGGAAACCCGCTGAATAAAAAGCTAACTTAAAACCCACAAATAATGGAAAAATGAAAATCAACCGCAAATATTCTCAGAATATTGCTCTTTACATCATACTGAAAGTTAATTTAAAAGTGAAAAAAAAAAAACTCTTTAAAATTACTGGCCAATCGTCATTTGTACCCAAACATCACATGGTTGTACATGATATATTAGATTCTCATTTACTCCTCCTGTGTCTGACATCAACTGCACGGAGAAGGAGACGGTGCCTGGAGCGCTGTAGCCATTGACTGGATGTCAGTAACATTTGGGGGCAGCTGTGGGGTCAGTGCCAATAGCAGTAAATCTGCTACTTCCACAGTTAAAGGAAACGTAAACCCTAAATGCAAATGAATGTAAAATTGCTCAGAACTTTATTCTAAGCACATCTGTACTTTTATTAGCACATTTATAGAGTCCTAATGAAATAAAATTAAAACAGCCTCGTCTCTTGGTCATTTCTTTTCAACTGTGCTACAGTTTGTAGAACATTTTAAAAGCAGTACAGGAAAATCCTCTGATGTTGCTCTGTTTACAAAACCATAAAGCTGGCCATAGACGCAAAGATCCGATCATACGAATCGAGGATTCGTCCGATTTTCGGACCGTGTATTTGGGAATGAATGTGAATAAGTAGACCTTGACATTTGTCAAGGTCTACTTTTTTCGTCCGGCAGAGATCGGTTGTTTGGTCGATCGGCCAGGTTAAAAGATCGGCTGCCGATAATATCTCTGCATGTATTGCCGATCTTTTGATTTTCAGTGGGAGACTGTCACCAGCTTTGTCGGACATAACTTTCGTACGATTGCTGCCAGGGGCAGAACATCGGCTGATCTTTTCTTTTACTTCTTTATTTGATTGGAATGGTTAGTGGCAGGTCGGGAGATGGGGAAGTCCGATTGTTGGAGGATTCGAACGATCGGATCTTTGCATCTATGGCTAGCTTAAGGGAAACAGTGGAGAAGAATCATACAATGGAGAAGAGGTGCTTAGGGAAGGGAGATGTGATAAGGAGCAATGTAATTATTCTGCCGCACACCTGTAATTCACATATACTGCAATGGCGGTGCTGGTCCTCCGTTGGCCCAGCCAAGTTCCCTAGTGACAACAATCGTTTGAAACATAAATGCACACACACAAAATGATGCAGACGGGGGATTGACTCCTTTTATTATGCCACCAGAAATTCAAAGTTTCGGGGGGGAATACTCCATCAGGATCTGATGATGGGAGGGTTTCTCCCCCAAAATGTTGAATTTCTGGTGGCATAATTTTGTGTGTGTGCAAATATATAAGGAGACCACAGCATAAATTCTCTGACTCTTTATTCACCAGTAGGTCCTTCCAGCAGACACAAGACCATCCACTGAAGTGGTTGTATTGGCTGATACATTTGTTTTAATAACGGGTTGGATGGCTTTTTTAGTAAGTGAGTAAAAACGTGGGCTGCTGAATTTGCTTTGAGTACAGGTTGAGCCAGGGACTGGTCCTATTGCCATGTTGGAGTCAGGAAAGGTTTTCACCTTCCTCTGGATAAACTAGAACTAAGACAGGTTTTATTTAGACAAAAAGATTGAACTTTTTGCTCATGTATAAAATGTAACCGTGGTATGAGTGGTGACATGGTAGTGGACCCAGACCCCACGTTTATTCTGGGGAGATTATAAGATTAGTGGCTTTACACCAGGTTTTTCTTCTTTTTTCTAAGTGACATAACTAACTTGCACGTTGGTTCCCTTATTGTGTGCAGTTCTACAGTGTGTACCTGTTTTTATAATTCATATACAAGTTTTTTCATATTCAAGACAGTGCAGCATTATGTTACTGAGCAGATATAAGAACAGTACAGTGTTATTTTCTGGAGTCTTATATTAGAAGCAGATACTAATAATCCCAGTTCCACGTCAACGAAACATTGTTTTGTGTCTGCACTGCACAACATGACTCCGAAGCCTGTTCGATACAGAGCAGGAACTGTCACCAGTTGAGGAATGTGGTGAACTCCCTTTTTCCTTCTAGGCTTTTCTATTATATTGGAAATGATTGGGGATGTATTCAAGTGTATCGTGGGCAGGGCCGCCATCAAGGGGGGACAGGGGGGACAAGGGTACCGGGCCCGGGCATGAAGGGGGGCCCGGCAGCGCTGCATTTTTTGAAGATCCGGGCCCCCCTTACGAGCGCCCGAGCCGTACGTCTTGCCTCTGTGCTGCCGAATGCGGAAGTGCCGAAAAGCCGATGCGCCGAAAAGACCCGAAGTCACGGAAAAAGCCGAAGTCACGAAGCGCCGAAAAGACCCGAAGTCACGAAAACAGCCGAAGTCCTGAAGCAGCGCAAAGACCCGAAGTCACGAAAACAGCCGAAGCCGAAGTCCTGAAGCAGTGAAAAGACCCGAAGTCACGAAAGGAGGTGAAGTTGAAGTACTGAAGCCGTGAGTTCAATTCTACTGAACACCAGTTTGTGTATTCTGGCCACCAATGTATTATTTTAATATTCTATAGGCCCCTGCAACCAATCTTTTTTTTTTAAAACATGTTTTTTTGGGGCCCCAATTTTTTTTTTTAACTCGTAAGGGGCCCCTGACGCCAATGTTTTTTTTTTTTTTTAAAAAGTTTTTTTTTAAATTTTTTTTGGGGCCCCAATTTGTTTTTAACTTGTAAGGGGGCCCCTGCCGCCAATGTTTTTTTTTTTTTTTTTTTCAAAAAAAATTTTTTTTTTTTTTCAAATTTGTTTTTGGGGCCCCAATTTGTTTTTAACTTATAAGGGGGCCCCTGACGCCAATGTTTTTTTTTTTTTTTTTCAAAAAATTTTTTTTTTTTTTTTAAATTTTTTTTTGGGGCCCCAATTTGTTTTTAACTTGTAAGGGGGCCCCTGCCGCCAATGTTTCTTTTTTTTTTTTTCAAAAAAAATTTTTTTTTTTTTCAAATTTTTTTTTGGGGCCCCAATTTGTTTTTAACTTATAAGGGGGCCCCTGCCGCCAATGTTTTTTTTTTTTTAATTTTTTTTTTGGGGCCCCAATTTGTTTTTAACTTATAAGGGGGCCCCTGCCACCAATGGTTTTTTTTTAAAAAAAAAAATTTTTAATTTTTTTTTTTTGGGGCCCTAATTTTTTATAAGGGGGCCCTGACCATCAATAGCTTTTTACAACTTGTGTGGGGGGGTTACTTTTTTAGCGCTGATGTCTGTGTGGTCTTTTAACTGCGATGTGGAGTGGGCGGGAAATGGGGTGGAGCTTGGTTGTCAGTGTGGGCGGGGCCCAGGGGGCCCCAAAAATTTTGTTGTACGGGGCCCCGTGATTTCTAATGGCGGCCCTGATCGTGGGAACTAGATAGGAGAAGGGAGGCATCAAACTACAGATGCACCAAATCCACTATTTGGACCATAATTTACACATGAATATTAGGCTAATGAAGGATTAAAAGGAATCGCACAAATTCCTTATTTGTGTGATGTAAAGTCAAATGATTTTAAGGAATCTGATTTGGTTTGCCCATGTACTTGGATTTGGCTGAATACATAAATAAATTAATAAATAAAAGGCTGAATCGTGAACCGAATCCTAGATTTGGTGCGTTCCTACATGAAAGACAACCAAGTAAAAGTACAACTGTAGATCGTTCCCTGTGAAAAATATCACTAGTAAATGCCATCAGAGGGCGCCAGAGCACCATGTATGTTAATCCTCACTAGTATGTGATAGAGGAGTATAGCCGCACACACCTCCCTATCCACTTGCAAGTACCTGGCCATTCCCACTCAGCAGCAACATTTCAACATATACAAGATACTCACAGCCATAGATCAATCGTAGTGACCCTTTGAGGTTATGAAATATGTCAGCAGCTTGTTCGTATAAGCACTGTGCTCTCTGCCATACCGTAATGGTCTTTTAATGGATGAAAATAAAATATTTTAAATTTAACTGGTTGATCCATGGCTGTGAGTATCTTGCACATGTATGCTACTCCATAAACACAGAGCAAGTAGTTTTTGCAAAGAGACAAGATTTATCTTTTGCTAGACAACTAATACATTTACTTGTCCTTATTGTCCATGTGTTTGATATTTTTTCTTGAAAAAGTTGTACATGAATAATTTATTACTGGGTAGAAATGAGATGACTGGACTCCAGATACAGTATATACCCAGTGTTAGTTACAGCAACAGCTCATTGAATGCTGCACAGTGTTTATACCAAAATAGTAGTGGCTGACTTGTACTGCTATATGCAAATAATAGGAAATAAGGGACCAACACAGGTAACAAAGAGGAAATAAGACACTTCTCCTCTAGAAGCAATGCCTTTACTTTCTTGGCAGCAGAACTTGCAACTCCTTATTTCTTTTCTGTGGCCCACTAGTGATGTGTTGGTTCAGTGTGGGACTGGCCCACTGGGATACCAGGAAAACTCCTGGTGGGCCCAGGTGTCAGTGGCTCCCTATAAGAATAGAGGTTGAGTGAGGAGATTGGAACCCTGCTCTAAAGGTGGCCATACACGGGCCAATAAAAGCTGCCGACAGACCGAGTCGGCAGCTTATTGGCCCGTGTATGGGGCCCTCCGACGGGCTTCCCCGATCGAGATCTGCCCGAAAGTCGGCCAGATGTCGATCGGAGGGGACTAAAAATCCAGTCGGATCGCGGCCACTTCTGTTCGTTGATGCTGTCCCGCGATCCAACCGCCCGTTAGCCATCGTTAGGATCCGATCGTTGGGCCCTAGGGCCCATGATTGGATCAGCCCGATATTGCCAATATCAAGGTGGGCATATCGGGGAGAGGTCATTGCCAAACAAGCGTATCTCTCTGTGTATTTTTTGGTGGGCCTCTGGCAGGGTCGGACTGGGGGGACCGGGGCCCACCGGGACTGTTGCCGAGGGCCCCCCTCCGGCCACCCGCCCCCCCACTGTGATGCGCCGGCTCAGCAAGGAAGCCGCTCGGTGCGCAACAGCGCCGCTTGGCGCGCATGCGCCGATAATTTTTTTTAAATATAAATATTTAGAGAGGGGTTCTGGCCCGGCGGGGGCCCATGAGGGTCGGGGCCCACCGGGTATTTTCCCGGTGTCCCGCCGGGCCAGTCCGACACTGGCCTCTGGTGTCCCAGTCTGACACTGTGTTAGTTGAAAAAAATTTGACCTAAACCCCTACCATAACCTACTTGCTCCCGATCTGAACCCAAACCCACCCCACCCATCTGTAATGTCACAAAAGGGGGCTGGGCAGCGATGTTGCCATTCTGCTTAAGAGATGGGATAACCTGTAGTGCAATCTCATGTGAGCCTGCAGCTTTCTTTTAGACAGAGGAGAAACTGCACACAGACACCATTCTTCTCTTGCTTCAAGATGACATAACTTTATTAACACTTCTGCATTAGAAAAAGATCATGTATCAGATCAGTATGGGATCTGTATGAGAGCACACACATATCTTAACACACCTCAAATGAAGATCAGCAACACCAAGATAATTTGTGAAACAATCTAAATGTATTCAAAACCGCATGAACAGCCAACCTAACATTTCAGGTCCCCACCGAAACCTTTCTGAAGGCTTGAGAAAGGTCCCAGTGGGGACTGAAACGTTACCTTGGCTGTTCATGCGGTTTTGAATACATTTTGAATATTTCACAAATTATCTCGATGTTGCTGGTCTATATAGATATAGGTATATATATGTACAGTATATATAGACTAATAACAGAGGTCCTCTGTGCTCAACCCATTATTAATATATTAAGGACTTTGAAACATTGTGTGCCTTAAAGCTACTAAAAAATGCCTTACTCTTTAAACAAAACAGGAATTGTTTGTCCACATATTGCAATATATTGTGATTGTGAATTCCAAAAGGGATTTCTGTTAAAGGGTTGTTTCTTAGCTTAAAGGGATCCTATCATGGGAAAACATGTTTTTTTCAAAACGCATCAGTTAATAGTGCTATGCCATCAGAATTCTGCACTGAAATCCATTTCTCAAAAGAGCAAACAGATTTTTTTATATTCAATTTTGAAATCTGACATGGGGCTAGACATTTTGTCAATTTCCCAGCTGCCCCTGGTCATGTGACTTGTGCCTGCACTTTAGGAGAGAAATGCTTTCTGGCAGGCTGCTGTTTTTCCTTCTCAATGTAACTGAATGTGTCTCAATGAGACATGGGTTTTTACTATTGAGTGTTGTTCTTAGATCTACCAGGCAGCTGTTATCTTGTGTTAAGGAGCTGCTATCTGGTTACCTTCCCATTGTTCATTTGTTTGGCTACTGGGGGGAAAAGGGAGGGGTGATATCACTCTAAATTGCAGTACAGCAGTAAAGAGTAAGTGAAGTTTATAAGAGCACAAGTCACATGACTTGGGGCAGCTGGGAAATTGAAAATATGTCTAGCCCCATGTCAGATTTCAAAATTGAATATAAAAAAATCTGTTTGCTCTTTTGAGAAATGGATTTCAGTGCAGAATTCTGCTGGAGCAGCATTATTAACTGATTCATTTTGAAAAAAAATTTTTTTCCCATGACAGTATCCCTTTAAGCATTTCCCAATGTTCCAGCTTGTACAGTATTGGACTGGCCCCCAGGGATACCAGGAAAACTCCCAGTGGGCCCAGGTGTCAGTGGGCCCTTCTGCTTCAAAACATTTGGCATATTTCATGGCCATTACCTATTTCTATGAGAACAAAGAGGCTAAATAGATTGAATAATAGACTATAGTGTGAAAAGTGACTAGCAGAACAGAGGTTGCGTGAGGAGAGGAATTATAATAGTACTGAGAGTGGGCCCCTCATGTCCCAGTCCGACACTGAGCTTGTATACCTGAAAACAAGGTATCCGGTAACAGTCACTGATATAGGGAGGCTACTGTATGTGTGTTTGAAATTGGATAAGGACAAGTAAGCTAATTACATAGTTTTCCCTTTCTATCACATTCAACCATACTCTCTTCTAATTACCTGTATACATTTGGAAGGTTACAATTTGACTTGCTTGGGGCTTCCTGGTGTCCCACTGGTCCAGTACAGCATTCATAGGGGGTACATATTTTTCAAATACATGTGTTCCAACATGTCATGTCACAAAAATGACATAGTAAAGCACTGACTAATGCCATCAGTTATATGAGATAAATTTTGTCAGGTCACCCCACTTTTGGACATAAGCTCATTCAGTTGGGCTTCTATAGGTAGGAAAAGTACACATTAATAAGGTTTAGTTACACACCATAAACACAGAAACATTCTACTACTAAGTGGGATTAAGGTTCACTTAGGTACCTGCTTAAAAAGCAGGGGCGCGCTGCCAATGAGGCGAGTTGAGAAACTCGCCTCAGGTGGCAACGCAGGAGAGGTTTCCAGGGGCGGCAAAAAGCCGCTCCTGGTACCTTTAAGAGCCGAAATTCCAGTTTTTTAACCGGAAATTCGGCTTCACTATTGGGAGAGAGCGCAATTGCGCTCTTCGCATTAGTGTTCCTGCCGGAGAGGGAGGGGCGGCATTGAAGGAGCCGCCTCAGGCGGTGCTGTAAGTAGAATCGGCGCAGTTAAAGAGTCTACCTTAACATCGTGGGAGGCTTAATAATCCTTTGTCTAAAAGTTACTATTCAGCTCTCATGTCCATGTGACCTTTGGTACTGGGTGGAGGGGGGTCGTGGGTCCAGGGGCACAGTGCTAGCGGTCATTGTGGTGGCAAGAAAAAATTGAATACTCCTGCTTTAGCAAGAACCCCCACCCCCAAAAGGATGTCTCAGAACCTGGACAGAGACATACCCAAAAACGAATCCAGCATAGGCATTCCTACTAAATGTCTTAATTTCTGGTTTAGTATCAATAGGCTGGTGGGAAGTGGATGGAATTTCCATATTAATCAAGGGGGCATCGACTATTTATGGCATAAAGCAATATTGTCGTTCCTTCCAATATGTATCCCTAGGTTTTTTAGCCCCATCATGGACATATTAATCAATTAACCCTGCACAAATATTAACCTATTCCCTTCTTCAACTAAACCCCTCTATCAGCACAAACACTCAGTTTTACTCCATGCTGTCCTTGCCCAATTTGAGCAGCCCCTAGTAGTATTAATTAACCTGTCACACAACTGGTCAGTCATCTTTAGTAGAATGAGGCATAGAAGCCCCATCCCTCAATATGTACCATAGGGATTAAAGAAAAACACAGAGACATATTAATGGGTAAACCATGGGCACAGGATTTATAAAAGGTAATAGCGAATTTATGTTTGGGCATCCCTAACGGCTGATGATCCAGAGGAAGGAGAAAAACCCTAAAGTGCTTGGGAACAATCTGCACTGAAGGTAAAAATTCCTTCCTGACTACAAATGGCGGTTTTACTCCCTGGATTATGGCTTTATATGTTCATTAGCATACAATAATTCAATTATTATCCATCCCTCACACATACACCCTCCCTTTTATACACACACACACAAACACACACCCCCTTCCACTCATGTACCAACCCACCCCTCACACATGCAACCTCCCTCCTACACACATGCACCCACCCTCCTACACACAGCCAGGGCCGCCATCAGAAATCACAGGGCCCCATACGAAAAAATCACCTGGGCCCCCTGGGCTGTGCCCACCACAAGCCCCACCTACAGGTCCGCCCTCCCCACCCCACAGGTCCACCCCCCACTAAAAAAAAAAAACATTGGTGGCTATGGTTCCCACATATTAATAAAAAGATATTGGTGGTCATGGCTTCCCCATTAAAAAAAACATTTGTGGTCAGGGCCCCCCATTAAAAAATATTGGTGGTTAGGACCCCACATGGGGGGGGAATTGGTGGCCAGGCCCCCCCCACACGTTATAAGAAAATTGGTGACCAGGGCCCCCCTTAAATGTCCATGTAAAAAAACTTACACCCCCAGAAGTTTAAAATTTTTTTTGCCATGTCACACTTACTTCATTAGTGTGGCCCACCTGCTGTCAGTGAGCTGCCAACTACAGAAGGGAGGAGGGGAGCACAGGTGGCTGCATCTTCTTCCAGTGACATTTTCTTCCCTTATTGGTCACAGAATGTCAAGTCCTGGTAAAGCTGCATGGTGATTGGATGAGCTGGAGGAGAAGTTCAAACCTCAGCTCAACCGGGACTTAAACTCAGTGACCAATAAGAGGAAGTAAAGGACAGAAGATACCTCCCCTTGTGCTCCCGCCCTGCCTTCCCGAATTCAGCAGCTCTCATAAAGCAGGGGGGCCCGACTAATAAAGAAAGTGCGGTGTGGCCGGGCCCCCCTTACCCTCTGGGGGCCCCTACAACTCTCCCCCCGTCCCCCCCTGATGGCTGCCCTGCACACAGCCACCCATACTCCTACACACAAGCACCCATCCTTCTACACACTTGCAATCACCCACCCTCCTACACACACCCTCCATCCCTCCTACAGACAAAACACACAAACCCACCCTCCTACACACATGTACCTACCCTCCATCCCTCATATGCACCCATACTCCCTCCAACATGCATACAGACCCACCCACACACACACATGCTCCTACACACACAAACCCACTCTACTATACAGACACACCCACCTTTCCTCCTACAGACAAAACACACACTCCTACACATACACACACACACACACATCCTCCATCCTACAGACAAAACACACCCACCCACTCTCCTACACACATGTACCCACACTAAAATATAAACATGCACCCACCTTCCTACAGACAAAATACACATACCCACCTTCCAACACACATCCACTCAGTCTCCTACACACATGCACCCTCCTACATACACACACCCACACTTGGGCCAATGTGCACTGAAGGTAAAAATTCCTTCCTGACTCCTAGAAATTGTCGGTTCTACACCCTGAATCATGGCTAGACACACACACAGACACAAGTTTGCAGGAAAGGTAAAAAAGGATTCAGGTGGTGGTGGTGGATCGATGGTAACAGGGGAGTTTTTGGGTGGAATGCTGAAAAGAAAATGTTTAGAAAGTGTTGAAATAAGAATAAATTACAGACAAATACTTATTTCTTTATGATATAAAGGTTTAGTCTGGCTTTAAGAGCATACTATTTGTTGGGCCTGTGGGGACTGTTTGGGTCTCTCTACACATGAAATGTCAGGGCCTGTTATGAATCTCAGTTTTCTCTATCTCACCATTATTGCCCCTCCACCACACTGACTTGGGGCAGCTGGGAAATTGACAATATGGCTAGCCCCGTGTCAGATTTCAAAATTTAATATAAAAAAATCTGTTTGCTCCTTTGGGAAATGGATTTCAGTGCAGAATTCTGCTGGAGCAGCACTATTAACTGATTCATTTAGAATTTTTATTTTTTTCCCATGACGGTATCCCTTTAAGTCGTGTTACAATATTGTGGTAGTTGCAGGTTGGACTAGACCTAAGAGTGTTACTTTACTGTGGCAGGCTAAAAGTTGGTTACATCCCTGACCACTTTAAATAGTCAGATAAAAGGCAGCATTGGTGCTTACTGCTTCTCTATGTATAATAAGCAGTTGTCAACATTTGGCCTTAAAAAGGGAACTGCAGAGATTATAAATGTACTGATGTGAAATCGCTACACTAGTCTGAGGGAATAAACTAGGTCTGTTACATAGTTTCCTCACTTGTCACAAGATATTTCCTCTGATATAAATCCTGTTTAAAACAAGTTTTCCTGCTCTTGAGGCATAATCTCTGAATATTATCAATCAAAAAAACGGGTGTGGTCAAAAGAGTAGACCATGCCTATTTTTGTGGCCACACCCCCTAATTACCATGTTCATTTTACAAAATTTGGCAGGTTATGAAAGTTTGAACATATTTCTGTGTTTTCAGTTATTACAGTTTTGCTAATGAAGGTGAATTGCCCTTTAAGCTGTGAGACTAACGTTTCCCAAGGGACCTGTTATCGTATCGATGCAGACGCTGCCCACTGAGTCTGCATCCGACAGTTGTGTCGCGTCAGATCTACCCTGCGAGACCATATGAAAATTCTATCTCTTACCTTAATTTTGTCAAATGCGACAAGTCGCATGCATTTTGTAGCAGCGCGTCAGATCGCACCGGAATCGTTTATGTAGTCCTACCTTATGTAAGAAATGTTGTTTCTTTTTCTGGCTGTTCAGTGTAGAGAAAAATGGGACTTTCCAGTACAAACGAGGGACTGCGGGTTGAGCTGTCAAAAGTGGGACTGTCTCGCTAAAAATGGGACAGTTGGGAGGTATGTCCATTTAGTACAGGGGTATATGTGTCCTAGAATTGTTACATAGACAATGAAGTTGGCTGACAGATATCTGTAGTCCATATCTTTCTTCTCTGCTTCTCTTTCTTTCGTTCTGTTAGCATCCACGCTTTCTATATAAACTGTCACCCACAATGTTAACTACTTTGCCTACAGAAAGCCAATTAACAATATTACGATTAGCAACAGTGTACAGAGCACTTTTATTTTTATCTTATTCTTCATTTTAAAATAATAAAAAAAATGTTATGTCTGAGTTTAGTAGCAAACATGCATGTTTAGAAAAGAATTCACATAATTTCTGATATTGCCTAAAGGAACAGTAAACTGAAAATATTTCCTGGTGAATTGTGCTTTGCACAGGCACATACATATTCTAGACATATTATGATTGTATCTCTGCTCAAGGTATTACAAACCTGGAGTGGGAGGAGGTAGCAGGATTACCACCTTGGCTTCTTGTAAGGGAATTATTGAAATGCAATGGCAAAGGAAGCAGTAAAGGAAAACTGTGGCAAAAAAATCAGTTCACCATGAAAAACTCTACAGCAGTAGAATGCTTTATTATCCATACTTGCCAATGTATGTTTCCATTAGTAATGTTTTGTTTCAGTCAAAGGGCATAAAAACTGGCTAAACCAGTTGTATATTTGTGAAAAAAATTATCCCTACTTATATTTTTACTGTGCTGTAAGGATGCCCCTGTATTTAGCTGAGCAAAAATCACCCCCCAACTTATGCTTACAATTTTCACCTTAGAACAATATAAGACTCAACATTTTCTCACCTGGCATCATATGCACTGCTGGAAAAGCATAATACTGCCTGTTCCTCGTGGAATTTCATTGATTTCAGTGGCATCTGCCTGTCACTTTGCACAGTGGGCACTCGAGTGTGCTTTCACATGCAGATGGCTATTAGCCTAACTTCCATTGCCATCAATAGGATTCAATTAACAAGAATACTCAGCATTTTGATGCCACTAGTGATGAGCACAAATCAAAATGCTTCATGTGCTTTATTAAGGCGTATCTGACTTGAATCAGTATTGCTAAATTTCTGCCTATAAATATTTAGAATTAGAATTACTAAGTACCAGGTGGTGTATTTATATTAAAGGGATACTGTCATGGGAAAAAAATTTTTTTTCAAAATGAATCAGTTAATAGTGCTGCTCCAGCAGAATTTTGCACTGAAATCCATTGCTCAAAAGAGCAAACAGATTTTTTTATTTTCAATTTTGAAATCTGACATGGGGCTAGACATATTGTCAATTTCCCAGCTGCCTCAAGTCATGTGACTTGTGCTCTGATAAACTTCAAACACTCTTTACTGCTGTACTGCAAGTTGGAGTGATATCACCCCCCTCTCTTTTTCCCCCCAGCATCCAAATAAAAGAACAATGGGAAGGTAACCAGATAGCAGCTCCCTAACACAAGATAACAGCTATAATACTCAATAGTAAAAACCCATGTCCCACTGAGACACATTCAGTTACATTGAGAAGGAAAAACAGCAGCCTGCCAGAAAGCATTCCTCTGTGCAGGCACAAGTCACATGACTGGGGGCAGCTGGGAAATTTACAAAATGTCTAGCCCCATGTCAGATTTCAAAAATGAATATAAAAAAATCTGTTTGCTCTTTTGAGAAATTGATTTCAGTGCAGAATTCTGCTGGAGTAGCACTATTAACTAACGCTTTTTGAAAAAAAACATGTTTTCAGATGACAGGATCCCTTTAAGGCCCCTGAGGGCCTGTGCCTAGGGCGACATGGTTTTGGGGGTTGCCTATTTTTTACTTTATTTTTAATCCCCCCACTATGGATGGGCGAATTTGACCCGTTTCGTCAAAAATTTGCCGCCGGCGAATTGTCGCCGATGCCCATTAAAGTCTATGGGCGTCAAAGAAATTTGTCATGTGGCAAAAATTTTTTGATGCGCGTCTTTTTTTTTTTTTGACGCACACCCCCATACAAGTCTATGGGCATCATTTCCATGGCAAAAAAATCTCGCCCATTCCTACCCCCCACCCATCGCCACAGATTTCCATAGGAAAGCCAGTGTAGAAGCTGGGAGGGGTGAGGGGAGCCGTGGCTGACAGGGCGCTGATGTCACTTCCGATTTGTGATGCCACATGCACGACGCGCTGATGTCACACGCACAATGTAAGGGGCGTGTTTAGGTCCTATGCCTAGGGCGGCATCGGACCTAAATACAGTCCTGCTAAGTACCCCACAGATTTTGGGTGGGTTGACAGCTCAGGGCTTGTCTTCTCAGAATGTGATGACACCTCTACCCTTGGAGATTACACCACCCAAACTAAAAACATTGCACAGTACATCAAGCAGTTAATCCTAATTAGCCCTGAAGCCTAACAGGTGTCTAATTTAAGGGATGATATTGGAGACATAATCACCAGACTAATGTACATTATTTTAAATAATCCTATCTTGAAAATTAAACTGTATATACAGAACATTTCAGATTTGATTTAAGCACTCTGAGTTTACCTAGCCTTTAGTACACTATTTTTATCTTTACTATTCTGCTTTAGGCCTTAATACCTGCCTAACTAGTCTCTCTCGGTGTGAAGGATTCTACACAAAGATTTTCTGCAGTCCTAAAGAGTGTCTGATTGTGACACCAAGGATCCAGAAATTGATATCAAGGTCTCACCAACTGGAGCCCTTACATGTGTTTTACTTGCTGAGAAACACACTGTTATCCCCATGTTTGAGCCCTTTATTGTTCAAATGTTTATATTTATATAGACAAGTCGTTGCTTTTCAAAACTATTTGCCAAATAGATGCCAATTTACTGGTCTAAGGAAAATGTTTGCTACACTGGGGCTCACTTATAACACTAGGCCAGGAGTGCCCATACTTTAGTAACGCAGGGTCTACTTTTAGCGATGTTGTCCCATTATGATTTACATCCATAATATCACTGTTAGCATTATGTTCCATGGAAAATATCACTTAAATATTATATTGACTTATAAGAGAATTTGTATTACTATATTAAAAAAAAAACTATTTCTTAGCTTTAACAGAATAAATATCTGAATTAAAAGAATGAAACAGAAGGGTGATTTAGTCAAGCAGTTTGTTGACCATGCCTTGAGATCTACTGATCACCAACTAAAGGTCTACTGGTAGATCCCGATCTACCTTTTGGGCAACCCTGCACTAGGCAAATTTGCACCTTGGCAGTAACCCATAGCAACTAATCAGAAGCTTTTTTTTTCCAGCTAACTGCAGGTTTAATACTGAAAGCAATCATCTGATTGGTTGCCATGGGTTACTGCCCACAAACAAATTTGCCAGGTGTTTATAAATGAGAAAATAGAACTAATTCTATGTAGGAAGGTTATGATCTCCTTTGTGTTCTGTCTTTTGTGTTATTGCTAGTACAAGCTGTAGATACAGATAGACTTCAGAGGTAGCACAGGCAGACAGGGTGCAGGCTGAACCTCTCTATCCCTGTGTCCAGATTATATGGTGGTTTTGGATAATCTATTAGCTCTTGCTCTTTCATTTAATCTGTATTCATAATTAGCAGCCGCCCTGGATTCTCCCATTTATCTGTGACAATAAAATTGGCCTCTGACATTTCTCTGGCCCACACTTCTAATCAATCTCTTTCCTATCGTTCTTACTGCTTAGAATAAGTGAAACATACACAAAACTTGCTATGGGCAGAAAAGAGTTAAAGGAGAACCAGATTCTGTGCAGTGGAGTTCACAGGCGCCATATTTTTCTCTTCTGTAATCTTCAGGTCTTCTTCCAGCACTTCGGCATTTTCCATTACTTTCAGCGCATGCGCAGTTGTTGCAATCCGGAAGATTGCTCCAACTGCGCATTCGCTGATACGCTGCTCTCTTCCCGAATATTACTGAATTATCTTCTGTCCATTACTTCCCCTTATTGGTCACTGAGTTTAAGTCCCGGTTGAGCTGCTCAGTGATTGGATAGCTGAGGTTTGAACTTCTCCTCCAGCTCATCCAATCACCATGCAGCTTTACCAGGACTTGAAATTCTGTGACCAATAAGGGAAGAAAATGCTGTCACTGGAAGAAGATGCAGCCACCTGTGCTCCCCTCCTCCCTTCTGTAGTTGGCAGCTCACTGACAGCAGGTGGGCCACACTAATGAAATAAGTGTAACATGGCAGGGCCCCCCTAAAGGTAACCCTTTGTGGTCCCTGTTGTGTGTTGGGGCCCTGGGCACCAAATTTTTTTTAAACTTCTGGGGGGGGGGCAAGTTTTTTTTACATGGATGTTTAAGGGGGGCCCTGGCCACCAATAGTTTTTCCCCATGTGGGGTCCTAGCCACCAATATTTTTTAATGGAGGGCCCTGACCACAAATGTTTTTTTTAATGGGGGGGCCCTGACCACCAATATTTTTTTATTAACATGTGGGAACAATAGCCACCAATGTTTTTTTTTTCTTTAGTGTGTGGTGGGGGGTGGACCTGTGGGGTGGGGAGGGCAGACCTGTAGGTGGGGCTTGTGGTGGGTGCAGCCCAGGGGGCCCAGGAAATTTTTTCGTATGGGGCCCTGTAATTTTTGATGGCGGCCCTGCATGGTATACTGTATCTAGTATAAGTAATTCTGAAACAACTGGACTTGCTGAGTAATCATTGAAGACGTTTCACTACTCATCCGGGCAGCTTCTTCAGTTCAAGTGACTGGTGTGGGAAGTTCTCGGCATATAAAATCTTTAAGGTTTGTCCAATTCCCAAACCAAATCCTGGATTTGGTGTGTTCCTAATGTAATAAGTGGGTAGGAATCTGCTTATATTCATCTGTCTGTCCAATACTGATCCCAGGGTGTTGACAACCTATTGGAAAAACTATCAGTGATGTCTGGTTGTAATGAGTAATCAATCAGCAGCAAATGAATGTTTGTTTTGTGCTACAATGCTACAAAACAAGATTTGCTCTGTCAGGACTGAGCTACTATATTTAATAATCAAATTATTGTAAATATTCTACTAACTACTTGGTTGCCAGGCTTGTAAGTGCAATTGACTGTAATTGGCTACACTATCACATACATCACAGTTGTCTGCTCCCAGAGGAGAGATGAAGGAGGTAACCATCTGTCAGTAAACGAATGCAAAGAAGCTTGAAACTCAGTAAAAAGATGGGATTATGGGATGCACAGAAATATCTCTCCTGTATGTACATCTCTCTGAGGTTAAATCAATGTCAGGAATCCCAATGATCCCACTGTAGTGTTTTATAACTGACAAGAGATCAATAAATATATAGCCCTAAACCCTTCAACTTTATGTATGTATAACTTTATTCATAAGCACTTTATTCGTAAGGATTTATGTGACCAGAGGAGTGTCCACTTTTCAGCCTCCGTAGGACTATTGCTTCCAGTGGTGTTGGCTAATGAAATTTCTAGTTGGCAGTTTGCTTGTGCTCTAGGGGGGTCGCTGGGCCGCCGTTCCCCTTGTGGTGTGTTTGTGTGCATGGAGGAGACGTGATGCATCTTCACCCATTTAAATAAACATACATGGCGGCAGTACACATGCCCGTGTAGCCTCCTCCTGCCGCTGCCATCCTGTAGTCAGCCCGGGCATACTCAGATGGGCACAGCGATGGGGAGCAAGGGAATAGGTGAAACCTTCCCTCACTCTACGCCGGCTGTAATTGAAAAAACGCCGGCGCTAATCACACGCAGTGGTTAGTTTGCCAACGTCGCCCGTAGTTTCCTTGTGAGGCAACTTCGGAAAATGAATCGCCGCATGTGATTAGCGCCGGCGTTTTTTCATTTCAGCCGGCGCAGAGTGAGGGAAGGCGTTTGGGGAGATTAGTCGCCGCAAAGACAAGGCGATTAGTCGCCAGGTGACCAAATCTCCCCAAAACACCCTGTGTGGATTTAACGTTACCTGCCCAGTGTGGCTCCATTCTCCTTTATATCTGTATCTGTAGTAGGCTATGGATCTGCACCTAGCATCTCGAGGGGCCACAGACTGCCTTTCTCTATAATATGCTAAGGCTCAGTGCTTTCTAAGGCTTAAATCAATATGATTTAGTGAGTGACCCCTTGATTTCCTGCATAAATGTTTTTTTTTTTTTTTTGCTTGTGTGTAGAAATTGTACAAAAGATGCAAGCGAAGCAAATGTGGATATTGCTTTCTTGGCTTTTTCACATGTCCCTGTGTTCCTTTGTGCCTGCACTGAATAACAAGTGCAATATTTCTACTAACATAACCCTGATATTAAAGGCACCAAAATTATTTCCCCCATGTCTTTTAACCAATGCAGTGCAACACTACATAATATTTCCATTACTTTAGAACACTTTCATTTTTTGGTGTTACTGTTCCTTTAATACACAAATATATGTATTTATCTATTTATCATCTACAGTATAAATAGTACAAAAATGTAATGGTAATGTAATGTGTATTGTGCAATATTTGTACAATGCTGATCTTTCTTGTGCCATTGGTATAACTAGGAATGACTGACCCTTACCCCTAGTGATCTGTGTAGTAAACATTTACTAGAATGATAAGCAAAGAAACTATTGTAACATTTCAAGATAAGCAGGTCTCTTGGGGAAATTGTGACTTGCAGCTTAAAGGGAAATTCCCCTTCATTAGCAAAACTGAAATAACACAAAAAAAAAACACAGAAATGTGTTCAGACATTCATGACCTGCCAAATTTTGTATAATGAACATGGTAATTAGGGGGTGTGGCCACAAAAACGGCAATGGTCGCAAAAATTCAAATCTTTTTGTCCCTTTTTGTATTTCCAAAATGTTGGAAGGTATGTGAACTGCCCGCATAGTGAAATGTGAACAACCTATAGTGTGTTTGTGACATGTCCAGGCAACTCTACATGCAAATCAGCTATTTACTTGTTTATTGTCATTTCACACCAGTATGTGGACTGGATCCTCTGTGTAGGAGAAGGCTAATATAAATGTTTTACTGATGGTCACTGATACATATGTTAAATACAGCGCTACACGGGACACCCCACACAGGTGACAGGCTCATTCACATTAGAAAATTTGTCAGGGCAATTCAGACACTCGCAAATACATTACAGTGTATTGAAAAATTTCACACACAAGTGTAATCTGACCATCCACATGTGGCCTAATTCTATTGATGGGTCACATCTCCCGCTAGTAGGCCATTGTTCAGACAGTTTAATAACCCCTATAAAATCCTTGTGTGTCTTTCTGTCCCAGGAGAGGAGCCACACATCAAACTTCACTGGTCACACATTTATTCTAGATCTTACACCTTCTTTTAGTTAAAGGGATACTGTCATGGGAAAAACATTTTTTTTCAAAATGAATCAGTTAATAGTGCTGCTCCAGCAGAATTCTGCACTGAAATCCATTTCTCTAAAGAGCAAACAGATTTTTTATATTCAATTTTGAAATCTGACATGGGGCTAGACATACTGTTGATTTCCCAGCTGCCCCAAGTCATGTGATTTGTGCTCTGATAAACCTCAATCACTCTTTACTGCAAGCTGGAGTGATATCACCCCCCCCCCCAGCAGCCAAACAAAAGAACAATGGGAAGGTAACCAGATAACAGCTCCCTAACACAAGATAACAGCTGCCTGGTAGATCTAAGAACAACACTCAAAAGTAAAAACCCATGTCCCATTGAGACTCCTTCAGTTACATTGAGAAGGGAAAACAGCAGCCTGCCAGAAAGCATTTCTCTCCTAAAATGCAGGCACAAGTCACATGACCAGGGGCAGCTGGGAAATTGACAAAATGTCTAGCCCCATGTACTTGTAAAGTGCTGTGGTTGCCTTGGGCTGGTACAGAAGCACAAAACATCATGTACAGCATTTCTAGCTAATTCTTTAGTTAAGCTTTAGTTCTCCTTTAAACCATACTCCAGACAGACACTCACTTAGACAAAAAGTCACTTTCCCCATTTCACTACAATGGGCCCTGTACCCTCACCCCCTGGCAAGAAATTTAAGCGGTAAGTCTCCCATGGCAGCTGGGGTGGGGTTATATTATTTTGCAAATTGTGTTTCAATTATATAGGCCCCTGCCCCCCCCCCCAATAAAAAAGCTGCTGCCCTGGGCACAGGCCCTCTGGTGCCTTTATATAAATACAGCCGTTGTTACAGTCCCATTTTAAAAGTTAACATTTACTATGTTATAGAATGGCCAATTCTAAGTAATGTTTCAATTGATCTTTTTTTTTTTTTTGTATAGTTTTTTTTAGCCATTTACCTTTTTCTTCTGACTTTTTTCCCAGCTTTCAAATAGGGATCACTAACCTCAACTAAAAACAAATGCTCTGTAAGGCTACACGTGTATTATTAGTGCTACGTTCTATTACTCATCTTTCTATGGAGAGTTGTGTGACCCTCTCCTAATCCTATTCCAGTGCAATTGTAAATGTGAGGTACAGGTCAGATTATTTCAAGTTATTTCTGCAGGCAGTTTACATCAGTGCTGGCCGGCAATTTCCAATAAAAGAATCGTCACAGATTCTTCCAATAATCCGATAGGGGTGGCCACACAGACAGAAGGCTCCACCTTGTGCAAATGAAGCCTGAGGGGTAGTAATGATGTGTAGTACGGGAATATGAAAGTTCTGCCGGCTGCAATAACCCCCGCGTCTAATGAGCCCGCCCGCCATGTGCTAGAGAAGGGGTGTGGGCTCGTGTCCCGACTCCGCCCCTGAGAGCTGATATATACCCCCAAGCACCGAGCCGCAACCCCGTAGTCAATAGAGGAACGAGCAGTGCGAGGAGTGTGTTTATGGTGGGAGCGCAATGACTTTCAGGCGCCTGAGGAAGCTGCATCACAAGGAGGAATATGCATCTCCTCCGGACCGGGCGGTGTACAGAGACCGGGACAAACTGGATCCTTACAGCGCCCTCAGCAGCTACAAACAGGCCGATATGTACAAGGCTCTGGCGGTGTCCGGGGGAACCCTGCCCAGGACTAAGAAGGTAAAGCCCTAGAGATTTACATTCACTATGTCCAACCTGCTGCTCTCACGGCTCCTGCTGAGCGGTGTCTCCCCGTGGGCTAAAGCAGAAGTCAAACAGCTGCTGATGAAGGGGGCGGGGGAGTGGGTTACCTGCGCAGGGTGTTGGATGAAGCACACAGTCACGTGCGGGGGGCAACGCTACAACTTTATTCATTTCTTGCCAAACTTTCTCAAGTCATTCACAAAGGGTTAAAGAGCGGCGCTTGTGACTCCTGACTGGGGGATGTGAGCTCATTCTTTTAAAGGGCCATTGTCTTGTTCTCCTGTGGATGTGAGTGAGTCTGTTCCAGTGCTGGACCCCTGAGCTTTGTCATTCACTAACCCCCTGCCATTTAGTTTCTAATTAGTCGCTGCTTATACTCTCATTATGTCCCCCATATATAGACTTGTATAATTGTATTTGCCATTTACTTGTGTCACATGCCCCAGTCACTCTTCAGTCCTATCAGAAATCATTCAGCCATTCTCTTTGGCTCTTGACTTTACATTTCTCGTATTGTCACTTTGAAACCAACTGTTTTCTGTTATGTAACAATTGAAAGAAGCACTTTATACACATTACATTCCTTATGTTTATCTTTCTTATACATGAGGTTAAAGTTGCCACGTTGCTTTCCTCAACTGAGGCGTCCTCATGTCACACCAGTGGAACCGTAACCCTAGTGTTTACTGGCCCTTTGTGTTCTGTGTATATCCTCTGTTACCAGTGCTGATAGTGGATATTATATATATATATATATATATATATATATATATATATCAGGCCCGCACTGGCAATCTGTGGGTTCTGGCAAATGCCAGAGAGGCTGCTATAAGGTCCCATAGAAAGTCAGTATTTAGTGGGCTGGTGGGGGCTGTTTGGGCCTCTAGGTGGGCTGATTGGGCCTCTGTGTACCTGAAATGCCAGGGCCTATTCTAATTCTCAGTCTGGACCTGTATATATGAATACAAAGGTCTATAAAATAAAAACCCTCACAGGGACTAACAAAATGTAATGTAAAGGCAAACCGTATAGTGAACCTATATAGAACCAGTGTCAGACTGGGACACCAGGAACCCACCCAAACACCTTAGACCAGGGGCCCATCCTAAAACCTTAGACCAGGGCAGGGGCCCACTCTCAGTACTATTATTCTTCCTCTCCTCATTCAACTTCTGTTCTCCTAGTCTCTTTTCTTTACATACTAGAATCCATTATTCCACCTATTTAGCCTCTTTGTTCTCATAGAAATAGGGAATGGCCATGAAATAGGCTAAAAGATTAGCAGCATGAGGGCCCACTGACACCTGGGCCCACCGGGAGTTTTCCTGGTATCCCTGGGGGCCAGTCCGACACTGTATAGAACTAAAATGGGCAAATAATGGGATAATTAGCGTGTCCACTCATATCTGGCACATTTAAACAAATGAAAGCATATTAACGCCTTATGTATTCTATCCCTTTCATGTCCTTGTGTCGCATCACTCACATTGATTCACTTTTCACCTGTAGAGAATAAGTTGTTGTATGTACAGAGGCATCTACAGGCATAATGTATGAATGTAGGACAGTTACAGAACAGAGGAGCACATGGTCTGGCTGCATTTTTATTACTATGGCTGGTAATACTTTGTTTTTGTGACACCCAATGCCCTGTGAGGTGGACATTTAAGTGGGATAATGATGGCTACTCTAGTTCAAAACATACTGACAATGCAAGTTCACTGAATTTATGAAAATATTAGGCAGAAGCAGTATACTGACACAACAGATATATTCACAGGACACATGGCATCTTAATATTGTGGGTTGTGAAAACAAACTTGATCAATTTATATGTGTGTGTGTGTATATATATATATATATATATTATCTATCACACACCGTTATATGTGCTGGTATGGTCAGGTGCCTTTATGGCTGTTTGATCAGACACTATATAGAAAAGTAAGCCTGCATCTACGTATTCTTTACTTTCCATATGAACACATTTCCTGACAAATTCCTGCAAAGAGTCAAACCCCATTAACCACAGGGCATATATTGTACGTGTCTGCTCAGCTGTATCCTCCCATCAGATGGGAATGATAGGGAAATGTCTTATCTGCCGAAATTGACTTTTAAAAATGAATCAAATAATTTAAGAACTGTACTGACTAATTCAATTAGTGATCAAGGTCGTTTACCTCCTGCCCATTTTTTACAATTTTACCGTCCCTGTAATATGCAAATTGTGATTGTTTTGATTGCCCCCTGCAATGGCGACCTAACATGCAAAACTGTTCATCATGGCAAGCACAGACCAAATAAGTATGATAGTTCATTATGCCAGTAAAGTCTTCACAGGCAAACATTTTTTAAATTATTGACTAAGTACAATGCCATTTAACCATCTGCGAGACTTGGGGGGTGACAACTCATAGGGGGGAATTCACAAAAGTGTCGGTAAAAAAAGTAAACCAGAAGTGGCGGTCGACAAATTTGTAAAATGTCGTATGAACGGCGAATTCACAAAGGCAAATGTTACCGTCTCTGAATGTCTCGTAAGTCTGACAATTTTCTAAAATGTCGTATATCTTTTCATCGTACAAACGACATTTACCAAGACTTTTTAAACGACAATTTGTCTGACATTTTCATTTTGGAGAGACTAAAGTGTCTGAAAAATTGTCGGTAAAAAAAATGAGTTTACGAGTAATTCATAAAAATGTCGGGAAAAGTGGCGCCGAAAAACCACGCCCACTTTTAACGACACTAATTCAAAAGTGTCGCACATGTCGGAAAATTGGCGGAGAAATGCTCTGTGAATTTGTCGGCTGTTGCTACGACACTTTCTACGACATTTTAAAGACATTTTTTCGTTCCCGACACTTTTGTGAATTCCCCCCATAGTGTGCCATTGCCTGTATCCATAGATGCTTTGTAACTAGAATATCGGGTTCCACAGGGTCCCAATATCCCACTGAAGGCTGTATGTGGGGTACTGAGGGTTTTAATTCAGTAATCTCTGCAGGGCAGCAGATTTCCCATGTTTGCTTCAAGGTGTCTGTTCATTGGGTATTTATGAGAGCTGAAGCAGATATTAAATGATGCAGAGTTGTACTTATCCGTCTTTCCTGGCACTTGTCACTGACGTGAGATATCTGGGCTTTAATGAGGGGAAGATACAGTTGCTTAATTGCCAGTAAGTCGTCCCTGCCCCTCCCCTGTCCCCACCCACCTGCCACTGCAGTTTATTAGTAGGTGCAATGTGCTTCATATATGCAGGGAAAGTTCCCATTGTGAAGATTGTAAACAGGTGCCACAATTAGAGCTGACATGCTTGCAGGCATGTAGACCCCCTGTTATTTCCTACTCTTTGTCAGGATAGGGATTTTGCTAAGGGTTATCCTCAATTGACAGGTTTATGTACAGAGGGCAGTATTTGTTTTTTATAGAGTGTATATGTTTGTGTGTGTGTGTGTGTGTGTGTGTGTATATATATATATATATATATATATATATATATATATATATATATATATATATATATATATATATATATATATATATATATATATTCTATAATAAACTGCGCCACACTCCTATATCGATATAGCACTTTACAAGAGGCTACTAAGTTTCCCATTTCCACTAGTAAAGTGACCATATAGATACCGGCATTGTTAATCCCTGCTGCTAGATGGTGTTGATCATAACTCCAATGCTAACTTGGGCAGCTGCCCTTCTTAATGGCCTGACCACTTTTTAGCATATCAAACTGGCTAAATTAAAAAGATTATTATAATCTGGTAAATCATTTTGAAGCAAAGAATACACAAATGTCACCATTGGAAGGGGAAAGAGGTGTTGGACTCTTGTTTAGCTGGTTAGATAAGCTAATGTCAGTTATGCAAATACTCAGCAGTCTGGCAAACATGAAACTGGAAGACCGAGTTTCTATTTGAGTAAAGCTTGTTTCTCCTCTGTTTATTATCAAACTAGAAGCTAATTATTATTTGCTTAGTTCTCTCTCGGATCAGGTAAAAACATAAAACCACTGTGGCTATGCTGGTCACTATGTTTCAATTGTTTTAATCTGAACTTTAATGCGGACTTTAGAAAATAAATTGAAATACAGACAAAATGTGAATCCTTTTGGGATTAATAAAGAATGGGCTGTTTTGACTGTCTAGCCCAACTAACTGATAGCAGGGATAGATATGACCAATTTTAACTTTATCGTCACCACTGTGTATGGCATAGTGCAGGTAAGATTTGTGGTGTGTGTTTTATTATCCGGAATATTCTTGGATCAGTGAAAGGATGACTGTTAACAATATGTTGTACGATGGTGCTCAACAATTCTGGTTCTTTACAGGTGCTTGTTTATAATGCAAAATATGTTTGTTTGCCTGCAAGCTTATTTTGAGTTGGAGGTGAAACTTGGACAGTGTGGGATAATATTGCTGTTATATGAGAAGTTTATTAGGTTGCAAAATTTCACTTTGGCCTTTTTTTAACCGGGTCTGTTATTGATTATAGTGGTAACCGTGGATGAAACCAGAATTCTGATTGGTTGTTATTGGTTTAATGTTTTGGGGTAAAAGTATGCATGTTTTCTGAATTTTCCCTGCCTTCTGTTCTGTTTGACCTACTCATTTCCCAGAAGTGAAAATGTTGTTTGGTCTCAGAGAAGCTGAAGATGCACATAGACACACAGATAATATTGTACAATACAAAGTTTTGTATAATATTCAGTGTGTGTATGGCTATAGACAAACCGACCAGGTGCCTTTGTAGGCACCTGAATATCGGCCACTGTTAGTGCTGGATCAGATACAGGTAGACTTCTGTTGTTTCTACCTGTGTCTGACCAATGGTTGCAGGAAAGATCATAATTGTTACAGCTATAGCCACTTTAATTTTACACAGCAATGTTAGTAAGTAGCACACAATTGCTCAGTGTTTAGTTTGTTCTCAGAGGCACCTGATCGTTTGAAGACTGAAATATTTGTAACATGTCAAGTAGAAACCAGTTTTTTGGCTGAATATTTTCTCAAGGATTAAGGGATGTGTAGCACATGAGCTTGGTTCCAAAGGTTTCTTTCTGTTAATGTGTCATCCACCTTGTCACAGGCTGAGAAGCATGGGGGTCAACCTGTCAAACCGAAAACAATCTTCTGTAGAAATGTCACTATCACTGCTAAACATAACATTAGTCAGAATTGGGAAGTTCACCCCTAAATTTCCATTGTCAACTTATTTCTGTTTTGTATTACATCACTAATCCATTATTTCTAAATCCATTTTGTAAAATTGTAAATAAACATATCCTACATATCCTACAAACTTCAGTGGAGTGCTTGCTATGGTCTTGTATGCTTTCTTATCTTAGTCTTAGTCATGCAAATAAAAAAAAAACTTTAGGTATGAGTGCAAACCCCTGCTGTGATGTTCCGGATAGGCTATTAGGAAAGGGCAGTCTACTGATGATTGTGACCTTTTGTTACAGTAGTGAAACATTCTATTAATGTCTTGCGTTGCTAAATCTGTGGGAAATTATATTTATATTCTGTGAACTTCCTATTCTATTAGTTTTGTATCTGGTTTGTGAAACACGAGTTTGCTGTTGGAACATATTGTTCTTGCTTCTTATTTTGTAGAACAGTATTGTTACAAGAATCCAGTTTTGTTCTCAGCCAGAGGCAACATAATGACCATTGCCCCAAAGTTTAGTACAGCACATAGAACAGACATATACAATCCTTTGCCTTACGGCTATTGATCGAGCCTTTAGGTGGCCATATACATAGAGATCTGCTCGTTTGGTGAGATCCTTGAGTTGGGCGATATTGGGCTGGTCCGATCATGAGCCCTAGGGCCCAACGATCATATCATAACGGGAGGTCGGATAGCGGGACCTCATCAACGAACAGATACAGTCCACGATCTGGCGGGATATTTACCCCTGCGGGCAACTCTAGGCCAAATATTGACAGGGGATGTCCGTTGGAGGGTCCCACACACAGGACAATAAGCTGCCTACTCTGTCTGCTAGCGGGTTTTATTGGCCCCTGTATGATAACCCTAAGACTGAGTGTGCAGTTGTGCCAGGAGTTCATCAAATAGCTGGAGGGCAAGAACATTTAACAGAATCATGTTCAGATGAGCAAATATGTATGGGGCAATAGGAAGTAGTTACAGACAAGTACTAAGTCTTGTAAAAGGTGGTGACTCAGTGTTCATTAAGATGAATGGTTAGACTTTATTAGAGAAGTGTGAAAGGAGAGGTATAATTTTCTTTACATACCTTGTCTTTACCCACATTGCCATTTCTTTCTACGACTGTAAGAAGTTTTCCCAAATAAGACATAACTATATATGTCTTTGAATATACTTAGGAGATGGTGTGCTGTACAGAGCTTTGCTCTCGAAGAGAGCTATACAAATAAAAATATACATATATACATACATTGTTTCAAGAGCCAAACCAGCTCTTTTATTTCCCTAGGCTTCTTATGACACATATAGTTTATGCTTGATCAGAGGAGAATATTCTTTGGATGTTTATCAAGCAAGTCTCCTTTATTCAAAGAGTTTTATCTAATTAGCTACTAATCTCTTTTCCCATTCCCTGTTTGCTTTTAATAGCTGTTACATTTGTTTTTTCAGTTTTTTTACCCCCTAGTTGTGTTAATCTGATTGCTTTGGTAAATAAGCCATTAATTCGGTCTACTTCACCCGTGTTGTTTTATGTTTTATATAGAGGTTTTTTGTCACCCAGTGAAGTCAGTGCATTACGGGTCACACCCTGCCTCTAAATATGCTTCATTTAATTAGCTTTGTTGCTGCTTCTCTGGAGCCCTATCATCTGAGCAGCAGATGGTTTATGAATTTGGAAATAATTAGATATTGCTTTTTAAAGTCATTAGAGAGGAGTTAAAACTTGTTGTAAAGGAACAAATAATCCAACAAAGTGACATGGGATCATACATTGTAAAGGGGCTGCTGTGTTTCATTATGTGTCTCTGGCAGTTCTAATGAATTTTTGCAGTTGTTCATTTAAGGCTTGCACTTATAGATCATAAAATATAGAGCATGTGCCCGTTCTCCACATGGCCATATCTGTGATTTTATTTCTTTAGAAACATGTTTACTTTAATTCTCTACACACACCTGATGCTAGAGTCCTGCGCGGGTCCATTTTTTGGGACCCGAACCCGACCCGCAACCTGCAATCCGCAACCCGGACTCGCAACCTGCATTCTTACCTGCTTGGACCCGCTACCCGACCCTACCCGCAAGTACCTTATCCGCAACCCGGACCCGCGACCCGTTGACCATCAAGAATCAGGAAATGCTGTCATTGTAAACCGGAAGTGACATCATCGGAAGTAGACGTGATCCGGAGAAAAAGGCATGAAACAGGAAGTGCTGTCATTGTAAACCGGAAGTGACGTCATCGGAAGCAGCCGTGACCAGAAGAAAGGAGTGAATATTGATATTGAGAAGACCCGCAACCCGCAGAACCGCCGACCCGCGGGTATACCCGCACCTGGAACTTCTAAACGCAACCCGCAGGGTACTGCAGGTATTTGCGGGTAACCCGCGGGTACTCGACCCGCTGCAGGACTCTACCTGATGCACCTTCTCTATACATGTTGCTTCTTTCTTCTAAACCAACTGTTCTTCTGATGCCTTAGTTTGTTCAATTTTCCTTGTGTGATTCCCATAGCTGGTTATTCATCCTTATCAGCTTCAATACAATGGCCCTACACATACTATTTTATTTTCTGTATTTTACTTTCTATATTCTGTTACTTCTCCTATTGATTGTCCAGCATAAATGACTGCACTGGATTAACATGCACCCCCCAACTGCTGTGTTGGTAAATGTGCCAAGAAAGCATCAGAATTTGGAAGTAAACCTTTTTCTCCCACCCACACCTGACTATCGTTTTCCCCATCTTTCCTTATCAGCTCAAGGCAGATTAAATGATTAGCACGTGTCACAAAGCAGATATTCTTTGCATCAGTGATAGAGAAGATTTAATTATGTGTTCAAATAAACTTTTAATTACTCTAGTCAACCTGATGTCTGTCACATACTCTGTCTTGAACTTCATTAGCAGTAGTGTAAAGAAAGTGGGTGGACAAAATAGGTTGACACATTTTAATTGTTTTTTTAAGCTATGGCTGGACCTGTTAGACTGGTGTTGAAAATCAAAACATCCCTTGTCTCTAATGGGCAGCCGTAGAAACAATGTCCTGACAACTTAAATGTGGTTATTATAGGTAAGGATTATCTCATATCCTCTACCCAACAACCCTCCTTTATTGTAAACTGTAAGTTTGAAAGCTTGTCAACCATATCTTGTCTTAGAAAACCACTTCCCTTCCACAAGCTTTGTTGCTAACCACTTATATCCTTTTGTAATAAAAAGATTTTGTTCAAATGTAGAAGCAATTCTGTTGCAGGAATTGAGTTTAAACTAGAGTTATGGACTGTTCCACCTGTGCAACAGCAGGGGACACATTCAGCATTATGTTCCCAGCTCCAAAAAGCACAGAAATGGTGAATAAAGTTGCACCAATATGCTACACTGCCTGAAACATCTTTTGCTTGTGTGTTCTTTTGTAACAAAAACATCCAACGATGGGCAGTTTAAAGAAGCAACTACGTTTTGGAAAAGCTTGAATTCAATACCTGCAAATGTATTTCTGAACCTGGTGATCATCTGAAAACACAGATAGCTGCAGTTCACCTTGTATGTTTACCCTTCTAAAGAGAGTATTAAAAACCTTGTAGGAGGGCCTTAAAGTTCAGCTTGTCTAGCCCTGCTGATAAACTATTATTAACATTATTATTAACATGTATTTATATTGCGTAGCACTGTAAAGTAAATGTGATTATACAACTACATCACATGAATTACATATATAGAATATATGGAGTAACAAACATCACAATCAATACAGGTACAAAAAGGTGAGGAAGGCCCTATGCATAGGCATACAGTCTAAAGGGAAGGGAGTAATACACAAGGTGTGGGAGTGGGCAAGATCGAATTAAAGGAAAACTATACCCCCAAAACGAATACTTTAGCAACAGATAGTTTATATCAAATTGAATGACATATTAAAGAATCTTACCAAACTGGAATATATATTTACATAAATATTGCCCTTTTACATCTCTTGCCTTGAACCACCATTTCGTGACTCTATCTGTGCTGCCTCAGAGATCACCTGACCAGAAATACTACAACACTAACTGTAACAGGAAGAAGTGAGGAAGCAAAAGGCAGAACTCTGTCTGTTAATTGGCTCATGTGACCTTACATGTGGTTTGTATGTGTGCACAGTGAATCGTACGATCTCAGGGGGCGGCCCTTATTTTTTAAAATGGCAATTTTCTTTTTATGATTACCCAATGGCACATACTACTAAAAAAGTATATTATTATGAAAATGGTTCATTTACATGAAGCAGGGTTTTACACATGAGCTGTTTTACTCAGTATCTTTTAATAGAGACCTACATTGTTTGGGGGGTATAGTTTTCCTTTAAGTGGGTGACAAATGTGGTACTGTATGTGGTGTTGCGTTTGGTAGTTAAGCAGAGTGAGGGTAGGCTTCTCGAAAGAAGTGAGTTTTCAGAGATTTTTTGAAAGCAGAAAGGTTGGGAGAAAGTCGGACAGACCGTGGGAGAGCGTTTCAGAGGAGGGGTGCAGCCCTTGCAAAGTCTTGAATGCGAGCATGTGAGGATTTAATGAGAGAAGAGTTGAGTAGCAGGACAGTAGAGGACCGTAGTAAGCGAGTGGGTGAGTATATAGAGATGAGTTCAGAGATGTAGGATGGGGCAGAGTTATGAAGTGCTTTGAAAGTCAGTGTCATTAATATGAATTTGATTCTGAAAGGTAACGGAAGCCAGTGCAGGGATTGACAGAATGGTGAGGCAGAGGAGGAGTGGTTGCTGAGGTGGATGAGCCTCGCAGCAGTGTTCATTATGGACTGGAGAGGTGACAGTCTCTGGAGGGGGAGGCCAATTAAAAGAGAGTTACAGTAGTCTAGACGCGATATGATGAGAGAGTGAATAAGAATTTTGGCAGCGTCTTGGGTGATAAATGATCGTATTTTAGATATGTTCCTTAGGTGGAAGTGACATGATTTAATAAGTGACTGGATATGAGGAGTGAATGACAGGGCAGAATCTAGGATAACCCCAAGGCACCGGGCCTGGGGAGAGGGGGTGATAGTGGAATTGTTAACTATGATGGCTACTTCGGGGATGCTACTGAGATATTATGCAGTGAGTTATGATTGATATCTTGATAGCAGTGTTGGGTAATGACTAATCAGGGCTACATCATCACGCTTGTAAGACCTATTGGTTACAAAATGATGCCTTGGAAGAAAACCCCTTATGATTACAAGATTTGTGGGGATTTTTTTAACCTGTGAAGATTTGCATCTGTTCTGGTATTTTCAGTTGACATAAATTCAGAAATATAGATACTTAGTTTATGGCAACAAGAGTTTTTTTGTTGTCACAATTGCCTTTATATCCATTATAGACATTTCAAATACTTTATTCTTTACAGCAGAGAAGCTTCTCTCCAACCCCTACTCAAACGCCTACATCAGCAATTTCTATTCAGTAAAAATTTCTGAACTTATAATGGTCACTCTTCATTTTCCCAAGTTTCTGACTTCTGGTTTGCTTTGACCCCTGAATTGTATAATGGGCAGTATTGTGTTCAGAAATGAATTGCAAGTTATGAAAATATACGCTACAGTGTAACAGAGGCTTTTTTTAATAGAGGGCAGTGTAAGAGAAAGGGCCTCCCTCATGGTGTTCGCACTGGGTTAGTTCTAAAACGTGGCTTATGCGTCAATGCTAATCTTCCAAATGCATAATCCATGCCAATCCGAAAGGTTCTTGTTAACATGTGCTTATAACATTTGACGTACTTTCAATATTTGACATTTATCAGTTTTTGAATATTCAAATGGTCAACTAGGCAGGTGCTGTGAATTCATCCAATGCAAATGCCTACTATTTGCATAAGATACAATGTAATCCAATATAGCAGCACATTTCAGTGGAAGCCAAGCGATTATATTAGTGGAAGCAATGGAAATCATAAAAAAAATTTATAATTCAGTAAATTGTTTGATTTTCAGATTTTCTCTCAAGGAATTTAATGTTTAAGTATTTAAAGAAATGACTGAGCTGCCCTAACCATGTATTCATTGACCAAGTGAAAGTCATGAAGTTGTTGTTCAGACCAGAGGTTGCTAGACCAGTTATGGATCTTGACTTTCAGTTGGTTCTATTTTGAGAGGAAAGGGTTATTTTCAACTTCTTCCTGAAACCAGGATGAGAGCTGTTACGAGCAACAAAGAGTGGTTTAGTCAGTCACCTGATAGCCATCACAGTGCTGTTGTTTTTTTTCTGTTAACATACAAATGGTGATTATGATGGTTTGATGAATATGTGTTAGAAGAATAGGCAAAATAAGAAGGCTGTATTACCTAACAAAAATACGTCCGGATAGATGCTTATATTTGGCATAATATTTCTAAATATTTCATAAATGTCTAATCCAAGATTACCTTGGTGATTGTCTTTGTTGTGTCAGTGTCTTAGCTAATATCCCAGGCCTGTTGTAAATTCTCATGTCAACAATAACCTATATTTTCTACTTCTTCTGATTCTCATGTCTCCTTTGAGCCTATTGTTTTGGGGAGAGCTTTATTCTATTCCACAAAAAGCTGCCATAGTAGAAATCCACTTATAGGACTTATGAATTCTAAAGGTGATCCATTTGAGAACAAACCCAACATTTAGCTGGGTCCCCATAAATCACCATTTGAATTTGGGAGTCCTGCGAGCTTGGATTTCTGCTGTGATGTTTATATACAAGCATGGGCCGCACCCTTTCACCTGGATACATACACGAGTGCCAATTTAAATCTTGACTTGGAAGACTTTGGAACTGAAGACCCTGGAATGTTGTGTTATTAGGGATTTTGAAAGGTGATAGTTTTTGTTAATACAAATGTTTTATGGCAAAGAAGCTTGCCAGTGACATGGAAGCTAAAATAGTTTTCCCATCTTGCTGATAAAAGAGCAGGTATTAATACAAATATGTTTAACAAAGTACATATGTTCAGAGAGACCTGTTTTGCTAGGAAAATTGACAGTGTGAGCTACTCGATAAGAATAGCATTTATTTGGGGAAACTATTTAGGTATGAATACTTGTAGATAAAGCAAAAGGAAAATTTTAGTAAATTAAATGAGATTGTGTTTATTTATCCAGTTGTCTCATTCTTATTGTTTTCCTGCAGGGCTCTTCAGCAGGCTGGAAGAACGTCAGCCAGTCATCGGAGTACCAAAGGTAAATAAGTGCACCCGTCTCACTATTCTCCATGTGTATCACCTGAGCCATCATCATGGGTTTGGCTATGGAGTGTTAACCTTTAGAGGCACACTTTATTAGACAAGCAAAACAAACCTGTTACTGTCTTCTTACATAGCCGCTTTTGCTGTAAAATTACACATATTGTGATGTCATAGCATCCGTGACATTGTTTGCTTTTAGTAAAAGAAATCCATATAACTATTAAACAGTTGTTTAAAATTATTTCTTTCTAAGGAGCCCTCAGTACAGCTTCAGTGTACAACATAAAACATCTTTTCCCATTAGGCAAAGTACTTGTTAAGCATGCGGGGAGGCAGGACATCTATAATCTTACCACAAACATGCCTTGTTTGTGCATACTTTCTGCTAAACATATGAAGTGACATACTTATTTCTACCTGTTCCACCTGTACATGCCACATGTACAATTGGCTACTGTGGTGGTCATGGGGATCGGTGCAACCAAAACACCTTGTATCTTGGTTGCAGACAGAGCAATGCAGGCTACTGTAGTTTGTACTGGCTTTTCCCTTGGGTTAGGGGTTTCTGATAAGTCATTGCAGTGCCAGGGGTTGCAGAGCAATGTGTAAATACAGGGATAGCTCAGGTTTAATGGCATCATATAACTGTTAACTTTTGTTTCTAGGAAAATACTTACCCTGCAAAAAGAAGACTCTGAGTCCTTTGGATTTGAAATTCAGGTGAGGTATATGGAATTTCAAATTTGTTTTGCCTTGCATTGTACTCCTGTTCTCTGGCATAGACCTTTTCATTCTTTTATACTGTTTGGGTTATGTTTTTTTTCCGTTACTTTTCGTTATTTTTTTTACTGTACTGACTAGTATAAAATATTGGCAAAACCAACCTTGAGCAGAGATGACTTCAGAGTACCAGTTGCCTACATACAGGGGGGACAATAGCATCTAAGGTGATGTTAATAAGACTAAAGTGAAACTTCTAGGTATTGTGGCTTTACAACCAGCACTATAATTTATTCTCTTTGATATTTTTGATTGAGAGTCTCTCTTAAGATGTTCTGCACTAACCTGCTTAAAGATGCAGTAAAAACATTAAATATAAACAGTTAAATTGCACCACTTCAGTGTTCATTAAAGGAACAGTTCAGTGTAAAAGTAAGAAAACTGGCTGTGCAAAATAAAAAAAAAATTCTAATATAGTTAGCCAAAAATGCAATGTATAAAGGCTGGAGTGACTGGATGTCTAACATAACAGAACACTACTTCCTGCTTTTCAGCTTTCTAACTCTGAGTAAGTCAGTGACTTCAAGGGAAGGCCACAGGGGACATAACTGTTCAGTGAATTTGCAATTGATCCTCAGCATTCAGCTCAGATTCAAAAGTAACCGTTATGACCCATGTGCCCCCCCCCCTCAAGTCACTGATTGGTTACTGCCTGGTAACCAATCAGTGGAAACCAAGAGCTGCAAAGCAGGAAGTAGTGTTTTGGCTATTATGTTACGCATCCAGTCATTCCAGCCTTTATGCATTACATTTTTAACTAGATTGAAAACATTTTTTTTGCACAGCCTATCCATTTACCCAGTTTTTATTTTTACACTGAACAATTCATTTAAAACAACACCTTCCAGTATCGACCTGCTAGCAAACATAGATGTGCGGTGAGCACAGTCACCAAATTTTTGCTTATCCCTTGGTGCTGTCAGCACAAAGATAACTGCTGACCCAGATCACATGCAGTTGTTTTGGTCAACACTCAACAAACCTCTTCTTCCCCCTGTGTTAATATTCTGTGCTTTGACAGGGATTCATTTCATAGGCAGAAACAGGAACCAAATAGCTGTGTTTGAAAATAAGCCAAGGCTGACTATGGTGTTATCTAAATCTCTTAAAAGGAAACGGTCTACAAAAAGTTAATAGGAAGTAGTGTTCAAGAGTATTTAGACATTAACCCATGTTGAACCTATGATGTTTTGTGAGAGTAACCCTGAAGTGTAACCTTGTTGGTAGTAAAATGGGGCAGTAGTAAATATGAAGGCTGCTAGTCCTTGCCTGCTGGGGACTTCTTTAACTGCATTTAAGAAGGTTAAACAGGGCAGCTGAATAATGTAGATGTTGGCATTAAAAATTCTGTGCCATAAAGTGCATAGTATGCTCATGTGACAGGTGAGAAGAACATACATTAACCATGCTTTGTGCATGCTGATCATATATTCAATGAGCAGCGTGTTTTCTCATTAATAAAGGAAATGTGTTATAAATAGTGTTTCAAGACTCTGAAGTCGGAGGCAGCGAGTTGTTCTTTTCAGGACTGGCAGGCTTATTACAAAAAAGCATATTTTTGTCAGTAAGGTTCATGAATTGGATTGATTGCATATTTGCTAAGCAAAAGCAAACAGAAGGAAAGTGGAGCATCTGTTGCATGTTCTCTTTATGCAGCTTCATGTGACAGTTGTTAGGAAGTGGCCAGATATTAACTATTTGCTTAGTGTCACCCATAGCAGCGCTTCAAATGTAAGTATAATTTTGTCTTGTTCTAAAAATATATCCGCATGAAACCTGTGTGGCTTTTTGGGACATTTTTTTTCTATCACAATGTTAAAAACCTTTAAAATAAAGTTACATTTTATGCTTGTTACATCACTTACTGGAACTAGATGCAAAAAAAAAAATTGGAACTTGGGGTCAGTTGAGTAAAGCTAGGTAAAAGGTTCTCAGGCTCAAGGATCACTTTACTCTATTAACAATTAGGTATTTCCCAGTTTATTTGTGCTGGACCAAGGAAGGGGTTGATATAAATGATAATTTGAGGCTGTACTTGGATATTCAAACCTTAAAGGGGAAACAAAGTCTAAAACAGAATAAGGCTAGAAATGCAGTATTTTGTATACAAAACATGAACTTACTGCAACACAAGCCTAATGAAACAAATGATTTCTACTTTCAAAGTTGGCCCCAGGGGGTCACCATCTTATAACTTTGTTAAACATCTTTGCAAGACTAAAGGTGGCCATACACGGAGAGATCCGCTCGTTTGGCGATGTCGCCAAACGACTGGATCTCTCTCCGATATGCCCACCTTGAGGTGGGCACTATCAGGCTGATCCGATCGTGGGCCCTAGTGCCCAATGATCGGATCCTAACGCATGGGGAACGGCCGGTCGGATCGCGGGACCGCATCAACGAACAGATGCGGCCGCAATCAGACGGGATTTTTTGTCCCATACAATCGACTTGGTCTGTCGCAGCTTTTATCGGCCCGTGTATGGCCACCTTTAGACTGTGCACATGTGGTCTGGGCTGCTTAGGGATCGTCATAAATGATCAAAACAGGGAAACAAACAAAGCTGCTTGAGTTCTGCATGGCTGCAAAGTAAGGCGGGGGCTTCCCCTGCTGTTCATAAGTTTAATTGTTTCCCTGCAGAGCAGTTAGGGGCTGTCTGACAATTCCTATACAAAGCAGTAAATGAAGGAATAATTTCAGTGCATACAGTCAGGTTTCTTATAAAAACAGTACACATTTTTTTAATTAAAGTATATTGGAGATAGGTTTCTTTTTCATTAAAGAAAGTAAAAATTATATTTCATTTGTTTGCCTTTACATGCCCTTTAAGTCTACTAGAAAATCATGTAAACATTAAATAAACCCAATGGGCTGGTTTTGCTTCCAATAAGGATTAATTATATCTTAATTTGGATCAAGTACAATGTACTGTTTTATTATAACAGAGTAAAGGGAAATCGTTTTTAAAAAAAAAACTGTATTATTTGCATAAATTGGGGTCTATGGGAAACTGCCTTTTCCATAATTCAGAGTTTTCTGTATACTGGTTTTCCACATAACTGATCCTATGCCTGTATTACTTTATTGCACTTACAGTATATGCTGTGTGTTTTTTTTAATTTTTTTTTTATAGGTATTGAATTATTTGCCTTCTTCTTTTGACTCTTTCCAACTTTCAAATGGGGGTCACTGACACCATCTAAAAAAAATGCTCTAAGGCTACATATTTATTGTTATTGCTGCTTTTTATAACTCCTTTTTCTACTAACACCCTCTCCTATTCATATTCCAGTCCCTTATTCAAATCAATGCATGGGTGCCAAGGTAATTTGGACCCTAGCAACCAGATTGCTGACATTACAAACTGTAGAGCTGCTGAATAAAAAGCTAAATAACACAAAAGCCACAAATAATAAAAAATGGAAACCAATTGCAAATTGCCTCAATATAATTTTCTATATCATACTATAAGCTAATAATGGCAGAGCCGCTGTTGGAAGAAACAAAGCACTTGTGAACTCCCCAGTGGGTTAGCGCCTTTGATGGGAGGAATGGCTTCATCTGCAATCTTCTGCCTCCACAGACTGACTCTCTTCATCGCTTGGTGTAATGTTTGAATTATAAGAGGGTTGTGTTTAAATATGGGGGGTGATATAAAATAAATACGATATACACAAAATATAATCTTTCTGAGCCAGATTTTGAGCTAAATGTTCTAATCGAGCCTAACATTTATTTTAATGAAATACCAATTTCCTCTCTATAGACATATGGTCTGCACCACCAAGACAAGAACGCTGTGGAAATGTTTACCTTTGTATGCCGGGTACAGGAAGGAAGTCCCGCTCAGCTGTGCGGTCTCAAAGTTGGTATGTCACTTTCCATGATACTTTTATGTTTAGTTAATTATGCTGACAGTCTGTCTGCCCAAAAGGAACACAATCATAATGTCATTATACTGCTCATTTTGGAATTTCCTGATAATTTGTTACTAAGCTTGATGCATTAGTAAGAATTGTTAAAAAAAAAAAAGTGGTATTTATTTGGAAAGCAAAAACATCTTTTACTGTTTAGTGAAGACTTCCTGTAGTGTAACTTCTTGAGCGCATAGACGCCACAAAACCATCGTGAAAAGAGATATGAGCATGGATTGTATCAGCTGTGCTATGTGGCCACTTCAGTAAAGATGGCCATAGACGCAAAGATCCGCTGGTTTGGCGTCATCGCCAAATGAGCAGATCTTTCCCCGATATGCCATTGAGCATGGCTATATCGGGGGTAATCTAATTGTTCGGCCATATGGCCGAACGATCAGACTACGATGTGCAATGGGCTCCGGCGGGATCGGTCGGGTCAAAATCAAACCTGACCGATCGACCAGATGACCGATCTCCGCTGGACGAAAGCTGTCGGCACTCCCCACACACGATCTGAAAATCGTACGAATCCGTCCACCTTAAGTCTGTCCAGTGACTTATTTTTTACATACACATTACCATAACCCTAAGGAAGAGCGTATTGTAGATTGTGTTAAAACATAGTGTAGTGGATTTGTAGTGTAATATGAAGGCTTGTGAAGACTACATGGAAACATGGGTCTGAGTGCCTAATACTTAACTTACTTTTAATTATTGCTGCCTTTATTTTCACCCCTGAATAAACTCTCTTAATAATAAGTCCCTCTGTACCTTTCAGAAGGGAAATATACTCTGTAAGTAGAGTTTGCATAAATGTACATAAACTTAATAGATAATTCTCAAATGGAAGTCTTAATTATCTTTATCATTAAATATATATTTGTGGGAATTGAAATCTTTGCTCGAATGAGGAAAGCTTATCCAAGTGTTCAAATGAAACAGTGCCCTCCAGTGGCCAGATTTTATGAAAGTAGAACAATGCTTGCTTAATTTTACCATGCAGTAGTTCTGCGCATAGCAGCCCGCAGAATTGGTATGTACCTTGTAGGCACAGAAAAAAACTATATACATACATACAGGTATGGGATCTGTTAACCGGAAACCCGTTATCAAGAATGCTTCAAATTACAGAAAGACTGTCTCCCATAGACCTTATTTCATTGAAATATTCAAAATTTTTCAAAATGATTTCCTTTTTCTCTGTAATAATTCAGTACCTTGTACTTGATCCAAACTAAGATATAATTCATCCTTATTGGAAGCAAACCCAGCCTATTTGGTTTATTTAATGTTTACATGATTTTCTAGGAAACTAAAGGTATGAAGATCCAAAGATCCTTTATCCGGAAAGCTCCAGGTCCCGAGCATTCTGGATAATGGGTCCCATTCCTGTACGTCCATTTATAAATTAATAAGTAACATACAGTAACAGTATATAGTAACATATATATATATATATATATATATATATATATATATATATATATATATATATATATTTAATTGATAATATATTTTTATAGTGTATTTTTTTAGAAATAGCTGGTTGCACAAATATTAATTCTGAAGCTTATTTTTTTAATCATACACAGAGGGAAGTGAGTTATTGAGCAATAGCAAAGCAAACAAATGCAGGCGACCAGGAACTCAGACGGTTCCTGATTTTCATGTTTAATATTTACAAGCTCTTATTTACTTTCCTGTGGAGGAACGGTTTAAGATCCTGGTAAAAGATTGCCAAATGCTTCCTAGGGAAGGACACATATCTGTGACCCTGCAACTTTTACAACTCCCAGCATTCAGAGATAGGGCTGTTCAGATAAATCTTATCTTGTGTGCAATGGGGGCTTATGTCCATGAATATGGCCTGGTTGTGTTATGCCTCAGATTTAATACTGGCTTTTTTATTTTTCCTCTGTGATCTGATCAAAGCTTTCTGAAATCTGTCTCCAACCCTATTTTGCAAGTTTTTTGCCCTCCATAACTAGTGTTTGTTTGTCTAACTTCTCCGTTTCTTTGAACGGCGGTGTGTTAATGTGAAACGCATGTTAGTAGGGATTTTTTTGTTCTGTTTGCTTAAGTCCTATTGCTTCTCGGCATTATACAACATGTTCTGTGCAGGAAATGAGTCACTTCAGCTCAGGGCTTGGAAGAGGGCCTCCGATTGTGTCTGTTCCATGATGGGCTGGGAATGAACTCCTGTTCTCTCTTTCTATGCTCATGTGCCAAATTTCTGCAAACTTCAGGAAAATTTAAGACATTTTTATGCAGTGTCCCTTCATGACTTTACTGTCATATTTGTATGAGAGGAAATCGCCAAGGACACAGAAGCAGGGGCAGTTAAAACAAGCTGTGTGCCTTATTCCTATATTTCATCAACAGTCTGGAGCTTTGCAGTGCCACTAATTTTAATCCCAGGCCTGATCAGGGACTGAGGTATAGTCATATAATAGTGTTATCTAACTTTTGGCCCTTTATTTGTTGAAGTAACACTGACTCGGGAAGAGCTTGATGTTTGAACTGCTGGAAAAACTTTACTTACAAAGGTTATTTACTTTATATAAAAGAGTCACTTGAAATTGGCTGTGGCAGGTCAGAGGCAAAATAAAGATAAAAGCCCATTATGTTGTTCCAAGACTCCATGCATTGGACTGCATAACATTCTGAACGGCATTTTGCCGCTGTACATTGATGCTGGCATGTGAAGGCAATGAATTGATTTATTCTTATTGTATGGCTCTAACACTTCTCGCCCTTGATCTTATTTTTACAGGTGATATAATTGCTGGAGTAAATGGCCTCAACACGGATGGAGTTAGGCACAGAGATATTGTAGAGCTGATTAAGGCTTCTGGAAACACAATAAGGTAAATGTAACCCTGGGTATTTTCCATTTTGGATGTGATGTCTTTAGCAGCAGAGTTGTTCATATGTTACCTCTGGCTAAAATATAAAAGTGTTTTTATAGTACAGGTATGGAACCTGTTATCCAGAATGCTTGGGGCTTTCCAGATAACAAATCTTTCTGTAGTTTGGATCTTTATTCCTTAAGTCTACTAGAAAATCATGTAAACATTAAATAAACCCAATAGGCTGGTTTTGCCTCAAATAATGATTAAATATATCTTAGTTTGGATCAAGTACAAGATACTGTTTTGTTGTACAGTAATCTGTTTAGTATACAGAGAAAAAGGAAATTGTTTTTAAAAATTTGGATAAACTGAAGTCTATGGGAGATGGTCTTTCCGTAATTCGGAGCTTTCTGGATAACGGGTTTCCGGATAACGGATCCCATACCTGTATAATAAACATTTCTAAATGTTTCCTGTTTTTTTTTTTTTTTTTTTTTTATGATTATATGAATCGTTAAAGGTGATTTTTACATTCGACTATATTTCTTTAGTGGTGGCAAGGGGCACAGGATTGTTTGTGGTATAATGTTAATTCAATTGGAGATTTTGGGGCACAAGTGGGTGCTACTTTGATGCCTGATCATGCAAAATAGGATCTGCTGAAGTCTTGTAGGGAGTTTGGGACATATGGTACATTCTGTGTAGGATTCGCAGTTGCAGGTTTTTCTGTGTTTTGAAAAGCAGTTAAAGGAGTATTTTATTATACTGTTTTGTACACAATTTAGGAAGGGAGGTCCCAGCTATTAGAAGCCATGCAATTGTACTTGAAACTGTGCTATTGTACTTTATGCAGAGCCAAATGAGCCTAATTTGAGCGGCAAGTTACCCTTTTGTGTAACCATAGGAACAGGATCCATTAATTTTGCCGCTCTTTTTTTTTTTTTTTAGCTGAGATGCACCTGGGTGGTCACAGAGGTCCCAAATAAACACAAGACATGTCCTCTTTATAGAACCACACACTTCTTTGTTTTCTTTGTCTTTGCCCTCCTCTGTTGTCTAAATAATAGGCTTGGAAAGAATTGTTTGACTGTAATCAAGTGACACAACACAGGCTGCTTTATTAGCAAAGGTGGGTCGTGACTGCTGGGCAGGTTGTTATGGTGACTGGTGCTTAATGTGTTTGTTGTCATTTTGTGTGCGGTCAAGGGAGGGGGCTTGATCTTCAACTGTAGCAGCTCTCATCTGTATTTAATGTGCAGCTAATATTACTTGGAGAGCAACAAAGAACATGGGTCACTTAAGGCTAAACATTGCTGAATGTAGTAGCATTTTGTGCCAGGGGACTGCCTGTTCTTGGGGCATGACCATATAATAATTATATGTATTTATGTAAAACGGAACATATTTATTTTAACTTGTTTTAAGATTATTCTTTGCAGAGTCTGAGAAAGTCATTTGTGTACAAATTGTTTGGGAAAGGTGACAAACTTGCATGTTCACGCCAAAAAGCAGCTCTGCCCTTATTTATAGAAAAACATTAGTCTAGGGCCCTTGCTTACCATTTGCTATTAACAGTGCTTTAGATTGTATATATGTATATAGTCTGTGGGGTTTGTTTGTTGCCAGTTGTGAATATTTCTGTTCCTACTGTGTTATTTGCAGTCAATCTGTTATCCCTGCACAGTGTTGCTTGGTTACATGACTGTTTCTGAACATATTTAAATGTTCTGTCAGGCAAAAATGTCTAGCAAACTAAAAAGTGCAGGAGCCCTGCCCCCTCTTTCTTTATATAAAGTACATCTTAATGATAGTGTTTCATTATACTATTGTCAACCTTCCCAGTAGCTTCATATATACTGGGAGGAGTGAAAGCAAATTAAAGCTCTTAAACATGCTCTCAAGTAACGTTGTTGCCCTCTCTATTGGCAGGCTGGAGACTGTTTATGGATCCGCAATCAGAAGGGCTGAGCTGGAGGCTCGAATACAATATTTAAAGGTAAGCGGTGTTACTACTGCACTAGTACCTTCCATGTGTGGTTATATAGTTTTTTTGGGGTACAGAACATTCCTTATCTGCATTCATTTTATTGATATCTAGTGCATTTACTGTGTAGGCAAACCTAGTAGCTATAATAAACTGCATGGTTGGTGTTGCTTTAGCTGATACAAACAACAGCAGCTCAAGCTGATGCGTAAATGCAGATATGCAATGTCCCATGCAAACAGTATGCTAATGTTTGTTTTAGAGTTCACAAAGGAAAGTAAGCAGAATATAACCATTGCCTTTGAATAGGTTGTCTAGACTTGCAGTTTCTAACAGTCTTTCCTTACAGCAAACCTTGTATGAGAAGTGGGAAGAATACCGTTCACTCATGGTGCAAGAGCAGAGACTGCTGCACGGTAAGAGCACCATTCTCCTAATTACACACTGCATGAGAGCCAGCGTTTTCTACGATTAGATTTCACATGACTTCATGTCTAATATTCACTTTCATTTCAAATTCTCACAACAGTTTAATGTTCTTAGACTGTGTATTTGTACTTTTAGTTTTTGTCTTGCTTCTGCAGACAATTTTTTGAAGAAAAACTTCTTTTATTTATGAGATCCCAGCAAACGTTTCGGGGACGTGCCCCTTCATCCAGTGCTACTTACAAACTGTGCAAACAAGACTTTTAAAGGGAGGTGAACTACAAGCCACACCTTCCTTAACCACACATTTGACATCATCAAATTAATTAACATAGTGAAAAAAAGACATCTTTGCATATATAAATATATTATAAAAAATTCTACATTGATTGAAGTACGTTGTATATATCAAGTGGCGCCCTCTAATAATTGCTTTTCTGTTTTTTTAGGCATAGTTGTGAAAGACCCAAGTGTGTACGACACCCTTGAATCTGTGAGATCTTATATCTATGGGACAGTCAATATGTGCAGCAAAGACCCTCTCATTGGGTCATTGGCTGCTGGAAGTATGTGTAGCAGTGCAAGTTGCCTTAGCACCACCGAGGACAATGAGGATGCCATATATCACACTTGCTACTTCAGCTCAGCCTCCACAGATGAATTAAACAGCCTTCCAGGCAAAAGTAACAGCAATGGCAAGCCTTATAAGTCGACGCTGACGCGCAGCTCCAGTGTAAAGTGTCCGGGCCCCGTTACAAATTGGGACAAACCAAAGGAGCAGAGTAACTTTGTGTCTCTGCCCAGGAAAAAGCACAAAAGTTTTCGAAAAAGACTCTTGAAATTCATTCCTGGACTTAACCGAAATTTAGAAGAGGAGGCCAGCCCTCTTTAATACACCCCCTTTATTTGTATAAGAAGTTAAGTTATTTATTTATTGTCCTATTTCTGGAGAAAAGTGAAAGCTTTGTGTTGACTTTTCTGTTAGACTTAACTGTACAACTTTATAGCTTCAGCATTTGTTTTTCATTAAAATGTTTGGCAAAGCAAGAGCTGCCAAACTCCAGGTTTTTCTATGAAAAATGCTGTTTATTCCATTGATTTTCAGTGTTCAAAAGGATGTTGGAGCCATATTCCTGCCAGCAGGAAGCCCCTTTACATTGTAAAAGGTTTCACTGCAAGTCACTGCAGTGCATAAGGGCAAAAGCTATGGCATGAATCATTTTTATGTAAAGCTTTTTGTACTGACTCTCAGGCTAAATGTAACTCAGGAGAAAAATCAACAAAAATTGAGTGCAGCAATGTCATGTATGCAGAAGAAATAATGGAAGAATACCCCTTGTCCGTTCCCAAAATACTAAGCTATCCTATTTCTAGATTAACTCCAGGCATTTGGTTCATATTCAGAAAAGGACTTCATAGGGGTTCAAAAAGCTCAATTGCTGGTGACCCCACTTGTAATTAAGCAGAGTTGAACAGTCCTGCACTAGGAAGAATGTTGAGAGCTGGTTTTAGGGTAAGGTGAAAAGCCCCTTTGAGGAGAAGTCTGGATAAAAGTGCCGGTGCACTTGCCAGTTCCAATACTGTTATAGAGGGGGTAATTGTGACACAAATTTGCTCATGTTTGATGAAATCAAAGTTGCTAAGTGTGGTAGCCAGGTTTACTCCTGCACACTTTATTTATCCTAATAGCCGGGTAGTATTTATTTTTTCTACCAAAAAGTGGCAACAGCCTATGCAGTGTTAATCTGACCAAAAAAACATTGTCTGCTTTAGATATCCATGCATTTGATTATTTCTCCACAACTTGGCCTGGAAACAAGCTCAAAAGAATAATAAAAAATAAATCGGTGAGGTTGCCCAGCCAGTGGGTCTTCCAGCAGCTGATGGATTCGCACTTGCAGCTTGATTGGGAGTTGTAGCTCAGCAGCTGTCAGGAACACCAGCTCCACAGCAGTTCCAGGCTTATTTGCAGCTTGTTTCCCAGCTAGTCGCGTACACATGGTGTTCTTAACCTTTTCATATGTCCACTGATGTGATTGGCGCTACCATACACTGTTTCACTAAAATGCCTTAAGATCTATAAAATAAACTGTGTGTGCCATCAGGGACGGAGCTAAAGCATTTGCTGTCAGTAAAAAAAATGATTTCCTCCTCTTGTGGGGCTTATTAACCATGGATTGGACTTGTTATAAACTTTATGATTCCAGTTTTACTGCTGAGTCTAGTATATGTATTTGTTTCAGGGATACTTGTTCGTTTCTATACTGAGACTTGCTACACGCTTGCGTCTCATTGCGTATATTTCTTTTGTAAAGCTGACAGTGAAGAGGTTAAGGCCACCCAATGAAGCACTCCTTCATTCCTTGATGGCAAGCTGTGGGCTGCCAGCGTGGGAGGAATGTCTGTCCTTGCATGTGTACATGTAGCTATTACAAATCTCCTTTGACACAGTACAATATGGCAGTCAGTCAGCAGCATCACAAGCAGCATGTGCAGGACAAATGTTACTATACAGAAAGGCCCCACAGCATCTCCAACCACAAGAATCACATTCCAACATCCAAAGAAAATCTACAGCTGGGACAAACTATGCACAGAAGTGAGGGGAGAGCAGGAGGCATGCACAAACAAGGCAGATTTACTTATCTTAGAGCGACACTTCACAATCTGTGGGGCAGGCCCCCTAATAATAATGTTATAAAGAGAAGTCAGTGGAGCTCGTTGACAGGCTGAAGGCTGTAAATATATTCTGGAGGCCTGCGTCTGGCCCTGGAGCTTCATACTAGACAGCCCTGACTTCATCTGTATGTTTTATGTATCTTTACTAAAACAGAATGAAAGACACAAACTAAACTAAAATGTTTTCTGTGTATATGCTGGTGTCCATTTCCCATATGCTTGAGCTGTGCCTCCCAAAACTTGTGTGATTTTACATTGTTACAGACATGTACATCTGACAATAAAACTGTTGTGTTGTCACCAAAGTGTAAATAATTGGATTTATTTTAGTTTTCTGTGCTGTTGTTCGGTATTTGGCCAGAATTTGGCCCTTTTTTTTTGTTTTGTTTTTCAGCAGGGTTCGCCGATTCATCCAAATATTCGTGCCTGGCCAAACCCAGTCTAAATCCTTAAAAATTAAGCGACCTTTCATCACAAAACAGTTATTTATAGGCGTATGTAAGTGGCTGGGCATAGAAGCTCCTTGCTTGTTTGCTGTAGCTCCTGAGTGGTAAGTGAACAATGATCTCACATTGGCTGCTGGGGGGCTTGATTTTAAATGCACTACAAACGTATAATGCTCACAGATGGTGTTGGACTCGAGTACAAAGAGGGGTATTGGTGTGGCACGTGAGTTTACATATTATGGCACAAACACCTCATTTTTTGTAATAATTATTTTTAAAGGCAAACAGTGTGCTGGCAATCTTACTTCTTCTTTGTGTGTCAAAATAGAATAGGACTGATAAAAAAAATGTGTAAACTACATGGAAAATTTTCCATCCAACTCAACAAGACTGTTTGTGAACGCTACATCTTCATTTGACGAGATAAAATCATACGAGCGTGAACAAACTGCACCATCTGACTCTGGGCCACATTCAATTCCGTGAGAAAAAGGGTTATCACGTGAAAACTCATGGACAAGATTCAATTTTAGATGCAATTCAATTTGGAAAAAACTTAGTTTGTCACATTAAAACTCTATTGAAGTCCATGGGAAAAACTGGAACTGAATTGAGCCTATGAGCTTTCATATGATAAACCATAAGATAACCTTTCTCCCTCTGAATTGAATCTGGCCCTTTATCTGATCTAACTTTACAGTCTAGCTATAGGGCTGTCAGATTTCACAGGATCCTACAAATCTCATGCTGCTGGATAACAAAATCAGATATAATCTGACCCTCAAAATCCCCTGTGTAGTGTTGTCCTAGTTCTTCTTAGGGCTAGTCCACACGAGGAGATTCAGGGAGATTTTGTCACCTGGCGACTAATTGCCTCCACTTTTGAGCGACTATCTCCCCAAACTGCCTTGGCGGTTTTCCCCATAGGTTACAAGTCGCCTGCGCTAATGCACATGCGGCAATGCGTTTTCTATAGTTGCCCCAAAAGTTGCCTCACTCCCCGAATCTGAGCTTGTGTCTCTGGCTGGAAGGCATTTCGGAGAGATTAGTCGGGGAGAGTAGACTAGGTGAAGCTCACTAGAACAATTGCCAAAACATATAATCCATGCAAATAGCCTTGTGCATTTCATGCACAAAAAGCACTTCATAAGCTTGGATGGCTGCTTTGTAGACCAGTGTCTGACTGTGCTGTTGCCTCCGTGTATGTTTGATGCCTGGTGCGTGTGTGAGCTACAAATAACATGCTATTAACAGCACCATTTATCTATCATTACATCCTATGGCAAAGTGTGTGTAAGCGCTGCTTCAGGAAGTTGTTACATCAGTATGTACTTTGTATAAACATGGCCATGACTATGTTACAGGGTTTCTATGCAAGATAATTACATTGCAGGCAATTAGGAGCAGTACATATTGCAAGAAAGGATTATTCATTATTTAATTTGTTCTTTATGGCTCCTCTTATGAGACATATATACAAAGCAACTGTGCTTACATCGACTTTATATCTATCTAGAAATGCGCCATAAAAACATCATCTCCCATACAAATACGTATAATATGTGAGTATTATATATATATATATATATATATATATATATATATATTTTTTTTTTTTATGTAATCCTTCATCTGACTATGCCATCAGTTATATTTTAATATGTATTTGTTCAAATGTAGGCTAGGGAAACTTTTTTTGTATAATAAAAGATAATTTAATACTAAGTAACTATCCAATAAACATTAGTGAAAAAGATATCTGGTTTAAAATTCGAAAGATCGATCAAAGTAAAAATCGTTCGATCGAACTATAAAATCGTTCGAAACGAACGATTCAAACGTTTTTAAGCAATCGATCAAAGGATTTTTCTTCGATCAAAAATATGTAAGAAAAGTCCTGGCTAACATTGTACATTGTTGAAGTATGTAGTTGAAGTATTTTTTAAAGAGACAGAACTTCGACTATGGAATGGTCGAATAGTCGAACGATTTTTACTTTGAACCGTTCGAATCAAAGTCGAAGGTCATAGTAGCCTATTCGATGGTCGAAGTACCCAAAAAAATACTTTTTTTTTCATTCCAATCCTTCACTCGAGCTTAGTAAATGTGCCCCCAGGTTTTGGCTCCTGAAATGATGTAGCAGAAGACAGATGGAGGAGAACTGACAAGCTAAATAGTTTCAAGAGTCAGATCCAGAGAACAGAAAGGGATAGAAAAATACTATCAATTGCAATTATATCTAGAAAAATTATATCTATATAGAAAAAACTATTTTGGGGAATGCATTTCAGCAAGCTGCAGCTAGGGTTGCCACCTGGCCGGCCAAGATGATGGTTGATCCCAATGTTATTAATAGGGAAAAAAGATAAATATATAGGAAGGCCGGTATTTTTTTCCAGAAAAGGTGGCAATCAGGCCCGGACTGGCAATCTGTGGGTTCTGGCAAATGCCAGAGGGGCTGCTATAAGGTTCCATAGAAAGTCAGTATTTAGTGGGCTGTTTGGGCCTCTATGTACTTGAAATGCCATGGCCTATTTTAATTCTCAGTCCGGACCTGGTGGCAATCCTAGCTGCAGCCCTGTGTATGTGCATGATCTAGGGGAGTCAGCAGTGCCTGCCCTGGTTAGGTACATGATTGATATTGCGTAAGGAAGATTTTTTTACAGAAGAGGAGTGCAGACCTTCTGGGGTAAATTGTTTTTCTTTAGTCCTTTTAAGACTGATGTTTATTGCAGATGCCACTATTTTCTATATCAGCTATGCCAGGTTGGGTAGAAGCCTATGCAGCTTGAACTAGATATATTTACTGTATAAAAACAAAGGAATTGGTTTCCAGTCTTTATAGTGGATCCATACTGCACACATTGCTGGATTTTGTATCCACTACTGTCATAATCATGACCCTACCCTTATCCCATCAACACATGTGCAGTGCAATCTTTGTACATGCGCCTATTAGATAAGAGAGGGATTCCCCCAGCTCCACAGTGGGATTTATTTACAAGGGTTGGAGGTAGGTAGATTAGGCATATTTTATAATGCTGACCATATATATAAACATTTTAACCCAGTTTGGCCACCAACAGTAAGGGCCACACTGGAATGATCCAATTATTTGGCACCTGGTCAAAAAAAAATAGAGGACTATATTCATGCATCAATGTGTCTTCACCCAATGGGATTTTCAGACTGGTCCAATGGATATTTGTCTGGTTTCATACAGAGGCAACTAAGCTGTTGACTCGGCCAGCATATGGCCAACTTAAGTTTCCCTTATTGATCTGCAATAACTTAACCTTTCTAATGCATTCTTTGGACTGGCATTGGTATAACTAGTTGATGGGAAAGGAGAAAGATCTAAAATATCTAAAAGATCTATCATCAGGAAAACGAAAAACATACCTTTTACCACTTTATTATGGTTCTCAGAGCCCTTTCAGTAAGCAAAGTGTATGTAGAGTCAGGACAAATCACATTCGCCAGAATTTATTCCCTCTTTAGCACTACCTGCCTGAAATCAAGAAAATCCCCAAAAACATACAAAAGCCAAAAAGCTACATTGCCCGCAACCTGCAGAGAGCTACATGATAGTGCAGGATGTTTAAAGGGATCCTGTCATCAGAAAACATGTTTTTTTTCAAAACACATCAGTTAATAGTGCTGCTCCAGCAAAATTCTGCACTGAAATCCATTTCTCAAAAGAGCAAACAGATTTTTTTATATTCAATTTTGAAATCTGACATGGGGCTAGACATTTTGTCAATTTCCGGCTTCCCCAAGTCATGTGACTTGTGTCTGCACTTTAGGAGAGAAATGCTTTCTGGTAGGCTGCTGTTTTTCCTTCTCAATGTAACTGAATGTGTCTCAGTGAGACATGGGTTTTTACTATTGAGTGCTGTTCTTATGTCTACCAGGCAGCTGTTATTTTGTGTTAGGGAGCTGTTATCTGGTTACCTTCCCGTTGTTCTTTTGTTTGGCTGCTGGGGGGAAAAGGGAGGGGGTGATATCACTCCAACTTGCAGTACAGCAGTAAAGAGTGATTGAAGTTTATCAGAGCACAAGTCACATGACTTGGGGCAACTGGGAAATTCACAATATGTCTAGCCCCATGCCAGATTTCAAAATTATAAAAAAAAAAAATCTGTTTGCTCTTTTGAGAAATGGATTTCAGTGCAGAATTAATTTTGAAAAAAAAAAAATTTTTTCCATGACAGTATCCCTTTAACGAGTGACTCGTTCACTTTAGGACACCTCTTGTGTATTTGAATGTTTGGGTTATATAATACTGACACTGTTGATCCATGACTTAAAGAAGCAAGGCGTGTGTAGCCAGCCTAATCCCACAGAGGCCCTTGGAAGAGGATACTCGAGGCCTGCGATAACTTGTTGTACATCCAAATGAATAAGATCTTCAGCCCTAGAGAGATCAGAGGAAGTTGCATGAGCATTTAAATGTTTAGTCATAGCCAAACTGATGGGACACATATGGAAATGTGTTATGGCTGCTTTTAACCCTCTCTGAGCTTTGTGGCAGTAGCTGTCACATAACTATCCTATCCTCATGTGCAAACACCTTTCTGCTCACACATTAGTGTAGTAATAACGTGACTTTTACAGACACATAATAGCAGGCTATTTGAGCCGTGTGTTTCTCCCTGTTAGTGCTTTAACGCTAGCAATTGTGCAAGAGGAGCCTTCAACAGCAGCAAATCATTTACAAGAATAGATTTTTTAGCTTTTTAATTATATAATAAGCATTTCATCTGCAAATTCCAAAACTCCAAAAGCTCAGAAGGCTTTCTTTTTATACGGCACAACATTTTGCTAATTTTTGGCCATCTGTCTGCATGAACCATACGGAACAATTAGGCTGAATGACATCTATAGTATTTGAAAATTCCTCTCTCCCATCTGTAATATTATGTGCAAGCAGTGTATACAGATAACACTGGGAAGAGAAGATTTTCTACAGAGATAGAAAAAAGAAAACGAAGGCCCATTTTCAGGCAAAGTGAAACAAGGCAGTTTCATTCATCACTACTCACAACATAAGGGCTCTTACTCACGGGCGTTTTCTCTGCGTTTGACGTGTGTCAAACCACAGCTTGAAAAAACGCATTCATTAATTGATTCCATTACATTCTGCCAGGCTGTCCTCATGAGCGTTATATTATGCATTGCCAGTACAAAGCATATGGCACTCAGAATAATAGCCATTTCTTCCCAGCAGGTTTGGACTGGGAGTCAAACTAGGTCCTGGCATTCCAAGTATAGAGAGGCCCAATCATCTCCCACCAGCCCACTAAATCCTGACTTTCTATGGCATCTTATGGCAGCCCCTCTGGCATTTGCCAGAACCCACAGATTGCCAGTCCGGGCCTGCTTCCCAGCTGTCAGTTATGGTTTCATGAAATTTTAGGGAAGATGCTACATTTTATGTTGTATAAAGCTGACATTGTCAGTCATAAATATTCTCTTCATCTGCCAATGACCCTCTCCCTTTACAACCTGCAATGTTGTCTGCACTGCCTCATGTGGATTAAAGTAGCAGCCTCTTTTATTAGCACAATTTTATTGCTCAAGGTATATCAGTTGGACTTTGCCTTTCCTGTTCAACAAAGCACTAAAATGCATCCCCTCCTGGGCATTTGTGTGATGATTCAATGAGTGCGTATGAAAGCAAAACCTTTTTCAGGGACATCTGCTGTGTCATATGATGGAGACACTTTATATGCTGCTGTCTACTGAAAGCAAATGAAAAATCAAAGGATTAACAAGTATATGTGTATGGTTAATAAACATGAGCCATAAATATCCTATAAAGGATTTCCTTATAAATGGTGCTCAGTGATGTCATCTGTTATAATCGATTTAGTGATGTAATTCCAGTAACAGGACTTACTGAAACTTGTGTGCATTAGACGTCACCTTGGAGTTCCATGACATGTGCAATAGGACTCGGCCATTGGTTGGCCACTGACATGGAACTCGCTGGTGACTTATATTCTTATATTTTCCATGAGAGGCCAAAAAAACAGAAAACCAACCATTTCTTACCCACGTACAATCACACTACAAAATATCCCCTGCATTAAATTCCTTTACATACATACACAAAGAAATTTCCCCAACCTCCTCCAAAATGAGCTGCTCTACCTTCTGCTTTAAATAGCAATTGTTTATGCATGAAAGTCTAGTACACCTTGAATTTTATGAGTATTTTAGCAGATCATATAAGAGCACAGGGAAATTACAGAAGTTACTATAGGTCAGATTGAGCAGCTCAACTGTGGCAGGTCACTAGGTCTGCTTATACCGAAGGAAGTGACTTTGCTGGAATTGCTGGAATATCCTTTTGCCAGAGATAACAAATATGACGCAAGCTAAGTTCACAGTACAACACAAATCTAGTGTTATGCAAACCATTGTTATGAAATAGAACATATTTGTACTACATTCTTAGATGTCATGTGAACGATGAACAATCTGTTCTCTGTGCTCTATAATTAGGTTAGTTAATGCATCAATAATTAATGACATAAACTGAATGTATACATTTTTTTATTGTTGGAAAAACTGAATATACTGTAAGCGTGGAATACAACAAATTCTGTGGGGATTTCAGTTTTTAAACTGGGATTCATGCAGTGATAGCTCACACCATCAACTCTTTCATTAATGTTATTATAAGGCCATTGTACCTTAGCTGCCATTTTCACTCTGGATTTATTAAAGGGAAATATTAAGAGCTAAATGTGGAGTTATTTTCTTCTAGCTTTTATGAAGGTGTTTCTGGTTCAGAATGAAACCCAAGCCTCCATTATTCTTGGGTTTGAATACAACCTTCCTTATGTTGACCACTACCATAGTCCTTGTGTTATTCTCTTAAAAGAAAGAGCAAATATATAACTATACATAGCTACTATGTTACCAGGAATCCCCTCTAGATTTAGGTTTAACAGAAATCATTGATACAATTATACCAGCACAGATTTCCCTGTTCACAGTCCAGTTAAAAAGAAACATTTTACTGTATCAATGACCTTTAAAAATAGACAGAAAGACATGTTGCTTCTCTGTGTAAGAGGGTTTGGTGCAGAATTAAGTATGAATCTCTCAGCAGGGTGCTGGTATAAAGGTCCGCTTGTAGTAAAGAAGCGATGCTTGCATTCTCTTTAAAGATTAATGTGCTTCAGTTACACTTGGCTAGAGCATCAATATTTCAGTTGGTGCTAAGAACTTATGTGAATTGTAACAGAAATGATATTTGTGTGAACTTGCAATGCCAATATAATTCTCCTACCGCACACCTGTAGTTCACCAATCCTGCAAGCTGGTGGTGCGTTCCTTCCGTTGACTCGGCCGGGTCCCTTAGCAACCAATGTGTAAAACAAACGGATCCGCACACACACCGATTAATGCAGTCGGGGAATATCCCCTTTTATTCAGCCACCAAACATCAACGTTTCGGGGGGAAACGGGGGGGAAACACCCACCCTTCATCAGGATGAATGCCACCCATGGTTGCAGCACTGGTTATTATTAAACATACTTAAAATATAAAATATAAAATAAGGGTGTCACTTCAAAGCCTAATTAAGCAACATTTTCTATAAAGGCTGCTACAGAGGCAAAATGCCCAGAAAAGGATTCCAGCATAATCATTGCTAGCTTGTCAATGCCCAGTGTTAATAGAAAACAAGACTATTCTGCAAGAAAATGGTCCTTGAAAACATTAATTAATGGTACTGAATGTGCTATAACTTTAAGACCAAGAGTCAGTAATTTCCCTTGGGCTTTGTATACAAAAGAAGATCATAGGGCAATTCTGCAAATCTGCAATTAAAGGAGAAGTAAACCCAAAATTTAGAACACCCCTACCCTACATAGATCCCCCTCCCTCCTCCCCCCAGCCTAGCTGCTACCCCAGGCAAATGCCCCTAACTCTTTACTTACCCCTCAGTGCAGATTCTGCCCAGCGGAGTTCATTGGCGCCATCTTCAGCTGCTTTGGTAACCTTCAGAATGAGACCGGCGCTTCGGCATTTTCGTGAGTTTCGGCGCATGCGAAGTTGTTGTGAAACAGAAAATTACTCCATCTGCTCATGCACAGCTACTCCGGTCTCATTCTGACGATTACCGAAGTGAAGATGGCGCGCTTGAACTCTGCTATCTTCCATAACCCTGTATTCCCTCACTTGCTAAAAAGCCCTCCAACCCCCTCTTTAGGGTGGTGGCACACAGGAAGAATAGTCACCCAGTGACAAATCTTCTCTACTGCGGGCAACTAATCTCCTCAAAATGCCTTCCCATCGGCAACAGGCCTGGTTTTGTGGCAAAATTTTAGGGGCGGCATGCCGCACAGCCACATTAGGAATGCAGTGTTACCCAGTGCCACATGAGCGGCCCGTGGCTGCTAGGACTGTGGGGGCTCTGATGGCGGGCGCCGCTGACGCAAATACATATTGCCGGCAGGATGGCATATGAAACACTTTGGGTTTCAGAAGTCGCCCGAAGTTTCCTAGTGAGGCTTGTTGTTAAAGTGCTGTTCAGCTATAAGTTAACTTCATGTTTTCAAATTGGCAGTTACAGACCCCTGCAGCAGGGCCGTATTTATATATGAACACCAGAGGGCATGTGCATAGGGCAGCAGGTGTCTATATCATTGAAAAAAAATAACGCCCATTTTTGTGGCCATACCCCCTAATTACCATGTCCATTTAACAAAATTTGGCAGGTTATGAAAGTATGTATGTATGTATATTTTTATTTGTATAGCGCTCCTTGAGGGCAAAGCACTGTACAGCAAAACAATAAATTAGTAGTAACAAACAAGAGGTCATTGGAATAAAAAGTAACAATAAGTGCATTATTAGAAATACAATTCACATAAATATAAAAAATATAATTACAATACAGATTAAGTGCTCAGTGTCAAGGAAACAAAAGGCTAGAGGACCCTACCCCATAGTGCTTACAGTCTAAATGGGAGGGTAACTTACAGACACAATTCAGAGTGGTATTAAGGTGCTACAGGTTACAGTTTGTTACACTGTTATATAAGTGCCAGTTCCCAGTTCAGGTGTTATCCAGGTGCTCCCAGAGGTAGTCTTTGAGTTTTGTTTTGAAAACATTGAAGGAGGATTCTCTCCTGAGAGAGAGAAGGGTTTGATATGGGAAACAGCAGTAGTAGTGGGGGGTACAACCAAGCGGTTGCTCTGAGAGGAGCGGAGGTTTCGGGCAGGAACATATAGAGAGACAAGAGATGAGATGTAGTTAGGTGCAGAGAAATGAAGGGCTTTGAAGGTTATGAGAAGGAGTTATTCTTTGTTTTATAGGAAGCCATGATAAGGACTTCAGCAGCGGGGGGGAGGGGCCTGTACCCTTTTGGATGAGAGGAGGATAATTCTGGCAGCAGTGTTTAATACAGATTGTAGAGGGGAGAGATGGGAGTTAGGGAGGCCAGTTAGTAGAAGGTTACAGTAATCTAGTCTGGATAGGATGAGAGCATGCATGAGCATCTTGGATGTATCAGGTGAAAGGAAGGGACAATATTGGCAATATTGCGTAAGAAAAAGTGACAGGTTTTGACAGTGGTGTTAATATGATTAGAGAAGGAGAGAGAGGAGTCAAAGATTACCCCCAGACGGCAGCTGATTTGACAGGATTAATGAGCATGCCATCAATAGAGATAGTAAATAGGGGAGTAGGACCAGGCTTGGTGGAAAGATGATTAGTTCAGTTTTTGTTAGGTTGAGTTTGAGGTGGCACTGGTTCATCCAATTTGAGATAGCCAGGAGGCAGTTAGAGATCTGAGCCTCTGTTTCAGCTGTTAATGAAGGGGTGGATAAATATATTTGGGTATTATCAGCATACAGATGATAATTAATGCCAAATGAATGGATGAGATCTCCCAAAGACAGAGTGTACACGGAGAACAACAGCGGACAAAGTACAGAGCCTTGCGGCTCCCCCACATTAAGTGGAACTGGAGATGAACCACATTTCTGTGGTTTTTATGTGTTATTACAGTTTTGCTACTGAAGGTGAATTGTCCTTTAGGGCCGAGGCACACGGGCAGATTCGGGACAGTTGGGAGGTATGGATTACAGGGCCCATTACAGGGAAATGCAGAAGTAATGTTTTCAGTGACTGTGCGTGACATCATTCCATACGTTGGGGGGTGCTGTAAGGTTTCGTACCTAAATAAGACCTAATTAGGGCCGTGCCCTGAAGTCAAATAACTATAACACTACAATCTTACTTTGTATTACATGTAATTATATTCCGTCTGTCTCTTTTTTATCTTCCAGCCTCTCATTCATACCACTGCCTGGTTGCTAGAGTAAAAGTTAGCAACCAGAAACTGCTTAAATTCCAAGCCAGAAGCTAAATAATTCAAACACTGCAAAATAAAAAATCTCTTGCAAATTGTCTTAGCATATCACCGTCTACAGCATACTAAGAGCTAATTTAAAGGTGAACTACCCCTTTAACCAATACTTTTAAATTATTGAGCTTGCATTTTCTGCAGCCAAAAGAGGAACAATAAGGACGAACTGGGACACTGGATTGAAAAACAACCTTATTTCTGAATAATTCAGCATGTAGCAATTAATTCACATGGGAAGATTGATGTCAGGGAGAAAAAACATGCAGGGCAGGGAGGATGAAGAAATCACCACTATCTGGATGTTTGTTGTAACAAACTACTGCTGCAGACCATACTGCTCTCTGGCTTTACAGTAGTGAAAGGAAGAACTGAAAGAATGAATTGGGGAAGTGGAAAATATCAATAACCACAGAAACGTCACAAAGGCAGTGTAGCGTTAAAGGCTTGCATGGCAAGCAGTTCATTTAGGCTGGGGGTATAAAATAAATATACAGAGAAAAGGTGTTTATTTTATTATTACCTTCTTTAACATACATAGTAACATAGTAAATTAGGTTGAAAAAAGACACACGTCCATCAAGTTCAGCTATTTAAACATATATATAACTTGTCTAACTGCTAGTTTAACTTACCAAGAAAGAGAAATGTTGTTATATATAGGGTAGCAGTTTACTTTGACCTGCCAGAAGAATATACCCCATTCTATACCCAAGCAAACATGCTTTGTATGATGAAGCTGGCATTCAAGTGGCCATATTGTGGAATGACATGGTTTTGGCTTATTGGATAAAAACTATAAATACACCTTAAAGTAGAAAGTCATAAGCAGCATGTACAAGTGTCAGACACAGCACAACAGAGGTAGCTTTTTAGATAAGTTGATTTATTTTATCTACACCATCATGCATCAGGCTTTGGGTACATGTGTGCTTTGTCTGTACCTGCCTTGCACTCAGTTCTGTTGCAGATGTATTATGCTCAAGTAAGCAGTGAATGAACCAAAAAGTAGTGCTTGTTCTGCGGTTCTTTTTGTGCATTACAAGTTGCCTGCACAGAAAGAAAGGGAGTAGCACAAAACATGTTATAATTTTTTCTCTCAAACTGATTAGAGTGAAGGGCTACCTATTTCTCTTTAGGCTACTGGCACAGAGGTTGTTTTCTCTGATTAGGGTTCGGATTCGATTTTCGGACGAATCTTTCGCGAAGGATTTGGGGGTTCAGCTGAATCGAAAATAGTGGATTTGGTGCATCCCTAATATCAACAGTATGTAGGGACCCATAGAGTTAATGTGCCCCTATGGCTTTAATTCCCTTCCTCCTTTTCCCTAGTTGCTGGGCAAAAGCCCATGTATCTAGTGTTAATCTACATATCTTAGTTATTGGCCAAGAGGTGTAATGACCACTTCCTGCCACACTTTAACAGTGTATGGAAAGGGGTGGATCTTCCTCTTAGGCGGCTGGTGTCCTGATCAGCTGGATGTGCCCATTGAGCCTGGGTACAACAAGGCCCAGTAAAGTGCAAGAGGGACCAGCACCTTTGGTGTCTGAGTCAGGGAGCAGGGAACCCCGTTAGCTAAAGACAGGGCTATATCTGTTTTAGACTTTCTAGGAGAGTGAGATTGAAAGTATAGCTAGTAAGTGCAGTTTTGTGCTCCATCAAGGATCTGTAGCAGAGAGTAGCTTCCCAAGGCTCCTAGATTACCTTAAGTGAAGGGACCACTGTGGATAGGGTGTTAGACTTAGACTTCTTCTCCCTGACCACTCCACTGGGTGGGATCCGGACCTCTTCAAGGTACATCTGCCTGAAAGAATTCCCTTACTACTTGACTACATCCTTATGGGAGTCACATTCCTCAGCTGTCTCATCCACCTGTGCTAGATCAGGATGGTTATGTTCTGCCTATGCCTCATATGACTGTAAGTAAACCTGTGGGATATTCGTCTTGTACAAATAAACTGTTTGTTTCATCACAAGAACGTCCTGCAAATTTTGCCCCTGTGCCCATGGGTGTCTTCTGCTTTAGCTGCCACAAATCATACTGTCATGACATACAGAACACTTTCCTTAGGTGCTTCTCCTATCTATGAGACCTTTCCAAGGACAGTATGCTTACAAATATCTTGAAGAATATCCTTGGTTATGGTACACAAAGCATAGTATTGTCAGAGAGGCCTTTGACAATAGAGGTCTGTATGTGAGGCCAGAATGTTACCTCTTGTCACCATGGTGACTTTTCCCATTGAAATTGCAATCTCTCTCCCTGGTTTAGCTTGATGAGCAGCAGAAACATCCTTCCATTCTGGATTTAGTCTGCTGTTTTGACACCAATGACTGAAATGGTATAGAATTTAATTAAGTTACCTCCCAGAATTGACTGGTTCCTTTTACAATAAACTTGAAAAACACAGTAATGTCTTTGAAACAATGCATGATTTCAGTGCACTATGCAATGTATTGTAATCTTTAACTGCAATGATGCCATACAAAGACTTCTATGGAAATCTCTAAGATGATAAACATCTCTTTATCTGGCATGTGGGCATCTAGTTGGTTGAACATGGTCTATATGACTGGTTTCCAAACTATGGGACTATGGGGATCAATGCTTTGTAAAGAAGGGCGCAGTCTGATATCTGAAGTTCGGAGATTAATGTTTATGTTCTTTTGGGATACTACCATTAAACACACAGGGGTACTTTCTCCATTACCCTCCTATTCCCTATGAATCATTCTAACTTGTGTTTGACTTTATTTTTCTGTCTCATTCTCTATATCATTGAATTTCACTGTACCCCAGGGCAATGCTAAGACAGTAGTATATTTAGATTGGGCGGTGTCCCTTCCTCCACCCATTAAGACAGTTCTTTGGAACATGTGAGCCCTAATCACTGAACCTTGCTTGCATTTCCTCTACACATACATCACTGAAGTACGTTCAGCTAACAGATGAGGCAGGGGGATTTCTACACTACATGTGATATATTTACACAACTATAAAAAATGTACCTTTTGATTCACTGCCTGGCTTGACATTCTGAGAAACCAGCATTAGTCAGCTCTAACAATTTATGAGACATATCAATTCCCTTGATGAAGTTGATTAACACTCTCTGTCAAATGTAAGAATATTAATACAAGTTCTAACAACCACAAGTTTTGAATGTATACAGTGACGCACTGTAATTTGAGAAAGGTCCCCCAGTGGGCGACTTGATTTTTTCACTTTCATTGCCTGATAGCAAGAGGGGGAACTGCGAGTGAGCTGTCTGTCCAGGAAGTAGAAAGTGAGGAAATACTGTATACTGCAGCTGAGAGAGCTGTGGGGAAAGGCTTGTGAGTAAAATATTTTATTTGCTTATGTTGTGTGCCAGATGCATACCTGCATGAAAACTACGTTGGGTGTTTCTCTTTCCTCTTATATTTCCTCTTCTGTTAGTAAAGTGTCCGGCCCGACCCAAAACCAACGGTTCTGTCTGACTTCTGCAGAAGATTGCTGGGTCGTGGGCAGGCTTGGCTTGAGTTCTTTCTTCCGCTCTCTCACCCGTGACCTTACACTGCTTGGCCTCTGCCCCCAGCAGCCTCTATTTTCTAGGTGCACACCCTTTTGTGACATCAGAGATGGGCGAGTTGGGCACAAGTTTATAAATATTACTGCTGTGCTGGTTAGAGTATATTTGGGAGGGCTCTGGTTAGGGTTGGGTACAGGTCAGTTTTTATTTGTTGACACAAACATATAAATATATGCATCACTGTATACATTTCCCCACCTGACAGCACCAAGGCATATATATAATTATAGTAAGAAGAGAAACCACACCTGAAGACGGCTCAAGTAGTGGAGCCGAAACGTTGAGAATAAAATCTTTTTTGTTTATTTTGCATGAAGTCCTGCTGGCGTGGTTTCTCTTCTTACTATATATAGTGAATGGTGAGTAGTGATGTCATTTCTGTCACATGACTCACTGAAATTTGTGTATTATAATAAATAAAGTACCCCCTGTTTCAAAATATGAGGATATTAGAAGTTACCTCGGAGTTCCATGACATGTATAAAAACACTCGGCCTTCAGCCTTGTGATTTTATATGGTTATTAAACTCCTCGGTAACTTATAATATCCTTAAAATAAGCAAGGATGCCTATGAGTAAGTGTCCTTGGTAGACATGAAACACGTCAGGCCTAGGTCTTAATTTACAGTGGGTTCTCACCAATTTGCTTGATAAATTTACAAATGCCCCCATTTATTTATTTATTAAGCAGCAAATAAATGTGCCAGATTTAATAACTGAATTACTGAAATCATGATTATTATGTGACTCAAGTGTGGAGCATTGACATTACTGCTAAAATGCTGTTAAAACATCAGAAAGCTTACAAAGATATATGTGAGAAGAAGTGCTGCCTGATTCATGTACTGCTGGGAGTTCTGTTCCTTGGCAGCCGCTATGACTGTTACTTGTTTATCATAAGGTCATTTCAGGTACTTTAGATGGAGCTAGTGGTTCTAAAGGAGGGATTGAGTCAGGGATTGTAGGACTGCCAGAATCACTAGATACAGCCTCAGAAAATATTTGCTCAGATCTGGCCATAAAGATGACTTTGATTCTGTATGGATTCTGTAACGTCATTTAAAGGAGAGGATTGCAAAAGTCAAGATACATGGGGAAAAGAGAGTTATTTTGTTTTAATCATTTAAAACAAGGGATTGTTCACCTTTGAGTTAACTTTAAGTATGATGTAGGAAGTGATATTCTGAGACAATTTGCAATTGGATTTCATTTTTTATTATTTGTGGTTTTTAAAGGGATCCTGTCATCAGAAAACATGTTTTTTTCAAAACACACCAGTTAATAGTGCTACCCCAGCAGAATTCTGCACTGAATCCATTTCTCAAAAGAGCAAACAGATTATTTTATATTCAAATTTGAAATCTGACATGGGGCTAGACATTTTGTCAATTTCCCAGCTGCCCCCAGTCATGTGCCTGCACTTTAGGAGAGAAATGCTTTCTGGCAGGCTGCTGTTTTTCCTTCTCAATGTAACTGAATGTGTCTCAGTGGGATTTTACTATTGAGTGTTGTTCTTAGATCTACCAGGCAGCAGTTATCTTGTGTTAGGGAGCTGTTATCTGGTTACCTTCTCATTGTTTTTTGGGGGGGAAAAGGGAGGGGGTGATATCACTCCAACTTGCAGTACAGCAGTAAAGAGTGACTGAAGTTTATCAGAGCACAAGTCACATGACTTGGGGCAGCTGGGAAATTGACAATATGTCTAGCCCCATGTCAAATTTCAAAATTGATTATAAAAAAATCTGTTTGCTCTTTTGAGAAATGAATTTCAGTGCAGAATTCTGCTGGAGCAGCACTACAGGGACACTGTCATTTTTCCCATGACAGTGTCCCTTTAAGCTATTTAGCTTCAATTCAGCGGCTCTCTAGTTTGCAATTTCAGCAATCTGGTTGTTAGGGACCAAATTCACTGACTTCCATGCATTGAATTCAAGATGAGACTGGAATATGAATAGGAGAGGGTCTGAATACAAAGATGACTAATAAAAAGTAGCAATAACAATATCTTTTTAGCCTTACAGAGCATTTGTTTTTATATGGGGTCAGTGACCCAAATAATTAAAAACTATAGAAAAATTAATTATGAATTATGGTAAAAATCCCCTTAAAGTGAGAGCCAAATGGAAATTTTTTTTTACATAATTTCTATGGTGGAGCAGCGGTTAGAATTGCTGCCTTGCTGTGCTGGCGCCCTTGGTTGTCTTCCAGTCAGGGCAGCATTTGCAAAGAGTTTCTCTTCTCTTTGTGTCTGTTTCTTCTGGGTACCCTAGTCCCCCGCCATTCCAAAAATGCACTGGTAGGTTAACTGGACCCTAATAAAATTGTTTTTGCAAATGTGCAATAAGTAATTTTGTTTGTAAGCCCACTGGGTCTGAGACTAATATGAAGACTGAATAATATCTGTAAAGCCCTGCACATAATAAATAATAACTTATTTTCTCCTTAAATTAAATTTTGGTTTGATGTAGACAACACTATTTCAAGAAGTGCATCTTTTTTGTGGATTCTAAACTATGTACTTGTTTGCCACTAGGCAGCAGATTGCACATCAGGATGGAAAATTAGTAACAAAAAAAAAAGGCCCTGAAAAGAAAGAAATGGAATTAAACATAAGAATCCTTACAATCAATCTGTTTTTCAGTTGCTAGGGTCAGTGACCCTGACAGCCAAATACTGTAGCATGCTCAGTTTCAGACTGGAAATAGGCAGAATGGGAATAGGAATAATAATTCAAAAACTTAAAGGAAAACTATACCCCCAAAATGAATACTTAAGCAACAGATAGTTTATATCAAATTGAATGACATATTAAAGGATCTTACCAAACTGCAATATATATTTACATAAATATTGCCCTTTTACATCTCTTGCCTTGAACCACCATTTCGTGACTCTATCTGTGCTGCCTCAGAGATCACCTGACCAGAAATACTACAACACTAACTGTAACAGGAAGAAGTGAGGAAGCAAAAGGCAGAACTCTGTCTGTTAATTGGCTCATGTGACCTTACATGTGGTTTGCATGTGTGCACAGTGAATCGTACGATCTCAGTGGGCGGCCCTTATTTTTTAAAATGGCAATTTTCTATTTATGATTACCCAATGGCACATACTACTAAAAAAGTATATTATTATGAAAATGGTTCATTTACATGAAGCAGGGTTTACACATGAGCTGTTTTACTCAGTATCTTTTAAGAGAGACCTACATTGTTTGGGGGGTATAAAAGGCAAATATAAGGCAAATAGTTATGAATAATAATATGAGAACTTCATAGTCCCAACAACTGTGAAGCTTGGTCCCTCACTCTTCACCTCACTTGTACTAAGTAGATCACACATTCATCTGATTTATTCCAGACTACAAAATTATTTCAGTTTCCCACATTTTTAGACGTTTGCTCACCACTCGCATTTACCCAAAAAAATAGTCATATAATGGTAAATTTTATTTAAAAAAAAACCCATAAGCAAATACACCAGCGACCACAGAAATTTCCCATCAACCCTGATACAACTGTGACGATGCAGACAGAGAACAGCAACGACAGCTACATACAGTCTGCATCCATGCAACTATACCAGCACTATATTATTTCAGCCATTTTTTTTCAATTTGCACAATGTCATCTGCTTTTTTAAAAAAATGCTACAGGCCTCTGTTCTCTATTTTGGAAGTCACCTGCAGCAATAAATGTAGGCATCTCCACTCCCACTTCGTACCTGTCCCCTAAATTGTTACAATTTACAACTACCAGGGAATGGCTTAATCGGTTTCAGAAATGTTATACAACTTGGTTCACCCCTAACTTGTGCGTCACTCAGAATATCGCTCCTGATGTGTGTGTGCTTGTTTCTTTCCATTTTGAGAAAGTCCCTGTGGCAATGGCACTGTAATATTCACAGAAATCCTTGTGATTTCCATCTACTGTTACATGGAAGATAAATCTAACTTGGCCTTTGCCATTAACAGATTCTGTACTTCCAGGATTACCCAAGACGTTGCCAGTATTGCATTGAGAAGAAAATGTGGCCCATGATATACAGTTTAGAGAGACACAACTTCACTCAGATAATGGACTGAACACTTACAATTAATTGGTTTCAAAAATATAAAAATATAAATAAACATATAAACTTGTGAAAAAAAGTGACAAGCATAAATATCCCTCAGAAGAGTAATAATTAGTAAAGAGAATATACATTTTCAACAAATGATTCCCTCTCAACACTGTAGGGAGTCGCTTGCAGTTGCCAAGAGACATTCACTCTGTGACCTTGTCATCTGTTAAGATGTTTACTAATTAAGGCAATTAACTTGAACTCCTTGAAGCTCCAGTGAAGTCACTTCATCTCCCAACACCTCAGGCTCCAAAGCTAGATTGTAAGCATTAGGGCACAGGCTCCTGTAACTCCCCCCAAAGGAATAGCTTATTTATTTGGCTTTCCAAGTGGGACATCCTGTAAGTTCAATGTAAGAAGCATTTCATTTTCAAAATTGTGGCCCATTTAAGATGATAATTTAAATTTGTAAATCTCATCAACTTCAGCCCTTTTGCCACATATAGTCACAGTCACATTTTGACACAAATACTCCTGTATGAACACTGCACTCTGTATATATGTATGGGGGGTATAGGTGTGGTATTAAACCTTTAGGGTAAGGCCAGACGAGGAGATTCGGGGAGATTTTGTTGCCTGGTGATTTATCGCCACGTCTTTTGTGCGACTATCTCCCCGAACTGCCTCAGCGTATTTTCGCCATAGGCTACAGCGCAAAATCGCCTGCGCTAATGCACACGCGGCTATGCATTTTCAATAGTCGCCCAAAGTTGCCTCAGTGAGGCAATTTCGGGCGACTATTGAAAACGCATCGCCGCAGCCTGACCTTTGCTAGTGACCTCAGTTACAACTTAAGCTTTCCCATCGTTGATCTCTTCTCAACAATGCCTGTAGGAAATCAAATAACCTCTTCAGCTCAGCACACTACACTTGGCTCCATTATGCTCCTCTACAAAAGCTTCTTACCTCTAATGCAGTGGTACCCAAGTATATTACTGGGTCAAAGGATTCTTCTATAAGCAAAAGTGCACCCTGTAACTCATATCAAGGTTTGTGTTGTATCTATAGCCATTCTAAAGCTCCCCATAGACGCAAAGATTTTTCTTGCCGAAAGACCGATTTTAGCGAAGTCCGACCAATACTTCGAAATTATCGTGAAGTTAGTGGGATTCGAACGATCGTACATCTTACAACTTCCAACATCTGTCAGGAAATTGATCTTAACCTCTTAACTTTTGATTGGTTTTAAAGAAAATGGGAGGGATTAATAGGGTTTAAATGCCGCATAGGACATGCTGTTTACAGATACACCTATGACTAAGCGCCGGAGGGTGCGAAACGCGTAAGGCATATGTATCCGAGTTTTAACGCTAACTTAAATAAAAATATATTTTTTTACTGAAAAAAGCCTCGGGACAGTTATCTTTGGATAAAGGAATTTTTTGTCAGGAAATTGATCGGCCAGGTTAAAAAATCTTTGTCGGTCCCAGTACAATCTATCTATGTTTGCAGGGCCAAGCAGGCAGTTCCCCTTTGTTTTCCTGGAAAATTGGTCTTTTTAGTTGATGGACAATTCGTATGATCGTTCCAGAGATAATTGTGGTCTCACGATGACGATCGGATCTTTTACAAATCTCAACATCTATGGCCACCTTTACAAATGACTTAGCCAAGGCAATTTTCCCCTACCTGAGGTGTCATTTGATTAGTGTGAACCCCCATTTATAAATATCTGGAACAAAGATACACAACCACAGAAAACCTTCACCTTACTCCAGAGTCAAATAATAATACTTCATAAATCTTCGTATATTTTAACAATGATCCAATTTAAATACAAGCCCCAAGTGCCAGTAACCATTAACACATCTTTACAACCTAGAAAGGGTTGACATTAAAGGCCTGTGAATAAATCCTTGGGACAAAAAAACACCATGAAGATAATTGCTTCAATAAGTCAGTGTTCTTGTTGGTAATTTGACTGCTGTATTGTACCAGACATCAGTATGACATTGCGCCATTCACTCCCACGTAGATTTAACTACTTTGCCTTTATGGCCCACATGTGACTGCCAGATGCCTCCCTATTGCCTCAGTCCTAATTGGAATGAACCTTTCCAAATACTATATCCTGCCATGTTAATAACACTCCATCTTGTCTACTGCTGCAGACCTGCCTTGTAAATGACATCCAAATGTGCCTTACTCTAGCCCAGTTGACTTTTTTAATAAACAGAACCCTTAAATACTTCCTCATGGTGGGTGCCAGGGTGTCAGGCTGCAGCCGTCAAACTGCCCAGTAAAAGCATGAAGTTATACTGCATTTTTCTAAAGGCAGGTTTATAGTGAACATTCTGAAACTGCCTTTTTTATTAACCGTGTCAAAATAAATAAGGTCATGTTACCTGGGGTCCTAGATGTATAGTAAACTTACATACAGGCTTTCTACACAACAGTAGTTGTTGTTGTCAGACTAAAACTCAATGACTGGCCAAAGAATCTCACACCAGGGTCCGACTCGTATTACACCTTTACAGTATATTCTCTCTACTACTGCTGCTACTCTTATGCTCTCTCATAGTCCTTCCTCTGGTACTCAAAGATGAAGTTCAACTACATCCAGATTCAGGTGAGACATGCTATTGCCTTAATCTGCAACAGGCTATCACTTTTTTTGTGGGCAAATCTGTGATTGCTCAGTTTAAAAAATAGCAGCAGAAATAAACCACAGTGGAAATACCACAATGTTTCCGTGAAATAATGTCAAAATGATAGACAACAGCAAAACATATTTGTTGCTATATATAAATAACATATACAAGAATAAGACTATGATTTCAAGCTTAAAATGGGTCTCTTTTGTATAACATTACAGTAGCCCGTACAGCTTGCAGTACCCCGATCTGAACCCGCCTACTTCTGGCTTTCCTTTTATAGACCCGCGCCGCCCCGCAGATGTCATCACAAAAGGGGTAAGACAGGGGGCGCCTATAAAACTGGAAGCCTGAAGTTGGAAGCCGGCAGTGTGAGGTCGCAGGGAGAGCAGGCAGAAGATCTCAACCTGAACCTGCCCACAATCTGCAAATGGAGCAGTGAGGTCGGCCAAAACCCCCCCCAACCCACGATTATCAGGCCGGCTCTCACATCACTAATTTACATATAAAGCAGCCTACAACTGATACAAGAGTTAAAGAAAGCCCTGCCCAAAATATTTATATAGATATATTTATAGTTTTACAAATCATTTAATTTTAAATGAAAACATTTGGGGGCCCATTTACTTAGCTCGAGTGAAGGAAAAGAATAAAAAAAAACTTTGAATTTCAAAGTTTTTTTTGGCTACTTCGACCATCGAATTGGCTACTTCGACCTTCGACTATGACTTCGAATTCTAATCCAACAATTCGAACTAAAAATCGTTTGACTATTTGACCATTCGATAGTCAAAGTACTGTCTCTTTAAAAAAAACTTCGACCCCATACTTCACCACCTAAAAATTACCGAGCATCAATATTAGCCTATGGGGAATGTCCCCATAGGCTTTCTAACAATTTTTTGGTTGAAAAAAATCGTTGGATCGATGGATTAAAATCCTTTGTATCGAACGATTCGAAGGATTTAATCGTTCGATCCAACGATTTTTGTTCGTTCGATCTAACTATTTGCGGTAAATCCTTCGACTTTGATATTCGAAGTCGAAGGATTTACATTCGGCAGTCGAATAGCGAGGGTTAATTAACAGCTAAAAGTTACAGTGACCTTTAAAGGTGTTGCTGGGAGTTAGTTAAAACAGCTGGAGGGCCTCTTATTAACCATCACTGGATTTTGGCTAAAGAAGACTTTAAACCCCAAAGTAAAAACTGTAGAAGCTTGAATTTCAATAATATCTGGACTCCATGTGCTGACCTCACTAAGCCAAGAGCAGTACACTGAAACATATGTTTAATTCAAGGTATTTATGTTATGAACTTCTTCATTCTCAGCATTATGACTGGATTGGTCGGGGAGACAACTGCAGGGAGCCAATTTTAGCTCAGTATGCTGGCAGCTGGCCCCACCATTCTTCTGGAAAGTATTACACAGATTCTCAATTAATAAGCATATTCCAATTCTACACTTTTTCTACTCTTCAGCAGGATTGGCAGATAAATCATCTTAGCATACATCTTAGAATACATCGCTTGTGTATTTGTAGTTTTACCATCCATTTATGGCATCATTACCTGGTACGCATGTTTCGACTTCTTTATATATTCAGTGTTCCAGTGCAATATTTACGGGAAATTCACTCAGGCTTGTTTATTAGACTTTGGAGAAGATTTACTAAAGGGCGAAGTGGCCGTCGCTAGTGAAAATTTGCCCAAACAACAATCCGCAGGGACATCGCCAATTTACTAAAAGGCGTAGAGGACAATTTGCTAGCGAAAGAGCTCAGTGCTAACAAAATTTTGCACCCTTTCACCAGACGAACAATCGTTACTCCACAAATTCATCAAAGTGCAACAGTACGTTACCCTTTTACATTGAGCACTCATGGGACTTAAAGTGATACTGACACTAAAAAACGGCTTTTTAAAATATGAGTGTACGTTAAAAGTTACCTATAGGTCATTTTGATTTTTTTTGCTGAGAGATTTGTTTTTGTAAGTTATTGTTAGTTGAAGTTCCAAAACCTGACTGTCCCATATCAACCTGCCAGTTAGAGATTCTAATGCTAACGGACTCTTGCTGCACAAATATGGCAGCCCCTCATACAGGAACATGGGGCATCAGACAGGTAATGTAAAAGCATTGTGCAAATACTTTATGGCAAAGTAGCTTTCAAGGGCAATATTATGATAGATGTAAATTTCTGGTGTCAGTATCTCTTTAAATCAGTAAAGTTATTTATTGGCGTTTACAGTTAGGGGCAACAATTTCTATGCTCCTGCCCACTCATTCACCACTGTGCTGTGGTGAACAAGGTGGGGATCTTGATGCAAAAAAACAAATAAACAAGAAGCTCATCTTGGGAACAGGACCACTCTCATGGGGGTACAGGGCATACTGCTGTCTGGGGCCCAGTGGCAGAGAGGGCCCCAAGAGATGTCAAAATGTGATTTGTGGGTAGTGAATGGGGCTGGGATTATGGGAAAGTGGGCTAGGTTTGGGTGGATCATGTGGTGTAAATGGGTTGGTTCAGGGGAGTGGACTTTTTAAAATTGGGGCCTAATTCTACTTTTGGCAGGACCCTTCTCCTAGGGGTCCAGGGGGCCATTGGGTTAATATTTGGGGACCCCTGGGCAGGAGGGCCCTGTTATCTTAGAAGTATGAAAAACAATTTTCCTGGTGGTGGCTTTGCCTGTGAGGCGAGTGTCTCAACTGGCCTCATTGGTGGAGCGCCCCGATTAAGGTACAAATGAGCTTTGTCAGACCTGGACCTTCTGACGACAGAGTGAAATTTCCCAGGGCTGATACATGAGTTACATTGCACATATGCGGTCAGGCTTCATTGTGCTATTTGTTTGCTGGATTTGCTGTTCTGTGTGTTTAATAATTCTTGACTAAATAAACAAGTAATCTGTATTCCTTCCCAATAGTCGCCTGGAGAAATCATAGATTCAACCCTTATAAACATTCCAGTAACCCCTAGAGTACCACACAGACCAGCGAAGAAAAAAAGCTGGAACAATAACCTTGACACCGACAAACTCAAAAAAAGGTGACGTTCAACCACAGCTTTAATTAATGTAGATTCAGAATAACATCTTTATGATAAATGTTACTATATTCATAGGTCCATGATGTATCAAGTGGCCATTCAGTGGTGTAATGATAATGATGTATCCCAGTCTAAGGCTTACAACTTGTACTGCCTTAAGATGGCCATAGATGCAAAGATCCGATCGTACGAATCATCGTACGATCGGACTTTCCCATCTCCCGACCCACCACTAACCATTCAGATCAAAGTCTTACTAGTCAGATTAGTTAAAGAACAGATCAGCAATGTTCTGCCCCTGACAGCAATCGTACGATATCTATGTCCAACCAAAGCTAGTTACAGTCTCCCACTGAAAATCGTACGATCGGCAATACACGCAGAGATATTATCGGTAGCCGACAGAAATTTTCTAACCTGTCCAATCGACCAAACGACCGATCTCCGCCGGACGAAAAATGTCGGGACTCTCCACACACGTCCGAAAATCGCATGAATCCTCGATTTTTACGATCAGATCTTTGCGTCTATGGCCAGCTTTAGGCCTTAATGGAGGGGGGGGGGTTACCCCATACCTATGTAAAATTCAGATAATTTCATAGGCATGTTCCTCTTCTGCCTGAACAGATGAGTTTGCTTCAGACACACTACTATATTTTATATTAACAAAGCTATTGTGCAGCCATGGGGATAGCTATTTAAATTGAAATAGGGCTAAATGGCACAGGTTACATAGCAGATAACAGCTAAGCTCAATAAAACACCATTGTATTCTACAGAGCCTATCTGTTACCTGCTGAATGGCTATAGTAGTGAAGTAAATACAGATTTTTTACCATTTCAGGGCAAGAATCCATTTTATTTTAAATAATGTAAACCACTTTGGAGTTACTATTTCTTTAAAATACCACTGACACATAGACCACTCTATTACAATACCCTTTCCTTCTTCGATGATGAAGGCCTGATGAAAGTTCCTTCCTCCTGATCAGCACCAATATATTCTGTTCCTTGTTTTTGCCCTGACCTGAATAATAAACCATTTATCATAGATTACCAACAATGAAAGTTGTGGGATATAGATTTAACATAAAAAAAGTGTTAAAACAACTTAACATACAGTTTTCTAAACACTGGGGTGTCGATTAAACCACCCCATTTCCTTCCCAAATGATGAAGGCCCTCTCGTGATTAATATTCCTTCATCCTTATCAGTGGCATAACTAAATGTCACTGGGCCCCACAGCAAGTTATTTTTCAGGCCCCCAAAATGTCTAGAGGTTGACCTGTTTTACCAATATTTATTGAAATTGTATATGAATTAGGGCCACTATACCTACTGGGCCCCCCTGCAGTGACAGGGTCTGCTTCCTCTGTAGTTACACCCCTGATCCTTATCAACACAGAGAGGGGTTTGTATAAACTTAATGTTAGTGGATGATTTGGAGCCTCATCTACAAGTAACATTTAGAGGCATTATATTATGCCCACTCTTGATGGAAGTTATTGGTGAGCCCCACTATACTTGGCTTTCTCTTGTATTGTACTTGTACTTTAGCTGACCACACATGGCTGAACATTGGATACTATGCAGTATGGGGCACAAGAGGATGGACAATTAGCCCTAATCTGATTCAGTAGGAATGTCATTATGACTGTTAGGAAACAATCAACTATGCTGTAATAGCCATCCCTGAAAATGATTATATCAGCAGCAATTGGGATTGGAAATCGCTGTCTGATCAGCGTGTTGTCATTTGTATTAAGCCACAATACATCATATATAGATATAGATATAACTATATATATCTATCTCTATATATATATATATATATATATATATATATATATATATATGTGTAAAGATAGATATAAATATTAGAGTAAGATGTCTGTTTAATTTTGTCTACTTTGCTATTGTCTAGCCTTCACACTGCCTCTCCCTTTTGCTCCATCTAAAAGGTTAAGAACAGGATAGATAGGCCAAGAAAACAGAAAGGCAAGCCAAAAGGAGAATGGGCCATGAGACCCAGATAAATGCTATTCACACGTTTCTAATAACTTTGGAATTGGTCTCTGGCTTCCACTGATCATTACCTTTTCCCATGTAGATCCTAGCATCTGCTTTGCATTACTGTTTTTACTAGACGAACAAAAGAGTATTTTATATGTAACCTGTAAATACATTTCTTTGGTCCCATAGGCCTCTCAGCTTATAATAATCATTACCAGAGCTCCTATTGGTCAATACATGTCACATCTTCATGTAAAAGTGCATTGGCTGGGGACAAAGCCACCATTATCCCAGATTGCAGCTCTCACCAAGAAAAAAAAGGCTACCTCTATAAGACTGTTTATACTGGCACAATGTCAGTACTGTTGTCATTTCTCTTTCTCTGATATCCATCACAGCGGAGAGAATGCTGTTTTTTCAACCCAAAAGCACATTCACATAATTTAAACAGCACAAGTGACTCATAGGGCAGTGGTTGTAAAATTTAAACAAAAAGGGTATTTTTCTTCCCAACATTTTTGACTGAACAGGCAGGCATTTCCCTTCTGCTAAGTACACCCAGTTACAAAAAGTCTTACCGTACTGTATCTTGAATAACACCCACTTTATAGTATCCTTTTCTGTTTTCAGCCCAGCCCTGTTCATATTGATTTCCTCACACAGTGCAGTTCATTTTATTAAACATTATATAATTCATTCCTATTACTCAACCTTGATTGGGGCAATACCAGTATTTAAATTCCAATTTTACTTGCATAATATACATAATAGCACTTGCACATGGATTGTTTTATCCTGGGCCTCAGCATAGGAGAAGGGGATGGCTGTATCTCTAAAAAATTATCAAAATCTTGGAATATGCTTCAGGAATTTGTAACATAACATCTGACTCTCAAGCTGTTGTTCAACTACAGCTACAAGGATCCCCCTTGGTACAGCTGACCGGGTGACCTTCTCCTCTAACTCTGATACTGTAGAAATCAATCAAAACAAAAATTGCATCACAAATACCAGTCTCAATCTCAAACTTAATTTGCCTATATTAACTTTTGAGCAGAATCTAAATGTTTTATTTGGCCAGGCTTTTAGTCAATCTCCTGAATTTGTGGAATCCCTACTGAGGACTGCAGTGAGTAGAAGACATATGTAAATGGCAGTCCGTGACAATACCCATTTATTATAATGAAAAATGACCTTTGGTGATTAATTGGAAATATAAGAACTGTATATACAGGATATATATATATATATATATATATATATATATATATATATATATATATATATATATATATATAGGCAAGTCTGGTGAAAGAGGTAGAGTTCAGTAAAATCCGCATCTTAGTGAATTTGCGAAGTAACGTCCATTTGACAGAGCGAAGATTGTCCTGGTGATAGAGTGCAAATCACCGCTAGCGTCTATCTCTTTCGCTAGGGAAGTGACGCCTGCACCTGTTAGTAAATCTGCGAAGTCCCTGATAACTGAGCTACTGTATATATATTACAGTATTCTGTATATGCTCACAATGTTCTACTTTTAGTGCAAACATCACTTACGTACATGTACTTATCACTAGCTTGTGTGCATTTATTGTCCTGCTTTCATTAACATAACGTTATGATTGTTGACTATAGAAACAGATGTAGTTATCGCATAAACAGTTGTGGTTGTTTCTTATAACAGGACCTTTTTAGAATGAATCGCCTCTTCATTAAGCTGTGCTATTCCCACCACTCAAAGGCCCAGTATAGTAATTAACTTGATCTGAGGAAAGACGCATGGGAGGAGGAGGTAGCAGAAACACTGATCAGATTTCAGGCACAAAAGCAAACAGATGTTTTACATCTAAACAGGGCCTTTGACTTTTCTTCTCAGCCGGATAAAGAGAAACCTCATTTGCCCGCTATTCTCTGCTTGGTGCTGTCCAATGATGCTTTGAAGAATGCTGCAATTGATGTTTGATAAAACAGAAGATTATTGAAGTTGCTGTTTGTACTAAACACTCTTAAGGTAAGGCCACACTGTGCGTTTCGGGGAGATTTAGTCGCCTCGTCTTTGCTCCCCGAACGCCTTCCCTCACTTTGCGCTGCTAAAATGAAAAATCGCCAGCCCTAATCACTCACGCTGATTCAGTTTCTGAAGTCGCCCAAAGTCTCATTAAGCAATTCGGGCAACTTCAGAAAATGAATCGCCACGCGTGATTAGCGCCTGCGATTTTTCATTTTAGTCAGCGCAGAGTGAGGGAAGGAGTTCAGGGAGATTGGTCACCACAAAGACGAGGTGATTAGTTGCCAGGCGACTAAATCTCCTCTAAACGCCCAGTGTGGCCTTACCCTTAGAGTAATGTCACACTGGGCATTTCAATGGAGTCAGTTGAATGAGCTGCTTTTGCCTAGATGTGAGGGAGAAATCTCAATCTTACTCTTTACTTCATTCATCTCATTCATAGTGTCCAGCAGAACATGGGCTATATTGCTGAGACTAGGGTTGGGGAAGAGAGTCCTTCAGGCAAGAAACAGCAACTGCCTAAGGGAACTAGGAGACAGACTCAAGTGATGTGGATCAAGAAGACACAGGAACAGGATGGAGCATGTGAATATCTGGAAAGACTTGAACAGAATGAAACATGGAAGAACAGAACAGACAGTTGCTTTTGCCTAGATGTGAGGGAGAAATCTCAATCTTACTCTTTACTTCATTCATCTCATTCATAGTGTCCAGCAGAACATGGGCTATATTGCTGAGACTAGGGTTGGGGAAGAGAGTCCTTCAGGCAAGAAACAGCAACTGCCTAAGGGAACTAGGAGACAGACTCAAGTGATGTGGATCAAGAAGACACAGGAACAGGATGGAGCATGTGAATATCTGGAAAGACTTGAACAGAATGAAACATGGAAGAACAGAACAGACAGTAACAAACTAGGACAAAAGAGAGTAGGCAAAGATCAGGACTAGAGAACACTTAGGGGGGAACGTAATTGAAATCGAGAAGAGAAAAACAATTTGCACCAATAAGAATAAAAATCCACATCTTGCAATGTAATATTGTTCCTTAAAATGTTATTCCATTGCGAATTTTAATTGCGCACTCTTAAAAAGTGCTTGAAGGTGTCGTAATCTTTTGGTGCAAACATAACAACTTTTTCAGTAAACATTTTCAGGCTATATTAAATTTGCCCAAAGCAAAATTTGTTGGCACAAAGGCATAACTTTTCACATTGCGAATAGTTTTTCCATTACTGACTTTTATTACATTCTCCCATTAGGGGGTTATTTATCAAAGTCCGAATTTTATTTTCTGCTACAAACTCCGATCAATTACGCTCTTTTTTTTTTTGCACTTATTTATTATTAAATTTTCCCTAAAATTTGCTTTGCGGAAAAAAAAAATCAGTTTTTAATGTTTTTTTCAGATTTTTCATCCGGTTTTCACTTTTTTTTTCACCCGAAAACTTCAGGGTATTGCACGAAACCGAGCGCACATCAAAAAATCATTGGGACTTCTCCCACTGACTGCAACATCGACAGGTCTGAGATGCAGACTTTTTCATCCTTGGGGTTTAATAAATTACAAAAAAATCACACATTTTTTGTGATTTTTGCATTTGAAGTTTAGTAAATAACCTCCTAAGTGTGCCATATGCCTTATACATAACAAAGATTGCCTAAAGGCTACTAGAGTAGGGGGATGAATGGGCAAATATAGTAACATAACAACTAAATATTAGAGTTGCAACAGCAGAATAACATGTAATAAAATGCTGGGCTATCACTCCAAGTTGGAGTGATATCACCCCCCCAGCAGTCTAACAACAGAACAATAGTAAGGTAACCAGATAACAGCTGCCTGGTAGATCTAAGAACAACACTCAATAGTAAAATCCAGGTCCCACTGTGACACATTCAGTTACATTGAGTAGGAGAAACAACAACCTGTCAGAAAGCAGTTCCATCCTAAAGTGCTGGCTCTTTCTGAAAGCACATGACCAGCCAAAATGACCTGAGATGTCTGTCTACACACCAATATTACTAAAAAAAAATACACTTGCTGGTTGAGGAATAAAATGTTATATGGTAGAGTGAATTATTGCAGTGTAAAGTGTAATTTAGAAATAAAAACAACATCATAAAAATCATGACAGAAACACTCGATAGGCAATGATATCCTAAATGCTGTATTTATATTTATTTCTCTGTTCTCGTAAACGTATGTAAATACGACCTGACAAGACATAGCTCAGTTGAATTCAGGAATAAGTTACAGTACTTTGGGATCCAGCCACCCCCAGATTACACATAGTAATGTACCACCCAGGATGGGAATATGCCAATATGTGCTTCCAGCACTCTTTAACTGTACAGTGGGACATTAAAATGTTTAATACATGTAACACTGCATTTATAGAAGATATGAACCCAAATCACGTTATTTCCATTTTTAGAGTAACCGCACTCTTCCCACCAACTTGGCTTGGTTACATTAGAAAAGCAAATAAACACCTCCATATGGATGATTTTATTGAGACCAAAAGCAGATAATATCTCACTGAACCGTAATGGCTTAAGCAGCTTTGTGCTCCAACAAGGATCTGTAGCAGGGAGTAACTTCCCAAAGCTCCTAGATTCTTCAGTGAAGGGACCACAGTGGATAGGGCGTCAGGCTTAGACTTCTTCTGCCTGACCACTCTGCTGGGTGAGATCCGGACCACTTCAAGCTATATCTGCCTGGGATTCCTTATTACTACTTGACAACAATGCCTTATGGGAGTCACATTCCTCAGCTGTGTCATCCAACCTGTCTCAGCTCTGCTAATACCATTGCATGTAACTCATATGACTGTAAGTAAACCTGAGGTCATTTGTCTTGTACAAACAAACTGTTGCACTTCTGTTTCATCATAAGAATCTCCTGGGTCCATCTTTTCCTATTTTTATTGCAAAGTAGCCTTAGAGTTGTAGTCACACTACATCCTGTCTGAAATCTTCCACTTAGCGAAGGTCCTAGCCTGAAGTGTTGAGTCACATGTAACCCATGCTCCTATCACTAGCTGGACATTAACTCCTTTTTGGTCTGCCTAGCCAAATTAGCGTTATGTACTTTTATGGCAAAATTATAAATAGTATTCAAAGATAATGTTATAATAGATATAAAAAAAATTATGTTCTGGTGTCAGTATCTCTTTAACACAAGAGAACCATTAGAAAGCAGGACATATACCTGGGCAAGGCCAAGAAGTACTGTGTAGCAGTCAACAAACCTCTTCAGCATCATGATGACTATCTCATATTCTAGTGCTACTTACTCAAACAGCTCTATTAAAGAGATGGATGAAAAGAGCTTTATTTTGAGCAGGAACGGCTAAGGGGAACTGTTTTATACTTGCTTTTTACACTTATGATCATCCACCATACAAGGTGCACTCTGAACCTTTCATCAGATCAAAAATTAAAGGGTATACTGTCATGGAAAAACATGTTTTTTCAGTTAAAAGTGCTGCCCCAGCAGAATTCTGCACTGAAATCCATTTCTCAAAAGAGCAAACAGATTTTTTTTATATACAATTTTGAAATCTGACATGGGGCTAGACATTTTGTCAGTTTCCCAGCTGCCCCAGTCATGTGACTTGTGCCTGCACTTTAGGAAGGAATTACTTTCTGGCAGGCTGTTATTTCTCCTCCTGTAACTGAATCTGTCTCAGTGGGACTTGGGTTTTACTATTTAGTGCTGTTCTTCAATCTTCCAGGCAGCTGTTATCGTGTGTTAGGGAGCTGCTATATGGTTACCTTCCCATTGTTCTGTTGTTAGGCTGCTGGGGGTGGGTGGGAAGGGAAGGGGTGATATCACTCCAACTTGCAGTACAGCAGTAAAGAGTGATTGAAGTTTATCAGAGCACAAGTCACGTGACTGGAGGCAGCTGGGTAATTGACAATATGTCTAGCCCCATGTCAGATTTCAAAACTGAATATAACGAAATCTGTTTGCGCTTTTGAAAAATGGATTTCAGTGCAGAATTCTGCTGGAGCAGCACTATTAACTGATGTGTTTTGAAAAAAACATGTTTTCCCATGACAGTATCCCTTTAAGCACAAGACATAGAGAGCAGCTTGCACAGAGACAAGGGAGTCCTGCTAAGCATAATATACAAGACTCCCTTGTTCCAAGAGTCCTCTAGTACTCCTGCCTTGTACTCAATGATACACATGGTAGGTATCCCAGTGGATGCCAAGGTCATACTCACTTCCTGTGCATATCTATCTAGTAGAGTCCCACAATGCTGTGAGTTCTTTGTGGACTCTCACGTTATGACACCAGCAAATACAACTAGTTGTAGCTTAACAGATACTTTTGTAGGTATTGTATCTATATGATGCAGAAAAAGAAGAACTGTTAAACAGCTGGATTTCAGCATAGAAAATTGTATTTATTCATACTTTTTGAAGAAACGTGTATCTGTGATTGGTATATTAGGGGTTTCTGTGTTATGTGGACCTTTTTTTAAAATTCTGGTTTGGAAGCCAGAGTTCCCCTTAACGGAGCCATATCTTAGTTGGGATCAAGTACAAGCTAGTGTTTTATTATTACAGAGAAAAAAGAAAATCATTTTAAACAATTTTGTTTATTTGGAAAAAATGGAGTCTATGGGAGACAGGCTTTCAGTAATTCTGAGCTTTCTGGATAACAGGTTGACAGATAACAGATCCTATACCTGTAATGCAGGTGGTTTCTGTTACCATTAAAGGGATCATTCACCTTTAAAGGGTGGGCGTGGTTTCTGTTACCATTAAAGGGGTCGTTCAACTTTAAAATGAACTTTTAGTATGATGTAGAGTGATATCCTGAGACAATTTGTAATTGGATTTACTTTTTTTTATTATTTGTGGTTTTTGAGTTATTTAGCTTTTTTATTCAGCAGCTCTCCAGTTTGCAATTTCTGCAGTCTGGTCGCTAGGGTCCAAATTACCCTAGCAACCATGCATTCATTTGAAAAAGAGACTGGAATATGAATAGGAGAGGCCTGAATAGAAAGATGTGTAATAAAAAGTAGCAATACAACCCCTATATGCATTACTATTGTTCATTCAGAAAGAGCCAACCTATTTAGTGGTGCTGTTGTACAATGTACCAAGCTGAGTCCTGTTCACTTTTAAACATCTAGAGGGGAACTCCGGCTTCCAAACCAAAATTTGATAAAGAAGCCTACATAACACAGACACCCCTAATATACCCATCACAGTTACATGTTTCTTCAAAAAGTATTAATAAATGCCACTTTCTGTGCTGAAATCCAGCTGTTTAACAGTTCTTCTCTTTCTGCATCAGGAGGGACTAACAAATTGTAACAGCTTTTTCACAGCTTACAGACAGCATGCAGGAACTACATAACCCTCAATGCATTTCACTGGGATGTTCCTTTCCTTATTGAAATCATGTGTGCAGGGAATTGTGGGGTTTTGAAGGATGCAGGTTGAAGACAGCTGGCTGTTAATACAAAGTAGCAGTAGTCAGCCAGCTCAGCAAAGTAGTCAGAGAGATCAGCAGGAGAGCAGGGGGCTAGGCTTAGGGAACTGTCTGGAACCATTAAAAATCATAAAATGTCTGTATATTTTTTAATTGATGTATATTGCAAAGTTGCTTGAAATTATGTTTACTTTTCAAAAAGCTCAAGTGCTACTTTAATAATAAGATGTTAAAGGAAATGGTTATTTTGGCCTGTCTAGATCACTGTTTCTTTTATTCTTTTTTTTCCTGACAGTAGACATTTGGGCGAAATGATCAGCAGGTGGCACTATTGCTGTACTTATTTAGGAAACAAATACAGGTATGGCATCCTTTAATTGTTAATTAATTGATATTATGGGAAGGCCTTTTTCTATTGACTTCATTTTAATCAAATAATTAAAATTTTCAAAAATGATTGCTCTCTAATAAAATAAACAGTACCTCATACTAGATCCCAACTAAGACATAATTAATCCTTAATTGAGTTTGAAAAGAATGTTTGCTTATTTATTTATGAAAAAAAATGTTAAAAACTCAAATGTATGCAATCAGAGGGGAAAACTTAAAGGAGAAGGAAACCCAGTCAGCGCAAAAACCCTCCCCTCCCTCTCGTGTGTTGCCCACCCTCCCTCCTCCCCCCTGGCCTACCTGTCCCGCTGGGCAAATGCCCCTAACTTGTTACTTACCCTTCTGCGCAGGTCCAGTCCACGGAATTCACAGGCACCATCTTCTTCCAAGCGATCTTCTTCCTGCTTTGACCGGCATTTTGGCGCATGCGCAGCAGGAGCATTTCGCCGGTACGGATCTACTGCGCATGCGCCAAAAGTCACAAAGTTTTCCGATTTTACTTCGTGACTTTTGGCGCATGCGCAGTAGATCGTACCGGCGAAATGCTCCTACTGCGCATGCGTCGGTCAAAGCAGGAAGAAGATCGCTTGGAAGAAGATGGCATCGGTGAACTCCGTAGACTGGACCTGCGCAGAAGGGTAAGTAACAAGTTAGGGGCATTTGCCCAGCGGGACAGGTAGGCCAGGGGGGAGTAGGGAGGGTGGGCAACACACGGGAGGGGGGAAGGGTTTTTGCGCCGACAAGGTTTCCTTCTCCTTTAAATACTGTAATTGATTGAGTTACTGCGAGAAAACCCCTGAATAGCTCAAATTGATCGAGTTTTGGAGCGCAAACCACTAAAAAAAACCTGAAAATCATGAAGGTTAATAACATCTTCAAATGGTTCAAGGGACCTCTGCCATTGACTTCTACATGACCCCAACAGGTTTTAACAGGGGTATTTTTGGATTCAAGCTTTTTGGAGTTTTTTTTAAACCCAAGGTTTTTTTTTTACCCTTGAAAACTAATTTTTTTGGGAAAAACACAACTTGACCTTTGATAAATAACCCCTAGGTGTGACAGAATAGGGAAATTACAAATTGGGTTTCTTGGTTTTTCTGCACCTTCTAACCACCTATCACCACTGTTTAGAAGTCCTTTAATCTTAGACGTGCCGACAGCATTAACATGAATTTGTACCAGAAAGAAAGGAACTGTAAAGAAGAGCTAACGAGGTCGCACAGTCTTGTTAATAAATATAATTAGATTGTGTGTGTAACTTGGAAACCATGAAAGGAATAATTAATGCCTTAAAAATTTTTTTGATGAGTGCAATTAAATTCATTCAAAATAAATTCATTGTATCCACACTTGATTTTTTTGTCATCATTATATATTGTGATAAACAATAAAGAGTTAATAAAGTGCAATAGTGTAAGGGGTGCTTATTACTTAAGCAACAGTTCGCATTCCACTAGTCTGTAGAAGAAGGAATCACTCAATAAAACATTACATTAAATAGTTCATTTAAAATCAAAACAGGGAATTAATGAAATATAAAAACACTTAAAAAATATGATGTATCCTGATCTGGTATCACAGTTGTAAAGAAAATACTGGTCCCACCTCGATCATTACATCAGCCTATATGCCCTCTAATTGTAGTATGAGTTGGGGTGGGGAGCAGGAGGGTGTCTATAGTAAAAGAAATTAGGTAGCTTCCATTGTGGGAAAAACAACGGACAAACCAACACCTTGTATGCTGGACCTTGAAGTATCGCACAAGTGTTAATTCCAAAATGGTGTGCAAGGAGAGTAAACTGACACTTTGTCCTCTCAGAGGCACCTAAGTAGGTATGGCCTATTCCCTATGTCTTGTGTTTAAGCAACACCAAATGTTTGGACATGAACACAATAAGCTAAATAACCAAAGGTAGGGCATACAAACGGAGGACAGACCCAGTGTACTGTACCTTGCAGTATTATACAGACTTATATGTTTCCAATATGGTGTGCATAGAGTAACTGGCACTTTGTCCTCTCAGAGGCACCTAAGTAAGTGTGGTCTATTCCCCATCGCTAGTGCAAATGCAACACCAAAAATTGGAAACGGACAAAGTCCAAAATTAAGTCTGTGCGAATGCCAGTAACAACATCACCTGTCTGTTCAATGCTACCTCCGTTATTAGAAGGAAACTGCTGCCACCATTCAGCCCACCCTCCAGAGTGCCTCCTCCCCACCCTTAGAATGCTGAATAGAGCAAACGCCTGATGTACGTTTTGCTTTCTCAAAGGTGTACATTTGAGGCTTTCTCAAAGGTGGGCTGAATGGTGGCAGCAGTTTCACACACAATCTAATTATATTTATTAACAAGGTTGTGCGACCTCGTTAGCTCTTATTTGCAGTTCCTTACTTTCTGGTACAAATTCATACAATTGTGAACCCCCTGCTGCAGCATTATAACAGAAGGAGGCACAGGTCCTGCCTCTAGATCAGTGTTTTTCAACCTTTTTTGAGCCAAGGCACATTTCTTTCATTGAAAAAATCCCGCGGCACACCACCAGCTGAAAATGTGAAAAAAAAGCTTATATTAACAATATAAGTGCTATTGTTAATATAAGCTTTTTTTTAAACATTGAAGAATGACGGTTATATTTATAACATCCTTAATAGGAATCAAATAAACACAAAGAAAAAAGTATTTTATAATCTTTGATATTTATACTCACTCAGTGTGAACCCTGGGCCTGTTTGGATGAACACAGAGCTGATATCCTGAGTACTGAGTACTGAGTAGGCTATTGTTTGGCTAGAGTATCGGTTGGTCTGTATGCCTACTTTTTTAATATTTATGATGAATAAAAAGTGATTTTTTAACTTTGAGAAGTGACTGGAAATATATCTTTGAATTTTTGAATTGAGTGCCCTTTAGAGTTGGGGGCTATATTCCAGCATTTGGCCCTTTTGACAGGCCTATATAGACTGCAGCAGTTGAGTAGTAAAGTTTTTTGGATTGTTTGGCTAGAGGCTAGATACAGAGAGAGAGAGCTGATTGAGACCCTGCTGAAAAGGAGCAGAGCTGATCAATACAGGGTCGGACTGGGGCCCACCGGGCTGCTGTAGCAGGGACTACCCCTCCAGGTCCAATGCCGAGCCGGCCCCACATCTCTGTTTCCCCTGTCGAGCAGGGCCCCTACACATGCGCACACGTTGTATTTGCCACGACCTGCCCAATAAAGGGAAGTCGCGGCATGGAGATCCAACTGGTTGATTCTGCAGGGATTGGATATTGGCCCCGCCGGCCCAGTCCGACCCTGTTGCTATCAGCCGCCCAACACACGACAGCCCTCACCACAATCCAGAAGTTCAGCCGTGCGCTACTTGCTGCTGCCGGCACATGCACACGGATTAGATTGCATCACGCCAGGAAGTGGGACAGTTACGTGTAGTCGTGACACGCTGACGCATGACACGCAGCAAGATCCGTCCAGCCAGCTGCCATTTCCGGTGAGGTGACCGGGTCCCCTCCACTACTGCAGGACCTCCGGTGCCATTTGCCAGGCTGAGTGCAGCGTGAAGGGCAGGTGTGCGGCAAAGCCGACTCCAGAGGTGAGGCGGTGAGGCGGCACACCTAACATTAGTTTGCGGCACACCAGTGTGCCGCGGCACACAGGTTGAAAAACGCTGCTCTAGATGGTGCTAGAGTTCAATGGCCTTAGTCCATCAAAAGCAATGTACTGAAAATATGTCCATGAAGGTTTTCATTCATCCAGGTCATGGTATATCTATCTCTTTGAGTTGCATGACAAAATAATAGTTCTACCACAGTAAATACACAGCATTCACAACCGCAGTGAGTTTCACTTGTCAATTAATTGGATAGTTACACTGCACCATTGTGATTGGATTATTGGAAGAGTTTATATGCCGAGGATTTCCCATATCAGTAAGTTGAACTGAAGAAGATGCTCGGATGAGCAGTTGCTCTAGATTTACTTCTACTAAATAGATGTAATGAAAAATGTGCACTCTAGCACCATCTAGAGGCAGGATTTAGCACTAAGGGGTCCGTTTACTAAAGTGCGTTAAAAATATTCGCACAATATATAGACAGAATTTTCGCCAAATATGTTATCGCCAGTTTACTAACCTGCGGTAAATATAAATTTGCAAATTTTCTTGCGCAAGAATAATTGTTCGCCAGTTATCGCATTCGCTGAAAATAACGCTACATACACATTAACGCATGGTTTACTAAACAGCGAAATGTGCTAAATTAACGCCAGAATATTCACAAACTTTTACCGCCACCTATGTAGTGGCGTAAAAGTATTTTTTTCGCCGGAAATTTTCAAGGGGCAGGAAATATCCCATAATACTGTTTTTTTTTTACCCATCATTCTTTGCTGATTGGAGAGAGATCTGTAGCTATTGCTGACAGGATGTTTTGGCTTCTGCTTCTATCTGTTGCAACAGCAGCAGTTTCAGCTCAGAGGTGTATTATTGGCAGCAGCATCACAGTCCAAGGATTCGTCAGCCTCTACACTTTTTTGGTTTCATTGAGATTGGCTACATTAAACTGTGCATTTCTATGAAGCAAAGAGATTGACTGGTATAATTTCTTGTTCCTATAATTCTATTGGCAGAAGGGTTTATATGATGCAGACATGTTTGATTGGTGTTACTCTGGTGATGTTGGATGGTATAATCATCAGTCAATAAAGTTTATGAGTTTTGAAGGTGCATTTCTGGCCATAAGTAAAAATTGCCATAATAACCGCCATAAAACAAGACTATTTTATAGCATAAATATTCGCAAAAACGTAATTTTTCACCAGAAAATTCGCAACTCGCTAAAATTACCACTAACGTAAACTGGTTCCTTAACGTAGTTACCGCAAGTGATCGTAATGACTTCTGAGCATATCACTGTAAACTTAGTCGCTGCTAATATTCTGGCATAAAAATATTCTCAGCGATAACATGCGGAAACTTAAAGTCAGATTTACCGCACTTTAGTAAACGGACCCCTAAGAATCATGTCTGGATACAGTGCAACAAAATGTGAACTACATATGGCTTTATCTGTAAATGTCAGATTGAAGCTCAGCACCCCTGTGAAACTGCCTGGGGACATAAAGCAGTGCTTTTAACCGTACCCCATATAAAGTCAAAATCTGATTGTCAGGTAGATTGGTGGGTTGTTGTAGACAGAGATCTGAAAAGTTTTGTTGTGTTCTGTCTCCAAATGAATGGTATTTTGTATGATAATATGAAACAATGCTGCCCAGCAGGGGAACCAAGTAGTGATGTGAGGGTTGGGTTTTACCTGACCCACACCAACCCTCCCTTTACCTGTGCCTGCCCAAGCCCGACTTCCAGGTTCCTTTTATAGAATCGCGCCACCCTGCCCCACCAATGACATCACAAAATGGGCGGGGCTAGCAGGCATGCACCTATAAAAGTTGAACCCAGAATTTGGCATTGTAAAGCCGTGGGCGAGGAGAGCAGGCAGAAGAGCTCAACCCAGACCCACCTGTGACCCAGAAAGGGGGGGTGCGAAATTGGCCCAAACCCACCCAATCCGCAGGTAAACCCATGAGTGCGGCCAATCCCCACAACACTAGAACCAAGATATGCTTGGCCATTACATAAACGGGGTCCAAATTTATTTTTACCAAAAGCATTTGTTGACAAGCTCCTTGATTTAAAAGTTGAAAGAAAAGCTGGCAAATTTTGCAGTGCTTATAACCGACCAGAGAAACATTACATGGCTCTTTTAGCTTGATTTGATCAGCTGATGGTGCTATTGTTACAAATCCATTATATTAGCAGTTCAACAACTTCTAATATCTAGAAATATTTTTAAAAAAGTAATGTACAATTCAAGCAAAGTCTCTATTTCATTGGGTTAGAATGTTCTCTCTGTGTCTGTGTGGGTTTCCACTAGGTACTCCAGTTTCCTTCAACATGCCATATCTATGCAGGCAAGTTACCTGGCTCCTGATAAACTGACACTAGTATGTCTGTGTCTAACTGTGATTGGGATTTAAATTGTAAACTCCCTGGAGCAGAGGCAGATTTTATGGTTGTATAATCTCTCTAGGGGGAAAATTCACTAAGATGCGAAGTTGCGCCAGGTGCAACTTCGCCGCACTTCGGCACACTTCGGCACACTTCGACAGGTGTATTTTCGCCAGCGCTCCGCAAATTCACTAAAATCCGAAGTTGCGCACAGGGGTAGCGAAAGTTTCGCTAGCGATGGTTCATTTACATACGGCGCGAAATTCAAATTTCAATGGAGGAACACGTATCAACACTTCAAATGCCTAGAAAACCTTCAAATCAGCAAATAAAAATTTTATTTTGCCCTACACATGTGCTCACTGTCTTTTTCAGCCTATCACCCATCATGTAGAAAACACGCCAGCGTTTTTTGGGAAAAAATTTGACTTTTTTTGAAACAATCCCTATCTACTCTATTGCGCTTCGCCAGGTCTGAGGTGGCGAAGGAAGTCTAGCGTAAAAGGTAGCGTTCAGTACACTGCGCAAGTTAGTGAATTTGCGTAGTTACGTCGCTAGCGAAAATTCGCCTGGCGTAAGTGTGCGAAGTAACACTAGCGAAATTACACCAGCGTTCATTAGTGAATTTGCGCAGTAGCAAAAAATGCCAAACGCTAGCGAATTAACGCTAGCGTTCGGAGCTTCAGCGCTTAGTGAATTTGCGCCTAAGACTCTGCTGGATATGTTGGCGCTATGTCATTAAAGAATAGTAATCTCTACCATCAGTTTCGGTAAAGTGTCATAAGACATTGATCTATAATGTTCGGCTTTCAGAAAGATCTTTTACTGTGAAGCTTTTGATGTCTTTCTGTTTGAGCTTTCTCTTATTCATCTTTCAACTTCAAATTGAAACTGCCTAGTTGCTATGGGTAAGAAGCTACTAGGTTTGCCACCTGTCCATTTGGGGGGTCAAAACTGCCTGCCCGGCTCTCCTGATTTGGAAAAATGGCAGGATTCTCTATGATTGACGCATTATTAGGTCAATCACTGATTGCTACACCATAACCCCGTCCATTACAGGTCCTTCCTCGCAATGTCACCAACCTGCCACCCGTGACATCCTTGACCCGCCACCCGGCCTGGTGTCAATGGAGGGGAAAGATGGAAAACCATGACACGTTCAACCAAATAAAAGTTGAATAACACAAATTACATGGTCAATAAATCAAATACCACAAAATAAATGGCATATTCTATTGGAACATCACTGTCTGTATCAAAATAAATGTACATTTGATGGAAATATTGTACCCTTATATGTTACGAAAACAGTGGTTAAATGTGTTTTACCCCTATGATGTTGTGATGTCACTTCCTATTTAAAGCCTTTTTATGTGTGAAGCACAGCTGTGATATTTGGTCACTCTGTTAAGCTTGACCAAGGGCATGCTGCATGCCGAAATGTCGATGTTATGAGATAATATGTAAAAAATAGGTTGTATTATTATTATTTATACATGATAAACTGAGAAAATATTCTGAGTGCCGCCTCAACTCATTTGATAATTGTTATATAATTGGAAAAAAAGCAGAACTTTCCCCTATAAGGCTAAGCGCCAGATATAAGAACCTTAAGTGAGTGCTACTATACACTTGTCTCGAAAGATATATATATATATATATATATATATATATATATATATATATATATGTGTCAACCAATGCCAATGTTAAAAATTATTTATATTTTTCATGAGAAAGAAAGAGTACAAAAAGTGATCAAGGAAATAATTTTAAACATGTTTTCATACATTTAATACCAATTTTATTTTAAATATGTTAAGGTACAGGTATAACAAAAGAAAAAATTAGACATCAAAAGGAAAGGTTTGGTTGGACTATTCCTTCCTCCAAGACTCATCCCACTAGCCATCTGCCTTTAGATCTGTAAAGGTTTTTTTCCTAATTGAGAGACCCGTTTCCAGTATAACTAGCCTCAGTGCTTGTATTGGGGCGGGATTGGGCGGGATGGAATCCTGCTACTTCTTTTTTTTTGGTAATTGCCATCCCGTCAGGCGGGATGCCACATGTTCCCATACTGGAGCTTTTTTTTCACCAAGCTCCATCTACAGAAAAGTGCTGGCTGCTGCTGATGTGTGCTGTTGCTCCAGCCCCCAGCCCGCCCAACAGCGTGTCTAACTGTTTACACACAGAGCCCTGGGCCCACCCCCTATTATTCTTGATTGGCTGTGAGGTGCAGAGAGGCGGTGATTATGGGACCGGTGCCAGTGGTGGGCTGGCGGCCATTTTCTCTGTGTAATTTGTCCAGTGCAGCAGAGAGGGCTGACAGGTGCCTGCCTGACAGGAATTTGGGGCACCGTTTGATCCTGATGCTGCCTGCATGTACTCATTAGCTACAGTGGAGCCACATTTGAATTCCTGCTACGAGATGTTCAGTTGGGCAGGCTTTTCACTTGGGCTGGTATCCTGCAACTGCGACATGTGAGCCGCTCAGGTAATTAAGAGAGTGAGCTCTTTGCTGGGATTGGGATGGATGACATCAGCAGCAGCAGCGGGTATCGAGTTGGGGGGGGAGTAGCCGGTGCTGATTCTGGTTCAAAGTTGGGATGTGTAATGCAGTGATTAGAGCATGTGCTGCCTAAATCAAGTGTCTTGACTGTGCATTGCACCACTGAGCAAGTCATCTAGCAGCTCCTGTACGGTACCCTCACAAACCCTCCGCACTCTCTCCCTGCAGCTACACATCAGCCGACATTGCAATTGCTTGTTCTATCATTTAAATCTTATGTGACAGCAGCTGCTCTGTTATTGTGGGCATGTGGGAGAGTAGGGTGGGGGTGGGGTAGAATTCTCACTCTGCACTGTATTAACTCCCAGTCCCACCCTTTATTAACACTTCATCCGAACGTGGGACACTTTAGGCTTTGGGAATCGGGCTACTTTTAAAATTGGTTTTGGCTACTTTTTGGCTACTTTTTTGATAGTCTTTGGCTGGTTTTGAAGTGAAAACCTGGCAACCTTCAAGAGAGGACAGTCTGGACTGGCTGCGCAGGACAGGGAGGATGGGCTTTGCAGGGAGAGAGGACAGGCTGAATGGAAAGCAGATTCTTTGTATGGGACTCCATGGGACTTCATGGGACTCTTTGTATGGGACTCTGATAGAAATTGGTGTTTGGTTGCTGTCAGGGCTACTCTGCAGATTCCCCCTCTCCCCCCTGAACTGATAAGTGCAGCAGGATAATGGTAAGCAGTTTTTATTACTTGTACTGCCTGCTGGCTCTTCCCCCCTAACTCTTCCCTTAACTCATTTCTTACACACAATGACTATTAAATCTTCCTTGCCTTCTGTGCATCTGTCACTGCTATGATTTCTGTGGGTATTTATACGTGATATTGCCTCTGTGCCACAGTTTTATGGGTTCTGGGGGTATTTATAAATGTAAATCCTGATTTTCACAAAAGGGGGGGCACAAAAGGGGGCTGGCCTTGAAAAATTTTGATGCACTGCGTGCGCCACTGTTTATCCGTGGGTGGGGCTTACTCATGTGGGCGCTGCTACACAATCCACACATGCCATCCCTTCACCTTTTTCTTCCCAATTCAAGCACTGATTAGCCTAGAAAAGGAAAAAAACAGAAAGCTTTTAGAACTAAAATATATATAGTCCTAATAGGCTTAAATGAATCGTTTTCATTATGTATACAAAATTATGTCTTCTATACTCAGATGTGGTACCAAAGTTATACCCAGTGTTAAAAGATATGTGCTATATTGCTTACAATCTTAATTTGTTTGTTCTCACATAATACCTTCCTATAATTAAAAGGTAGTTAAATATTTTACTGTTCTGGATACTATTAAAATTTATTGGCTTAAAACATGTCTGTAACCTTGTTCTAAATTAAGAGGAACTGCTTAGTTGAGCATTACAACTAATAGCTATGTCCAAAGCTGATGTTAGTATTTTTCTTTTAAAAGCCCTGGTGGCATAACTACTTGCCTGGGTGCAATTGCAACCCCCTCACCCCCTTGGGGCCTGCTGGAGCTGCAATAAACTTATTGGGGGGGAATTGGAAACCTAATTTGTCTAATCTACAGGGCATTCCCATGGGGAAGAGATCTTGAAGTAGCAAATACGTATCAAATGCTCTCATGAAGGTGACCCACCCATGGAATACTTACAGTATATAAATAAACACAGCCCAAAAACATTATGTACTCAGATTATATGCCTGAGGTTATATTATTCTTTAGACATTCATCATTATCAAAGTTTCTGTCCCTTGACTTGCACTTACCTGTTTATATATAAGTTCAAATCTTCCCAGGTTACAGTTGGGGTCATCCTTGTAATCAATCACCACACGTACAATGTCCTCTACCATTGGTGGAACAAGCTTCTCCATTACTGACGTGTCTTTTTCTATGTCAGGTTTGAGATTGATCTCAAGTAGCCAGGGCTGGAAGTTTTCTCCAAACATAAAATCTGCACCAAAAAGGTCAAAACTGTTTTTCTTGTAAATCACATTTGTCTGGTTGGCCTTCATAGTTTGAATGAGGGCTTTCTTCATCCCTGGTATAATGATTAAATCCCAGACTTGCTCTTTCCCGATTTTACAAAGATACTCTTTGAATTCATCACTGTGCCACATGTTTTCTTCAGGCAAGTTGGGGTGACGATTTGGTGCATTCTTACTTTGCCTCTGTATGCTGTTATTACACACATGGATGGGGCTGGAAGGATAAAACAATACAATTGTCAAGTTTATGTGCCTGAACCATCACTAGTAATCCAATGTTGGTATCCAGTGAGTCTACTAAGTATTCTAATCGTGCCTTAGTTATTCATTAGCCTTAGCAAGCTGACTACCATTGTTAGAGCAAAATTATAGAGCCCTGTAACCAATGCAACTGCCACAGAATCAGAGGTTAGAAGAACAGAGCCTTTAGCACGCTATTGGCTCACTTTACAGATGTAACAGCAACAAACAAATGTATTTAATGGCATAAAGTGATTTATCACAATTGTTATCGTATACACCGTGGATTAAACCTATAAATTACTGTACCTTTAAATTACTAGCAACAATGGCACAATTGTCCAAGGTGTTTTATAATGTAATTCTTATTTGTTAAATAAAAAAAAAGGTTTTATGATATTTTTCATTTCTTCGAATAAGTGCATTATATTCCTAAAGGACTGTAAAACAAGACATATCAGCCTGTAACATGCTAAAATAAGGCAGAACGTAGACTTATTTCTGTTATATAATAAATCATGTCATTACTGCATAACAAATAAATAGAATGCAAGATTTTGCACCCTCTACTTACATATCTAAACTCTCCAGCGTGTAGGGCTGAGATGAGAAACGGATGAAACTGTGCTTATAGAACCAGATAGTTAAGGGGTACCAGTCCGTTATGAGGAAATGCTGACGGAGATCAATTTTGGTTCGATATACAAGAAGTGGCCTCTCTATGTACTTTTGAGCCACCCATTCATTTCCATAGGAACATATTTCTTTCAGATCATTTCTGCAATGTATCCCTGTAATAACATGTAAAACATGAATCAATCTCTTTGTACATCAATATTGTAGTAAACCGTTCTTTAACGCCTGAAGCAACAAAATCAGCATGTGTTGGACCAATAACTTAGGTTGCCACTTTGCTCCTACATCTCACACATCTAATTAGGAATTAATTTATACATATTCTGGATTGTGGCACAGAAATAATCATAACTCTGAATTGGCCATGAAGAATAGGAATTTATTATGTGCCAAAATGTATGACATGAGATGAATTCGCTCATGGATCCTTCCAAAACCTCAATGGAGGTGAGGTCCCTCACCCTTGTATGGAGCTATTACTACCATATATACTCGAGTATAAGCCGAGTTTTTCAGCATCCAAAATGTGCTGAAAAAGTCTACCTTGGCTTATACACGGGTCATCGGGCAGTAGCTGAGATTGCAGTCACTTTTAATCATTCCTATACCAACAGTTCGCTTGGGGAGAGACTGCAATATCACACAGCGCCCTCTGTTGGTTATATGAAAGAATAACAGTGCGCCCTCTGTTGGTTGTATGAAAGAATAACAGTGACTGCAATATCACACAGCGCCATCTGTTGGTTATATGAAAGAATAACAGTGACTGCAATATCACACAGCACCCTCTGTTGGTTATATGAAAGAATAACAGTGCGCCCTCTGTTGGTTATATGAAAGAATAACAGTGACTGCAATATCACACAGCGCCATCTGTTGGTTATATGAAAGAATAACAGTGACTGCAATATCACACAGCGCCATCTGTTGGTTATATGAAAGAATAACAGTGCGCCCTCTGTTGGTTATATGAAAGAAGAACAGTGACTGCAATATCACACAGCACCCTCTGTTGGTTATATGAAAGAATAACAGTTCGCCCTCTGTTGGTTATATGAAAGAATAACAGTGACTGCAATATCACACAGCGCCATCTGTTGGTTATATGAAAGAATAACAGTGACTGCAATATCACACAGCGCCATCTGTTGGTTATATGAAAGAATAACAGTGCGCCCTCTGTTGGTTATATGAAAGAAGAACAGTGACTGCAATATCACACAGCACGCTCTGTTGGTTATATGAAAGAATAACAGTGAGCCCTCTGTTGGTTATATGAAAGAATAACAGTGACTGCAATATCACACAGCGCCATCTGTTGTTTATATGAAAGAATAACAGTGACTGCAATATCACACAGCACCCTCTGTTGGTTATATGAAAGAATAACAGTGACTGCAATATCAAACAGCACCCTCTGTTGGTTATATGAAAGAATAACAGTGCGCCCTCTGTTAGTTATATGAAAGATTAACAGTGACTGCAATATCACACAGTGCCCTCTGTTGGTTATATGAAAGAATAACAGTGACTGCAATATCACACAGTGCCCTCTGTTGGTTATTTGAAAGAACAACAGTGACTGCAATATCACACAGCGCCCTCTGTTGGTATACTAAAGATTAACAGTGATGGCAATATCACACAGCACCCTCTGCACATGGTAGTGGGACAGTGGGACAATGCACACAGTAATCAGTTTGGCAATTCTCTGTCACCATCAACTTTGCAAAGAAGTCTGGTTGATCGCTGGGGGGTCGATTTGGTGGAATGTGCGCTGCTGGGAGACAGGGCTGTAGTTGTGTCTAGGCTTATACTCGAGTCAATAAGTTTTCCCAGTTTTCGTAGGTAAAATTAGGTACCTCGGCTTATACTCGGGTCGGCTTATACTCGAGTATATACGGTATATAAGCCCTTGCATGATTTTCTGCTTCAGTTACTGTATGTGAGTCATTTACAAATGTCCTGTGGGGGGCACCCACCAGTAACCTGAACTTTTGTTTTCCCCCTAAACATCACTTGAGTACCCATTTCACAAATTCTCTTACCTCTTCCTCTAGATAGAGCTTTTGGTTTTAGAATCCAGATGTTTTTTTCTCCATCTATATCTAGTTGTGGGTTCACTTTTCTCAGCTTACATAACAATTTGTGGCAGTATTCAACATACTTCTCTGAATTCTGTATGTGCGCACCATGACTGTAACAATACAAGGGCAGGGATGAGAGACAGTTATACATAATACACCTCACACTATTGCAATGTTTATCGAGAATATTATATATGAATAGGTTTATTATATACTACAAATATCTGTTCAGTGAGATTTGTATTAGGCCTTTGTATTTATAGATTTTATGTTTTTTACACTAAACTAAAAAAATCAAGGAATAAGTAACTATAAGAAAAATTCATTAATTTGAGCAAAAACTATGATTCAAAGAAACAAACATTCTATGAACATTCATAAATCACCCCGTAGAGTGTTCACTGTCATTGTTTTCCTATAATCAAGACAATTTCTTTCTAAATCTAAATTTTTATGAATTGTTTCAGCTGACATTACTTACTGCATAATCTGATAGTAGTCACGTATGAACGGTGTCCACTTAATTATCCTGGAACATATTAAGTAATCTTCGTCCTCATGTATTGAGTCATACAGATGAAGCTGGCAAGCCACAAGGGCTGTTACTATAATATCTTCTGGAACAATTCTAGCATGGCCATGCTTTTTCATTTTAGCATCTACAGAAAAGAACATAACAGGAGAAGATTAATAAGAAGTGAGAACAATAAACAAATATAAATGGTTGGAAAACCATGAGATGGCAGTGACTCCATTTCAAGTCTAATCTTACAGTGTAAAAATGAACAAGGTGTTATTGTCCAATTATAGTCACTGCAAATAATTGATCTTGTTTAAATACTACAAGTAACTCATTTTCTGTTATCAGAGTAGCTGCAGGTATACCAGATGCCACTGCTTTTCCCTTACCTGACATAAAAAAAGCCATTTTTGCTTTCTTCTTTTTTTTCCAGGTGGGAATAACTTCATCTTGCAAAGACTTCCCGTTGGTTCTCAAAACCCATTTTAGGATACCACAAGCCGCAGTCATGGTAAAGTCATCTAAATAAAGACACATTTTTTGTTAGAATACTCTACTTAACCAAAAGATGAGACTAACTATAACTGTGAGAACAAACAGGTCCAATATTTTGTAAATAATAAGAGGTGGAACTTTGAATAATATTTCTAAACAGGCAATACCATGGATTTATTTTCTTTTACACATTAATGTATATAGGCAAAACTTATAGTTGATACAAAGAGTTGTCATTAACATGCACTATAATATATTTATGGGAATTTCTATTAGAGCACATTTTATTTGGGGTGGAACATTATTTCATAGGACAGCTACTGTATATAGAACCAGTGATCCAAATCACTCTCAAACATTCTAGTGACTAGGTGATAAGTACATAAAGCAAAAGGGAGTGACTAGTCATGGCCTGGCCAGTATTCTATATTGGAATGTAATGCTCTGTTGCCTTAAGACTTTTTTCAAATGTTATAATATATACAAATGTACAAATGTTATATATATATAATGTTAAATTTAATAACCATTCCATGAAAAAAAAATGCAATATATAACCTTTTTTACCCATGAGCCACATTCAAATATAACAAGAGTTGGGGAGCAATGCAAAAATGATAAAAGTCCCTAGGGGTGCCAAATAAATGAAATAATAGCTGTGATTGGCTATTTGGTAGCCCCTATGTAGCCTGGCAGCATACAGGATTCTCTACATGGCAGTACCTAGTTTTTATGTAATTTAAACTTGCCTCCAAACCTGGAATTCAAAAATAAGTGCCTGTTTTGAGGTCAATGAGAGAAACATCCAAAGAGTTGTGAGCCACTTGTTGCTCATACGCCACTGGTTGTGGATCACTGAGTTACATAATACTTTGGTTTTAAAGGCTAGCCCAGATGTTAGATACTCTACCCAAGACATAATGACATGCTACACTATTTTATGCATACTTACTAATGAATGCTTGTTTTTCATTTTTCTCACTAAACATGTAGCAACGAGGGAAGAAAGTATGTGGATTCGCATCACACAACAAACGCCATTTCCTTAATGCCTTGCACAGACCAATCTAGAATACAAAGAACATATTTAGTTATCCATTTTATAAAAATTAAAAGTCAAAGTCAAAGAAGATTATAGCAAATTAATATACGAAAAATTCTAGGAATTGGAATGCAACAACACCTAGAGAGCCACTGATTGGCCACATTTCTGGCTTCTATATTCCCACCAGGTCAGAAGACCAGTAACAAGAGGCATCACATTGTTTTCTCTTGGAAACCCTATATAAAATAATTTCCACTTCCATTTACTGGAAACCGACTGTGTGTCAAATTTACTAAAGAGCAAAGTGACTAACGCTAGTGAAAATACGGTCACCAACGTAACTTCGCTAGCGAAGGAGACAGACTCTAGTGGTACTTCGCTCCCTAATATGCTGCAACATATACGTCCATTGAACTTTAACTTCCCGCTGTATGCAAATTAGGCGACACTAGCACAACTTTGCTTTGCCTGGCACAGTAACGCTAGTGCAACTTTGCACCCTGGACGCAACTTCGGATTTTAGTGAATTAGCATTGTCCTGGTGAATCTACGCCTGGGGAAGTGTTGCTCTGTGAGCGAAGCCGTTGCTGGCGAATTTTTTGAGGTAAGTAAATTTGCCCCTTTGACTTAGAAATAATGGGTTCCAATCATGTTAACTGGAAGCCATATGATTCAGCTGAAAGAAGCAGGCCTGTACAGGCAGACTATAAACAGGCAAATGTCAAAATGCCATGCACCAGTATTTTATTTATTAATGGGTTAATGTTGGGCCATTTAGGCCTTTACACAGTTTAAATACCAGGGCCTACAGTTAAGACATGGATCAAATTATCTAAATCCAGTTGCATTTTATTTTTTGTTGGGCTATTATAATAAAATGGCAAGTGATGTGGGTTTGATTTACTAATACATTTACAAGTATGGGTTATTGTAAGTCACTGCAGTTGTCTCACCTTGCTTGTGAAGTGCACACTGTAAAAGTTATTGGTTATCTGATCCTCTTTCAGAAGACTGGGTTCAATTTTTCTGAATGACAGGATGAGGCTGGGTTGTATGTCGTAATGACTTATAAACTGAAAAAAGAAACATATATATATATATATAAAGGTTTATTCATGGAAGACAAGTGCACTCAAATGATTAGTAAACTTCTGGTGCATTATATTACTTCTTTAACCACAGAAGAAATAACAACTGGCCTAGTAACTGCTAGTTATACTGCTACCATACTCTGCAATTAAGTTGCACTAAGTACTGTAGCTTGCTTGGCTCCTCTCCACCAGTGACATCATGCACTTTAACTGACTACTAGTAAATGTAGTACATTTACATTTAAGTCCATAGAAAGAAATATGTTTAGCTATAGGAAAGGGAAAGCCATTGTACACTGTTCTGGTTTGAACAATGACAATGGTGTGAAAATAGAAAACATATAATAGTAAACATTAACAATATTTATCTTAATGCTCAATTAAATTGGCCATATCCATGAGTGGTTAGATTAAGATTACCCACACATTTCTTACATAGATCTTTGTATTGTACTAACATAAATATGGATTTACCTTATGTCCATATGTTGGGTCACAAAATATAGTATTGTTGGGACCAGCATCTATCAAGGAAAAAAACATTGTATTAGTATCATTATTGCAGTTTATTAGATTGCCCTGAAAGGTTCCACTAGTAGCAGGTTCTGCCCATATATCTTAGGCACATTAGGGAATATAATATACTCAACTGTGTAACAAAACCATAGTTTTTGGTGTCTGGTGCCTGCAGAAAAAGTATCCCTTGTAAATTCTGGCCTAAGGATGTGTAAGCTTCTTTCAGATCAAAGAAGCTTATTCAATGTACCTTAATTAATCAATCATTGCTGTATCAAAAATCACAAAATTGTTTCTAAAATCCTAATGTCCCAATTGTACCCTAACCTTTACTTTGTAAACTCTAATTTATAGGGCCCTCTAATCCTATTGTACTCTGTAACCCCTTGTTTGTTATCCTCCTTATATTCCCTGTTTGTAACTAAGGTAAAGCATTGCGTATCTTGTCGGCGCTATATAAATAAATGATGATCATCATCAGAAAGTCACTGGAAGATAAAGTTGGATGCAACTTTCATGCAATTGTCGCCTAATTCATGAGGTTGTATTCAACTCTACGTCATCAACTTTGTGCTCATGAAACCCCAGGGCAGACTTTTATATGCTAGCATGTGGGAGCACTAGGTTAATGTTTATCATTAGCAAATTCAATATTACTAAAATCCTTGAAGAGATATTTTTTTTAAGCAGACTTACTGAAGGTGGGGGCAATTTTCTTCACCCATCCTCTACTCATTAGGCCGCCCTCGATGTCAGTAAATATTTCATTGTCTATCCAGAAAACTTTCTTTTTCTGTGGGATATTTAAAGAGAAACATATTAGAGATTCCAAATACAGTAATCTCTTAAAAGCGGCTTATACAGAATAAATTGCTTGCATGGGATCATGTTTCTTCTGCGTGAAATTAAGTAATTAAGAGAAATTAATTTGTAAAGGCTTGTGGTTTGGAGCTGAGCAACAGTTTAATGAGTGTAGGTTGCAGAATCCTTCACTTGGGCTATACAGAGAAAAGCTAGTGGTGTTCATCATTCCCACCACCTTTATACATGGAAATAGCTGTAGTGGAAGAACATGACAGTTTGTTCTTAAAAGAAAAAGGCTTGCAATGCAACCAACACTAGCTGTGTACTTGTTGCATATTGGGCAGATATCAGGGATAAATGTAACAACGCTCTTCACATCTACCGATTTCCTCATGAGTTGGCTATCAGCATATCTACTCACAGCAATACACTGGTACCAAAGTAAAATATTTTTAATATTGTAGTTTGCAAAAATGGCCATTACAGGTAAATTCAGAATTTATATGTTACTTTAGTGGATTGTGTCTATCTTAGACCCAGGTGCCTTCTTCCAGCCAATTGTGGCTCTCACAACAGGACACATGAAGAGCAGAATGTGGCTTATCACCTGCCACTCCTAGTATTCTTTAACTTTTCTATGTAAAGTCATTTTAGCCTTGGGGAAGTCAGGCATCAAACTAAGATAATTTACATTGTAAGAGATGGTCTCTCTGTGCAATGTCATTTTTAGTTTTTTTTCTCCTAATATACTTATATTCACAACATAGGCTAAAAGAATTCCTGGTTCTGGTACATTACTTACCTCAACGGCTGTTGTAACCTGGTCTTCGAAGCATCTCTTCTGTCTGGATACACATTCATCAGAGTAACATTTATCTGGTACAGGTGAAACTGCATGTGCAAAAAAGAGATATAACATACATTTATTATGTTATAATGATTTATGAATAACGATGTATTACTTTAACAAACAACAAAGAGTACAAAATGAAGATGGCAATTTACTACAAAATACCCAGGACTAGAGAAATTCAGAATAAAACCATAAACATGTTTTATGAAGCCACATGATAACACAAGACAGTTCTTTGAAATAATCTTGTAGACCAGTGCTGTCCAATTTATTTGGTACAGAGGGCCGGAATTTTTCTAATCTACATGATGGGCCGATAATGGAAGTCAGTGTTAACCACTCCCTTCTTTCTTTTAGACCACGCCCACTTTAAAGCACACCCATTTTACCGCAAGACCATGTCCACATTAGTAGCACACCAAAAAATCAGACGGTTGGTGCTCACTGCAGGGATCAGGGCCAAAATAGGAGTAGGCAGAGTAAGCGGCTGTCTAGGACGCCATCATTGAGGGACGCACTTTTAATGGGGTTTTTTTTTTTCAAGTGTTTATTGAATAATTTTTTCAGTAATCATGGTCACTCAGTTGTGTGGAATCCCACTCCTTCACCTTCTCCCTCTTGCCAGCAAGCAATAGCTCCTTCTGGTCGGTATGGCAGTGCAACACGACGTGCGTATACGCGTCAATGATGTCACTTATGTGGTTGGGTGGCAGAGAGCTGGCGGCCTGCTTGATGTGGCTCACACTTGCTGCTCTCAGCCTTGCACAGTTGCACTGAACTGAAGACATTCTTTATATTACTGTGAAAGTGTGAAGCTTCCTGCTGGCACAGCCAGGCACAGATTTGGGCCAGGGGGCCATATGTTTGCTGTTGCTGCTGGGCTGGGCACTGGCACAGGTACATAAATACTTGGGGGCAATATGATGTGATCAGATTTATTTTTGGCTGCTGCTGACACAGGTAAAGACTGGGGGCAATATGATGGCGGCTGGCAGGCTGTATGATGCATGGCTGTTGGGCCTGCTGGTAAAACTATGGGGGGCAGTATAATGGATGGCTACTGGCACAGGTATGGGGGGGGCAGTATAATGGATGGCTACTGGCACAGGTATGGGGGGGCAGTATGATGGATGGCTGGTGGCACGGGTAAGGGGGGGCTTTATTATGGGTGGCTGCTGGGCTTGCTGGTACAGATACAGGGGGCAGTAATATAAATTAAAATGTTTTGTACATTTTCTTGCTTTCTTTATTTAAAAACCATAATGGTAAGGAGGTAAATGGTAATGCAGGATGGGGGGGGCGCTGATTGAAGCTCTTGCCTAGGGTGCCAAACTCATTTGGCCTGGCACCGGCAGGGATGCCACTCATATGTGAAAAAAGTTAAGTCATATTAAGACATACCCTTAAATCCATATACCTCCTCCCCTGTGTATAATACAGTACCCCAGCATATGACTTAGGGGCCCCTAACAATAATTTTCAAATGCTAACAAACCCCCAGAACAAATACCAGGCTTATGTTCTATAGGGATCATAGGTCAGGCAGAGTATGGCAAACACAGGGTGGAAAGAGCAAGCAAAGTATGACACACACAGGGAGGATAGGAAAAACAGAACAGAGCAGGAGACAGGAATCAGGACCAGTCTAATATGTACTACATACAGTGACACAGTGCTGGTGCCCCATTAGCATTTGGAATAAGGTGTGAACAGGTGAACAATGTGGGCAGTTTCAGTCTGGGTCTCAGGTGTGAACAGTACAGGACTTTAGGGGAGTGAACAATAGAGGTGTCACAAGTGGGAACAACGCAGGGGGATCACAGGTGTGAACAATGCAGGGGATTACAATGTGAATTTGAGGTTTAAACTATGCAGGGGCCAATTAATCTCTGTAGTGATACTTTTTAAATTTTACATATGGTAAGCAGACACAGCAGGCAGACTTTGATTTGGAGGGCCACCTAAGGGGGGGTCAGTTGGACAGCCCTGTTGTAGACCATCATGTAGTAGGATATATACAGGGGCAAATCTATTTACTGACATTAGGAAAGCGTTAACTAATCACAACAATTTTTCACAGTTGATAAAGATGTAGATTAAAAATTGAACACATTCATTAATTTGCTCATCTAAATCATGTTCTGCCACTAATATGAAAGAATTGTTGGACTATAAATTTAAAGATGGAACATGGATAAGTAACAGGTACCTGTAATGGAATCTGGCACGGATAACCAAGATGGCGTCCAAGATGGTGGCTCCCTGGGTCTTCACGGACGCAGACGGATGATGTCAGCTTCTTCCCACACCCTGATTGGTCGCCGGCGCCGGAATGGGCGTCGGCGTCAATAATGGGCGCCGGCGTCCGTCGCACACGTCAGCGCGTCAGTCGCCGACGTCAGCGCGTCCGCGCACACGTCATGACGCCGATGCGTCCGAAATTGGCGCCAAACTTGGGCCTTTATAAGGGAACTGTCCGGGAATGGTCCCTTTGACCATTCATCTGTCTCATCCTCTACTGTACTGCGAACTTGGACATTGTTATTTTCCTCCCTTGGTCCTCGCTACTCCTGACGCCTTTGGCCTAACATTATAATTGGGCCATGGACCCGTTGGAGGAGAATCCTGCACCGCCCGATGTTGGTGGGGCGCTTCGTGGTCTGGCATCCCGTATGCAGTCCTATGAGGTACAGCAGTCTCACTTTGGTCAGGCTTTGGAGACCATTCTTGCCAAGTTGTCGTCGTTAACACCTGCCGATCCTACTCCAGCCCCTGCTCCTGTGGTTCCGCTTCACGCCACCGAACCCCCGCATTCCGGCTCCCCCACTCTACAGTGGTGATCCTACAGCCTGCCGTGGGTTTGTTAACCAGTGCGAGGTCCACTTTGCACTCTCTCCCAGCCAATTCCTGTCGGAACGTGCTAAGGTGGGCTTCATCTTCTCCCGTCTGCAAGGGAAGGCACTAGAGTGGGCGTCGCCTCTATGGGAAAAGGAGGATCCCATTATTGATAATGCCCGAGCTTTCATCCGGGAACTTCGAGTGGTCTTTGATGCTCCGGGTCGTGTCACTGCTGCTTCTGCACGCCTGTTTCACCTTCAACAGGGAACTCGCTCAGTCTCGGAGTATGCCATCGAGTTCCGCACCCTGGTTGCAGAGACTTCGTGGAACAACGATGGGTATCACGCTGCCTTTTACAACGGCCTGGCGATACGTATTAAGTCTGATCTGGTGTCCAGGGAAATTCCATCCCGTTGGGAAGATCTAGTCGCCCTGGCCATAAAGGTGGATACTCGGCAGAGGGAGTTTCAAGCTGAACTCGACAGAGAGCGCTCCCCAACCAAAAGATTCCACAGGTTCCAACCTACTCTGGCTCCTCGTTTCCAAAGACCCTTCCTTCCCAACCCGGCTCCCATCCAGTCTTCTCCAAATCCTGCGGTTCCTGCCTCCTCTTCCCAGCCTTCGGAAGAACCAATGCAGATTGGACGGGCTCGTCTGACCGAACAGGAAAAGCTTCGGAGAAGGGCTGCTGGACTTTGCCTCTACTGTGGTGGAAAATCCCACTTCGCCTATGAGTGTCCAGTGAAGCCGGGAAACGCCAACACCTAGGTAAGACTGGGGAGACTTACCTGGGTGGAATTGGTCCCTCTCCCCATTCTTCTGCTCAACGCTTCCTCCTTCCTGTGCAGATTCGTTTTGGAACCCAGTCAATCTCTTCTAAGGCTTTCCTTGACTCCGGTGCAGCTGGGAATTTCATCAATAAGATCTTCGCAGAAAGCCATTCCATTCCTCTGCGATCTCTGGCTGTTCCTCTTCGAGCATTGGCGATTGACGATCGTCCACTATCCTCCGCTACTATTTCCCACTCCACCGATGAACTTTCTGTTATTGTGGGGTCCATGCACCTGGAAAGATTGTCCTTCCTCCTCATCGACTGTCCTTCTACTCCCATTGTACTTGGTCTGCCCTGGTTGAATATTCACAACCCTGTCATCGATTGGGCTTCTTCTCAGATCTCCCGCTGGAGTTCTTTTTGCCAACAGAACTGTTTACCTACCAAGTCTATTATTAAAGTTTCATCCGTTTCTTCTAATTCTTCTTTGCCCCCTGCTTATCAAGCCTTCATCGATGTCTTCTGTAAAAAGTCTGCCGAAATCCTGCCTCCTCATCGTCCTTATGATTGCCCCATCGAACTTCTTCCGGGAACCATGCCTCCCAGGGGTCGCATCTATCCACTGTCTCCTTCTGAAACCAGTGCCATGAAGGAGTACATTCAAGAAAATCTGCAAAGAGGCTTTATTCGTCCTTCTTCTTCCCCGGCTGGAGCCGGCTTCTTCTTTGTAGAGAAAAAAGATGGAGGTTTGCGGCCCTGCATTGATTATAGAGGACTGAATAAAATCACAATTAAAAACCGTTATCCCCTTCCTCTCATCTCTGAACTGTTTGATCAACTAAAAGGGGCTTGTCTTTTCACCAAGTTGGATCTTCGTGGGGCTTATAATTTAATTCGTGTCAGAGAGGGAGATGAATGGAAGACCGCGTTTAACACCCGGGACGGGCATTACGAATATCTTGTCATGCCTTTCGGTCTCTGTAACGCCCCCGCGGTCTTCCAAGAATTTGTGAATGACATTTTCAGAGATTTACTGGGCCAGTATGTGGTGGTGTACCTGGACGATATTCTTATTTTTTCCAAAAATCTTGCTCAACATCGTCTTCAAGTTCAAGAAGTACTTTCTCGTCTTCGAAAGAACAATCTGTTTGCCAAGTTGGAGAAGTGTTCCTTTGAGGTTTCTTCCATTTCCTTCCTAGGATACATCATTTCCCAACAAGGCTTCAGGATGGACCCAGCCAAGGTTTCAGCGATTCAAGATTGGCCTCTCCCCACCAGTGTCAAGGCTGTTCAAAGATTCATCGCCTTTGCTAATTATTACAGACAATTTATTAAAGGTTTTTCTTCTAAAATTGCTCCAATCCTTGCTCTTATTCAGAAAGGGGGTAAACCACAACATTGGCCTCCTCTAGCCTTGGAAGCCTTCAAGTCCCTTAAAGCATCCTTTTCTTCTGCCCCAATCCTCAGGCACCCTGAACCTCTCCAACCTTTCTTCATTGAAGTAGATGCCTCGGATATCGGAGCAGGAGCAATTTTATCCCAAAGATCCTCTGCCGATGGTAAACTGCATCCGTGTGCCTTCTTTTCCAAAAAGTTTTCCTCCTCCGAAAGGAATTATGATGTTGGAAACCGTGAGTTACTGGCCGTCAAACTTGCTCTGGACGAGTGGAGACACTTTCTTGAAGGATCATCGATCCCTGTGACCATCTTCACTGACCACAAAAATCTTGAATATATTCAGACCCTTAAGCGCCTCAATCCTCGACAAGCCAGGTGGGCATTGTTCTTCTCACGTTTTAACTTCATCTTAACTTTTCGTCCTGGTTCAAGAAACAAAAAAGCGGATGCCCTTTCCAGAAGTTTTGTTCCTGAAGATCCCATCTCCGAAGACCCTGAATCCATTGTGCCTCCTACAAAAATCATCGCTGCTCTTTTTCCATCCTTGGCCTCCCAGTTATTGTCTGTCCAATCTTCTGCTCCTGAAGGAACCCCTCCTGGTGTTGCCTTTGTTCCTCCTGAACTCCGTCATTCCATGTTGGTCCAGTCCCACAGCTCCAAGCAGGCCGGGCATCCTGGAGTCAAGAAAACCACAGAACTTCTGTCTCGTCTTGTATGGTGGCCTTCCCTAAGAAAGGATGTTAAAGACTTTGTTTCCTCTTGCTCTGTGTGTGCTGTATCCAAATCTGGACGTTCCCCTCCCAAAGGGTTACTCTTACCACTGCCCATTCCCTCCCGCCCATGGACTCATTTATCTATGGACTTCATCGTGGACCTCCCTAACTCCTCTGGCTACACGGTTATTTGGGTAGTGATTGACAGATTCACTAAAGTTGCACACTTTACTCCTCTTCGAAAACTTCCCTCTGCTCCTGAACTTTCTTCATTATTCATCAAACACATTTTTCGCCTCCATGGTTTCCCTGCCGAAATTGTCTCTGATTGTGGTTCCCAATTCGTTTCTAAATTCTGGAGATCCCTGTGTAAAGCCCTTGGTGTCTCTCTTCAATTTTCATCTTCATACCATCCCCAGTCTAATGGAGCAGCAGAAAGGGTTAACCAGGCCCTTGAACAATTTCTTCGATGCCATGTATCACTGTGCCAAGATGACTGGGCGGACCTGCTTCCATGGGCAGAATTCGCACATAACAATGCATTACACATTTCTTCTGAAAAGTCCCCTTTTTTCTGTATGTACGGTCTTAACCCTTTGGCTTTTCCCCAGGATTTATTACTTACCAATGTCCCTGCCGCCAACGACCAAGCTGCCCACATGTCAGCCATTTGGCACGCCACGGTTCTCAATCTGGAAAAAAGTTCCCTGGTCCAGAAAAGGTTCGCGGATCAAAGAAGAATCCCTTCTCCGTTGTACGCACCTGGCGATAAGGTTTGGCTATCCACCCGAAACATCCATCTTAAAATCCCCTCTCCGAAGCTTGGTCCCAAATTTATCGGTCCCTTTTCCATCTCTGAGATCATCAACCCGGTGGCTGTTCGTCTACAACTTCCCTCAGAGATGCGGATTCCTAATGCATTCCATGTCTCCTTGCTCAAACCTGCAGGTACCTCTTCTTCTTCCTCAGCTCCTGTCTTGGTGGATGGACATCAGGAATTCGAGGTTAAAAGAATCCTGGATTCTCGGATTTCGAGGGGCACCCTACAATACCTCATTGAGTGGAAGGGGTTCGGCCCGGAGGAGTGCTCCTGGGTAAGAAATTCAGACGTCCACGCCCCTACCCTGGTCCAAAAATTCCACCGGCAATTTCCTTCCAACCCAGGTGGTCCGGAGGCCCCCCCTAGGGCGGGGGTACTGTAATGGAATCTGGCACTTATAACCAAGATGGCGTCCAAGATGGTGGCTCCCTGGGTCTTCACGGACGCAGACGGATGATGTCAGCTTCTTCCCACACCCTGATTGGTCGCCGGCGACGGAATGGGCGTCGGTGTCAATAATGGGCGCCGGCGTCCGTCGCACACGTCAGCGCGTCAGTCGCCGACGTCAGCGCGTCCGCGCACACGTCATGACGCCGATGCGTCCGAAATTGGCGCCAAACTTGGGCCTTTATAAGGGAACTCCGGACTGTGACCTGTGCCCAATTATAGGTTTAGTTTTCTACTCCTGGGTGTGATCCATTGCGAACTTCTTGTCTATTGTGTACCGACCCTTGCCTGGAATTCTCGACTTCGAACCTCTTCTGCCTGGACTGATCTTGTTGCCTGTTTTTGACCATTCTTCTGTCTCATCCTCTACTGTACTGCGAACTTGGACATTGTTATTTTCCTCCCTTGGTCCTCACTACTCCTGAGGCCTTTGGCCTAACAGTACCAACTAATCCATCGCTAGTAACAGGTAGCAACCGTTCAGACAATCAGAAGTTAGAATTTAATGACCTGCTACATTTACAGCCATATTAGAGGCTCTAGTATTTATGTCCCCCACAGGCAGTACAACATTTGCCTATTCTGTTTGGTTTTTACTAAATGTTTACTTACCATTAGCAGTTTCCCTTTTACTAGATTTTTTAACAGTTTATTTTTGATATTAGCGAGAATGGCAGTTCTTGGATTCTAGACCATCATAGCAGATGTAGGGGACAGGAAGAATCCTTCGCCTGTTTGTCTTCCAGTGACATCATCCAGCCCAGTTGCATGCTGGATAGTAACTCGATTGGCTGGGAACCCCAGTGCATCCTGGGGAGAAAGGGTGTGCCTGACTCTGGAGCCAAAAGCACGGGGTCTCCCAGGGAGAGAGCAGAGAGAGCAAGCGTGAGTAGCTGTAAGACTGTGAGGTGCAGAGAAGAAGCTGCTGAATCTGGGGAGATTGAGTCCAGCCTGTCCCCTGCCAGAAGGAGAAGGTGCCACTAGTGAGATTGTTTCTGCTGCAGAGCTGTGTGTGATCTCTAGTGTGAATTCCTCTGAGAGCACCCCGGTGAGTGAGCCACCCAAGGGAGGATACTGGCATGGATACAAGCGTGGGGCCCCATACTGAAGACAGCTTTTAACCATTTACCTGCTACGAGGGAACTACTGCCAACTTCAAAAGGGAGAGGTACTTTTGGGGAATAAGGTAGCGTTACCTGGGGAATAAGAGCTCTGGGGAAGCGACAATCATTTCAACTGTGTGGTTATTAACCCCTTCAGGAGGATTGGGACTGTGATATCTACCAAGGACTGTGATATTTACTAAGGACTGTGTAAAACAACAGTTAAGCACCTAATAGTGGTTTAGGGAGTGTCCCACGCAGGGCCGCCATCAGAAATCATGGGGCCCCACACAACAAATTTTTCTGGGCCCCCCTTGCTGCCCCTCCCCTGGCCACGCCCCTTCCCTAACCACACCCTCCCACCAGTACAAAGGTCACACGGACAAGCACAGAAACAGTAAAAATCATTTTGGCAAAAGGGTTATTAAGCCTGCCACCACATCAAGGTAGACTCTTTAAGCAGGTAACTGCTCTAAGCTAAATTGTACTTACAATTCTACATATAAATTGTACAAATAAGAGCCATTTGGTTTAACCCCTTGGTCAAAAAATAGCCGGTCCTAATAAGGACAATAGAAAATTGAAATGTGCCCCATTAAGAACTTTGATTAGTATAAATAAAAGATATACAACTTATGAGGGGCCCTTCCTTGGGGGGATCAGGGGCCCTGCATTGGGGGGGATCAGGGGCCCTGCATGGAGGGGATCAGGGGCCCTTCCTTGGGGCTTTAGGGGCCAGCATGAGGCTTCAAGGGGCCATTCCTTGGGGGGTAGCAGGGGCCCTTCCTTGGGGGGGATCAGGGGCCCTGCATGGGGGGATCAGGGGCCCTTCCTTGGGGCTTTAGGGGCCAGCATGAGTCTTCAAGGGGCCCTTCCTTGGGGGATCAGGGGCTCCGCATTAGGGCTTCAGGGGCCCCGCATTAGGGCTTCAGGGGCCCCGCATTAGGGCATCAGGGGCCCCGCATTAGGGCATCAGGGGCCCTGCATGGGGCTTCAGGGGCCCCGCATTAGGGCTTCAAGGGGCCCCGCATTAGGGCTTCAAGGGGCCCCGCATTAGGGCTTCAAGGGGCTCCGCATTAGGGCTTACTGCGTACTGACGTCACGCGTATGCACGGGACGCAACCAGTGTAAATTTCACCGGCTAAATGAATTCAGTGCGGCGCGGCCGGGCCCCCCTCAAATTTAAAGGGATACTGTCATGGGAAAAAAAATTTTTTCAAAATGAATCAGTTAATAGTGCTGATCCAGCAGAATTCTGCACTGAAATCCATTTCTCAAAAGAGCAAACAGATTTTTTTATATTCAATTTTGAAATCTGACATGGGGCTAGACATATTGTCAATTTCCCAGCTGCCCCAAGTCATGTGACTTGTGCTCTGATGAACTTCAATCACTCTTTACTGCTGTACTGCAAGTTGGAGTGATATCACCCCCCTCCCTTTTCCCCCCAGCAGCCAAACAAAAGAACAATGGGAAGGTAACCAGATAGCAGCTCCCTAACACAAGATAACAGCTGCCTGATAGATCTAAGAACAGCACTCAATAGTAAAAACCCATGTCCCACTGAGACTCCTTCAGTTACATTGAGAAGGAAAAACAGCAGCCTGCCAGAAAGCATTTCTCTCCTGAAGTGCAGGCACAAGTCACATGACCAGGGGCAGCTGGGAAATTGACAAAATGTCTAGCCCCACGTCAGATTTATATTGAATATAAAAAAATCTGTTTGCTCTTTTGAGAAATGGATTTCAGTGCAGAATTCTGCTGGAGCAGCTCTATTAACTGATTAATTTTGAAAAAAAAGTTTTTTCCCATGACAGTATCCCTTTAAAAATCCTGCGGGCCCGGGAGGACTGTACCCCCTGTGACCCCCTGATGGCGGCCCTGGTCCCACGTGTCCCCAGTGTAGGAGTGAAATGGGTATTAGTTGCCCCAGTGTTTACTTTTGTTTATATAAAGTTTATATTGGTTCAAATTGCAAACTGTGTGTTTTATTATTCCTAGTGTAACCCCCTGAGGTGTGTTCCTCAGTGTTCCCTAGGTGGAGGCACTGCGCTGTAATTCCCAGTTCCCAGTACTTTTCATACGCAAAAGGGACTCAGGGCCCCTGGATTGCCAAGGGTAAGTGGTGATTTAAAGAGACAGTAACCAAGTTAGTGTTACACAGACATGAGGTAAAATAAAGATATATTTGGCATGGATCAGGGATTAGGAAGGCAGGCCAGGGGTAAAATTTATGGAAATGTATCAACAAGTAAATTGTTGTGAAATTTGAAATTCAAGTCCCAGTTTGACTGGGCTACTAAAATACCAGCCAGGTGGCAGCCCTAGTTACTGTCCAGTGCAAATTTGCCCATTGAGTTTGTGTGCAAGAGGTGCAGGGACATTAACACTTTCAATGGAAGCCAGCATTGTTTTGCAGTTATATGTGTAAATATCTAAGGGATCAGTTGGAATTTAGACTTCCAGATATCTGGGTTATCTCCTAATTTACTTCAAGTTAGGGGGAAAAAAACACTGGAAGCACTTCTGATGTGTCCATATTGATTGTATAGTTGAAGAGAGCGTCCTTGGAGAAATAGTCATTGGCCTAGAGGTTAAATGATCAGCCTTGAGGTGGGGGAAATTCCGACCCGCACCCGACCCTAACCCGCCCTCCCTCAGCCTGCCTGTGCCTGACTTCTGTTTTTAGGTGCAAGGCAAGTAGCCATGCATCCACGGTTGGACTGGGGGGCCTGGGGTCCACTGGGACTGCTGTCCAGGGCCCCCCTCCGGCCCCACGCCCCTACTGTGAAGCGCAGAATAAGCTGGAGAAGTTTTCGGGGGTTAAAAATCCAAAAAAATAGTGAAAATCGGATTTGCTCAGATGTTGCCTTTTTTTTCAAATTGTGCTCTGATGAATTCTTTAGGGAAGAGACAAACATGGAGATTCGCTGAGATTTAGTAGCCTGGTGACAAATTGCTTCTTCTTTGTGCGACTAATCTGCCCAAACTGCCTCCTCGTCGGCTAGAATCTTAGTTTTCCGAAGTCACCCAAGTTTCCTTGTGAGGCAACTTCAGGCGACTTTGGAAAATGAAGCTCTCCGATTGCCATCCCGCAGGTGATTTAGAGTCTAGCAGGCAGGGAGGCAGTTCAGGGAGATTAGTCGACTAAATCTCCACGAATCTTCTGATCTGTCTTTGCCTTTACTGTTGTACAGCAAGTTGAAGTGATATCACCCCCCCAGCAGCCTTACAACAGAACAATGGGAAGTTAACCAGATAACAGCTCCCTAATACAACATAAAAGCTGCCTGGTAGATATAAGAACAGCACTCAATAGCAAAATCCAGATCCCACTGAGACCCATTCAGTTACATTGAATAGGAGAAACAACAGCCTGCCAGAAAGCAGCTCCATCCTAAAGTGCTGGCTCTTTCTGAAAGCACATGACCAGGCAAAATGACCTGAGATGCGCCTACACGCCAATATTACTACTAAAAAAAATACACTTGCTGGTTCGGGAATAAAATGTTATATTGTAGAGTGAATTATTTGCAGTGTAAACAGTGTAATTTAGAAATAAAAATGACATCATAAAAATCATGACAGAATCCCTTCAATGACAGGAAATTAGAGATTAGTCTAACCCATGTATAACACTGTATATTTCCAGCTTGCTGAGTCCCTGTGGCCTGTATGATGGTCCTGTCTGTGAAGTTTCCGTTACCCCCAAAGCTGTCACGCCAGCATCTTCTGCCAAGACCTCGCCAGCCAAACAGCCAGCACATCCCATACGGAACATTCACCAATCTGGATTCAGCCTGTCAGCAAACATATGAAGGCAATGGATTGCGAGAACAAATTCAAAATCCAAGGCTAAAACTGTTTATGAAGGGTTACTTAGTCCTTGGATCACATTCAGTTCACAGTTTCCATAGACCTGTCCTACCTGTTTTATGTTCTTTACCGTTTCTATAACTCAGAGGTTCATTGAACTGAAGGACCTGAGAAATTTTGTTGTCTTCCACAGACTTTGGGGCCCATTTACTTAGTTCGAGTGAAGGAATATAGGAAAAAAAGTGTGAATTTCGAATGGTCGAATATGGCTACTTTGACCATTGAATGGGCTACTTCGACCTTCGACTACGACCTTCGACTTCAAATCGAACGTTTCGAACTAAAAATCATTCGACTATTCGACCATTCGATAGTCAAAGTACTGTCTCTTTAAAAAATTCTTCGACCCCCTAGTTCGCCACCTAAAACCTACAGAGGCCAATGTTAGCCTATGGGGAAGATCCCCATAGGCTTCCTAACAATTTCCTGATTGAAGGAATATCCTTCGATCGATGGATTAAAATCCTTCTAATCGTTCGATCGTAGGAATAGCGGTAAATCCTTCGGCTTCGATATTCGAAGGATTTTACTTCGACGGTCGAATATCGAGGGTTAATTAACCCTCGATATTCGACCCTAGGTAATTGTGCCCCTTTATGTCAGTTCTCCATGGTTGGATTCTACAATGGAATCAAATTTGTTTTAAATCAAGTATTCCTATTGTTTAATAAAGCATTTGTTTAAATATTAGAATTGCTTTTTTTTCATAGTTTATCCTCAGATCTGGGATGGTAAAAATGTTTCAGGATTTTTATGTTTTTGAGTAAGAAAATAAATCACCAATAATAAGAAATGCAAATGCCACAAAAAATAAACACTACTTAAAACCATATGGTATCATGTTTGTTCCCTGACGCGAAAAAGTGAAATACATTTTTCTGCTTTAAAAAAAACCTGCCTTTCACTGTATAACAAAAGCTTCTTGTATTGATCGATTTTTTTTTGGTTATTGCGCTAAGCTATTCTCCAATAATAACTGTGATTGCAGTGGAAATAATGGGATTTACAGGTGAATGAGCAATTTGGCACAAATCAGCAGTAGAGTATCCATACCAGTGCCCTCTACTGGTACATTTACCTCTCACACTTTTAGGGGCAGATTTACATAGGGTCTAATATCTAGGGTTAATTAACCTCCGATATTCGACTGCCGAATGTAAATCCTTCGACCTCGAATATCGAAGTCGAAGGATTTACCGCAATTAGTTCGATCGAACAATTGAATGAAAAATCGTTGGATGGAACGATTCAAAGAATTTTAATCCATCGATCGAACGATTTTTCTATTGACAAAAAAATTGCTAGGAAGCCTATGGGGACCTTCCCCATAGGCTAACATTGCACCTCGATAGGTTTTAGGTGGCAAAGTTTTTTTTAAAGAGACAGTACTTTGATTATCGAATGTTCGAATATACGAACGATTTTTAGTTTGAATCGTTCGTTTCAAAGTCAAAGTCGAAGGTCGAAGCCAAAAAAATCATTTCGAAATTCAACGTTTTTTTTCTTCTATTCCTTCACTTGAGCTAAGTAAATGGGCCCCTGGGTCTGTGTATTAATGGCCCACTTGGCTACTGATCTCACTAATATTTCTCATTAGAGCTTAGGTTGTTCATCTCCACCCTCTCTATCTTTGATGCCTTAAGGACCAATTTGCACATATAGCCATCGCTTTGTTATTCCTTAATCATGAGAATCCGCAGCACAACTCTTCATTTGGACCTTCTAGGCCGGGCTTTAGATTTTAAATATTCTTTGAGCGGGATCAGAAAAGGCCAAAAACATTTTTTCAACAGAACAAAATAGGTCTGTAATGAATGAACAGTAGAGTGTGTGTTATATTGTATGAAAATACTCTTTCAAGAATAAAGGGGCAAATTGTACTTTAGATTTATTGTTTAGGTGTGTATATATATATATATATATATATATATATATATATATATATATATATATATATATATATATATATATATATACACACGTAAATACTGAAATGAACTGTGAACAAATGTAACGACAAAAGACCCATATTCTCTAAAACTTAAAATAATTAATTCCTCAATAAGCCCAGAAGATGAGATGAAAGGCAGTTAGGCTGGTAGGAATGGCTTTGGAGCCATTGTGTGTCTGTGTGTATTGTATCAAGTGGGAAAACATGAAACATGAGTTGCACGTCTGTGGCGGTGAGTCTCTCTTAGGGAGTTTATTTTAGAAAGAGAAGCACAAGCCAGAACATGAGATGAAAGTACTGAATAGTCTGTAAGATAACAAGGGTCCATAGATTTGAATAAACAGTTATTATACTGAGATCCTCAAAGTATATTATAACAATTCAGCCAATAGGCTAGAATTATTTAGGAAAAAAGTATTGTTTTCCAAACCATTCCATGTTTACTGTAATGGAACTAGATTTAAATAGATTCTCAACACAGGTGTTTGTGTCCTGCCCATATCTTTGTACTGTACATACCACGAGGATTGCTATGAGTGACGTTTAGAAAGAAGGTGAAGTTATAAAGATACAGGGATGGCAAACGTAAAGTCCTCCTGCTCTTGTGAACAATGTAACCACCATGTTCCCTTTAAGCAAATTATATTTACATTTATTTTGACATGATCTGCCTTTATCCTGCATTAGGTTATGTATGTTGGTTATGAGAATTACATACCTCAACTGAATAGTTGAAGGCATATAAGTTGCATAACAATATTTAGATCTGCTCCCCACAGACAACATGTTACACAGGACTCTCTATTGGGTGGGCCTTGCTTTAGTACTGGAGGAAGAGTTTCCATGATGATATTTAATCACACTTTGCTGCTTTACAATAACATGGGTTGTAGACAGGCCCAGACTGGCAATCTGTAGATTCTGACAAATGCCAGAGGGGCTGCTGTAAGATGCCATAGACAGTCCTTATTTATTGGGTTGGTGGGGTGATGTTTGGACCTCTGTGCACTTGAAATGCCAGGACCAAGTTTGAATCCCTGTCCAAGACTTGGTGCCAAAGGTTCTTTAAAACAAAGTTAACTATTGCTAAAGCTTCAAAACAGTCTGTCATTCACAAGTTACAAATGCTTTGCTTTCAATAGGTTTCACATATATTCCTTTCTGGTACCCTTTATATAAGTTCTGAGATGTTAGTCACACACATAAGCAGGGTAATAGTTTCAACCAGAACTTGTATTCATTCAACAAGTGCCCAGCTGCAGCTACAAGACCCTCACTGTGGTGCTCTACTTTGTCTCCCTCCTAAAGTTAGGTTTACTGGAGCTGGCCCTCACATTAGCTAGTCCTAATTCAAGGTCTTCTTCACCCTACTCCTTCCTCTGGCTCTTTAGTAACACCTACCTTGTTTAGCAAATGGAGTTCTAAGTGGAGTTGATTGGCTCTTGCCTTGGATAATCTCCTTTTACAGACTAGGGAATCCGTGTGACACCCCTGGCCAGTGAAGAGCTCCCTCCTTACCCCAAGGACATGTTTCAGTCTGTGCTTACCCTACTGAGGATCCTAGCAGGGGAATGACTTAAACCCTACAAGAACTTCAAGAACATCTTCAAGAACACCTCCCAACAAAGCGTCAGGGTACAAAGTATATCCCTTTAAAAAAAATAATAACTTTAAGAATGAGGAAGCCAGTGACCTTAGGAGATAATCTATAATTGGGCTTCATTTTTTTTTTATTATTTCATTTTTTGTCAGGAGCTCCGTTTGGGATTTCAGCAGCTTTCTGCTTTCAAGAGTCCAAGTTAGCATAGCCTGGAAAATAATTGTAGCCTAGGAAAGCAAGGAATGGTTTATTTTGGCTGTCAGGGTCAGTGAGCCTCATTTGAAAGCTGGGAAGAAGCAGAAGAGGAAGCTAAATCATTAAAACCCCATAAATAATAAAAACTAAAGACCAACTGAAAACTTGCTAAGAATAAGCCATTCTATAACATGCTTTAAGTTAACTTGAATGTGAATTGCCCCTTTAATAGAACAATATGCATGTAAGCTTTGTGTAGACTATGGATGACACTGTGAGAGACAGTGCTTGTGTTGGGAGACTAAGGGAGAGAACACAGACAGAGTTATGCTTTAGAACCATGTAAGATGTCTCTTCCAGCCCTTCCTGTCTGCCTTACACTATATTGCATGGCAACCAATCATATATTTGTGTTTGTTTTCACTGCACTAAAAATAGCTTATTACTGATTGGTTGCTATGGGTTACTGCCCAGGTGCAAATTTGTCCATTGTTTATAAATGAGTCCCACTGTATATGAGCAAGTGTGCACTTCTTTGTGTCTGTGTGTGTGTGTGTGTGTGTGTATGAGTATGCACGCAAAGACCAATTAAAATGAATGTGAATGCTAAACTGTGTAGAGAGGCTTTTTATAAACTGTTAAAGGATAAGTAAACCTTTAAAATAAGTGAATGTGAAATGGATGAGGGGGCTATTCTAAGAACTTTTGTAATGTACATTCATTATTTATTTTTCTTTAATTCCAAGATATTAAGGGATACATGTACTGTTAATATGAATGAATTTTGTTACAACAGCACCACCTGCTGGTCAGTTTCCCACCAGTCTGACCACCAAGTAGTCAAGGAAGTTGTCAGGAGAAAGAAGGAGGCTGCTCTGATGTTCTTCTGCTTAGGAATAAAATTAGAAACCTTTCTCAAATCTTCCCTAAGCAGAAGAACATCAGAGCAACCTCTTTCTTTTTTCTGACAGCTTCCTTGACTACTTGATGGTCAGACTGGCGTGAAACTGACCAGCAGGTGGCGCTGTTGTAACGAAATCCATTCATATTAACAGTGCATGTATCTCTTAATATCTTGGAATGAAAAAAGAATAAATAATGAATGTAATTTACAAAAGTTCTTAGAATAGCACCCCCATTCATTTCACATTCACTTATTTTAAAGGTTTACTTATCCTTTAAGACTGTTACCAAGTGTGTATTGTATTTACACTACAGGCACGAAAGCTTCTCTCTGACAAATGTGAGAATATACTGCCCTCGTGTGTGCATTCAGTGTACTGCAAGCTATGCAGGATGCCTTGTCTGAACTGTGGCACACACTCAGTTTACTTCACATGACCCCCCCCACCTATAATACTCTGGCTGTTGCTGAACTACAAACACAAGAGTCTTGACACAGCAATCACTGACATCTGAACTGAGATTCCAGAGTGAAGGCTCTTACTCACTCTCACATGAAGGCAGCAGAAAGACACACAACAAATAACAGGATTATAGGAGACAAGCACTGAGCCAGTCCATTGCCAAAGGATTCAAGTAGAGATGAGAGTCACTTTCGTGAGGATGGATAACTGCTGTTTGTGCCGTGAGCAGCAGTCCAAGGGCAGAAATAATGCTACCTTTGAAGCCTGTATAATCCACAATGTTCTTTACTCTGCCTACAGATATGGAATCATAGATGCTGAATTGTACAAGTTATCAGAACAGTCTGCCATGACTTGGAAAATTAAAGTAAAGACCTGATTATGGTAATTCTCCTCCTTTGCGCCTTGTCCCTGGAATCCCATGTTCCCACAGACTGAACTTCACTTCCCTAACGTATCACTTTCCAGGCTGTGCCCACAATATGTGTTTCTCATGTTTAGCCTTAGTGTTAATGACCAAAGAAATATCTGCAGAGAAACCTGACATAGTGTGCTCTTTTGGTATAATGTCTCATTTAGTGTGGGTACGGGGCAATGCATGATTTGAGTCCAGCACAGGACACAGAGCTCAATGTTCACAAGTGCAAGGTAGCACTACACATAAAAGGAGAACTAAAGCTTAGGCTGGTTCAATAAGTTCTGGAAATAAAATATGGCATTTCTATCCATATTAATTTTTAGGGTTTGGTTCTCCTTTGAGTAAAGGCCTCTGGAGCTCCTTGTCATGCATGACATACAATGAAGAGCCTTACCATGGGATGCCTGTTTCAGAGAAATTTCTATGATGAATTTTGTAACAACAGCGCCACCTGCTGGTCAGTTTCAGTACCTGGTATGGTCAGAGAGATGTTTAGAAGGAAAATAGAGAATTGTTCTGATGTTGGTCAACTCAGGAAAGACGTGACATAAGCCATCTGAATGTCTCTTTACTACAGTACAGTTACAGGAACTGATCAGCAGATGCTGATGTTATTACATAATTCATTATCTTGGCAGTTTATAAAATGTTCAATAGCATTGAAATGTAAAAAATAAATAAATAATGTGAATTGTAAAATTGCTTAGAAAAGATTTATGAGTGTATTTTTTTAAAGGTTTTCATGTCCTTTAATGGAACATGGATACCCATCCTAGCTGTCCATTCTGGGGGGGGGGGGGGCAGCTGGGACTATTGTAGGGGATCTGGCAGGAGGAAAGCTCCTCAAGGCAGATGTTCCTCAGGTGTAGTAGGGGGAAACAATTGAAGAGGGGAGTAATGAAAGGGGAAGGAAGATCATGCAATGAACAACTGGGATGTACTGTATGCCAATGTATGCCAATACTTCTTGGCCTGGCTCTAAAAAATTGCCTCTATCTTGCTTCATTTTCCCAGGTGTCTCTAAATTTAGACTCTTTCATGCACAGTACAGTGAAATCTGAAAGTTGTAATCCCCCTCTGTCCTCCTCTATACATTAGGCCATCAGAGTTTGTTAAAGTAATGCTCAATGGTGGAACTACTGGAGGAGTGATTGCACCCGGTCCCGCACACCCCTCAGGGCCCGCCAGTAGTCTGTGCGCATGCAAATTCGCTGCAGAGATCGTGTCAGGATGGGGGGCTGCCTGCACAGCAGCACTCTGGCCTGGAGATGGGTAATTACATTACTAGAAATGCTAGTCCTCAAGTCTTTCAAACACAGAACAATACAACAAGTTTGGTGATGGTCAAGTAGTAGCCATCAGCTCATTCACACAATGGCGGATCTCTGTGTTCCCAGGTGGAAATGAAGGGTTTTATATAGTTAGTTAGTCAAAAATGTAATGTATAAAGACTGGAGTGACTGGATGTCAAACATAATAGCCAGAACTCTACTTCCTGCTTTGCAGCTCTCTTGGTTTCCACTGATTGGTTACCAGGCAGTAACCAATCGGTGACTTGGGGGAGAGCCACATGGGTCATAACTGTTGCTTTTGAATCTGAGCTGAATGCTGAGGATCAATTGCAAACTCACTGAACAGTTATGTCCCATGTGGCCCCCCTTCAAGTCACTGTAGTGTTCTGGCTATTATGTTACACACCCAGTCACTCCAGCCTTTATACATTACATTTTTGGCTAATTAATTATATTAGAATCATTTTTTATTTTGGACAGCCTATCTATCTATTTACCCCGTTTTTATTTTTATATGAACTGTTCCTTTAATGTTGACCAGCCAAACAATTTCTATTATTTTCTTAGCCCACCCAGAAGCATTCAGTATTTACACACATTCCAGCTCAGTTTCAGAAACTGGAAACAGAGCTGTCTTTCGGGTGTTACCTTCCTGGACCTCACAGAGCAGCAGTTACATGCATGAGTTAATGAAATACAATTGCACCCCACAGCTTTCTACCTTTTTACTACAGTTGTTGAAAAAGTTAAAATCTACAACAACAAATGTAAATAAATGCCTCTTTTTATTTATATTTTATTCTTTCTACAACATGCCCTTGAGTTCAAGCCAGTGACATTCTGCCTCATCCCCTTTTGTTAATGGTTTACAAAAAAAACAATCTCAGGATGATTTTAAGAATATGTATATTTTCTTCTAAAACTATCCTAAGGGTGACTCAGCTGCTGCAGTTTAGGACAGGCCAGTTTCTTTGTGCCACAAGGTGGTGATATATACTAAATACAATGAAGAGGTTCTACTGTATTGCATGGTTGCGTGTGCCAAACAAAATAAACTTCTGCTGTGAAGCATCACTAGTAGCTCAGTGTACAGATAGTAAACAAGAGAAGGTGATACTAAGCACATTTACTGGAGTACATCTTTATTCACTTACAAAGAATGTATTGGCATGTAAGCATTGACTATCCATGTGCATAGAATATACAGTTACGGGACCTGTTATCCAGTATGCTTGGGACCTGGGGTTTTCTGGATAAGCTTGTCTCCATACCGTAAGTTTATAATAAACAAATAATTTAATTATTTGATTAAAATGGAGTCTATGGGAGATGGGCATAATTCTGAGCTTCTAGATAATGGGTTTCTGGATAAAAGATCCCATACCTGTAATAGTAAAAAAAAAAAAAAAAGGAAAGTGTGTGTATGTGTGGGTGGGGGGCGGGGGAGCTGTCTTATTTCGGCACAAATAAATCTATTATGCATCTGTACATACAAATAAAAATCATTTGAGAAAGGTATGTAATCAAAAACATAAGACTAGTTCTTCAGTATTTCTACTGAAAGCACTTTTAATGCAGTTTTTTTGAATGGTGATATGTAAAAAAAATATCAGGGCTGGCACTAGGGATAGGAAGAGTATGTACACGACTAGGGTGCTGGGGGTGCATTCATTCCCAGTGCCCTGAGCCCACTCCCTCCAAGTACTTGCCTTGGGTGCCAGTATGTTTTAGCCCAGCCCTGAAGCACATTTATATTTGTTAGCTTCATTTGTAAATCTTGTGCAGCTTGTTTACTTCCATGCAGTGGTGCAAAGAAATGCGTATGCATGCCTATCCCGGGGATGCTACAGCCGTGCATTGTTCGCATCTTTAATCCCATGTATTGTTCACACCTTTAAAACCCTGTATTGTTCACACCTTTAAAGGAACAGTAACGTCAAAAAATAAAAGTATTTTAAAGTAATGAAAATATAATGCAGTGTTGCCCTGCACTGGTAAAACTGTTGTGTTTGCTTCAGAAACACTACTATTGTTTATATAAATGAGCTGCTGTGTAGCAATGGGGGCAGCAATTCAAAGGAGAAAAAGCTCAAGTTACACAGCAGATAGCAGATAAGCTCTGTCTGTCTAATGGTGTTATCTGTTATCCATTCGTTAACCTGTGCCATTTAGCCGTTTTTTCAATTTCCGCCATTGCTCCACAGCAGCTTATTTATATGAACTATAGTAGTGTTTCTGAAGCAAACAGATCAGTTTTACCAGTGCAGGGCAACACTACATTATATTTTCATTACTTTAAAACACTTACATTTTTTGGTGGTATTGTTCCTTTAAGGAACCTCCATTGTTCACATCTGTAATACCCTGTACTGACCACACCTAAGACTGTCAGAGTCCACACTATTCATCTGTTCACTCAAAGACTGTAGGAGCAGCCCTGGCATTGTATCACCGTAAATAGTCTCCTACCCAGCTCTGCCTGTGCCTGCTCTACCCTACCTGTGTGTGCCATACTCTACTTGCCCTACTCTGCCTTAATCATGTGCCGGAGGGTTGCTGTGCTATCCACAGGGGAGGAAGAGGCATATATATGTCTTAATAAACATTTTTCACAAATAAATAATGAGTGATATCCCTGCAGTGAGCACCAATCATTTTGGTTTTTTTGTGTGTGCCACTACCTTTAATGTGGGTATGGCCTTAACATTTTTTGTGATAACATGAATGTAGTTAAAAGGGGGAGTGCTCTAAACTGGGTTCCATTATCGGCCCTCCACCAAGTAGGCCAGAAAAATTCTGTCCCCGAGTACCACAGTTGGACAGAATTGTGTCCATGTATACTGTACATGTTTTGGGGATATCACTAGTCTCACTTTGTATTATAATTTCAAAAGTACAGTACATCTTTATTGCCTGTAACCACCATAGGCCTTTGCAGAGAGCCTACAAATAAAAAAGAACAAATGAATTTTCTCTTAAACTTTCCTAAGTGGAGCAACATTACAAAAAAATTATTATCCTGTTATGCTTCTAAACTTTTCCCCATCTCTTGTCGCCAACAGTCAGCAGAACTGATTGTTTCATTATATATGCAGTGTCAAATTTGATAATATCTGGTAGGGATGCACCAAATCCATTTTTTTGGATTTGGCCGAACCCCCAAATCCTTTGCCAAAATTCGGCAGAATACCGAACCAAATCCAAATTGGCATGTGCCAGGGGGGGGAGGGGAAAACATTTTTTACTTACTTGTTTTGTGACAAAAAGTCACGCCATTTCCCTCCCCACCCCTAATTTGCATATGCAAATTAGGATTTGGATTTGGTTTGGCCAGGCAGAATGATTCAGCCGAATCCGAATCCCGGATTCGGTTCATCCCTAATATCTTAAAATCTAAGGAAAAATAATGTATGTCAACTTTAGAAGTGCCTAGAATCAAAATACATTTTACATTCAATTATATTGTGGGTTTACATTCCCTTCATGGGCTTAACTACAGAAGAAGCAGACCCTGCAGCTGCAGGGGGGCACTATGAGGCTTATATGAGCAATTCAGCATCTATTGGTAAAATAGGACAATCTCTAGATATGTTTGGGCCTTATAACATCTAGTTACACCACTGATTTTGTTTAATATATAAAACTATGAACATAGATGGGGACCAAGTAGTTGATCTCTGTATTTAGATCAGTTGGAAATGTAACTAGGGGTATCTTTAAATGTAACATACTTGCACTGAAATGCAGACTGGACTTTTACAGAAGGTGCTGCTCGCTTCCCTTGCCCCTTGCCTCCTTGGGAATAAGAAGACTCCAACACATTCTTTTAATTATAAATATTATGGGTATAATAACACTACAGGAAGGTAATGCATAAATAAAGCGATTGCAAGGCTAACAGTTAACGAAGCACAGTAATGTCTCCGCAGACAAGCAAAGAGGGAAATATAATATTAATATTTCCGTTAAAATAAATATAATTAAATACAATTAAAATAAAGATATAGTGGCCTTTTAATTCAAATGTAGCATGCACAGTATAAATGCCTTAGCATACACTACAGTTAACTCTATCTCTTCTTGCCTATATCACTGTTTAATATTCACTGGCAGAAATATTCATGCATGTGACTGTTAAAAAGCTCTCATATTTGGTGTGTTTTGGTCTCTTGTGTTTGTACACCAGAAATTCAAGGATTTTGCAGGGTGGAGATCCAGATAAAAATGACTTGTCCATGGTCACAAGCAGCTGACTCAGGATTTAAACCAGACTCCCCCAGTTCTGGTTGGTGTCATTGCCCTCAGAGACAGCGTCACAAGCACAAATCCCTCGTCTATTGTGTCTTTGCTTTCGTTCTAAACTGTTATAGAAACAAAAACATGGCTACAGTATTACATTCCTTTTGTAATGTACAGGACAGTCTTACCTTACTGTAAATTCAATAGAATTTAGATAATACTATTTGACACATTGGGAGAGGAAGGACATTTTATACACTGCCCTGTCTCTGTCCAGGTGCAGCCTCTAGATGATAATCTACCTTTCGGTGTCAGTGTCTTAAATGGTATCTATGTATAACTTTTGCCTATAAAATGGAAGCTCTAAAGACCTCATATTAAAACCCCCTATTCTTGGCCTACAACTGTCAGTCTACAAAGGGCCGGATTTGAAGTTACGGCGCCCCATGTCCCGTGCCCCTGTGCGATTTCAAGCGTGATCTCGAGCAGAGGAGCTTTGAGTCCCCAGTGCTCCTTAGGAATGTGGCTGGGCAACATGCCGCCTCTAAAATTTGCCTCCCTAAGCCCAGGCCTTTGTTTTCTCGCCACAAATCCGGGCCTGAGTCTACACACATATATGAGTTTTTTATCAAGTGACCACACAGAGAAAAGTGCAAGCAACAGGAGGAAAGTGACATGTTTTTTCCCAGAACATATCTTGCAGACCCTGGGGAAGGATTTTTTCACTGTGTTTCTCTCTCTGTGCAGCACTATTGGCACTTGAATGTGCTTCATACATGAGGGGTAGACCATAAGTGGCAAATGGCCCCCAGACTTGTCCCTAGCTGGCACCTCATTGTGAATGCACAAACCAAGCGTGCAAGGAAGCCCTGGACGTACTGGGTCTCATTTATCAACACTGGACAAATTTGCCCATAGCAACCAGTCAGTGATTAGCTTTTTTAAAGCCATCTGCAAGTAGAAAAATTAATGCAACAATCTGGTTGCCATGGGTTATTGCCCACAGGCAAATTTGCCCAGTGTTGATGAATGCAAGCCATTAAAGTGGCCCTGCACACAGCAAACCAATTTTTGCATAATGAAAAAAAATATACCTCTAAACAACTTTTCAATAAATTCATTAAAAATGTTCAGTGGTTTCAAAGATTTTTTTTGTCCAAATGCAGTTATTATTAAAACCAATATCTGTCTGGCAGTGTACATTTTCTGCAATTCTGGCTCTGATTCCTGAACCAGTGTTGCCAGTCAGTGGATTAAAACTAATAAAAGACCAGAAGGAGATCTCACTCCTGTTACACTGTTTTAAGAGCCATACCCAGAAAGCAGAAATGAATAAATAAGCACCAAAGATTGGGAAACAATGTTTAAAGGGGATGTTATATAGTGGGAAGTTCTGCATTTTGAACAAAGGAAGCCCCTGATATTGCTATACTCTATGCTGTCTATATGAATAAATTATTGATTTCTGATTCAGTGAAAACGGCGATCTCCAAACCAAGCAATTGTGCATTTGTGCGTGTATATAAAAAGGGTTTGTAGCCAGAAATAGCAGTTTGCACAAAGGATCTCCTCTGTCTCTTCCCATAGACACAAAGATAAAGATTTTCGGACCGTGTGTGGACCGTCCTGACATTTTTCATACCATGGGGATTGGTTGCTTAGTTGATCTGAAAGGTTAAAAGATTTCTGCAGACTAATGATAATATCTCTGCATGTATTGCCTATCTGACGATATCAATGGGTGACTATCACTGCAATTTGTCAGACATAACTTTTGTAAGTTTGCTGTCACGGGCAGAACATTGTCTGATTTGTTCTTTTACTACTTTATTTAATCTGAAAGGTTAGTGACAGGTCTGAAGATCCTATCGTTCGCCGGATACAAAGCTAAAATCTGAAAGTCTATGGCCAGCTTAAGTCAGCTTTGCTTGTGTTTTCATGGGTCTGTCTATATTTGTCTTCAAAGTCAGAACCAGCAGTGCAGAGAAAAGGAATGGGTAGATAGATAGGGGCAGAACCCTCGATATTCGACTAGGAATTGAAATCCTTCGACTTCGAATTATCGAAGTCGAAGGATTTAGCGCAGAAAATTCGATCGAACTATTCCTTCGATCGAACGATTAAATCCTTCGAATCGAACGATTCGAAGGATTTTAATCCAACGATCGAAGGAATATCCTTCGATCAAAAAAACTTAGGCAAGCCTATGGGGACCTTCCCCATAGGCTAACATTGACTTCGGTAGCTTTTATCTGCCGAACTAGGGGGTCGAAGTTTTTTTTAAAGAGACAGTACTTCGACTATCGAATGGTCGAATAGTCGAACGATTTTTAGTTCGAATCCTTCGATTCGAAGTCGTAGTCGTAGTCGAAGGTCGAAGTAGCCCATTCGATGGTCGAAGTAGCCCAAAAAAAACTTCGAAATTCGAAGTTTTTTTACTTCGAATCCTTCACTCGAATTTAGTAAATCTGCCCCATAGTGTTTTTAATGGAAGTTATAGTTAAAAAATAACTGTCAAACCATCTAAATTACAATTAGATTTTTTGGTGTTTACATCTGCTTAAATTCATGATTATTATCATTATTATTATTTTGGATTCTAATACTTCCGTTTTTATACCAGGATTTATTCAAATGCCTGTTCTTAGAGTCCAGAAATATTACTGCTGAGTGAACCCATGCTACTCTGGAATTCAGTGTTGCTTGGAAAGAGAAATTCCATTCAGCAGGAGCTGTCAGATAGTTTTCCAGTGCGTACATTGAAGTGAAATACGTTGCTGCTCTATACGATACTCCTCGTCCCTCCTTCCCTCATTAGCTCAGTTCTCTGCCATAGTCATATTTCATCATCTTTCATTCTTATTTTAGAATTTACACTGAAGAAAAAAAAGAGTGTACCAAACAGGAATGCAAGACCTCAACTGCTTCATTCACGTATTGCTGACCTTAGTGTCTCTGGCCCACATCCAGAATCCTCCAAAGGCATTTCAACATGTTCTGCAAGCTATCAGGCCCACGGTTATGGTTGTATGAGTCTTCTGACTAAAAATGGCTTTGTGGCTCAGGGTCTGGCCTGGAGATACAAAATGATGTCACTCGTAGTTGCTTACATTACTAGAAAGTGTCAGCCTTTGAATCAATTCTTTGTAGCCTTGGACAAGTTACTTAAAGTAGTAGTTTAAAGGGGTTCTTAAAATCTGAGTTAACATTTATGTAGTATGTTGTAGAGAGTGATATTCTGAGACACTTTGCAATTGGTTTGAATTTTTTATCATTTATGTTTTTGAGCTATTTCACTTTTCAATCAGCAGCTCTCCAGTTTGATTTCAGGAATCTAGTTGATAGGGTCCAAATTACCCTGGCAACCATGCATTGATTTGACTTAGAAACTGGAATATGAATAGGGGAGGGTCTGAATAGAAAGATGAGTAATAGTAAAAGTAGAAATAACTAGTGATGGGCGAATTTGCGCCGTTCACGAAACGGTGCCGGCATCTCGTTTTTGACGCCGGTGCCTGTTTTTGACGCCGGCGCCCGTTTTTTTGACGCCGGTGCCCGGTTTTGACGCCGGTGTCCGTTTTTGATGCCGCAAATTTTTTCAGCCAAATTTTGACCTCCCCTTTAAATGAACTTTTAGTATGATGTAGAGTCAACATTGCTTTTTCTGTAAAAAAAATTACAATTGTTCTTAATTTTTTATGTTTTTTTGGTTATTTAGCTTTTTGTTCAGCAGCTCTCCATTTTGGTATATTAGCAGGTCTGAGTAACCCTAGCAACCAGGCAGTGGCTTGAACGAGAAATGGAAAGATGAATAAGAGAGGCCTGAATAGAAAGATAAGTAATAAAAAGTAACAAAAACAATACAATTGTCGCCTCAAAAATAAATTTAAAGGCTAGAAAGAGGTACAAGAGGTAAGCAAATAATTAAAAAACTATAAACAAATAATTAAAACTAATGGCAAAGTTGCTAGGAATAGGGCATTCTATAGTGTTCTTTAATTTAACTTAAAGATGAACCACTACGTTAATCTCCCTGTGCCTTCTGCACCAAAATGTGATTGTAAGCTCTTATGGGGTCTATATAAGAATAAAAACAATACAAATGTCCCACTTATGACAAGTTCCATACAACATGGCAATTACAAATCCAGAGTACAATCATCAGGCGATTAACTACTATAGGGAGCCCATTAAGACACTGACTGATTCTATCGCTTTATATAAAATATATGTTGGTGGTGCCCCTGTGGGCCCTGTAACTTTAACTTACATCATTGCTTATCATTAAAGTAGGAGGGTATCATAAGAGCAAGCAGATGTCTTATAATGACAACCTGTGCAAACTGTGGCCCTCTGGCAGAGAATAACATACATACAGTACAGTGAGCGTTATAAAGGATACACAGCACACATTAGGTGCTTGTATTGTATGTCTCTTTAACAAGGGGATATTCTAAACCTGTACACATGTGAAGATGTAGAGTACTATTTTAATTGACAGACACAAGGACATGTCTGGTTATCAGGAGGGTGAGATGTAATAGGGTAAAATGTTGATGATTTAATATAAATGTTTAAGTAATGGTTAATACAGATATTTAGAGGATAACAGTTGTAAGGGAAAGGCCCCAGTGAGCGGAGAATAACAAGTTATATAAGTGATGGTTTCAGGAAGTGAGATCAGAATGCATCATGGGAAGAAAGCTGAGCAGTGGGCTCTGCAGCAGTACAGTTATCTCCTGGAAGAGGTACTGAGCCAAGGTAGTGTGAGGCCTAGTGGTGTAATAGTACACTATAGGAAGTGTAAGTTAGAGAGGTAATTAGCACGGGCAGCTATGGCCCCATCTAGGAGTTAGTGGGAATGGTGTTCCCAGCCAGGGCATAATTGGAGAGGCTGATCCGGAGAGTGAGCCGGCCAGTACCCAAGAGGTGTACCTGTGAGTGTGTGTTCCCCCCTGGCCAGGTCTGGACTGAGAATTAAAATAGGCCCTGGCATTTCAGTTACACAGAGGCCCAATCAGCCCAGATAGAGGTCCAAACAGCCCCACCAGCCCACTAAATACTGACTTTCTACGGCACCTTATAGCAGCCTCTCTGGCATTTGCCAGAACCCACAGATTGCCAGTCTGGGCCTGCCCCTGGCAGTGTTCAGTTACAGTGAGTGTTGTATGGAAAACTGGGAGACTGAGCCCTGTGAATGTTCTGCTGTTTAACTGAAGGTCGTGTCAATAAAGAGAACATGTTTGAACTGCAACTCTCTGCATTGTATATTTGACTCAAGGGTTCCCCCACACTAAAGGTCCATCAAGGGTTAACACAAAGGCACAGGAGAGATTTGCCCCTGTTACATGCATATAATGGGGTTTATTTAAAACAGAATTACAGGGGCAGAAAAGGTAACATTAAAAGTACTTTTGTAAGATAATTACTAGTGTGGTGTGTGTCTGTGAGAGACTGGAGGGGTCATTTACTTGTCACCCCAGGCAGAAGTGCTAGAGCTTAGACACTAAGGGAAGCAAGAGCACACCCTTTAGTGCTCATCAATGGAGCACTTCTGTCTGGAGGAATGGCTGCATTGTGCACCTTGTATCCATATAAAAAATCTGGTGCAAGGTGTACAGTTTAGCATCAGGGGCTGCAGGCCTGTCCTGTTCTTACCGCCTGCGATAATGCAGGCAATAAGGGATCTGTTGTGGCCTGCAGCCCTGAAGCCTCCCTCCTTCATATATACAACACTGCAGGATGTGATCATGCTTCCCTGCTGTCAGTTCATTTTATCTCTAACCAATTGGCTGTTTAATTTCACTACTCTGATTGCAGCATTAAAACCAGTGAATCTGCTTAAATATATACATTTAAATACACTAGATACTACATATACATTTAAATACACAACATAGTACTGAGTCATTGAGGCTATGAAGGGGAGCAGGCAAAAGGACCAACTCCCTTTCGTTTCCAGGTTTCCGGTGAATTGTGTGTACACTTACACTTCACCAAATTACCTCAAGTTGAATTAGACTGTGGTAGAAATAATGTTCAATGTCCAGATTGCCTACATCAGCAGGAAAATCAAACCATCTACAACTGAAAAAAAAAATATTTATTTATAATTTATCTTTCATGATGGTGGTGCCTAAAACTGCCGTTCTTGATTCTTGTGAAAGCCAAACTACAAGTGAGGGGTGACCTTAATATTCACCTGCTGTCCATAACTAAAGGCTGTCTGTGACCATTGAGTTCCATAAATATGAAATGAGAAAAGTGTTAGTGATCTTAGCAGATTATAGTTTAGAAGTAACAGTACCAGTACATAACACAAGTAGCAGCTGCAGGATGTAATGTGACTGGTCACCCGATATCAGTGAACTGTGCTGTACATATAATTTCAGTGGCTTGAACATTACAACAATTTAAAGACATACCGCGATGAGAATAAGTAGGGACACATTCACTAAAGGGCAAAGTGGCCGTTGCTATCGAAAATTTGGCAGAAATCCAATCCGCAGGGACATTGCTAATTCGATAACAGGCATAGAGGACAATTCGCTACCGAAACAGTACATCCCTAACGATGTTTGCGCCCTTTAGCCAGGTGGATTTTGGCTCAGGTGAACGATCGTTACTCCGCAAATTCACTAAAGTGTGAATTTTCCATTACGTTACCCCTTTTCACCAGAGTTTTCTTCGCCAGCTTAGACCTGGCGAACTGATAAGAGGTAGCTTCAGCCTCCTCAATCTTATGTCGGCTGCATAGTTGCAACTTTACATTTTGATGAATTAGCTCATGCACTGCGAATAAACGTTTGACCAAGTTTTACGAAGTGTGGCGAAAGCTTCCCAGACGAAAATTCGCCCATTAGTGATTTTGCCCCAAAGTGTTTACCATTCCCTGAAAACATTATCATTGTTTATCTTATGTAAAGTAGTATGATTGAATGGGGTCATCTATTTCCCTATAAGATTTCCAGCCAACAACAGAAGGCCTTGCTTTATGGCAAAAATTGTACATGTACACTGTCCCAACACACCAAAGTAGGATGAAATCTTATTTATATGTGTAATGCTATTTTAGCCACATTCCTGGAACACTCAAGTAGAATACAGGTTACATAGGACACGATTACTCTGTTGGGCTCTTGCTTGAAAAAAGGGGCCACGTAATTTGATATTGATTTATTGACTAGAAGAGGCAAGGTACAGAAGTTACACAAGTAATTTCTGAAAGATGTTATAATGCTGTTTAAAACTATATATCACTATATAAGATGGCACTGATTTTGTGTTTCTACCCTTAGTGATCAAGTCCTCCAATTTGAACTGAAAGGGAATCTATGCTACACTAAAGGTGGCCATACACGGGCCGATAAAAGCTGCCGACAGACCGTGTCGGCAGCTTATTGGCCCGTGTATGGGGGCCCCCGACGGGCTTCCCCGATCGAGATCTGGCCGAAAGTCGGCCAGATCTCGATCGGATGGGGTTAAAAATCCCGTCGGATCGCGGCCGCATCTGTTTGTTGATGCGGTCCCGCGATCCGACCGCCCGTTTGTGAGAGCTGGATCCGATCGTTGGGCCCTAGGGCCCACGATCGGATCTGCCCGATATTGCCCACCTTCAAGGTGGGCATATCGGAGGGAGATCCGCTCGTTTGGCGACATCGCCAAATGAGTGGATCTATCCGTGTATGGCCACCTTAAGTCTATAAACTTAAATCCCTACACTGGTGAAACACAGGGTAATAACCTTTAACACTACTTTGCAGAGCTTCAGCTTGCTTTACTTTATATATCTGATTCCTAGAGTAAATATGTGCTTGATCTAGTCTAATACTAGCTACAGCTCTCTCATCTCATTGTTTCTGATTTTACCCCACAGCTCTACCTTCACTAGATCCTTTCCTACCCCAGGCTCCCTGCACTGTCAATTCTTCATGAGGAAAGAACAATCATGGCAGTCATATTCTTTAACTCTGACTAGAGTGAAAAGCAGGTCAGCAAATGACTAGAGTGAGCTTCATGTTTGAGTAAATGCCAAAGTTGACATAGCTGGTTGGTAAGAATCAAGGAGTTGCAGAACATTTGTGTTTATTCAATGTAGAGGAACAGAGCACCGCAGAGCCAGAATAATATGTTAAAAAAGTCAAAATTAATTATAAATCTATTAAAAATTACAGCAGCATCGCTCCTATAGGGCTGCCCGCTTTTCGTGACTCACTGCCACTTCATCTGATGAAGTGGCAGTGCCTTCTTACCTATATAAGTGATTAGTATTCGGGCACAATTCTGATACAGACACCCATGTATGTGCTTATAGACAGTGCACTCAAGGACTTAAATGCAACTTTATAACTGCTCTGTGTATTTGCAGTGCAGTAGGCTCAGGACAATAGTTGCGTATCATGTGACAGTGTTCCATGTTGCAGCTCTTTGTATTGAGGCCTGTGAGAGTAGAGGGCAACTCCAATGTGAATGCTAGATTGCACAGCAATGTAAGAACAAGGGAAAAACACAGTCAGAAACAGTGATGCAACCTAACTAGACTGGAAGCATAGGCTCACATCAGTAATAAAGGTATGGGATCCATTATCCGGAAATGATAAGAAGCTCACTTGATGTTGCAGCGCTGCTAGGGATAATGTTTCGCACTTACACTTAGTCAGTATTTCTGAGCAGATATGCAAACAATACTGTGCTGATAGGGGATTTCCAGGACTTATTTTGGAACTTCTATCCCCAGTACTGATTATTAATGTTATAAACAAAATATAAAATAACTGTTATTTCCATGCACCCTATCTATAGACGAATCAGGCTACCCCAATCTTAGTGTGACTCTCCATGGATGAAAGAATTCAGCCAGTCAGTATATTAGATGTCATGTAAGTAACTATGGGGTCCGTTTACTAAAGTGCGGTAAATCTGACTTAAAGTTTCCACATGTTATCGCTGAGAATATTTTTACGCAGAATATTCGCAGCGACTAAGAGTTGAGTTTTAGGACATATACTGACATGATACCTAACAGTGAGTCAATCAGTAGCCCAGACCTACTTGAATCCGCAACTGTAATTCATTTTTTGGCCCAAACCCAATCAATCTCCAGTTAAAATCAGGGGTCATGGAATTTAAGGATGACCCATGCATTACTATAACAAATGCACAATATGCATGTAATGTTTGTTCAATATTATAAAAGCTGTGCAGTGGGTAAATGTATACAGACCTTTTCTGTATAACAGTTAATGGCAAATTCACTAAGATTCAAAGTTGTGCCAGTCACTAAGATCTGAAGTTGCGCCAGCGACAGCCTCGCTGCACTTCACCGCACTTTGCCGCACTTCACCAGGCGTAGTTTCGCCAGCGCTACGCAAATTTACTAAAATGCGAAGCCTGGGAAAGCTTCATAAAATAAAATAGAGTTGTTATTTTGCCCTATACATGTGCCCACTGTATAGTTTAGGTGCCATATTTTAGGAAATGTAAGGGGGAAGGAGGGTACCCCCAAAAAATATTTACAATCTTTTTCAGCCTATCACCCTTAAAAAAGGAAAAGATGCCAGCTTTTTTTGAAGCAATCCCTATCTACTCTATTGCACTTTGCCTGGTCTGAGGTGGTGAAGGCAAGTCTGGCGCAAGAGGTAACGTTCAGTAAAATGCAAAAGTTCGTGAATTAGCGCCATAGCCAACGCACAACTTCGTCTGGCGTAAGGGTGGGAAGTAGCGCTAGAGTAGGTACACTTCGCTAGCGAATTTACGCCAGCACTCGTTAGTAAATCGGCGAAGTAACAAAATGACGTCACGCTGGCGAATTTGCGATAGCATTAGGTGCTTCGCGCTTTAGTGAATTTGCCCCTATATGTTTTCTAGGGAGGTACCAGATCCCCTATGTTTTCACATAGCATTTGGACAAATCTGGAGCATGATTTTTTTTAAAAAATGTTCTTGTGTTCTGCAGCAAAAAATGACACACATGCAAACCACATGTAACGCCAATCTGGGCTATCCACACCACACACTTTCCAACTAGTGAGCAGAGCATGGGTTACATTGGACTCTCTTTTCAGGATCCGGGCCTTCGCTATGTGGAAGCTTTCCCTCTAAGGTGTAGTGCAACTACACACTGTGCATGCAAAACATACAAAAGATTGGGCGCCAGGAGGTTCTTGTGATGCAAACAAAGAACTGTTTATTAGTCAGAGACAATGTCCCCAGGTTTACTTACATCACAGTGGTTAGAGGAAAAAGGCACATCACATGCAGCTTTACACAGGCTGACACTCCCTTAGGACAGACTTGGCAGGTATCCCACTTCACCTCTGCAAACATATTCCAGTAGTCTCTGGATCAACCTCAGGGCAATCACTCTCTCCTGATTCCCTTTCTGCTGGGCTCCCTATACTACAGGCAATATGGCCTGGGAGAGACCTCCAATCTATCACTCCTATGTTGGAGCTCAGAACTGCTCTTATTTAGCTCAACCCTGACTACATTACACTCCTAGAGCGCACTAGTACTCGGAGCTCATCTGACACTTTCTATTCCCGGGGTTGCCTGGTCCCCGACACATGCCTTTCTGGGCCTTGCTGTACCCAGGCTCCCCTGGGCACGCCCAGCTGGATCACCATCCAGAGGCCAAAGAGGAAGAGGCCACTCCTTACACACAGGGCCGGATTTACATAGTGGGCGCCCCTAGGCCCAGTGGCGTTTGTCGCCCCTGTCCCCTCCCCTTTTTTCATGCATATTTTCATTGGGGCTTGGGAAATTTACTCCAGTGCATCACCTGTGTTTTTGAACCAATGTGGGTATAGTTGGGCAGCATGCCGCCCCCTAAAATACTGCCACCATAGGCCCGGGCCTTACACATATGGGGCAAATTCACTAAGATTCGTAGTTGCGGCAGGCATAACTTCGCCGCACTTCGCCACACTTCGCCAGGCGTAGTTTCGCTAGCGCTCCGCAAATTCACTAAAATCAGAAGTTGCGCTCAGGGGTAGCGTAAGGTTGCAAAGTTGCTAAGCGAAGCGAAGTTACGCTAGCGATGGTTAATTTGCATACAGCGCCAAATTCAAATTTCAATGGAGGAATATGTAGCAGCACTACAAATGCCTGGGAAACCTTCAAAACATCAAATAAAATTTTTATTTTGCCCTACACATGTGCCCACTGTATAGTTTAGTTGCCATGAGTTAAGAAATGTAGGGGGGAAGGAGGGGAGCCCCAAAAAAATTATAGCCTATCACCCATAATATAGAAAAAACGCCAGCGTTTTTTGGGACTTAGAAAAAATTTGAACTTTTTTTGAAGCAATCCCTATCTACTCTATAGCGTAAAAGGTAGCGTTCAGTACAATGCGCGCATTAGTGAATTTGCGTAGTTACGTCCGTTGCGCAAATTCACCAGGCGTAAGGGTGCGAAGTAACACTATCGAATGTACGCCAGCGTTCGTTAGTGAATTTGCGAAGTAACGAAAATGACCAACGCTAGCGAATCGATACTATATTGCAGTGTGGCAGGAAGTTGTCACTACACCTCTTGGCCAATCACACTAAGAAAAGGGAGGGGCCTTAAAGCCATAGGGACAGATTAACCCCTATGGGCCCCTACACACACATTAAAAATGTTTACATTTTTCTGATTTTCTCAGTGTTTGGATTCAGTTTGCTTAGGCAATTGGACACAAATTCTCAATCCTGGATTTGGCATCCCTAGTATGAAGTATTAAGTATTTGACCAGCATATGCCAGCATTATTCTTGATAAAGGTCCCAAGCAGGACCGAAACATTGGATGCAGCATGAATAAAATAAAGATAAAGCACATTGAATCACAAAAATGGAGCGCTGGTTCTTCTATGAACTATATACATATTTGTTAACTGTGCACCCAGGAAATGCACACTTTGCATTTATAAATATATAAATAGAGTTCTGATGAATTAATACAAAACCCTTGGTTATTAAGAGAAAGCTGACTCACTATAATGTGTAATGTAAAAATGCTGCAAACCTTTCTTGTACCAATAAGGTTAAAGAAGCATTCTCCTGTTTGCATGGGAAGAGCTTTCTTTGTCCAGTAAGGGGAACCCCGACGGACAGCTGTTACAAAGCATGTGACAATGTGTCTTTTTTCATGTACACTTTATGGGAGATCCCTTTCTGCTATTTTGGATCTCCATCACCTGACGACAGTGCATTTGCATGCTTTGTGCAAGGCCGAGCCCTAGGAAATGTTCCTCACTCTCTACATCAGCTGATACACAAGCTGTCCCTTCAGAGAAACCACATCATGCTCTATAATGTAACAGCACCAGTGCTTCTCCAGCAACACTGAGTGTCAGGTGGGGGATTGAGGGAAGGGAGCCTGTCCAAAGCCACAGGACTTTGAGCTGAGAGAAGGAGGGGTGTGTCATGAGGGCTGCTCATGGTAGCTCAGATGTCCTGTCCCTGATCCAAAATTACTTTGTGTCTGGACATTTATGGTATGGGTTACTTGGGCTTTCTTTTTACAGTCAAGGACACTGCTATATCCAGACCAAAAGAAATTATTCCTGCACTGTACCCTTGCCAAGCAGAAAATCCAAGCACAGGCTGTGTAATGAGATGGGTCATTTGATTAGATTCCTTTCTGATTGACTTCATCACCTCTTAGGGTGGGCTTTTCCACTTCTCTCTATGATACTTGATCAGCCTTGGAAGGCTTCATAGATGTTTGCCATTCTGGACATGCAGGCAATCTTTTTTGATATTTTGCAGTTAGAGACCCAGAAAAATACTCCCTACCCAAGCACAGATTTTCTTCAGCTAAACGCAAACTCAATTTAAAGAGACACTATCTGCAACTTATATAATATATATATATATATATATATATATATATATATATACACACAGATTGGAAGTTCTCTTTAGGTCTTCAATTAACTTCTTGAGGCAGTTACACCTATAGACTTAAAAGGCTTTGTATGTATTTAGAATTTACTCTTACGCTGTGCTGGTGGATATGTGTGATTGCTTGAGAAATTCTAATTCATCACCTTCACCTTTTTATTTTGTCCGAGAGGCTTCAAAACAGGCACTCATTTTTAAATTCTAGACCTGGAGACCTGAAAGCATATTAACTGCCAACTAGAGTCCCTCTGTAAGATGGTAGTCTACATAGTGATTCCCAATAGTCATTCACAGGATGTATTTGGCATCCCCCAGGAAAACTGATAAGTAATTTTTTTCCAGGCATGGAAACTGCAGCAAAAAAATAAAGAAATCAGCCAGGAAAAACTTTGCCATAAAAATTTCTTATTGACTTTAATGCATTTGGACAAAAAAGTCGACAAGACAAAAAAGTCGCTAAGACAAAAAAGTTGCCACAAGAGAAATGGCCATTGACTTTAATGCATTTGGAGTAAGAAAAAATTGTCGCGCGCGTAAAAAATTGTCATGCGCCCCAAATAATTTTGACGAATATTGACTTCAATGAATTTGGCATTCCACAGATTATTGTGGACGCTCATCACTATCCAACACTTTTTTACCTTGCTACCAGTTGTAGGTATCCACCAGATGCATGTTCTTATTGTAACGCAGGAACATCAAGGAATGCAAAATGCAAAAAGGAGCATTTAATAATAATTACATTTATAGAAGGTTTGTAAAGGTTCAAAATATAATGTATGTATTGGACCACACAAGGCATCTGCTTGTTGACACATTAAACAATAAAGAAAAGAAAAGTGAAAATATAAAGCATATCTAAATAAAGTTAAAAATTGGACAATAACATATTTAAGTACCAAATAGTCACAACTTTAATGGAGGAAACTTCATTCTTCAACTTCAATTTCTCATTCTTTATGATCCAGTCCATGTTATATTTAAATGCCAGAAATGTTATTGATTTGTATTTTCAGACTTTAGGAATAGTTTGTCATGAAGCTCAAAAGATGTTGGTGAGTTAAGGTGGCCATACATGGGCAAATTTAAGATGTCTATTCAGCAGCTTAATTCTTTCTGTCCGATCCAGGACCACATCGGCTCATTGATGCACCCCTTGCTCAGACTTCACTGTAATACGATCGCATTACCACAATATTGGGACTGTATGGGGAACGATTAGCTTGTTTGGCAAATTGAGCAAACTGAGCATGCTCAAGCCCGTGCCCTGGAGGTTAAAACTGAGAGAAAGAAGTCTGATACAGAAGCCCATGTGTACATAATAGAAGTAAAGGGGGGCTGGTAATGTCACGGGTGTAGGCCAGCAAAGCAATTGGGCGGGTCAGTAATGTAATGGAGGGGAAAGTGCCATCATGCGGAGCAATTGACTGGTAGCCATGTCAATCAAGGGGGATCCTTATTTATCAGTCTTGACCCGGGCAGCCCTTCTGAAAACAAGGCTGAAAACCTACTTTGAGAGTTTACTGGTGTAGTTATATAACCCTTTCTGATAAAGCTTACATTGTTTTAACCTTTCCTTCTCCTTACCAATTAGCAGCACCAATTATTGCCTAACTTGTGTGTGGTTACTTTTTCAATTTTTTTATCTCTGTGACAACACTGCTCAGCTGCACCCACACAAAAAAATAAAAATGAATAGAAATTAGGGATGAACAACAGGCAGTCTTTTAGCTGTTGAGAAACTGCAAGCCGAAGAATTCCACTGACAGCTAAAAGCTGGGGGAACATTTGGAAATCTGTAGTGCAAATACTAGAATTGTCTTACATGATAAATGGCTTTAATTATGTGCTATTTACAAGCAAGAGGGTTGTCTCTGAGTCTTGGGTAAATTCAAACTTGCATTAAAGTTATGGATAGACTTGCCTGCATGACTGTTTCCTGCTTAGCTATGTAAATAGTCAAATGCAGCATTAGACACCACCCAGATGAGATCTCCATACATTGCACCTTTATGAGCAGTTACAACAGTTCTCCGGGAACGTTCATTGCTAAAGATATTATCAAATAAAGTGACTCTATTGCGGAGGCTGACTGGTTATGCTGGGAGCTGTAAGGTGCTATATATGGGTACTACAAAACATTAAATTGATCTGTCATTAATGATGATGCTAAAGGACAGAATCTAAATCTAAATGAATTCATCGTAAGCCTTGTTTGATGAATTTTATATTGTGTATATACTGTATACTGTGTGGATCCCTAAGTTCAGGTAATGGACAGCAGTGCAATGGATATGCTATGAATAGGAAGAAAAGAAGACGGGGAGCAACTGGGGGCATCTTTATAGGCACAGATCTTTACTGATAAAGGGCTGTAGATTTACTAAAGCCCAATAACATACAGTATTGCTTTTATAGCCTAATTCTTTGCTGTTGAGCTTTAGCTCTTTAGGGCTAGTCCACACGGGGAGATAGCGACGCTATTGCGGTCGCGGCGACAAAGCGCCGCGACCGGCGCAGGCGACAGTTTTGTATGGGCGCCTATGTAAAAACGCCTGTGCTAACCACACGAGGCGATGCGCTTTTCAACAGTCGCCTGAAAATGCCTCGCCAGGCTTTTTCAGGCGACTGTTGAAAAGCGCATCGCCTCGTGTGGTTAGCACAGGCGTTTTTACATAGGCGCCCATACAAAACTGTCGCCTGCGCCGGTCGCGGCGACTGTCGCGGCGCTTTGTCGCCGCGACCGCAAACGCGTCGCTATCTCCCCGTGTGGAATAGCCCTTAATGTAATCAACCATTTAACAGCCTAGTTGACTTCTCAATTTCAATAATGGCAGTAGAGGCCAAAACTGAACTGCATATTCTAGATAAGCCTTTCCCCTGGCTCCTAGTTTTATTAGTAATTAATTCATTGCAATGATTGGCAATTTTACAGTGATAAAGGTTTATATAATATAACTAAAATGTTTATCTTGCAAAAATGTAATCTTGCTTGCAAGTCATTTCTCCCAGTTATCCAGCATTAGACCGGAGAATCCTACTTATAATTTTTCATGATGGGACTTCATTGCTTATAATGGCAGATTTCAAGCAACATGGATAAGGGACCACCCAATAACTAATAGACACAAACACAATAAGAGTTGCCTGAAACAAACTTTTCTAAATGGAAGGGTATGTTACATGTACCGTTTTGCTGCTATTTGTAACTTTCACTTTCAATCAAATGCAACCTTACTCTGAGAATAATGGCTGGAGAAAGAAGTTTTTCTTGCTGGCAAGGTACAAATGGAGATTGCTTCAAAACAAGCAGGTGCATCCATTTCTTAGAAATAACAGACTCTCTCCTGGCCTCAGGAAACGCTGAGGAATTAGCTGGGAATAAGAGAAGGCCAGCTGCTTAGCAACCTGTATGTGACCAGATCCCACTAATCCCCTGTGTGTTCCCTAACCTTCACACTGGGGCCTAGTGCACGTTTCCAAGCCGGAAGATGCATTGTCTTGTATAATGGAAACAACTGTAACTGTTTCACTGCCGTTCAGCCTCAGATTTCTTTGGCGCTCGCATCTCGGGTGGGTTACCAATAACACAAATAATATTTTCATTGTGCTGTTATTGTGCCTGGATTTGCCATTTTATGAGAAGTTGATCTCCTTGCTGCAGTACAAAGAAATCATTCATAAACAGAAAAGGCAGCAAAGGGCAGATCTGGTAAGCCAGGAAGTTTACATCCGCTGTCAAATACTATGGGAAAGAGAGAGAGAATGTAAAGAAAATACTGTTTTTAAGAGGCAGCGTAAGATAGCAGAGGTATTTGGTATTATACCTTGATACCTTTTCAACAGCAACCTTTCTGCAGCATTATAAACAATAACAAATTAATTTCCTTTCATTTACATCAAATACATATTGTAGTTGTTACTGCTGTAAAGATAACATACCAGTACCATTGATGCATTCTAGCTTTTTGCATTTAGCGCATTGCCCTGTACCTTGCTGTTAGGCAGCATTGTATTCAAGAGACATGGATACATGGAGGCATACCCACTACATGCAGGATGGAGAGTCCCAGAGGCAGAGTGCCGGCAGACCGTAGATGCAAGTGATTTTTTTTTCTTGTCTAATGACCCCTACTATCTCAAGCTCCTGGTCGTATTCTTATTCCACATCATGTTTTATCCAACTGTAAGATTTAAAGAGTTTGTTCACCTTTAGATTAACTTTTAAAATGATGCAGAGAGTGAAATTCTGAGACAAATTGCAATTGGCTTTTTATTTAGCAGCTCTCCAGTTTGAACTTTCAGCCATCTGGTTGGTAGGATCCCTAGCAACCATGCATTGATATGAATAAGAGACTGGAATATGAATAGGAGAGGCCTGAATAGAAAGATGAGGAATAAAAAGTAGCAATGACAATAAATGTGTAGTCTTACAGAGCATTTGTTTTTTAGATGGGGTCAGTGACTCCTATTTGAAAGCCTGAAAGAGTCAGAAGAAAAAGGCAAATCGTTCAAAAACTATAAAAAAGAAATAAAGAAGACCAATTAAAAAGTTTTTTGCCATGTTATAACATACCAAAAGTGAACCACTCCTTTAAATAAAGAATAAATAAAACCTGTCGACATTGGAAAAATGAAAATAAAAACATGCAATGAATTTCCTCGAGGTACTCAGCTTACCACTGCCACAGGGCTCTGTATGAGGTTCACTTTCATTTAAGTGTTTATCAATGACTTGGGGAAGGCCATTGTAAGTAATGTATCTGTGTTTGCCGATGACATAGAACTCTGCTAAATTGATTGTGGTATCCTTGCAGCAGGATCTTTACAAACTGGCAATCTGGGCGGCTAAGTGGTAGATGAAATTTAAGTGCTGATAAATGCAAGGTTATGTTTCTGGGATTTAAAAATATGCCAGACACTGGGGGGCCCAGGGGTATAGGGGGCCCCATGAGGCTCTAATTAACAAGCAATTTCAATATATTTTAGTAAACCAGGACAACCTATGGATATGTTGCGGGCCCTAAAATGAATTTGCTGTGGTGCCCAGCAACATCTAATTACACCACTGATGGGATCTTTTATCCAAAATGCTTGGTACCTGGTTAGTGGTGAAGACAGGATTGGTGGGTGGGCTCAGAAATCACCTACGTTTCTCAATGAAGCTGAGTTATTTTCTCAAAGAAGATGCTATAGTGATAATAAATCATTCTCAATGAGGCATTGCAGTGTGCAGCGGAGTTCTTTGTGCTCTATATGCTTCATGAACGACGCAGTGCATTTATTTATCATATCTAGACAAACCCCTATATTAATTAGATGGATATAGAGCTGCTTGTTGTTCTCATCATTAAAATATATAAATAACAGAGAACAGATGAACTGCCTAGGAGTTATCTTCAAAAGAGTCTCAATGTACCGTAAGTGTTAATCAAACTGCTATATGATGCAGCCTCAGACTTTTTATTAAACACAAAAGTAGGCAGTTGACTGTGCTTCCCTGTGTATATTTCAGTCAGCACTGCATCACATCATTCTCTACCACTTATCTTCAGCAAGGTTTAAGATAGTCCCAACAGCTTTGATATTATTACCTGTATATAACGACCAGTAGGTGTCATCACTCTTTTTCAGTTCATTTCAGTCTGTTTTGGTGCTAGCTATCCAGTGAGGATGGGGTTAGTTGGATTCGTGTTGATCCCAATTAGGGATTTAAACAAAAAAGGATTTGATTCGGAATTGTCCCGGCACACTGCAGGATTCCAATTCAGACAAGCCTTAATGTTTAGATTAACCAAATCTGAACCCTTAAAGAAGAACTAAAGCTTAAAAGAAGTCAGGTTGAAATGCTGCACATTATGCTTTGGGATACTGTACCAGCCCTTTAAAGGGGACCTGTCACCCTAAGAAATAATTCCAAATTCTTTTGAATTGAGCAAAATAAACTTTACTTACACACTATTTACTGTATAAATTTTGTTTCCTACAGGCTTGGAATTACACGATCACAGCAAGCAGGCAGGAGCCATTTTGTGGATATTGTTATTAAGACAAATTGTGTATCACACCAAAATCTTGTCTATGCACCAGAATGGGGGACCTAATGCCCATGTGCATAGGGTTGCCACCTGTTAGGATTTCACCCAGACAGCCTGGTTTCTGGAAGGGCTGCCCGTGTGAAAAGTTTCTGTCCGGATTTCCAAGTTAGTAAATCCGGACAGGACAGTGAAGTGAATGACATGGCAATCAGCCAATCACTGATTGCCAAGTGATCAGTCCCGTACCTGATGTTACCTGCCCCACCTCCCCAAGTCACCTCCCCCCACATCACCGCCCCACCCCCCTACATCACCGCCCCCCCGCTCGTTTTCGACAGAAAAAAAAGGTGGCAATTCTACATGCGCATTATAGAGCCTGAGGAAGGAAGGGGAAATTTGAGGAGTGTAGTGACATGTAGGAATTGGTGAATGGAAAGTAATTGACTGCGGGGCAGATAATCTTTGATTGACGACGCAGATATTTAACCACCTTTATAACAGGTATGGATGTTTTATTCAAAAAATTATTTGTGTTCCACGTTTCATCTGCAAAGGACTTTCATTATGCAGTTTTTTATGTGTAGGTGACAGGCACTAAACTGTATAACTATATTGCCTCTCTTATTGCCCAAATAAAAAAAATCATTACATATATGGTCAGCAGGGCCATTTCTGAGGCAGGCAACACTACTCCCCCCTTGCCCGCTTATCTGTCAGTGGGAGGTCACAACACTAGCGCGGAGAGTGCATTTGCGCTCTCTCACAGTAGTAAAGTCGAATTTCTGGTTTGGAAAATGGAAATTCGGCTCTTAAACCAGGAGCTGCTCTTCTCTGCTCTTTTTGGTGCTGCCGCCCAGGGCAAATTTTTCAACTGGCCTCATTGTGGAGCACCCCTGATGGCCAGATGCATACATACACTAGATTTGTTTTCCCTGCGAGATTAAATAATACAACCACATAATGGGTTGCCCAGTAAAATGAACACATTGTTCATATTATTAAATACAGCATCCCAGTTCATAGACATAGAACCATAAATAGATCACAGAGAGAATGAAAATATTAACGCGTGACTAACTGATCAGTGGCAATGAAGTAAGAAAGAAGATTAGTTAATTATTTCATAACTGTTCTTCAGTCGCTATTTTGAAAATGCCATTCAGGAGTGATCAATGGCAGCAAAGCTAAAAGTGATATGACTAATTAGTTCATAGCAACCGTTCTACTGGTATGGTAATAATAAATATCATAGCAGATAATGGAGTACAGATGGCAAACACATAGATATGATGATGAAAGATGAGGACAGATGTATGAGACTGTGAGTCACAGATGGAGACAATAAGGCATGTGGTAAATACAGAAACAGAGTCTCTATATTATTGCTGAGAAATGCCAAGTGTATATGAGATTAAGGGGTCCGTTTACTAAAGATTTTCTATAACCCTTTACCCATTATCGCTGAGAATATTCTTGAGACAAAATGAATGCCGTTCAAATGTTTACTAAAGTTCAGTGAGACAAATTTGTCTTCTAAGTGGTGGAAAATACGCAAGCGTAGCAGTTAGTTTCAGCGTTATTTCTGGCGAATTGTGTGTTTTTTAGGGTAACTGCATAATCTGCTTTAAATCTTGCAGATTTTTTTGGTACCACTGCCATGGGCCACACTAATGAATATATATATGAATGAGTTTATATAAAACAATATTTATTACCAGTTTACAATGTATTATTAAATATATTTATTGCCAGTTAAGTATTATCAGGAATAAATAATTTTCCCATTATAATTTTTCTAAACAAATTCAGTAAAAATACATTTATAAGTATCATTCTTTCCCAGTGCTATCACTAATTTTTGCTGCTTATGTTTAAAAAAACTGACTATATTCCTCTTTTACTATACAATTTCTGTCTTTTTTTCACATATTGCCACTCTCTGGCTACAATTTTGTCTATATTTGGCAACAATTCTGGCAATAATCTTTAGTAAACCTTGTGAGTAGGGATGTAGCGAACTGGCGATTTGATGTTCGCGAACACTGGCAAAAAATGCGAACGTTTGCGGACAGTTCGCGAACTTGGAACACCCGCTAAAATCGTTCGATTCGAACGATCGAAGGATTTTAATCCTTCGATTGAAGGATTTTCGTTCGATCGAAGGATTTTCATTCGAATCGAACGATCAAAACCATTCGATCGAATGCTTTTCATTCGATCGAATGCTTACAATCGTTCGAACGAATGGAAATCGTTCGATTTTTAGCGGTCGAATGGTCGAACGAATTGAACGCGAACCCAAATTGGCAAACGTCGCGCGACGTTCGCGAACATTCGGCGGACGCGAACGGTCGAAGTTCGCGCGAACAAGTTCGCTACATCCCTACTTGTGAGACAGCTTATGTAGCATGAATGCAACAATAGGCATTAATATATAGGTTCACCAGAATATTCACAATGACATGAGTGCTTGCAGTTTAGTAAACTTGCTGTTGTGGCTATTATCTCTGCTTATTGCACCTTAGTAAACTGATGCCTATATGCTTATGGGTCAGGAGAATTACAAACATTGTTGGACCGGGGGGGGGGGGGGCACCAGAAAAACTGCAGAATGCAGATCCACTCTCTAAACTGTTTCCTTCTCTCTTCATTCGCTTTCTTTATTCTTATAATGACTTCGGAATACATCAGTCCTTTCCTCCATTTCTCCTCTTTATTCTTATATAGAGGTGTGGAAGACCCATGGTAAAGGCATACAAATAGATTGCAAGAGGGCCCACTGGCAGCTGGGCCTAGTTGGAGTTTTCCTGATATCATTCATTACTGCCGTAGGGGTAATGTAATGTACCAGTCACGTTCCCTTGGTTAGCTCCCTATAAAGGAGCAGTAGTAACATTAACTGTATTCTTTGACCTGCTACTAACAACACACACTGCACTGCAAAGCTATCAGAACAAGATAGCAAGGAGTAGGGACAAGAGGGATCTAGGGACACCCAAAAAGGTCCAATGTCCAATGAACAGTCAAGTACAGTCAAAATCTAGAAACGAAGTCTAGACAGGAAGCAAAACTGGCATTGATCAGTAATCTTTAGAGCAGGCACTCAAAGAAGGTAAACTTCCACCAGGCAGTATGTTCAAAGTGAAAAGAGTTTATTGTGTCCACAGCCTTACACGTTTCGTGTCATAAACACTTACGGGGAAATGTAATAAAAGTCGCACCAACAAGAATAAAAATCCACATCTTGTAATGTAATGTTATTCCTTAAATTGTTATTACATTGCGAATTTTAATTGTGCATTGCGAATTTTAATTGTGCACTCTTAAGAAGTTCTTGAAGGTGTCGTAATCTTTTGGAGCAAAATAACGACTTTTTCAGTAAGAAGTTTTATTACATTGACTGTGCACTGGTGCAAACTATAAAATTCGCAAACGGACTCCGGGAAGTGGTCGCTAAACAGTTTCCCATTTTGCAAAAGCTATATTAAATTCACGCAAAGAAAAAATTGTTCGCGCAAAGGAATAACTTTTCGTATTGCAAATAGTTTTTCCGTTACCGCCTTTTATTACATTCCCCTGAAAAACCCCTAAGGCTGTGGACACAATAAACTTTTTTCACTTTAAACATACTGCCTGGTGGAACTTTGCCTTCTTTGGGTGCCTGCTCCAAAGATTTTTCGATGTCCGCCCCGTGTGCTGAGGGCTCAGGGCGGTGCACCTGTGCTTCTTCCTTGATGAGTAATTACTCTCTATCTGGAAACCGTAAACTTCAGATTTATTAGTGATCAGAAATATTCAGGAAAGGCCAAAAGTCAATAAACTGGCATACTAATTCTCCCACAAATGTACTACTGAGCACTTAACCCAAGTGCAGATGGAAATATTTTTTAGTGCCAGAGCAGTGGCTTTTACAACATAGTGGCCTTACAGTTGGTGCTGTGACCTTACAGTTATTTAGCCAGATAACCGGGATATGGAATTGTGGTAGTATGGAGGATTTTGAAAATCAGGCTCATCTTGTTTGAGATCATTTATTATAGAAGGCTATAAAAGGAAGAAGCTACATGCATATATTGGCGGGGTTAGACTTATGGCTAGAGATTCTCTCTTAATACCCTAAAAGGATGGTAAGTAAAACAATAAGGATAGGTTGGCATATTAGAAGGGAGAGAGGGGGGACGCCCTGGAGATTAAACTTGAGCACTGTTAATTCCTCTGACCCTGTCACATATGCTATCAATATACCCATGGAGTTTCTCAGCAAAAATATCAGCCACAGAGAATCTTTGTGATCTGCATCAGTATTTGTCACCACCCCATATTATATCCATGTGTAACTTACAATGTCATATATCTCTTCTCATCTTTCATCCGCACATCTATGTGTTTGCCATTTTACCATCTGCACACTGTAATCTTCCTGTGTGATCTTTATTATTAACATACCAGTCGAAGGATTGTTATGAACTAATTAGTCTCATCATATTTAACTTTGCTGCCATTGCTCATTCCTCAGCTGCATTGTTAAAATCATGTCTGAAGGACAGATATGAACTAACGAGCTATTTAACTCCATTATTACTCCATTATTACTCAGCCCTTGTTCATATTTTTATTGTCTGTGATCTTGATATTGTCCTAAGTCCATAAATTTGGATGATGTTTTCAAGATCTACTGTATGGATTTCATTTTATTGGCCAGCCAAATACTGAATGTTATTATAATCTTTTAGGGGAACATATTTAAAAATACATGTCATCATAAAACATTTATTGATTTTCTTTGAACAATAAATTAGGGCAATTTGTTTGTTTTTGAGACTGTGGTTGACAGCATTTGTTTTTTTGTGACATAAGCAAATGTCAGACATGGAATACCTGGTTCAAATCCTCTCTGGCATTGGCATTTCCCTACTGTTTTTCCAAGCAAACTAATTTGGAGTGTAGTACAGGCACACCTTTCCGATGTGGCAGTATGGCAGCCCTCCAACCATACGCAGACAATAATGCAAAAAGAGATAAACTGCTGTATATTTTCATATAATGATAAGCTTTTCAGTTTTGTGGTACTGTAGCTTCCCAGAACAAACATTTCACCCACCTCCACTGCCTCCATGTACTCATACCTCCACCCCACAGGCCTTCATGGGGTGGGTAGATCATTTCCCCTTTAGTGTTTCCCCTCAAGCAGCGTGAGAGTTATTGCACATGGTGGGTTTTGTCAGCCGCAGCAAATCACGCATACTGGGGCAGTCGCATTATTACTCACTGACACATTTTCAAGCTATACATGCTGTATACAGTGTGAACAATATTATTTCATGGAAATTTAATTTGCAGGAGTTTTGTTGCCCACCTGTAAGCATGATTTTCAACCCTGCACCCACCCCTTTTTAACTTAGGTTAGGGTTGTGCCTTCCATGTCCCTTCCCCACCATGCCTTTAACATCTTTGAACTTTTTATACAACTCACATGACTTATACACCAAGAAACATTATACAGTGTAGATTATAAAATGTATTGCCCCCCCCCTTTACAAAAAAAATAGCATATTAGAGGTTACTAAAAAATGACACATACAGGTCACTTGTTTAATAGCAGTGCTTGTATAGTCCCTTAAAGGGCACCTATCACCCATATATTATTATTTCCACAAGAGGCGCTCGCTAACAGAGCCTACACCCCAGATGGGTAAATAATAATACATTTCTAAGAAATAAGACCCTTATTGAATGCACTGTTTCCCACACCAATAGAGAGCATCCAGTAGGATGACAACATTATGACCCTTGTGAATGGTCCTACTTGCTCCTTGCACACACGTACTGTAGGATTGGCTGGCACCAATACATCACATGCAAGTGCATAATGAGTGTGCTGGGTCACTCACTCATTATGCCCATGTGTGTGCCCCAATATAGCTGCTCACAAGGGGGATTTTTATTAAAGAAATACTGTTGTTTCCTCAATCTGGATTGAGGGCTTTATTAGTATGCACCTCTGCTGGTTAAAACTATTTTTAGATGATGGTGCCCTTAACAAATTCCACGAAAATGGAAAAAAAATAGTAAAAAAGGAACTGATCAACATCCTATAGACACTGTAAGCTCTACGGGTCAGGGGCCTCCTTCCTACTGTCTCCCTTACTACATGGCACATAAGCTCTGTGTATTTATATAAATATTTATTGTATTTATTGCGTGTACTTATGTATATATTGTAAGATTTTACAATGCTGCGTTTCCTTACAACAATTTAGGGCAGGGGCACATGGCCAGATTTGGGGAGATTTAGTTGCCTGGCGACTAATCGCCTCTTCTTCTGGGCGACAATCTCCCCGAACTGCCTTCCCCCTGCCAAAATGTAAAAAAAAAAAAACGCCTGCGGCAATGCAGTCGCGGCGCTTCGATTTCCGCAGTTGTCTGAAGTTTCCTTGTAGCGCCACAAGTGCCATTGTGCTGGCGTTTTCTCATTATAGCAGGCGGAAGGCAGGGGGAAGGCAGTTTGGGGAGATTGTCGCCCCAAAGAAGAGGTGATTAGTCGCCAGGCGACTATATCTCCCCCAATCTGCCTGTGTGCCCCTGCCCTTATAGATAAAGTCATACATACGTACGTTTACATATATACCTAAGCACATTCTTCTTATCTGCCCTTGAACAGCCTTTAAACAACTGGCCTATTGAGTAACGCCTTGTTAGAGGGTGAGAATGTAATTCTAGTGGATGTACTATCCTATTACACTGTTACCAATCTTGGGAGGGGATATTGCCCATAAATCATCCCTAAAACTGTTTATGGGGGATCGTGAAATGCTGTCCTGTCTATCATCTCAACTGATGCTGAACTGCAACTTGACATAATCTAGCAGAGATGGAGGATTGTTCCAAAATGACAGCATACACTTGTGATAAACTTCCCTCCACATCAGCAGCAGTGGTGGCAGCGGTGGCACACCAACAGATCTATTGTATCAGCTGCTTGAGAGCATATAAAAGGCACGTCAGAGTGTAAGCAAGAGTCTAATAATAGAACACTTTCTCCTTCTGTAAATTCGGAATATATTAGCTCCATATTTGGACTGTTTCCTCTCTCTGCTCACTTTTGTGATTCAAAATATGAATGCAGAGCTATAAAAAGCACAGAACAAGCTTCTTTATTTCTATTTATAAATGATACAATTCGACATGGTTTGCGCAAAGGCTGCAGCAACTTGTACTGATAAAAATAAGGCTAAAAAAGAGGAAGTAATATCCAAAAGGGGAAGATCCACCCTGAAAAGAAAGAGTCAGCAATGATACTTTAGATACAGAGATGAGTTCACTAACATTGTTTCCTCCCCTGGAACTTCATGGTGCAACATCAACGCCCCTACCTGCCCTTTCTAAACAATTCTTTCTAAATCTACTTCTATCTTCTGCTATCTGTACTCAACAAGGGTTTGTCATCTTGTTTGTTATGCAAACTGATTGATTTGGGGGGGGATCACTGCATTAGTAAAACCCTTAATTTATGATATATAAGGGATCATGAACCTGATACCAAGAAACAGAGTTACCGCTTCACAAGCACCACCTGTCCACCATACTAAGAATTATGTGCCAGGGTCACTCCAGGAAAACGAAACTTGAGACAAAATATACTCTCTTCTTACTCATTCTTTTCCCGGTCTCACTTACTTCGAATGACATTATTATTTAAATGCCATGTCGTGAATCAGCCCATTAGATAAGATTCATTTAGCTGCACTACTTCCAAGGGTCACGGATACTTTGGTTTTGCTAAGTGTCCCCTTGTGGTATATTGAAATTGGAATAGAATTTATATGTACAGTATTTCCTGGTATAAAGGTGTCACAGGCTTAGTGGGGTCAAGGTGGGCCAAGTGCCTTGTGTTCAGGTGCCCCTTAACTCTTAATATAATATACATAATATATATACAAAATATCATGTCATCCTGCTACAATATCCAGACCAGTAATTATAAAGTATTTCATTTTCACTAATTAGCCTTCAATCTAAGTTTGCCACCCTTGACTTTGAATCCCTATAGTGACAGTGGTAGGTATAAAATACAGATCTCCTTTGTGTCTTATTGTATGTGCTACACCTTGCACCTAAGTCACAATTATAGGTCAATTGTTGCATTGACACTAAATGAAAGAAAACACAAGATACAATTGCTTTCAGTTTAAACTTCTGCAAATTGATGTGCATTGTGAGACCACAAACGCTGGTTGGATTTATACTGTTTTGTCTAAATCCCTATATTTTAATATGTATGTTAGGGTCAGATGGAACCTTTTTTGTTAAGGATTTCGAAAACCTGTATTTATCTACATATATCTATATGGGGACCTGTTTGTGATCTCTTATTAAAGGTCCACTGTTTAGGACCGAAACATTGACTTAAGCTGGGCATAGACGCAAAGATTCATATGATTGGACTTTCCCATCTCCAGACCTGCCACTAACCATTCCGATCAAATAACATAGAAAAGAACAGATCAGCCAATGTTCTGTCCCTGACAGCAATCATACGAAAGTTATGTCCGACCAAAACTAGTGACAGTCTCCCTATGAAAATGTACGATCAGCAATACACGCAGAGATATTATCGGCAGCCGACAGAAATCTTTTAACCTGTTTGATCAACCAAACAACCGATCTCCGCCAGACGAAAAATGTAGGGACTCTCCAAACACGGTCCGAAAACTGTACAAATCCTTACCATTATATCTTTGCGTCTATGGCCAGCTTAACACCATTACATTTTTGGACATACATTAAGTTCCATGAGTGCTACCTGACTGTCCTTCATGCAAGCACTCACAACTACCAAATTCGTTTACCAATGTGGAAAAGATTTATTCCTCCATATTCACATCTACACGTTTCAATCAAGGTATCGTCATCAGGATCAGTGGATCGAAATGCGTAGATGTGAATATGTAAATCCTGAAAAAGGTCGTAATAAAGACCAAAACGTTGGAACACTGTACCATGTGTATGGAATTAAAAAGATACATTATATCACAAAAAAAGGGAAGTGCTGATCTAGGAATGATTTATTCCAAATCAACGTTATATGTCTGAGAACTGATCGTGCACCCTGAAGATTACCAAAATAGAGTGCAGACACTTAAGGACTGAGGATATATATATAAAAACAAGGGTAAGTTGTGCTCACCACTAATTTTTAAAAACCATTAGGCGGGGGTGCAATAAGGCTGTGACCACAAAATACATATAGACAAAAATACAAGAGTCCTCTGCACTCAACCCATTATCAATATATTTAAGACAGAGACATTTTGTGCATACTGCTACTAAAAAATGCCTTACCCTTTAAACAAAACAGGGATTGTTTGTCCATATATTGCAATATATTTAAGCTGGCCAACTACGTCAAAGTCATCCCATATCTGGCCAGTCCTACGCTCAATTTTATCTGATTCATTAAGAATTCTATTGCTTCATTATACATTTTACAAAGGGACTAAGTTTTACCTGCAACTTACTAGCTGCTTTCAAAGTAAAACTCCCAAACTTGGCTGCCCTTTTATTAGACACCAAGTGGGATCACCTGACTATAGTTCGGAAGGGTGGGAGCTACAACATGGAGCTGGTCACTGCTCCTGTATAACTATAACAAACAAGGGAAAGTTGTGCTCACCACTAATTTTTAAAACCATTAGGCGGGGGTGGCTGATGATATATATATATATATATATATATATATATATATATATATATATATATATACACACACACACACAGTTTACACACACACAGGTTCCCTGAGGCTGTGTACCTGCAAGTGGAAAGAACATTTTAAGTTGACTTTGGATTTCTGTACAGTTTTTTGCAGGTGTTGGCTAGAACTACAGGACGTCAGGTTGTACAACGTCCTTTAAAATTTGGCTGCTATTTACAGCAGCTTCCTTATTATGCCCAAAGGCACAGAGAACAAGCTTTGTTAGAGGCCAAGGCTTTCAGCTGAAAGCAAAGTGAAAATCTTTGGCACACTTGCATAACCTCTGTTACAATATTTACATTGACCTCTCTCTGATAACTTTATTTATAGTGTGATAACTGATCGTTTTAATGGGTTTGTCTACAAATATATACTATGGGGGTTATATAGTAACATGGGCAAACTTTGTTCTGGTCCCATAGCAACAAATCGGCAATTCGATTTTAATAGCCTGATGGTAATTAGAATAAGGAAAGCAAACATCTCTATGGCTGCTACGGGTCAATAGACTGGAGAATATTTGCTTGTGCTGCTACACAGGGACAATGGTATTAGGGCTGATCTTCAAAGTGAGATGAAAAGGAAATATCACTTTTATAACATATTTTTAAAATAATTAAGTATATTTAATAAGCACTGAAATAACTAAATTACCCCATACAGTATACTGTATGTCTTGCACACTAGATTTTTCTCTGCGTTATGCAAGGTGTTTTATGCTGCTGCAGTGTTTCTTAAATGTTTTCTCAGACATGTGAAATCACCTGGGGCCCACCCAGAGTCAAGTGGCTAAAACTGCCCCCCCCCAAACCATTGCAGTAGAGGCAATCTGTCCCACATCTGCCATACTAGACCACACCACCCACCAATGTACATGGGAAGATGGGGCCAACATGACTGGGGTCCACTAGGTTTGCCTAACCCTGAACAATGCAGTCAAAGGAATGCTGTATATTGCAGAGGATGGTTGGACTATAAGCACTGTATATAGTAGCACAAACCTAAAAACAAACAGTACCATATCAAATATATCTGATGATCAAATCTACAAAAAACAATAAGCAGATTACTATTAAGCATTTGGGCAAGTGAAGCATACATGATGAATATACAATGCTATATAAACTGAAAGAGTAAATATAAATATGGTGATGTGTTATGAAATGAATGTGAGATGAATATACAGCATTCTGTGCTTAGGAGAAGCTTAGGAGAAACGGGAAAAGTCATTCCCCAAACTGTTACCATAAAGTAGGAAACAATGAATTCTCAACAATGTTGTATGCTGTACTCTTAAAGGAATTGTTCAGTGTAAAAATAAAAACTGGGTAAATAAATAGGCTGTGCAAAATAAAAAATGTTTCTAATATAGTTAGTTAGCCAAAAATGTAATGTATAAAGGTTGGAGTGATTTGATGTATAACATGCTAGTCTGAACACTACTTCCTGCTTTTCAGCTCTCTTGGTTTAGCTGACTGGTTACCCTGGTTACCAGGCAGTAACCAATCAGAGACTTGAAGGGGGGCCATATGGGTCATATCTGTTGCTTTTGAATCTGAGCTGAATGCTGAGGATCAATTGCAAACTCACTGAACAGAAATGTACCATGTGGCCCCCCTTCAAGTCGCTGACTAGCTCAGAGTTTTAGAGCTGAAAAGCAGGAAGTTGGATTCTGGCTGTTTTATTAGACATCTGTTCACTCCAGCCTTTATATATTACATTTTTGGCTAACCAACTATATTAGAAACATTTTTTATTTTGCACAGCCTATCTATTTACACAGTTTTTATTTTCACACTGAACTGTTCCTTTAAAGGGGTTGATCATCTTTAAATTAACTTTTAGTATGATGTAGAGAGTGATATTCTGAGACAATTTGCAATTGGTTTTCATTTTTTATTATTTGTGGTTTTTGTGTTATTTAGATTTCTATACAGCAGCTCTCCAGTTTGCAATTTCAGCAATCTAGTTGCTAGGGTCCAATTTACCCTAGCAACCATGCACTGATTTGAATAAGAGACTGTAATATGAATAGGAGAGGCATGAATAGAAAGATAAAAAGTAGCAACAAAAATAAACGTGTAGGCTTACAGAGCATTTGTTTTTTTAGATGGCAGGGCTGGATATACATAGCGAGCGCCCCCAGGTCCACTGCTGTTCATCACCCCTGTCCCCTCCCTTTTATTTGCGCAAATGTTCATCATTGGGACCTGAGCAATGGAGATTTCTATTGTATCTCCTGCACATTCCCAGTGTTTCTGAACCAATGCGGGTATGGTTGGTCAGCATGCTGCCCCCTAAAATCCTGCCACCCTAGGCCCGGGCCTTGGTGGCCTTTCCACAAATCCAGGCCTGTAGATGGAGTCAGTAACCCCTATTTATAAGCTAGAAAGAGTCAGAAGGAGAAGGCAAACAATTCAAAAACTATTAAAAAAATGAAGACCAATTGAAAAGTTGCTTAGAATTAGCACTATAACATACTAAAAGTTAACTTAAGATGACTATTGCAGAATTCCTGGCATTTCCCAACCTTTACTCCACTCCAACTGAAGTTGATGCTCAGTTTGTTTACCTTTAATCACCTATAAAAAACATGCTCCCTGTGAATACTACTTGTCCTGACACTGCTTTCAGGTTTTAAACTGAGGATGCCGTTTTAGATTGAGTGTTTTGATTCATTTGGACTTATCGTGTCAATGGGCAGGTAAGTTAGAAGAACAGTCTCATCATTACAGGAATATGTCTTGCACTACACTGTTTTTATGTGTTTTCAATTGGGAATTAGGGTGCAATACAGCTCATTAGGGGTCTGCCCCAAAGACCTAGGGAAGGACTGTGTGACGCTCAGGTTCTAGTCTTTTCTGAACCTTGGATCTAGTTCCTTGGGTGAAGTTGTAGTGGACCCCTTGCCATGAGGCAAATGAGACAGGGCGTTTCTGCCATGAGGCAAGGTGAGCCTCAGATGGCAGTTCCCTAGGAGTTACCAGGGGAGGCAAAAAGCCCTGTGGCACTGGATGCAGCCCTATAGATAATGCTAGTCCACAAAGACTTGCCAGCCCTTTCCATTGCTAATGAATAATGTAGGCATTTAAAGAGGACTCCCCAGGCAATTTACTTCTGTAAATAATAAAGCTCTGAATTTCAGGCCTGGGCAGCAGTGAGCCTGTTATATACTATAATGAAATCAGCTAATAAAGCCTTATATATATTATGCCCCATGGTGAACAGTGAAATGAGAGCAGGATCTGTACTGATAGAACTAATGTCCCAAGGCTGGAGGGAAAAAAAAGAAGCCACAAACAAGCTGCATTTAGCTCAGTGCTGCGGGAGCCTATAAATACTCCATGTCTGCCCCCATTGTTGTCTGTGGAATAACTGCTGGAGCTTGTGACACAAAAGCATGAGAGTTATTTCGGGCTTTTCTTCTCTGCTGCTAATTTTAGCTCATTGATGCAGATACAGGGATTCCACTGACGTCAATGGGACTGCGTGCTGACGTCACTGGCCCTCCCCGCCCGGCTGCTGGGAGAAGGAAGAAGCTGCTAGTGAGAATGCGATGGAACTTGTGTGAGAAGCACAGACGGAGCATCAGGTTTCCTCGTGCCTCCCTGCTCTCCTGGGCGATGGGCTGCCCTCAGCGAGAGAACAGGAGCTTCCCGACTGGAAGAAGACAGATAAGAAGGGGACTCGGGGAGGGGGAGAAGGATCAATGTGACCCAGGGATCCCTGCTTGTCTCCCCCCACACAGAGCAGGTGGATGCGTCTGGAGCCTGTAACCTGATCAGAGCACTCGGGACTGGGGGGGAGACAGACACAGTGTGCCCAGTGTAAGTACAGACTCGGTACAGATATAATGTGCTGCATGTGTGATAGTGTGTGAGCTTGGGATTTACTGCACATACTTTAGAGATGACTGGAAACACACACACAAGGCTATCATTATACAGACCTGTAGTCTTCACAGTATGGAAGTGGGTGGAATATACTAAATCTAAAGGAATTCATTGATTTCATTTTAACACGTTTTTCATTGTATCTGTATAACTTTGTTGAAGGGCTTGTTCACCTTTCAGTTAACTTTTAGTACGAGTGATATTCTGAGACAATTTAAAATTAACCTGCTTTTATTTTTTTTTTGTGTTATTTGTGGTTCAGTTATTTAGCTTTTTATTCAGCCGCTCTCTAGTTTGCAGTTTCAGCAGTCTGGTTGCTAGCGTCTAGATGACCCTAGCAACCATGCATTGCTTTGAATAAGAGACTGGAATACGAATAGGAGAGGGGCTGAATAGACAGAGTCAGAAGGCGGCAAATAATTAAACTATAAAAATATAAATAATAAAGACCAACTGAAAAGTTGCTGAGAATTGGCCATTCTATGACATACTAAAAGTGAACCCTTTAGCGAGTTAGGAGCTGCAATACAGCTTTCACTGTTGGTTTTTTTTTTACTGAAATCTAGCCCAGTTGCTAAAATAGTACAAATAGCTGCTTGGATTTGCAGGACAGCATCAGTCTAACATGGGAGCACCCTATAGGGAATAACAAGCATTCTCTGCTCTCAGCAGCTTGAACTGTGATACTGTACTGACCTGCCCCTACAGAACAGTCATTTTTTTGTCTTCCTGTATTGCTTAAAGGAACATTAACGTCAAAATATTAAAGTGCTTTGAGGTAATGAAAATATAATGTACTGTTGTGCTGCTCTGCTTAAACTAGTGTGTTTATTTCAGAAACTCTACTATAGCCGAAAAAGCTATAAAGTTATAAAAAGCTATATAAAGCTCTGTAGGATACAATAAGTTTCTTGTCTGTGATTTATTGTGTATCTTGTGCTTGGATGGCCGCCACTATGGCTACAAAGCAGCTTGCTTATATAAATTATAGTTGCATTTTTATGGCAAACACACCAGTTTTAGAAGTGGAGGGCAACAGTACACTATACTGTCATTCCTTAAAATCAGTAGCACTTGATGAAGAGGCTTGTCCCTGGAACGTTTGCTGTGATCTCACTTCAATAAAAGAGAAATAAGTTTTTGCAGAAGCATTGTGTGGAGTGTGCCTTTGTAGCTATTTTTCTGAGTCATTCCTTAGAAACACTTTAATTTTTTGGTGTTACTGTTCCTTTAAACACACACTGGCATTCCAGAGCAAATGCAATAGCCCATGTTCAGCATTATTGGGGAATCTGGGCAGAACTGTTAATCCCAGCATCCTTGCATACTAGTGAAGCTTGGGGCGCGGTGCATTGTCTAAAATGCTTTAATAAGGACAATATGATTTCACTTGAATTGCTGGCTTGTTGGCAGAGCATTCTGGGAGTTGTAGTTAAGTAGTTGTTGTGCTGCCACAGCTTGGCTGAATGTGGAGTGAAAAATGCAAGACAATCTGAGACCTTCTGGGCTGTAAGAACAGAGTGTCTGATCCTTTTTACTGTAGCCCTACCGGAACAATCTCTAGTATACAGTTACTTGAAATCTGATGTTCCATTGGGGCAGGGGGGAACAGCTTCTGTCCTGGAACTTGGATGCAATGCTGCCTTACAGAACATATAGCTTTGTCTTATGCTATAATTAGGGATGCCACCTTTTCTGGAAAAAAAATACCAGCCATCCTATATGTTTATATTTTTTCCCTATTTATAACATTGGGAACAACCATCATTTTTACCGTCTAGGCCGGTAAAATACTGGCCAGATGGCAACCCTAACTGTAAGAGCAGGACTACACAACCGATTTGACAGTGATCCGATGCGCTGCGTAAAAGCGCAGGCGTCACGTCGGATGCGACGGAAATAAGGTAAGTAATTCAATTGTTGCATCGTGTCGCGTTGTTGATGCGTCGCAACTGTCGGATGCAGATGTTGCACGATGCGTCTGCATCCGAAAGTCGTGTCGCATCAACAATGCGACACATTCCGACACTGCCATTACTTACCTTGTTTCCGTCGCATCCGACGTGACGCCTGCGATTTTGCACAGCGTGTCGGATAGCTGCAAAATCGCCTGTGTAGTCCTTCCCTAATACTAAAAGAGCAATCCGTTCTTTTTATAAAGACTCACTGGGTCTCATTTATAAACACAGGGCAAATTTGCACCTGGGCAGTAACCAATGACAACCAATGTCCTAGATGCAGCTGCAGGTTGAGCACTGAAAGCAATCATCTGGTTGCCATGGGTTACTGCCCAGTTGCAAATTTGCCCAAGGTGTTTATAAATAACCCCCACTGATTACTGCACTGCTGAAAATGCATTCCTATTCTCCCCATGATTCTGTATACCAGGAGGGTCCTACCTGCAGCCCTTCACATTAAGGGTGCTGGGAGTCTTCGTTTAGCAACAGCTAATGGTCTGTCTGTTTGGTTTTTCCCTGCTGTACTTACCTCCAACAGCAGTCATGTTACACTATCACTAGATAATGAAGGGAAGAGGAATATTTAGGTCCATGACCCATGTTGCAGTTCGGATCACCTGAATCAGCTCTGAGTGCTATCTATGGGACATGTGAAAACTGGGCAGTTTGCATGTAGGGTAGGACAGGGATGCACCGAGGATTCGGCCTTTTTTAGCAGGATTTGGATTCTGCCGAATCCTTCTGCCCGGCAGAAACAAATCCGAGTCGTAATTTGCATATGCAAATTAGGGGCGGGAGGGAAATCGTTTGACTTTTTGTCACAAAACAATGAAGTAAACAATGTTTTCCCCTTCCAACCCCAATTTGCATATGCAAATTAGGATTTGGGTTTGGGCCAGTATTCGACCGAATCTTTCACAAAGGAATCGGGGGTTAGGCCGAAAATAATGGATTCGGTGCATCCCTAGTGTAAGACAACAAACAAGCTTGCTATCAGCTGTGATAGTCTGCTGCGTTTCCCATGGCTGTTTCCCATGGCACAAATCTGGGGACGGTCCTGGGCATTCTGAGAATGTATAACACACCTGCGTGAAAAGGTACCAAATGATTGCACGTGACATATGCCTAAAATTTACTTTATGTGGGTATTGGATGGAGGTGATAAGCAGCTTCACAAATATAGGCAGTCAATTTCATTTGCCAATCACAACCAATCAGCAGTTCATTTTGAAACATCTACTGCAAGCTGCTTGGACCTGATTGGTTGCTATTGTCAACTGCACTTATGTACGCAGTTCTGTACAGCAGAACAGTAAATGAATAGAACAAGCAGGGGCATTATACTAATAAATACAAAGTACATTAAAGTTTAAAGTGAACGTTAACTCAAAGAATAATTGTTTGCCTATTAAAATAAAACATGATTCTAAGCAACTTTTTAATATACGTTTGTTACAAATTTTCTACAGTTTAAAGCAGTATTTGTCTCTTTCTATTCTCTGCCCTGATGGCTCAGACTGTTGAAACAATGTAATATGAGCAGCTGATTAACAGACATGTCTTTGTTTGGGAACTAAAGGTGGCCATAGATGTAACAATTACGATCTTTCCTGCAACCATTAGTTCCATTGTTCGTTATTAATACAAAATTGTTAGAGCTGAATATACAGAGAAATAATAGAATTATACCTGTATCTGATGATTCAGTACAAAACAGTGGCCAATGTTCTGGCCAGCCCAATCAATGAGCCGAACAATATTCAAGTGTTCTGCCGATATTGGTTAGCTCATTTCCCGGCATAAACACACCAAACATTGTACAATTTAGTTCCGTACAATATTATCGGTGCATCTATGGCCACCTTAAAGGAATTGATCAGTATAAAAATAAAAACTGGGTAAATAGAGAGGCTGTTAAAATTAAAAAATGTTTCCAATCTTGTTAGCCAAAAATGTAATGTATAAAGGCTGGAATGACTGGATGTGTAACATAATAGCCAGAACACTACTTCCTGCTTTGCAGCTCTCTTGGTTTCCACTGATTGTTTACCAGGCAGTAACCAATCAGTGACTTGAGGGGGGGCTATATGTGTCATAACTGTTGCTTTTGAATCTGAGCTGCATGCTAAGGATAAATTGCAAACTCACTGAACAGTTATGTCCCATGTGCCCCCCACCCTTCAAGTCGCTCACTAACTCAGAGTTAGAGAGCTGCAAAGCAAGAAGTCATGTTCTGTTATGTTATGGTAGACATCCACTCACTCCAGCCTTTATACATTACATTTTTGGCTACCTAACTATATTAGACACATTTTTTATTTTGCACAGCTTATCTATTTACCCAGTTTTTATTTTTACACTGAAATGTTCCTTTAAGACTATTGCAACATTGTTGAAAAAGGAACACACAAGAATTAAGCAAATGCTTTCAATAGCTATTGTTTTTGTAAACAACTTTAAAAGCACTGAAAATTTTAAATAAATGTATATTGGAAAGTTGCTTAGCATTATGTTTTGTTTTTTATGAGGGTTGACTTGCCCTATTAGAGCTAAGTGTCAAAGAGACAAACAGAAGTAGGCCCCTGCCCAGTAGATCTTACAATCTAAGTAATTTAGCACCTGTGTGATAAATTAGGGTATATTTTCCCTTTATGATACGTTGTCGTAAGATATATTGGGTGCAAGAGACTAGAATTGGAAATTGTTAGCTGGTTGCTTCCCTGTGACTAGTTCATTTAAAAAAGCAGAAAAGAAAAAAAAGAAAGTAGCCTCTGCTGTTTTGCTTTGGGCCGACTAGTAATGTTTTCCCTGCACACTGCCAGCATTTTCCGTGTCTGAACATTGAACCTTAATGAGGATTTTTCCAGAACTTCAAATGGCCCCACCAGATGTGTCATAGTACTTGGGCATGTGCATCTACTTGTTTATCTACCAACTGGGAATCTGCGTCTACAGAAATTGTGGCTTTCTATGTAAATAGTTGGATTTCCCACATGGGGAGTTCTTTATTTAATCTGTGTTAATATCAAACACGTACTTACGGAAGTCTGTTTGCGCTATTGCCTTACCTGGGAGGGAAGAATCTTTTTTACTGCAATTTACTATTATTTTCCCCAGCAGGAATGAGTGAATTTTTCATAGAAAAATAACGTAAAAATATTTGGTGACTTTGTAAAACAGGTTTTTTAAACTTGCCTGGGCATAAGCAACTCTCTTCCTGGGGTTTTCTGGATAAGCGGTGTTTCTGTAATTTTAATAAAACATTATTTGAATAAACCCAATCTGATTGTTTTGCCATTAATAAGGATTAATTATGTCTTAGTTGGGATAAAGTACAAGCTACTTTCTTACTATTGCAGAGAAAATGGAAATCTAAATTTACATTTTTAAAACGGTCGATGATCTTTCCATAATTTGGAGCTTTCTGGAGATGACAGATCTCATACCTGTATAAGCAATTTCGATAACATCTCATGAGTTCCGGCACACTCTCTACTGTATATGGCTTTTTAGCTATCACAGTAGTAGTAGAACCATGAGCCTCAATGTGTCATCCACTAAATGTAAGGGCACATAGGGCATTGGCATGAGTTGGCATGATCTAGGGATTGCAAATCTGTTTTAAGGAACAAAATGTACAAAACAAATACGTCTTTTTAGTTATACTGTGTTCAGGCATAGAGCACAATCCACAGGGTGATCTAGGTTTTGGCAGGACTAGTTCCTTGCAGATGTTGCTTACAGCAGCCGCCAACAGCTGTGGCACATTCGGATGACAAATTCCTGCGTGTAGGGGAAGGCTCATTGTCTGCGTCATTATGAAGAGAGTGAGTAAAGGGAAATAGTGTTTATGGGATCCACAAGGATTCCGTTCAAGCACACCATTACTGTGAAATCCCCTAACATATTTTTCTTCACTTGTACAAATAGCAGAATACCTTGGAATCACTTGCCCTCTTTGGAAAAACAACTTTTTTTTTTTTAGCAAATCTATGCAAATGAATTTAGATGGAGAATCTGTGTGCAGGCTGCTGCCTGTCAGTGGTTATTAGATGCAGATTTTCTGCATTTTTCTGTCTTCCAGCAATAACATATACAATGACTTGTAAAGCGAAATAGCAAAGATTTACATTTTGAACAGATGGAAGCTGTTTGGGTGTAGTCCAAAAACTGGTTACTTGAGATGACCGTGAAGGCTTTCCCTCTGTTCCATGTTGGTAGCGGTGTTAAGTGCAATCCAATGCAGTGTTTAGTATGTTAAAACACCTCATTAGCATTTCTGTCAAGTTTTCCTCAGATTTGTGATTGTAATAAGTCAACAATAGGTTTAATGTTCTGTCCAATGCATAATTATAGGGCAGATTTATTTTAGAATAAAGCTACACTGCAGTCTATTTTGTGATTTATCCAAAAATAATTCTGACTGTAGGAAAAGTGACCTTTTTTTTGAGCAGATGAGCACCTTTCTGTTGAATGAGTGATAGTGTTCAGGGCTGCTCTGCAGTAACACTGCACACTATCCCTCTATTCAACTCTTTAGTCCCCCGTGCAATATCCTGCAGGGAAAAATTATTCTTACAGGTTTTCTTCACTTCATTGTAACATATTATCTATTTTATCTCAAGCTGTCATTTCGGGTGGTTCCACTTATAAAAATGTAAAGAAAGCTAGGACCGTAGATAGTTAAAGGGACACTGTCATGGGAAAACGTGTTTTTAACAAAATGCATCAGTTAATAGTGTTGCTCCAGCAGACTTCTGCACTGAAATCTGTTTTAAAAAGAGCAAACATATTTTTTATATCTCTGACATGGGGCTAGACATATTGTTTATGTCCCAGGTGCCCCCAGTAATGTGACTTGTGTTCTGATAAACTTCAGTCACTCTTTACTGCTGCACTGCAAGTTGGAGTGATATCACCCCCTCCTCCTCTCAACTGAACAATTGGAAGGTAACACAATAACAGCTCTCTGTTGAATATAAAAACAGCACTCAGTAGTAAAAATCCATGTCCCACTGCGACTCTTTCAGTTACATTGAGTAGGAGAAACAATGGCCTACCTGAAAGCAGTTCCATCTCAAACTGCTGGGTCTTTCTGAAAGCACATGACCAGGTAAAATGACCTGAGATGGCTGCCTACACACCAATATTACAACTAAAAAAATATTCTTGTAGGATTATGAATGACATTTTACATGGTAGAAGTGAATTATTTGCAGTGTAAACAGTGTAATTTAGAAATAAAATTGACACCATAAAAATCATAGCAGAATCCCTTGAAGATCCGCTGTAGTGAATTTTTTGTAGCCCACCATCAACTGCTAAAATTGTCTGGTAACCCAAAAATCATAAAAAAAATATTTTACCTGCAAGGAACGTGTAAGGTGGGCTGTCATGTAGTCTGTATGTACATTTTTTTTAAATTTACAATTTTGAATAATTTTGAATGCCCTTGGAACTGGGGCAGAATCCCATTCCCGTTTACTCTTGCCCTTGTTTGAATGGCTATTCTATTTCCCTAAGTGGATTTAGTATTTTCACCATCAGCTGCTGAGGTGCAGGACAAAGTCAGTTTAATGCATGGGCAGCACCATTCCAACAGGATGGGGGGGGCATAGGCCTATTCTAAATGACACTTTTATAGATTTCAAGCCTAAAAAGGACCCAAAAGTCTTTTTGGGTGATTGTAACACTGAACTGCTTTCTTTTGTTCAATTGGCTGGCTGGAAATACAGTTGATGACTCCTCACAACACATTTTCAGATCATAGATAGTTCCATAGCCTAATTATTCTAGGAGTCAACATTGGCTGACACAAATAAGTTAAAGGAACAGTGACACCTAAAAATGAAAGTAAATAAAATAAAAAAAAGTAAATAAAATATAATGTAGTGTCACTCTGTATTGGTAAAATTGGCGTTTTGCTTCAGAAACACTACTATAGTTCATATAAACAAGCTGCTGTGTAGCAATGGTGGAAATTGAAAAAAGGCTATATGGCACAGGTTAAATAGTAGGTAACAGATAACACCATTATGTTCTACTACAAAGCTTATCTGCTATCTGCTGTGTAACCTGAAGCTTTTCTCCTTTGAATGGCTGCCCCCATTGCTACACAGCAGCTTATTTATATAACCTATAGTAGTGTTTCTGAAGCAAATACACCAGTTTTACCAGTGCAGGGCAACATATTACTGTACTTATTTTGCTACAGTTTTGTGAAGTATTTATTGATTATCAGAATTGTAAAACTGAATTCTATAAACCCCTGCAACATTGTGTTGCATCTGTCTAATGTCTTTCATGCCCTCCCTTAAAACTGCTGTTGCAGTTGTGATCATATACCTTGCTCTGTGTCACTAAAACCCTGGTGTTTGTGCCTTTTCATTCTCTGCTTATGCGCAGTGACAAGAGTTAGACACTAAAATAGGGCTGAAAACCCATGCTGAGAGATAATTGAGTGCTAAGCAGAAATGATTGATGGCCTTTCTACGTTAGAAACCCATAAAAATATGATACAGTATTGGCTTTTTATAGATGTCTCCGCTATATCCGACCACAATCTATGGTGGATCTTTACAATCCTATGTGTGTAAGGAGATTCTCCTACGCCTGCTGGAATGGAACTGCGTATACACTTAAGGACATGGGTGAAAAGGGGCATTCTATTTCAAGTTGATGGTTTTCCTGAATTAAGGTGGCCATACATGGGCCGATAAAAGTTGCCGCCAGACGGCAGTTTATTGGCCCACGTATGGGGCCCCCCCGAAGGGCTTCCCCGATCGAGATCTGGCCGAAAGTCGGCCAGATCTCGATCGGATGGGACAAAAAATCCCGTTGGATCGCGGCCGCATATGTTCCTTGATGCGGTCCCGTGATCCGACTGCCCGTTCCCTCAAGGTGGGCATATTGGAGAGAGATCCGCTCGTTTGGCGACATCGCCAAACGAGCGGATCTCTCCGTGTATGGCCACCTTTACTGTTTGGAATGTCTTGCAGGCATACCGAGAGCAACTGAGAGCAAGCCTAATACCTTTTTGTATTGAGATGTAGTGGCTCATATAATGTGTGTGTGTGTGTGTGTGTGTGTGTGTGTGTGTGTGTGTGTATATATATATATATATATATATATATATATATATATATATATATATATATATTAGTCATGGGAGGGCCCACTATTTTAGTATTGACTCTACCAGGGATGTCCTTCTGCAGACTGACCTACCTTATGAATACAACTAAACCTGTCCATTGCAGTAGGGGCAAGGCAGTTTCATGATGCCAGTGAGGCAGGGGAGTCTGGCAGCCACTCATTATACAGGAGACCGATTCATACACCCAACCTGTTTGACTTTCATTATTTTTACACAAACAAAGAAGCACGTCTTTGGTGTGCTAGGACATACATCAGTGCGCACTGTATCCTTTCATTATCACTGGAGCTTGAAGGATTCCGCCAGCTTCTAAATAGACACAAGGAAAACACTACATTGGTGTTTCTTCTTCCATCTTTGTATGAACTTTTTTCACCCTTGATGTACGTAGGTGATTGCACAAAAAAAATGCCTCCAATGTACACGTATGTTTCCAAGATCACCACCCAAAATTTGTACAAATGGGACACTAGAAAGTGATCTTCAGTACTGGCCACTTTTGCTAGTAATCGGCTGTTGCAATGTGTTGTATTCATGACAATCCTCGCTCCACAATGAAGGTCTCATTTTACTGCTTCTAGTTCTGTTTAATGGACTACCGGTCTGGGGAGTGTGGGGGACAGCAGGTTGCTGGCAATATTATAAACCTTTCCCATTATTGGAACAAAAAAAATCATGTCACTATCATCTGATCAGAAATACATTTTTATAGCAGTTTTACATTATTATTATTATGGTATTTCATATAGGGGTTTGAGCTGTTCCAAGCAGTTCCTGCGTTATTCTGTCTATCCATTCCTGGCCATACTGTTTATTGCTGCGATATAAGCAGTTACCAATTTCAAATGGAAAAACCACTTTTGGTAGACACAAGGCTGCAGCTGAGCTACTTCCACAGACAACTTTCATTTTATAAGATGACCACTTATTTGTTGATTAATTCGATCTTGTAGTTCAAGAGAAGAGCCTCTTATCTCCTAGTCCCAGTGGCAAATGAAGTGGTAAGGGTGCTTCACTGAGGTGTAGTTGATTTTTAATTTTGTTTTACTTCACATTGAATTTTTGGAAATGATTTGCTTGTTGTAACTTTGTAACAGAGTTCAGCTGCAGCTTCCATGCAGCCTTTTACTTTGCTACATGGTGGTGGTAGGCATGTGTTGTATCCATATCACCATACTCCAGCATTCTCTACTGAAGCTCATTTATCAACATTAGGCAAATTTGCCCATGGGCAGTTTCCTATAGCAACCAATCAGCAAATAGCTTTTTAAAGCCAGCTGCAAGAAGAGCAATGAATGCAGCAATTTGATTGTTTGCCATGGGATACTGCCCATGGGCAAGTGTGCCCAGTGTTGATAAATGACGCCCATTCAATCTTGCACGCGCACACACAATCACTACGGATGTCATGTCACATGACTCTTCAAGAGCGGCTATAGGCGGTGATAAGGGGAGAGAATGGAGTGACAGCCACCAGAACATGTTTCTGAGCCGCAATCATGCCTACAGTATGTGGCTGGAGTTATTCATGGGGATTTCCCATATTTTGTCAATACAAAAGTACGTCATGGCATTTAAAATTCTCATTGAGTGCAAGCAGAGGTTATCAGACATCTTGGGTTTTAATTGTCCAACATTAGTTTAAGACCCCTTATGCCATACTGCTCTAGTTCCATGACTATCCAAGGATACAAATTAACACAAATGTCACCGTACAGACTGCTCCCCCACAACCATTGCTTTGGGTCTTCATGGTGGGGCAGGCCCAGGCCCGGACTGGCAATCTGTGGGTTCTGGCAAATGCCAGAGTGGCTGCTGTAATTTGCCATAGAGAGTCACTGTATATTGTGCTGGTGGGAGGCTGTTTGGGCTGCTGTGTGGCCTGTTTGGGCCTCTGTGTATCTGAAATGCCAGGGCCTATTTTGAATCTCAGTCCAGGCCTGGGCAGTTTGGGAAGCTCTTGCCTAAGGGAAATTCTGGCAACTCCATCATGTAATTTAAATGGAATGTCAACACAAAAAAAATATATATTTTTATAATTCTAAGCAACTTGTGCAATGTATATTCATTATACATTTTATATAGTTTTTAAGGTATTTGCATATTTAAAGCTATTGAAACCAGTGTCTGTCACTGTCTGTTCTCTGCACTGGTGGCTCAGACTGTTGAAACAATGTAAGCCAAGCAGCTGATTAATAGACCTGTATTTGCTTTTAAAAAACAAAAGGAGAAACCCATAGTTCGGCAAATGCCGCTTTTAACCATATTTTTTACCAATAACTTTAAAAGCACTGTGCATTTTTAATAAATATATATTGTAAAGTTGCTTAGAATTATGTTTTTATTAGGCATGTTTATTTTGAGGTTGACTTGCTCTTTAACATTGCAAAGAAATCAGTAGCCGTATTTTGTAGCTGTTTCTTTAGCCTTTTCTTGAAGCCTCACAACCTTCTGCAGCTTTAAAATAGAATGCACTTCAGTGATATAGTTCAAGCTGTTTATTGCTATAGCACATTGCATAAACACTCTACAAATACAAGGCAAATCAAACACTGTTAGTGTATTGATATATTACGTTTGTCCCTATGTATTAACACCATTATTACATTGTGTTTTGCCGTCTGCACCATTCTGGTTAATAACACATTGCCTTCTGATTGGTTGCATGAAAAAGGCGTTCCCATATCTCGGGGGAACAAACACTTTTCCTCCTGCATCTCTAAAATGCCATCTGGGCAGCCCACCTCTCTTGTTGATGTATGATTAATGCAAGCGATTTCAAATCTTCTTTAGGCAGTGGCTTGAATCCCAGAAAGTTGCTGGCAAAGCAGTCCATAATAATAACCACCAGCACATTCCAAAAAAGCAGCAGCCCTGGGCCATATTCCAAGAATCCAACGCAAACATGCCATAAAGTTGAATTAATTACGCATGTGTGTGGATCTGCTTAACTCAACTCAGAAAGAAATCCAAAAATAGAATTTAACAATAGGAAAAGTGCATAACCTCTTTTTGTTTGTATTTTCACAATTAGAAAAAAAACCCCATCATTTAAAGACAGGAATTCATTGTGTTCTTGGCTTAACATTATTGCAGTTAAAATCCAAGACCATATTGCACCTGCTGTCTGTCACAGGACCTGTGCATGAGCAAGTTATCCATTTTACATCTGTCAATTACATTCTGGAAGGTATCATCATGAGACAAGACAAAAACAATAAATCAACTTGTTTTCTGCTTGGATTTCAGTCACTTTATTTCAAGTAAATCACCTAGCTGTTATCTCAGCATACGTGGGAAATTTAAAATGCACAAAAGCACGGTTTAAGCCAATTTTATACGTCGAATATGTTCATTTTTATGTTATTGTATTCATTTGCCTTGCATATGTACCGGTTTAGATAGTATGGGCAGAATCATTATTTGAATTCAAACAGTTGTATTGTTCTGAAACTGTTACAAAGTAAATGGAAGGGGTTGCCATAACTGTTACTTCTCATTCTCCTGATATGATAGTTATTATTATTTTAAGTTGTTTTCATGTCTTTTAGACGTTATGCTTGAAATCCATGTACTGCTTTAAAGGAGTAGGTAAAATGTTAGAAAATGTCCTATTATAAGAAACCTTTCAGATGTTCTTTATTTCTATGTATTTTTTTTATTCTTTGCTACTGCCTTCTGCCTTTTTCAGTTCTTAAAGGGGTAGTTCACCTTTAAGGAAACTTTTAGTATGTTATAGAATGGGCAAAACCCTTAAATAATAAAAAATTAAAACCAATTGCAAATTGTCTCAGAATATCCCTATCTCTCTACATCCTACTAAAAGTTATCTCAAAGGTGAACAACCCCTTTAAAATGGTAGGCAAAAAAACTATTGCTTTTAGCAGACTGAAAATATGCAATTTTCCAAAAGACAGGCATGCACTCCACAAACTCCTGTACAGTGATTAATGTTAAAACAGCTTTATTTCACTTAGTACATATCCTGACGCGTTTCGTGTGCTCCCACGCATAAAGCTGTTTTAACCTTGCTGCAAGTTCGGGCCTTGCACCCAGACAGTTCCGTACTGAGAATTAAAATAGGCCCTGGCATTTCAGCTACACCGAGGCCCATTCAGCCCCACCAGCCCACTAAATAGTGACTGTCTATGGCACCTTATAGCAGTCCCTCTGGCATTTTCCAGAACACACAGATTGCCAGTCTGGGCCTGCACCCAGACATCAACCCGGAGCGGTGAGTGACTCGCAATACGTTGTTTGGTCGGAAGGTGATCTCCAGTGAGAGGTTCGGGACTTTACCACCCGAACCTACCTATGAACAGGGCGAGCGCAAATTAAGACGTGTAAAAAACTGTTGATGAATATTTGCATCTGAAGCTTTTTTCTCCGTCGAGAGGATTAGGAAGACTGAAAATATGGTCAAAAAAAATTACAGAAAGATCCCAGGTCCCAAGCATTCTGGATAATCGATCATATACCCATACCATCTTTTGTCATATATAGAATTAATAATGTTCCCCTTGTTGTGCCAGTTTTAACCAATGGCATCACTTAGCACCATTTATAAAGATATATTTTATAATTTAAGCATGGCTTTTGTGCTAGGCGTATATGTTGTGTTTTTGGCTTTCATGTATGTATTCTATATGAATATATAGTGTCAGCAATGTATTAATCCCTTTACATGTAGTGGTACAATTAAAGGGGAAGAAACATAATGTGTGAGAAGCAGACTGTTGACGTCCAACATTCCAGTGCCTTTTGAAGAATTTGTTGACCATCACCTAAGAATCAAGTGGAATACTACCAAAAATGTAAAAGTAGTGAAATGATCTGCTAAAGAAGGGTTATAGTAACCAGAGTATTGTACGGAGCTTTAAATCATCTGGTCTCTTATGTATGCTCCATTGCGTGTATTGGATGCAGAGATTTTTTTTCTTAGAGTTATGCCTAAATATTTTGTAAAAAAAATATAATTCAGCTCAGCTGTGTAAACAGACTTTCCTTCTTTTTATGGATGCCTTTTAGTTTTTTTTTTTTCAAAACTCCAGTCTCATTAAGTAAAAACAAAGCCGTTTTGCATTCCAGTAAGCAGAATGCAATGGTCCCTATCAAGGCAGTTCTGTTTTCCCAGCTTTCAGAAAAAAGGCACTTCATTTGAGATAATTCAGAGGTATTTCAGGGTGCCATTTTTGAGGCAACAAATGACTGAGAACCTTGTGTTTCTTATAGCAATTTTCCTAAAACCTGCTGGCTCTTCTTGTTGCTTAAGCTATAGGCACACAGACTGATGGATCTGGCTGTTGTCAGCCTGCATATTTTTGCAGGCTAGCAGAAGCAGGTCTGGTCAATGCCAGTTTGAATGGTCCTTCTATCATAAGTATTCTTTAGACATGTTGGCACAAGCACCATATTTATGATCACCTTGACTGCAAAGGCCCTAACCATGATGGTTGTCCTCACACCTGTACCATAGAAGCTAAGAGAAGCCCATGAGCATATATAATTAGATGTTTTGCTTCTGAAAAATTGCCATATGCCATATGAGGGAAATTCTACAAACCTACATACAGTAAATGGGTAGATAGAAGTTGTAAGATTAGAAAGTGGTGGTTACACAGGGTCTATATATCTTTGGGGGCGTAGGGAGGAAACACTGTATCACATTTTGCACTGAGACATGTGGGTTTCAAACTGGTTCCCTGGTTGGCTACCATTGTCATTTTAAAGTCTGCTTCTTTGAGAAATATGCCAGCATCTACTTAGTGTATAAATATTTAGAGAAGTAGTGATTTGCACAAGCAATAGGCTGTGCCTTTGTAGTTAAATTGATACATCTTGCATATTCCCTTCAATAAATGGACCATATAAGGGTTGAAAACTCATGGATTATTTCATTGCCACAGTCCTCTCAGGGAGAAGTGATCAAAAATGCCTCTCTCCACAGACTTCCCATGAATTCGTTTGGGAAATGTTGTTGCTATGACAGACACTACTTCTCCCAGTAGGATGGTATCTCTTGGGAATGCAGCGACTGTAAAGCAGAAGGCACCAAGACAGACCTCTCCATCACCACAATTCTCCCAGACAGGACTAAAGTGATAACAATTGCCCATATGGCATTAGCCTAGTAGGTTATATTTCAACATCTAGAACACATAAACTCATATGGTGCTGCAACCCTGTGATACCATTCCTGATACCCAGGGAATATTCCCTACACAATGCTTCTACCATTTTGGTTGTTCTTTCCAATGATCCTCAGTGCCACCCCCTGTGCAGGTGCATCCGCAGTACAGAAAATATTCAGCTATTTCTGTTCATGAGGAAACCACCATTCATGCATCCATTGGCAAAAACAACTAAACTGGCAGCAGCACTCGCTGCAAAACCTTCCTCTAGCCAAGCCTCCTTATCTTTCTCACTGTCAGACCTAGAGGACATAGAGCATTTGGAAGCAGCTTGAGCACCATCAAAACATCAAAAAGTGTCCCATAGTACTTCACTGTTAAATTGGCTACTGGCATTCCAACCCCAGTATATCATTTTGTCTTGGGTCATACTTGCTTTGATCCTGACTAGATCTAGACTATCCGCCATAAAACAAAACAGAGCTTCCGTTGTCTGCTAGAAAGCCAAAAATGTATAGCAAGCCTTAAAATGTCAATAACACGTTGAGTAAGAAAGCATATTTTTCCAGAACTACTGCACTGTAGTTCTGAACTTTTTATTCTGAAGCCAGGTTTTCCTTTAACTTTTTGTTCCCAGGGACTTTAATTCTCCCTGAGGGCACACAGCTGGCTGATGAGTGTACTGTCAGTGATCCAACAACATTACAGGCACTGGGAGGTTGTCACAGCACCCATGTAGTATACTGTATCTTCTTCTGTTCTTCCTATTCTATATGTAGTTAGTTAGATTAAAATATATCTACTGCAGTAAAAAAATTCTCAGAAATTTACTGTACATAAATCTTTAAAATAGATAAATCTAACAACATGCCATTAATTCAGAAGCCATAGAGTAGGGCACTTTGGAATGCAGGTTTGGAGTTTGCCTGTTGTGGGGCTTACACTGCCCAATGAACAAAGCCTATAAACCCTAAGTAGAATTAAAATGGAAACTTTGTTACTACGATGAGGCAATGATATACTTCCCAACCATGTCAGCGTTTCCTATTGACGTAGCTAGAATATTATCTGTATTGATTATTACGACTAATGCATAACCGCTTAACCATATGCAATATGGGGAGTAATTGCAAACTAAGTGTATTATGGATTTTTCTGAACGCTCGACTAAACTAATGACCCATGAACTACACAATGGAACAAGAAACGTGAACTCTAATCACACATGGCAAAACATACAATGAAGATGACTGGCAATTTGCAGGTTGCAGAGACGTCTGTTTTGCTACAGCAGATGTGTCCAGTCTTAAAGTGAGAATGCAAGTATAAATCACTCCCAGTGATTGTAATCACTTACATTATACCTCAGTCCAGTGCTCCTGTTAGCAGAAAACTTGCCCCACCCAGTCGGTCCAGCTCCGGGGTCGGTCCAGCTCCTCCATCACTAGTGCCTAGTTTTTGGCACCCCACCCCACAGTGATTTATACTTTCCTTCTCCTTTAACAATCCAATGGCTGTCAAAGATAGGAAATCCTGGTTCAGCACAATCTTCAAATTACATGAAAGTCATCTCCTTTTTTTTTTTTTTTTTTTTTAATGAAATCCTTTTTTCTATAATAATAAAACAGTACATTGTAGTTGATGGTAAATAAGCTATACACACCTCTATTGGTGGCAAAACAATCCTATTGTGTTTAATTGTAAACTTAAAGGTGACATTTTGTGTGAAAAACAAGAATGTACCTGTGCATTATACTCCTCTAAATATAGGACTGTGCTTAAAAAAAAAAGTAGTGTTTCTGGCTGATTAATTGAACATTTCTGGAAAACCCCTACTAACTCCGCACATCTTTCTCTTCTACCTGCCCCTGCCCCTGCCCCCTTTCCAAGGCTGTACAGAGGAGCCAGCAGCACTCGGCATACTGCGCTGTAGCATTTGAACCAATCAGCAGCTTGGCTAACCTGATAGGGAACTGAAGCCTTTGATTGGCTGTCCCTCCTCCTACTCTGTTTCTGGCAGGGACCGTTAGGACATGCCCACCTTTCATTTGAACTCCATAGCAGATCTAAAGGCTCCAATAAAGGGGTCATTTTTGAAGATAATATTAATTTTTAGCCCCCAAATAAAACCAGGACTATGTATTGTTCATTATTGCCAACAAAATTTTTTTTTTTTAAACATATCCTAGACATCTCTTTATGTTATGGCGATCCAAGTTACGGCAAGGTACCGTCTCCAGAAATACACAGGACAGATCCTATAGAGTTGTTTACTTTGTGATGGCCACATTGCTGTTTTTAACTACAGACCTGTTCTGGCTTAGAGTGATGGTGTTTACAGGTAGCACTTGTGTCAAAAACTATATGTAAACAGACATGTTCAGTTGCCCATAGCAAACATTATGATGTTTGCACAAATTTAAATGCTACATGCTGATTGGTTGATATGGGTTACTGCACCAGGGCAAACAGTGTATTTTATTACAGAACCCCATATAAGAGGGGTTTTGGGGGGATTCGTGTGCATAATATTGCTTTGCATCCATAGAACACGTTACATTATATATCAGCTGTGCAAGCGCCTATTCTATGTTGAGAGACATGTATGTATTTCACTGTCGGTAAGAACACTCCTGTGACATAGACCCAACTGACATTCCTATGCTTTTGTGTTTCTATCAAAATTGGAGCTAGATGGTGAGTGCTTTTGCAATTTACATTAATTTTCTATTTTTAGTGGTTTCTGCGATATGTAAAGTTTCGACTGCTTATACAAGGCTTGCAGTTCTCTTTCAGAGTGAAAGTATCCATGCCACAAGGGTTAACTGTCTCTGCAGGCAGCATATAGAAAGTTATGCTGCCTGCAGAGACAGTTAACCCTTGTGGCTCTAAAAAAGAGCTGTGAGCCTGGGATTAGTAGTCTAAAACTGCTAACACCTCCACTGAAAATAGAAAATTAATGTGTATTCCAAAAAGTGCTCAGGGAAACATTAAGTGTAAATTTACATTAACTTTCTGTTTAGAGCCCCTTTAAACTGTGCATTATTGGCACATTTTAAAACCAAAAAGAAGGCTAGGATATCACTGTTAGGCAATGGCACCTAAAGGGTTGGATTATGTCTAGGGTTGTGGAGACACAAGAGTTAGGAATGTTGAAACTGTTGTTGAACTACAACTCCCATGATACCCTGGAAGCTTCCAGCTGTTGGTGGGGTGCATTCCAAGAGCTGGAGGCCTGCCTGTTGTATACCCTTACTAATACAGGAACTGTTTCCCACCATATGTCCTATTAAATTAGATCTACCCCCAGGGTTGCCAGGTTGGCCATTTTCAAGCCAAATTGGGCTACTAATTTAAAGCCCAGGCGGGTTTTGAAAGTACTAACTAGCCAAGGTACGGATTTGGACAACTTTTTGGGCCTCTGGTTTGTACTTTGGAATGCGAGCCAATTACGGCGTGCAATGCATGGCATTTAATCCATATTTATGAGTGTGTTATATTGTATAGTAAATTAATTGAATACCAGCCAAAGTTTTTTCTTGTCCTAATGTGCCAAGCCTGTGTCCCAATGCATGTTGGGTAATGTCGTTTGTGGTTAACAATTTGCCAGCTGCCAAGTTTAATGTAAGACTACAATACCCAACACGCAAAGGGAATGAGTTGTGCAGAAGTCAGGAGTTACCAGATTTTGGGCTCTGTAGCCCAGTCTCCCATTAATCCCAAAGTTATTAATAGGGAAAAATGATAAATATATAGGAAGGCTGGTATTTTTTTCCGGAAAAGGTGTCAACGCTACTCCTGGGCCCCCCCTCTGTAATTACGCCACTGATGACTGGCAAATCTGTCCCATTTTGTGTCATGGAAAAATCTGCGAAACCATGAAAATTTGAAAAAGTAGTATTTTCAATATATTCATTTATTTTTTAGACTTTTTTTTTTTTCACTGCACCTATTGTGCTATTTTTTGGGCTACTTTTGAAGTGCCTCTTGGCTAGTTTTGGGCTGGTTTTGAAGTGCCTTTGGGCTGGTTTTGTAGCTGACTTTGGTTGGATTTGAAAATTAGACCTGGCAACCCTGCCCCCACTCCCCTTCACGCTGATGCTAATTAAATCTATCCCTTATTATGACTGGTCGCGTGCAGCTTAGTTTGAGGGAAACCTTGTTAGTCACGAGACATTAGTTGATATAATAACACGAGGACTGTACAGTAGATTACATGAAGACTTATGGGCTTTACTAATAAGTTACAAAAGAGGGGCGCCCGGCCTAGCCCATTGCACTCCTGACCTGGGGGAGTATGGCTGAATATAAACAGTGCGAGTCACAGGGTATGTAGCCTTAGGAATAAACCATTGCATCATAGACACACCCAGTACAGGGAGAGACCTGGCCGCCACCTTTCCACAACTGAAGCGCTCGTGGAATCCTGTCAGCGGTAGATATGTAGAGAATCCCCGGGAAACCTCGTACCCTGGGCTATATCCGACTACTGGTGACGTTCATGCGCCGTGTTCCCCCACCCCCCTTGTCTGCAGACTACTATTTCAGGGTCGGAGCTATTTTTAGAGCGTGGGGCCCTATTAATAGATCAAACAATGTTGCCTGCGTCATAGGAAACAGCCTGCGTCACGCAGATACATTCCAGGAGCACGCTGCCCGTCTGCTACCGGAAAAGCCACGCCCCCCGTGTCCTTCTATGGGGGAACGAGCAGGATCACCCTCGTGCGTCACACACCCCCTCTGACAGGACCCCGCCCATGTGCGTCACGGAGGCTTTAATAACATGTAGATGCAGGACTGAATCCCAGTGAGCTTTGGAGAGAGCGAGTGCAGCACAGTAACCCATTCTACACCGCGCAACACGCTGACCCCAGCGGACAGCCCGTACAAGGGATTTACAGCTGGGAGATCTGGTATGTGCAGGGGTTAATAGCCGTCTAGATCATTCCCTTGGGAGGGAGACATGCATGCAAGGGAAAGGTAATACTTTGCACATTCTATTTGCTTATGGCTCTTTGCATAGACTCTGTGTCGGCGGCAGTGATCGGCCGAGCGTGATCATTGTACTGTACCATTTAATAAGCGCCCATCAGCTGCTGCACAATTATTTCTCTTTCCCCATTGAAATGGTTGTGGATGTGATTGTGCTTGTGAGGAGCCTCTGTGCGTTGGGAAGGGTCGATGTTGTACAGCAACAGGTGCACAGACTCTCTCTGTTTTCTACTTGTCTTTATATAGCGGAGACCCTACTGTCCTCATAGAAATGCAGCAAGCTCACCTCTGCATACACACTGTCTCTTATAGATAATCACTGTCTGTTTAATAAGTCATGTATTAGTGCCTCTGGCTGAAGGCAGCCATGTATCCTATACACATTAATATCCAGTAGCTGATATCAGGGGTGTAACTATAGAAGAAGCAGACTTTGCAGCTGCAGGGGGTATAGGGGGCCCTCCTGGCTCTAATTCATATACAATTTCAATAAATATTGGTAACACAGGGCAACCTCTGGGTCTGTTGGGGCCCCTAAAATTAATTTGCTGTGGGGCCAAGTAACATCTAGTTATGCCACTGGCTGCATTTGTGGTCTTTTATGAAATGTTTTTCTTTGTACAACCTTGGACCATACATTAATATTATTTTACTCTTTGTTGTTCAAAGAAGTTGCTTCCATCTTATTGGACCCAGCAGTCTTTTCACCATGAAGTATTTATAGATACATATATATATCGAGAATATATGTATATAAGGATGTTCATACTAAGAAGTCAAGAAGTATAGGGATCTAACTTCGCATTCTTTTTTTTTTTCTTCTTACTGTAAATGAGAAACTCTGATACATTAAAGGGAGAGTTGACATTTCTGGGACAAATGGGCTGCAGTGCTTTTGTGTTCTTGTGCAAAGTGCTTTCTTGGCTCTCTGCAGTCTCCTATCTCCACGTACTGGTTGCAATTCCCATGGGGGAAGTCTCTAACCTATAAGGCTTCTAAAACAGTCTTGTGTTGGATCAATATGGCCTTTGTCGGTAGCTAAACAACAAATGCGCAGGCCTCTCTCTAGTGCACCTCACAGGGGGAAACGAGTGTTGACCAGGCATTGGAAACACAGTTTTCAGCTGTAGATAAAAGCATTCTTTCTTTTTTTTTTTTTTTTTTGGCTTTAGCAACCACCCATTCCAAATACTCCTTTTAGAAAACCTATAGATTACTGCACTGAATATAGTTTTGCTTCTAATTACTTTCTGACCTGCAGTCTTTACTTCAATTAAAGGCTTCTGAGTGTAGCCGACCATGACTCTTTGGGCAAGAGCAGTTTGCTGTATTATAGGAATCACTTGACTTCCATGACACAAGTCAGTACAGATAATCATGGGAAGCTGAGCTGTCAATCGACACCCTACTTATTGGAGTGACATTCTGGCATGGGGTGTGACTTCAAGAAGCTGGATGGCAAGTTTCAGCTTTTCTACCCAAGAGATTTTAGAACTGCAGTTTTCACAAGATAGTGTTTTTTTTAACCTTTTGTTTTGAAACCAATCTCTGCCTGTTCCTTGGTAATTAAATCTAAGATTCAGAGACCTTCTGAAAATTAGATTTTTTTTTTTCTCCACCTATGTTAATCAAGGTAAAATGCACTAGTGTAGGAGAAAGGCTTGACAAATTCACTTATTTTGTTTCAAAGCTAAATATTTCTTACACAATGGTGACAGCAAGCCATTCAAAGTAAAGTCATCCTCCTTTTCTTTATTGGAAAAATTAATAGGATGAAGTTTGCACCTTTGGAAAAAGTATCATACATTAACCATTTTGTGTTAGAGGCTCTGATGTATAATCCACATTTTAAAAATAATGTTTTAAGGCAGAATTCGATGAAAGCAGTAGCGTTACAAGGAGTTACTGGGTCCCAAATATGTGGGAACAAATAATTTCTCATAAAGCTATTCTATTCTTTTCTCCTTACTTGTATATGAGTGATACATGAAACCTCTCCAAGAGCAGAAGTTGCGTATAATTGTGGTTTTTACAAATGCATCTCTTGTATAGAGCCTACGTGAGATACCTGCATAGAATATCTCTCTAGTCTGCAATATATAGTCTCATATTCACATATAAACAACTCTGCTTTTTTTAATATAGCAGTAATTGTTGGGATTGTCATGGTACATTTTTTTAGAATCTCAAATATTTTTGGGTTGGGGATGCAGTAAATCCTTGTGTACAATTCTTATATCTCTACCTACTTGTGTTTAATTTGGTTTCTCTCTTGCCCAAAAAAATGACTTTGTGCCCTGGTTCTGTTTCAGAAATGCCCTGTATTCAAGCTCAGTATGGAAGTCTGTCTCAATGTGCAGGTCCCTGTGACAACTATGTACCAGACATCTTAAATTCTGAGTTTGGCAAATTCACCATGGACCTTGTTAACAGTGAAATTGCAGCATCCACCTCGTTGCCCAGTTTTAGCACTTTCATGGACGGATACACCGGAGAATTTGACGCCTTTCTTTACCAGATCCCTTCATCAAATCAGCAGTCCTCTCTGAAAGTGGAGGAGTTCCAGGTTTTCGGCTGCTACCCAGGCTCCTTCACAAACCAAGTGGACGAAACCATGTCGTCGAGTGGATCAGACTATTATGGTAGTCCCTGCTCTATCCCATCTCCTTCAACCCCAGGGTTCCAGAACCCTCAGCTGCCCACTTGGGAGTGTTCATATGGTGCATACTCACCAAATCAGAACTATGACAACATGCGGCATTGGACTGAGCAACAGAAAAACAGTATTTCACAGCAGACTTTCTTTTCCTTTGGCACTCCAGCTCACAGCCCAAACATGGCTGCCAATCCCTTGAAGATGGCTCCTGCAACACACAGACTTGATCAGCAAATTGTGGATGCTGATGTTTTTGCTCTGGCACATAACTCTTCATCGGGATTTCCTGCTATTCCTCTTGGTCAGGCACATGGGGTACTTGACAGCTCAGTTTTACTGGACAGTCCTTTATCCCCTTCAAAAACACTGAGTCCCAGTTCTAATGAGGGACGCTGTGCTGTATGTGGGGATAATGCTTCCTGTCAACATTACGGTGTACGGACCTGTGAAGGATGTAAAGGATTTTTTAAGGTAAGCTCCAAGCTAGCACTCGGTTTGTAACTGTTCTCTTGGCTTCATGATTTATATTAAGCTTTGCTTGCTTCACCTGTTGGTCTCCCAGGCTGCTGGTTGGCTCCAGACTTGGCAAGTAGCTCTGGCACCTAAATTTGACTGTGTGCCATCCAGTCTTTTCTCTTTAGCTGATTTGCGTTCTTTGGGATGAGGAAAAAGGGCTCGTCCCAAAACCATTCGTGGTGTTAAACAGGAGCAGCTGTCCTTCCCCGTTTACAGTTTCTTGGCCCAGTCGTACAGTACTTGATCATCTCTGCTGCCTTTTCCTAGAGTCAACTGAAAGGATCGAGCAGGAGCAAAGTGGGGAGAAGGAACCCAACACCAATTAAAAAACGGCTAGGGGTCCAAAAGTTTCCATTAGGCAGCATGTACTGGAACGGTGTGAAATAAGCTGCAACCTTAACCCCTTCCTTAGGGGAAAAAGAAAGAATCACATTACCTTGTAAAACACACGCTTTGATGTGCCATGATGCCCAGCGAGCCTGTTTTGCATATGTTTCGGGGACAGGTTGTTAGATATTTAGCCAGCTCACATTATTAATGTGCTGACATTTTTGAGTTGTTTTATTTTGTTATGCTGCTTTCAGAATGTTAGTTGCATGTTGACGAAAACTAATACCCGAAATGTAAAATAGTATTTTTTGCATCTATATATATATTAGATTACTTAGTTAAATGTAAAAAATATCACACACACGTTCATTTTGACTTCTAATGTAAAGAATCGAAGTCTGTATGAATTGGAATACGTTGAAATAATTAGGACAGAGTGTTATCCTAAGCCTCTCCGTTTTAAAAACTGAGAAATAAGGACACCCTCCTCAGGAGATAAAAGGACACCCTCCTCAGATACCATGCCATGGTTGGGGCTGCACACCTGAGAATCTGTTAAGTTACCAAGGCACAGAAATAGTTCCAGACTGAGACGCAGGGACAAGGCAGCTGGGCATGTTGGCAAGCTGTAATTCAGCAATAAATCATACTATGTAGAGCAGGCTTGTTCCAAAACACAGACACTAACAGAAAACATTAGTATTTTAGCAATGCATAGAACTTTGTGTCTGTAAAACAACACCTACAAAGAAACAAAAGCTAAATTTGAAATATAAAATGTGTTTCAGGAACCCAATCATGCCTGTTGTTGAATAGTTTCCAATCCATGTTGTCATCACTGCTGTAACTTACTGTGCAAAAAATAAAAGATGCGTGTATTATGTGCAGTGATCTACTGTAAATACCCATTAAACTTGTAGTGACACCCCACAAAAATATAGAAGACTCTTCAAAATATTTTATTAAAATCTGTCAAAACTTTTACTCATACTAATAAGTTACTTTGACTTTCTCAGAGGTATAAGGATCTGATCATGGATACATGCAATGTCATTCCACTTTTAAAGGGGTTGTACACCTTTGAAATAACTGTTAGTGTGATGTAGAGAGTGATATTCTGAGATAATTTGCAATTGGTTTTAATTTTTTATTATTTGTGTTTTTTTAGTTATTTAGCTTTTTATTCAGCAGCTCTCTAGTTTACAACTTCAGCCATCTAATTGCTAATGCCCAAATTACCCTAGCAACCATGCACTGATTTAAATAAAACACTGGAATATGAATAGGAGTGGTCTGAATATAAAGATGAGTAATACAAATTAGCAATAACAATAGATTTGTAGCTTTACAGAACATTTGTTTTTTAGATGGGGTCCGTGACCCCCATTTGAAAGCTGGAAATCATAAGAAGGAGGCAAATAATTAAAAATAAACAAAAAAAAAAAAAACGATGAAGACCAATTGAAAAGTTGCATAGCGTTGGAAAGTCTATAACATACTTACAGGTGAACCAACCCTTTCAGTCGGCTGGCACAGCCTCTATTTGCAGAAATCAATCATGGTATCTTGGATAAGTGAACTGACTCCAGTTTGAGATCGTCCCCTAAATAATTAGTTTTTCCATATCTTGGTCCACGTCTGTTGCGTTGTAGGCAAATCAGATGCTTTAGAAGAAAAGCCCTGCTAATTAATATAGGTGAATCACTTTCTTTCTCCGAGAGCCAAATGTCAACTTGATATTAGGAACAGTCCGACACAAGAGAAATGTTACAAAAATAAATGGGAACAGTAGGGTCTTTGTCTTGGCCTGGCATCTTGCTTCTCCTGACAATTGTTCCCTTTTCTCCCCATAGAGAACTGTACAGAAAAATGCCAAGTACATCTGCTTGGCTAACAAGGACTGTCCCGTGGACAAAAGACGACGGAATCGCTGCCAGTTTTGTCGGTTCCAGAAATGCTTAGCAGTGGGAATGGTAAAAGAAGGTATGTATGATTTTTTCCCTGCAATAAGACACTTTTACCTAGATCTGCAAAATGATAATCCTTATACTAACAAAAAGTAACAAAAACCGTAACAGTGTGGCCTCTGTTTTGCACCTGATCATAGCGATCTGCTTTTCAATATGGCTGCTCTTCCCATTCTTTAAGAGAAATACTGATGTCAATTTTTTTGGATCTAACACAATGTGCTGTGAATACCCATACAACACTGCATAGCTTTATGAACCTGCATACTGTAGATGTGGAGTAGATAAACTTATTATTCAAATATGAACAATGTGCCAATTAACCTGGAGCACTGGAGAAACCACAGTCATTTACAAACCACATATTAGCTAAATGTCAACATTTGAAGAACATGCTGTTCATGCTGCATTTCCTCTTCTGAATTTTATTCCTATGTATTTATTGGCCATTTTCTCACTTTAGTTGTACGGACTGACAATCTGAAGGGCAGGAGAGGTCGGCTTCCATCAAAACCAAAACAAATTGCAGAGTCCTCACCAGTTAGTCTGATCAATTCACTGGTGCGAGCACACATTGACTCAATCCCCAGCTCCTCTAAATTGGACTATTCCAAGGTAAGTGTGCATTATCGAGAAAAGTTAGCTAAGAAAAGCCTTGAATGATGCACTAAACATAAAATATTTACAAATTGTCCACTCTCATTAGCGATGGCAGGACCTGTGGTGATTTTTTTGCACCTGTTATTTTTAGCTTTTTAGTTTCCATTTGGGCTCTTGTACTAGCTGCACCGAAAGATACATTGCTGAATTTTACCCACACTCTTTCTACCTACAGTGTTTGCTCTGCCAGTCAATCCTTGTTTGACAGCCACACACCTCAAATATGACTCCTAAAGACCAGAGGTGGGGGTTGTTCACCAACAGATTGAGAGTTCTGGCATTGAGAAACATTCCTTAAACCTAGAACCCTCTAAATACATCATGATAAAACAAGATACCTCTATTGTGCTTTCCCAAGCAACTAATATACTTAATTGAAATGTATTTATTAACCTAGGATATAAAGCATAATAATTGCTTGAAATTTACTCTACCTATCTCTGTTAGTTCCAGGAAACTGTGCCAGTCCAGTTAGAGAAAGAAAGCTCTGTTGATGTGCAGCAGTTCTACGACCTTCTCTCTGGCTCCCTGGAAGTCATTCGCAAGTGGGCAGAGAAAATTCAGGGATTTGTGGATCTCCCCAAAGAAGATCAAGACCTACTCCTTGAATCTGCCTTTCTAGAGCTTTTCATTCTGCGTCTAGCTTACAGGTAAACCAGCTGTCACTTGCAGGCAGGCGTTATGTGCTTCTCCCTGGTAATCCTTGTACTGAACCTTAGACAGGACATGCAGTAATAAACGAGCTCAACTACCTGCCCACTAGGGAAATCAGATTCTCCCGAGTGAAGTCCAGCCAAAGCAAATGTTAGACCAAATTAAGGCCTGTGTTTGGCACTGGCATATAAATTGTTAATCCAAACTGATTTTAGATTTAAAGAAACAACCGCTAAGTTATAGGATAGGAAAAGTGCAAGAAATTTGGTAATACATGTCTATCAATAAAACAACATTTGTACATCCGTATTTATTTATTTATTTAGTACTATGTTCCATTCTCATTAATACATAGTGTAACCGTGACTTTTTTTATATTTTCAAACAGGTCAAGACCAGAGGAAGAGAAGCTGATCTTCTGCAATGGTGTTGTGCTTCATCGTACACAGTGTGTCCGAGGCTTTGGCGAGTGGATAGATTCAATCATTGAGTTTTCACATAACGTTCAGCGCACGAACATTGATGTCCCATCCTTCTCCTGCCTTTCTGCTCTTGTCATCATCACAGGTGAGTTCAATAGAAAAAAAGAGAGGAGTGACTATGAAGATTTTCATTCATCCAGGTCATGGTATATGTAGTATAAGTAATTCTAAAACAACTGGACTTGCTGAGTAATCATTGTAGACGTTTCACTACTCATCCGAGCAGCTTCTTCAGTTCAACTGACTGGTGTGGGATGTCCTCGGCATATAAACTCTTCCACTAATCCAATCACAATGGCATATTGTAAAAGACAGGAGTGTTTCCTTTCTAAGTATACATCCATTTCAAGGGACTAAGAGCATTGGTTGAGTTATAATGTAGGGTACATTTTATACATTAGTGTTCTTCATTTTGGTTATTCAGGATCAGCAATGATTACCCCTGTGTACTATTTATGTTTCATTTGGTCCTCGCCTCATGAGTTAACTATGTTGTCATTATAACTCTCTATTCAAGCTGATCAGCAGAGCAGGACCAAAGCCACAGTAGAAGATTTAACGGTATAAATTGTAGGGCAACATTGATTTGCAAAGCATCTGATTAATTATAAAAGTGAAAGAACTTTCCACAGCTGAGAGATCTTCTTTTTTTCTTTTCAATAGATCGACATGGGTTGAAGGAACCGAAGAAAGTTGAGGAACTTCAAAGCCGGATTATCAACTGCCTTAAAGAGCATGCCCCCTCCTCCATGAATGAGCAGAACAGACCCAACTGCCTGTCCAAGCTTCTGGGGAAACTTCCAGAACTCCGCACTCTCTGTACGCAGGGTCTTCAGCGTATATTCTACTTAAAACTAGAAGATCTGGTGCCTCCTCCTCCTATTGTGGATAAGATCTTTATGGATACTTTACCTTTTTGAAGCTGCTCTGCTTTGCCCAGAGATGCTCTAAGTGAAAAGAGGAAACTCTTGGAACATTTAAAATATTTTGACATTCGGTGCCTTGGCCAGCAGATTTGCAATGCAGTATGATCTACTGGATCTTACTAGGAGTCTTTATTTTTAATACTACAGAGAACCCAGATGTGCCTTTAGCTCAAAGTGACTTTTTTCCATTTATTTCCTCCTTTCTTCTATCGTCTCATGTTCAGATGTGTTTTTCTGTTTTTTATTTTTATTGAAACACTTGCAGAGATCGTCTGGTTCTGAAATAGCCTGCCCTTTACTGCTTCTATGTAACAGGTCTGTCCTGCCACAAAGACTCACCCCTTTACATGCAACTGTTGTCAAATAGGTCAGAAAGGATGGACCCACAACAATCACAGCCAGTTTGTAAAGTCTTGTATATAAAACTAAGAGAAAAACTGTAAATAGCTCTGTGAAATGCTAAGCTGCCCTTTTCAGTGGTGACTATGGTTCCCACAGCCATTGAGCTGTGTGTAAATATGTGTAATATTTTTTGAAAAGAAACATTTATATTTGTGTATCTTACTGGATTTACAGTATGTGTTTTTTCCGATTAATATATATATTTAATATATTGAATAAAAAATTGCTGTAATAATACATAGTTCTATCGTTTTGAATCTAATTTAACCAACGTGGCAAAGTTAGCACCAGGTCTAGTTATTGGCAGCCGTCAGTTGGCCGGTAGCATTATTGGTCACCTGCTCAAAAGCATCTGATCATGGTTATGCTGCAGATAACTGAGAAACGGGTGTAACTACACAGGAAGCAGACCCTGCAGCTGCAAAGGGGACCCAGGAAATATAGGGCCCTTTGAGGCCCTATTTAATATACAATTTCAATAGATATTGATAAAACAGGTCAACCTCGTGACTAATCTCCCCAAATCTAAGTGCATGTCACTGCCCTTAATGGCGGCACACACTACATGTCCCAGCGCTAACCTTGTCCTATGTGGGCAGGGCCGATTCTGAGTAAGCCCGTAGAGTATGCTTTAAATATAAATCCGTCTGAGCACTGGTGTGTGGCTTAGACATTCCGACTAGTTCTCATTTGCTTAAAAAGGTGATGTTGGGGAGAAGTTAAAGATCATGTTCTTTGGGACGTTTAGGGTTTATTGATTCAGCACTTGGCCATGCACATTCTTACCATTCCACCCAAATCACCTCCCTATTGGGAGAAGAGGCTGACATAAAAGAGCGAAAGAGCAAATGGATCATGGGGCAAGATAGTTTACAGCTGCTTTAACCTAGTCGTTATGCGACTTTTTAAAAATGTCACAAGATGCATGACTTTGATGGTACATGACACTTGCTGACATTCATACCACCATCATATGAGAAGAACAGGGGTCTCCTTAATTTAGAGCTCAAGAAGTGCAGTGGAAGTCTAACATTTGAACTGCCATCAATGAACATTGATCTTAAGTGGGGCTTCACTTTTATGGGTATCTGCCTACATCAGGTATATGCAACCTTAGACACTTCATCTACTAGAGGATGCTAAATATTGTGGGCCAGTTGTACATGTACCCATTATCCAGAATGTTCAGGATCCGGGGTTTTATGGATAAAGGGCATTTCTGTAATTTGGACCTCCCTACCTCAAGTCTATAAAAATAATTATTTAAACATTAATGGAACCCAATAGGATTTTTTTACCTTCAATAAAGATTCATTATTTATTAGCTGGGTATTAGTGCAAGATACTGTTTTATTATTACAGAAAAAAAGGAAGTCATTTAATAAAATTGTAATTATTTGATTAAAATGGCAAATGGCCTTCTGATAATTCTGCGCTTTCTTTATAATTGATCCCATAACATGATTGTCCATAAAGATGTCCGTGGACCTCTTCGGCAAACATGGAACTGTAAAATTACACCGGGCCCCTGAGCTTCCAGAAAAAAAAGAAAATTAACCTAGAATATCACATAATGGACATCTCTGATTTGTTTTTGTATACAATTAATTTCACATTTGATTAGTTTTTGTCTTTCGAGTCTTTTACGTCTTTGAAAATAAACTGAATGAAATGACAGCGTGGTGCTATGTAGAATGACATTAGAAGAGAAATGCATATTCTTAACCAGTGTCTAAAAGAAAAGAAACTGCACATAAGCAGGATAATGGTCCTTTTGTAAGATGTATAAAAGACCTAGAAACAAAATGGCAGATTCAGTTTATATTTGTAATCTATGTTGAATGCTAAGAGCCAGATTTGTCGGTGTGCATCTGCAGTCCATCATAACACCTATGGTTTAGAAACAAGTTCCCTTACATGGAAAAAGCCTGTGGCTTACAAATGTTTGGATCAGGAAGTACAGAGCTACCCAATTATTTCCATAGAGTGGGTGCATTGTACTTACACGCTTACAAGCTCTGCCCTATTGGAACGTATAGAAAAGTCTATAAATCTCTTGGGTATTTCAGATAATCATTAAATATGATTGGAAGACGACTTGAACATACAAATACACTAAGCTGTCCAATTGGGTGCAATGTATTAGCATGACTTTACCATTCAAGAAGGAAAGAAGTACACCATCTGGCACCTCAGGTGAAGCATTGTGCTGTCCCTGAAAGCTTGTGCTGAAAACTCTTCTACAATAAATCATTTAAAGGCAATAGATAGTGTGTGTCTTCCCTTCATTGACTGTAACTGGATTCTATGGCATGGAAGCAGCCTGGGGACTCAATGCACCCTATAATATTGTAAGTGGTGTGCCAAAGATAAATTAGTATCAGAAAGGAATCGGGGTGGATTTTCGGTGCAAAATGCAAAATGTCACGCTTCGTAGCAGAGATCCACCGTCTATATCGGAGCGGAAAAAACATACTTCCGGGTGCAGGCAGGCAGTGGGGGAGGATTCTTGAGCTGTGGAGAAACGCAATCCGCAATTATCCGCAATCATCTTGCCCTAGCCTTAGATGCTGAAGTTTTACATTTGAGTTTTTTTTAGTTTTTTTAGTTATTTAAATAATTCAAATTTGTGAGATTTTGTGCAAAAAAATTTTAATTCAAGCATTGATAAATCACCCCCTAGGATTATTTCTTAAATGTTTATTACAGATTAAAGAGTTAAAAAAGCATCACACCTGTAAGATTATAGAGATTGAGCAAGATGTATTTTGGAAATATAAACTATATGGGCAAAACTCGCCAAGATACTTTGCTGTAAACCTCTTTTCAAAGACCAAGTGTAGTAATATGAAGTTGGTCCTTTTTGCTGCTGTAGCAACCTCTGCTCCTCTATGAAGGCTTTTCCACTATTGTAACATTGGTGGAATTTGATTCTATTCAGCCACCAGAGCAATAGTGAGGTTGGCCACTGATATTGGGGGATCTGGCCGGTTTGGTGTACAACCGAGTTCAGATCAGGGCTCTCTGTAGTCCACAAAGGAGAAAGTAGGCTATAAGGTTTGATTAAACTGATGCCAGGACCACAAACCATAAAAAACAGCCCCAAAACATTATTCCTCCTCTTCAAAACTTGTACAGTTGGTATTACGTAATTAAGCATTTTAGCATCTGGCAAACCCAGATGTGTCCATTAGTCTGCCAGTTGGTGCAGCAAGATTCATCACTCCAGAGAATGCATTTCCACTACTCCAGACTTTGACTTTGCTTCAAGAGAACTTGGGATTCAACAGTGGGTGCCGAAAAGTGAGTAGTACAAGCTGGCACACAAGGCAAGTTAAACCGCAGTCATACCCCTGGTGCGTTATTGTGAGCAATAAACTCGCATTGTGTGCCAGCTTGTACTATTTGGTTACTTGGAAATTGGGAGTGCCGTCTACCTTAAGCGTTTGAGCACCAAACGGAACCAGTTGTGAAGGGCCTGAGTGTGCACGTGACCTCTCTGCTTTGCCTAAAAGTGAGAACATGCAATTTTTTTAAGGGTTGTTAGAATACTTTTGGCTATGTGGTATATTTGTCTGATGGAAAAAAACTAATTTGTTTTACATTCACTATTATTTTTGTATTAATGTTGACTACAAATGAAGCTTGGGGTCCAGACATGTCAGTAAGATCACTGCAGAAAATGGATAGATTGAAAACATTGACTCGCCCACAATTGCACAAACATAATACCACAAACTTTCGATGTCTCCCACTCCCAGTACTCTTATATTGCTTGTTTTGCTCTGCCTTGTATAGCTGAAACTTCAAAATGCCATCTTAAATTTTATTTCAACACCTTTTAAAAGAAAGTTGAAGGCTTGTATCCTGGTGGACCAGTACAACCGTGTGTACTCGTGGTGCTTGTGCAATTGTGGGCAAGTTAATGTTTTCAATCTATCCATTATCTGCAGTGATCTTACTGACATGTCTGGGCCCCAAGCTTCATTTGTAGGTCCCAGGTCTGGTACTGTGTGTACAATAAGCTTTGTCCTGCTGCACATGGCTTCTAGTTTGCGGGTTTTTAGAGGATCGTTTCTGGAAGAGATTCTTTACAAGAATTATTATGGGGATTGTTTCAGGGGCACAAACTGCTGTATAGCCATGGGGGCAGCCATTCAAGTTGGAAAAAGGAGAAAAGGCACAGAATACACAGCTGATAGCAGATACATTCTGCAATATATAATGGGATTCTTCAGAACTTATCTATCTACTGCTTGAATGGCTGCCCCATGGCTACACAGCAGCTTGTTTATATAAACTATAGAAGTCTTTCTGAAGCAAAAACACAGTTTTACCAGTGCAGGGCAACAATACATTATAGTGTCATCCCTTTAAAACATTTTTTGGTACAACTGTTCTGGCATTCCCTCAAATGGATCCCAGCTACACAACATTGTGCTATGTGCTCTAAATGCTGCCAGAAACCAGAGTCAAGTCCAAGGAGACTTTCTCATTGGAACATTGCATCTGGCAAAGTAACAAAATGCTGAGTAATTGCTGATCTAAACACTTCCCTTGTTGTTAGTGTTTGTTACTTTCTCTCCTGATAAAATATTGCTGCTCTAAATTTAGTAATAGTAACTTTTTTTTCCTTTATGTGCTCATTTCAGTCTGACCATGTATGTCTGTAATTACAGAAATACATAATGCTGTATAGGAGACCTTTAATACTAAGCTGGAGGGTAACCCATCTAGTTTGGAAAGACTAACTAGTGAGTTCAAAAAAGCACCTGATACCTTTTTTATTACTTCAGGGCATTCAATTAACAGTATCCTTAAATCCCAGCCATGGGGTCCCAAAGGGCTTGTTTGAGGAAAGCTGCTATTAATAATTTAACATTTAAAATTATATTTAAAAGTTGATTGAAGGGATCCAGAACAAAGAGACATAAGCAGTAGGGATGTAGCGAACGTCGGGAAAAAAGTTCGCGAACATATTCGCGAACTTGCGCAAAAATGCGAGCGGTTCGCGAACGGTTCGCGAACCCCATAGACTTCAATGGGAAGGCGAACTTTAACATCTAAAAAAGACATTTCTGGCCAGAAAAATGATTTTAAAGTTGTTTAAAGGGTGCAACGACCTGGACAGTGGCATGCCAGAGGGGGATCAAGGGCAAAAATGTATCTGAAAAATCTGCCTGTGTGTGCTTGGAAGAGATAGTGTAGGGGGAGAGCTGTTAGTGATTTCAGGGACAGATGATAGTAAGTTTGCTGGCTAGTAATCTGCTTGATACTGCTCTGTATTGGAACAAAAAAATAAATAAAAGCAGTCCTTACAAGGACTACTGTTATTGCAGCAGTCAGCAGATGAGATCAGAAGCAGGACAGCTGCCCACTGCAGCTACATACAGAGCACTGCAGTAGAAGGTAGATTACTAGCCAGCAAAGCTACCTAAGCTTAAATGTCCCTCAAACCCCTGCAGACTTCTGTCCCTCCAATAACAGAGCAGTATCAACACGATTACTAGCCAGCAAACTTTCAACTGTCCCTGAAATCACTAACAGGCAGCAGCTCTCTCCCTACACTATCTCTTCAGCACACACAGGCAGAGTGAAAAAAAGCTGCAGGGCTTCGGTTTTTATAGGGAAGGGGAGTGGTCCAGGGGAGAGCTTCCTGATTGGCTGCCATGTACCTGCTGGTCTGGGGTGAGAGGGCAAAAAAAAGCGCCAACAATGGCGAACCCAAAATGGCGAACGTCGCGCGACGTTCGCGAACTTCCGGCGAGCGCGAACACCCGATGTTCGCGCGAACAAGTTCGCCGGCGAACAGTTCGCGCCATCTCTAATAAGCAGCTGATTGCTGGGGGAAATGAGAATGGAAGAGGTAATGGAAGGTGGAGAGATTGCTTCAAACTTTGCTGGTATTTGAGGTAGAGAGCAATGATAAAATGTTATAGTTCCAAACAGGAGCCTTCACATATCAGGCTGGAGCAGAGGCTTGAAAGCTTTTAGTTTGGAAAAAGGGGTAAGTCAGTTAAAAAAAATTAAAGATAAACTGAATACAGCCCCATGAAATTTACAGCCTGTGAGATAATAAAGGCCAGTAACATGTCAACTGCATATTTATGCAACAGCATAGTTATGCAGCTCTTTTCAGAGAGAACAAAGTCAATGAGAAAATAAGGCCACTCCAGACCCACTCCCATATGTTCACCTTAGTATAGCTCCAATTTCAGTTCCGGGTGCTCTGCCGACATCGTTCCCACTGCAATAAGCCATACTTGAACAAAGAGAAAGGCGGCACTCCGGATAAAAGATGGTGGTTTATTGCAGCAGATCACAGACCAACATTGCCTGATGCGTTTCGGGAACACCTCCCTTAATCTAAGCTTACAAATTAATGTCTCTATCATACTGACTCACACACACTAGGACCAGTGGTGTAACTAGTCTGAGCCAGGCTTCCCAGCAAAGAAATCTTCAAAGGGGCCTGGAGCAGAGGGACTCCTACTTAGCCCCCATCCGCCCATTCCCTGGCGCAGACGCACATCTATCATATATCTCACAGGTAGGAGAGTGGCTAGGGATAGAAGATTATTTGCAACTACAGAGGAAACAAACCCCACTGCTAGGGCCCCCCTATCCCCTGAGTCCACCACCAAGGGGTCTGCTTCCTCTATACTTATGCCAGTTACTAGGGACATTTAACAACCATGTATGTTTTTGGAGTATGGGAGAATATCAGAGTACTCAGAGTTAACGCATGCAGACATGTGAAGAGCACCTTGGAGATAGTGACCAACTGCAATTAAACTCAGGACCGCAGAGCTGTAAGGCACAAGTACTACCCACTGAGCCACTGTGCTGCCCAATAAGTGATTAACCAATAAGTGATTAGCTTTGTTCAGCCAGCTGCAAGTAAAACAAGAAAATACAAAATCTGATGGGTTGAGTTTAAAAGGAAAGTGTTGTTTATTTGTTTAGCTGAAATCTCTCTTTCTTCTAGGCCTTCTGTGTTAGTTGCAATGGCAATGTTCACCATAAATTAAACCTTAGATGGTAAGCTCCACTGGGACAGGGACTGATGTGAATGATGGATTGTCTCTGTAAAGCACAGTTGAATTATTCAGCTCTGTATAAAGTATGATCATTGTCTATTTTCTTTTAATTCAACATTTTCTTATGCAGCCTATTTGTAACAGAATCTGTTACTTGGTTGCTATGGTCCCCCTTTCCTATCAGTCACAAATATTGTCATGTGGTATGATTCATAGTGGATTGCTTCCCACTGGAACATTGTAGATCTGTCAGTAGCTCTTCTGCCTGCACCTCTGTCCATTCCCCTGTCAGGGCTTTATCGGCAAATAACATGTCTCAGTGTGTATCGTGATCCACAGCCAGCCATGATGCTGATACAGTCTTTCAACTTCCAGATTTGCATACTTTTCCATGGCAAGAAAAAAGGCATGTGATATAGAGACTGGCAGATTATTTCGCTGTAGTATATATATATATATATATATATAACAGGTGCACTCAAGGAAATGAAAAGAAAAGAAGAGTAAATTGTAAATTATTAAAGAAACACAAAATATTAAATCACTGGGGGTGTCAAAATGTTATAATTGCTGATACACTGGACTGGCTCAGGCCAAAAACCCTCTCTACTCCTGTGCAAAATCTAATGGGGCAGCTTCAGAATCTTAAACTGTAAAGCCAGTCAAGGGTCTGTATTTTTGCAAGCATATAATAAAAGGTAAGATCTCATATAGCCCTACTCGCTAGCCAAATGCTTATAGACTGCTTGGTCAAGCAGAGCATGATTGAAGGGGAAGTGTGAACTCATATCAGATTGCAATTTTCCACCCATAAATCTGTCTGGCTCTTGGCACATAGTTGTGCCAAGGCAGTTCCAGGCTTGATTCCAAATTTAAAATCTAGGCACCATATATCATAATCTGCAAATTCAATAGGTATTCATATTTTCTCTGTTTTTTAAGGAGCTGCTACAAACAGAGCTATTGACATACCAATGATGGAGTTGGATGGTGTTAATCCTACTTGATTTCTAGCATTATTAGGCAAGCCTCTGCCTAGTTTATTAGCTGTAAGTTGTTTCAGTCTTTTATTTAACATAAAGTATCCTGAACCCTTTAACATCTTTAGTCCAGCAGATGTCAACCCCTTAAAATGTAAAAAAAAATTTTTACAATCCTTGAAATCCCATTTTCTACTCTTAATACAAAACAGTGGTGCAACATGGTTCTTCTACTATGCCAATTTTTATAAAATGGTCTTAGCAAACGGGTCAGTACTAATTTAGATTTTGAGAGAGCTTGGTATGTCATGTGTCTCTTAACCTTCTAAAACTTGTCAGCAGCACATTGCTGAAATGTACTTAATTATACCCACGGTGCATTTTTTGGCATTAACATCCTTAGCATTCTGGCTTAGCAGTTATTCAGTTTGAGCTGACTTTATGTGGTGCATGGCAGTATATAAAATATATTCTATAAAAGTTTAACCGACATATGCAATAAAAGGCAAAGATTTTTTGTCTGGCTGCACTAACCGGTAGCAACCAATAAAATAGTTGATTTTAAACAGGTGGTTAATAAATACAACCTGCTGAGTGGATGCTATAGGACGGTGATCATACCTGGAGCAGACTTTGCACTTTTAATTGTATAACTACCCTTATAATCAAAACATTCAGCAAATGTAAAGCTTTAGACACATATTTTGACTGTCAAATTCTATGTTTTTCCCAGGGGTGCTGCAGCCAAAAGGCAACATGAGAACACCAGCACTTGGGAGGACTGCTAAAAGCCCTTTGTGATAACTTTCACAGCCAAATTTCCTTTTATCAACATGGAAATGCAGTTCTTCTAGTCTGGGACTGTGTTCTCAGTACTAGAGAAGCACCCCTCTAATGCAAAAGATATAACAGCAGATAGGTGAGAACCTCTAATTTTTCATCAAAATCGAACTGAATAAATTATTTATTGAACATAAGTAATTCGAGTATAGTCTACATGCCCATCCACCCATCCCAAAAGAGGGGTCAGCTATACCATTGGGACTGACCACTGAGATCATTATAAAATAAAGGATGAAATCCACTTTTAGGACATGGTACTAGTCACATAGATCAGAAATAACAACAATAAAGCAAAATAACCAGCACACCTTATGACTGTAGTGACCGTCCATACAAATTTCCCTCTGGAGCACCCAGTCCAACAGTATCCAGAATAGCTGTAGAGAAGATTTCAACTAACATCAATGATAGGCACATGGGGCCAGGTCTGGACTGGGATTCAAAATTGGCCCTGGCATTCCAAGTACACAGATGCCAAAACAGCCACCCACCAGCCACCAATAGTGAAATTCTATGGTGTCTTACAGCAGCCCCTCTGGCATTTGCCAGAACCCACAGATTGCCAGTCCGGGCCTGCATGGGGCAAAATAGATAAGGAAGGTGCAAGGCTTATAGTCACATTTATTGTAGAAAATGAACCTGGTAACACTTCCTCGGGTGAAAAAAACATGATCAGTCAATTTTACCTTTTTGAGGAAGGGTTACCACCCCAAATCATTGTGAAATGTCTTCTTTCTACAATAAATGTGGCTATAAGCCTTGCACTACCTTGTGTTGCCCAATGTTCCTATAATTAGAAATAACAACTCTGTATTTGTCATTGGCTTTTAAAAATTGTTGTTTTGGTTTAGAAAACTTCTGAAGATTCTCACATTTTTTCTCTCTTAACCCTGACTGAGAATAGCATATAAAATTGGACATAATTTAATCTGTTATATGTAGTTATATAATTCAGGCCACGGGTGCCTTACTTATGCTGTGGATATGGAACCCAGAAATAGATTAATCTGACACAGGTTTCTCTCTAATAATACAGGCTACTGCAATCTCCAATATGTAAGCTCTACCAGCCAGTGAGGTAGTCATGTTAGAGCCATTTTGGCAACTATTAAGCTCTTGTACAGTAGCATCAACTGTGTCCTTGCAACAGGCAAGTGAAGAAATGAGCAGTACATGGTAGGCCAAATGCTACTTTGTAATGTCATCACATAATATGAAAAACTTTGAGGAAGTAGAAGTGATAAAATGCCAGACTGGAGGACGTCTTGTGCCTAGATGGACTATATCAGCTCTCAGGTAATTACTGTACTTGCAGCTTTGCCAAGAATTAGGTAGAAATTATATTTTTGTATTGCTGCAAGACACATCTTATCGCTGAAAAAAAATTAAGTAAAGGGCTTGATGAAGTGAAACGGAGCATTGCATTTAGTCATCATCATTTCATTAACGGAATATATTTTTAACTGGGGGGTTGAATGTATCAAATTAGATTAATAAGAGCTCCCCTTACTAGGTTTCAGCCCATGGAAAAATATATTTGTGTATAAATAAATCCAGAGTATGAATGGAAATGTTCAAAATTACATAGATCACACTTTAAAATGTAAGAAATTTTAAACAGAATTATATGGAAGTGTATGATAACATTTGGCTCCCAAGGTCGGCCCATGAAAATGCCCCTAACTATCAGCTCTGCATGTGTACAGTTGAGGTCCAATGCACTGCATATGGGTTTGAGGCCATGGTATTGGTACCGTAACTCCCTGTTGGTGTATGATGACAAATAAAACCCAGGCACCGCATATTTATGTATTTGTGCTCTTTTCTTTTTCAATAGCCTTGTCCAGGCCAGGACTGGCAAGCTGTGGGTTCTGACAAATGCCAGAGGGGCTGCCATAAGATGCCATAGAAAGTCACTATTTAGTGGGCTGGTGGGGGACTATTTGGGCCTCTCTGTATTTTGAATGCCAGGGCCTATTTTGACTCCCATTCCAGACCTGGGTTTGCCCTCTCCATAATGACCACAGTAACTGTAAAAATATACATTTTATGTTGTTTCTAAAGCCTATTATACACAGGCATTTTTCCAGCGTTCAACCACAGGAGTAAAAATATTTTTGATCTACCAAAGCAGGACCTCCATATTTCCATAATGAAACATTACTACAAAGACTTTATTATTGCCTCTTACAGTTTCCTTATGCCATTTGTTGTACATGCAGAAAAGAATCTGTAACAGAAGTTGAAAGTTAAAGCAGTTTAAATCAAAAGTACATGTATAACTATTGCTGCTCCACTTGGCAGTCCAGCTTTCTCATTCATAATCACTTTTGCCCCTTTGTCGTTCAGGCTTCAGATTGATGTCCTTCCTGGACATCTGATTCTTGAAAATTTATAGAAGGCTGGGATTGCTACAGACGTAATTTCCCAAGCGATTTTCAGTAGTTGCCTGCCTAGAAATCAATGCATCTTAGCGCACAGAAATCGCCTATGCCCAGCACTGTACAGAAGCCACACGGGTGTCTGACACAACTGCAATACTTTATGGCGCAACCAATAGCTGTTAGCGAGGAAAATGATCCATATGTGTATTATGGCTGAATGAGCTCCATGTTGCAGCAATAGCAACTCATAAAACAACTGAATGTAATGTTAATACATGCCCATACCTTGCCTTTGTGATGACCCTTATGATGAGAATTTCACTAGGCCAGTTTTCCTTGTTCTAAATCACATTTTAAGTTGTTGTATGTATAGGCTTGATATCTCTCAGCATCTCTCTTTGGCCAAAAAATATGTGGTATAGCTTGGTTTCTGTTTGCAGTCACATTTCCTCCATAAGGTCTATAGATGATGATCTTGTCAGTGATATTGGATTTATTAGTAATGTTCTATGTTGGGCATACCCAGTCCACTCACTTTAGTATGTCTCTTATTTAGTTTGGATTTTTTTGCTTGGCTACACATGGAGGTATTTGTATGAAGGGAATTTCTCAGGGAGGGGCATATAAATCAATGCATCCAGAAGCTATACAAGATAGAACCTACATTGGACAGCGAAATTAGATCTTGGTGCCTTTAAATATTTGAATTTCATGCTGTGCGCGATGATGCCATGCGCCATATCAAAATAAAAGGACAACAGCACATATGGGAGCAACTGTTACCCCCCCCACGTAACAGTTCCTCTGATAGAATGTGGCAAACTCTTTGATACATGTAACACATATTTGATGTATATATAAAGCTTGAGCTTATGTGTATGGGCAGGGCTTTAAGGGCATGTAGTAGCCTTAAGTCAGTCATTATATTTGATGTAGTTAAAATAAAATAATAGTTAAAATATTACCTATATGCTGACTACTAGATCAATTAACCGTTTAAATACTGCATGACCAGACATTGGCATGGTTTTTATTGTCAAGTTTTCTCTGAAGGCTATGTGGCCCTGACATCGGAATTGAATAATGAAGTTCTTGGTGGTGGCATTTTGGAAGGACCTGTAGAATGTAATTATGGACAACCTTGCATCTAGAGATCTACTCGGCCAGTTTAAGAATTTACACCCTAGTGATTTTCTTTTATCCAAGAAATTCTCTAAGCACAATTGTGATATTTGGCAACTGGGAGTTATTGGACAGCAAGTTTGCTGATTAGTGATTGGCTGCTATGGGCTCATGCAATGCTGCAGATATCACTTATGTTAGTCAGTGTGTCCCAATAGTGCTGTTGGCTGCAAGTTTGTTAAAGTTACAAGTGACAGACTAGCCCACTGGTTTACTAAAGCAAATTGTTTTATATGGGAACATCTGCCCTAAAATAAAAGCATATGATCTTGATACAATTTGGCAAAATCTGCATGCTAACTGTGTTAGATGCTAGAAAGCATAACAAAAGAGTTAAAGATGAACAAGGATAAACTTATTTAAGATAATTCAACTATTCAAAGCTTGGGATCAAGAATTACAAGATGACATGTGTGAAACAAAAAGAAAATGTTTACAAAGTAATAATGCGTTGGTACATGACTCCCAAAAGACTGATCAAAATTAACCCAAGTATCTCGAATAAATGCTGGAGAGGCTGTGATGCACCGGGGACATTAATGCACTTACTTTGGTCATGTCCAAAACTGGACGGGTACTGGGATGAGATACATAAATTAATAACTACAGTCACATGCACTGAAATTGGGAAAAACCCGGTGACCCATTTGTTGGGTAGACCTATCCGAGAGATATCAAATACCTCACAAAAACTAGTAAACCATATATTGACAGTGGCCCGTATCACTATAGCAGCAAAATGGAAATCAGCGACAATTCCCACTATGTTAGAACTACACAGAAAACTTCTTGTGAACATGAATTTTGAGAGTACCATAGCACACATTCAAAATAAAACTCCCAAATTTTTGGCTGTTTGGGCACCATATGAGCTTTTGGGGAAACCAGTAGATATGTGAGAAGGGCTCGGCGAATTGGTTAGAACCATCCTGGAGTATTGGGAAAGCTGGGAACTATCTCCTGTTGGGATCCTCAAATAAAGCAAGAGTAACTCATTTAATGAAATGATAACAGATTCAGGCAGATCAGTTGTTTATTGTTATATTCATGTTTATTGAATACAAGATGCATATATTTGAAAATGGATATTATAATGTGATTCTTTATACATGTCATTATTGAAAATTGTACAAGGGACACTGAGTGTACCCATAATGATTGTTGCTTTTTTCTATGCAAATAATGTGTATCTGACTTTATCCAATAAAAAATTCAAGTAACAAAAAAAAATAATTACAAGAACTCATCCGGCATTTAAAACATTTGAGGCAACTGTTCCTTAGATCTTGTCCAAAAACAAGCAACTTGTTGCCACAAACCGTATTAGTCAGTGATAGCTCAATCCAACAGTGATCTGGGTTTGCCACGTCCAGAAAAGTGATATCATATGAGAAAATAAGATTTCACTGGAGAGCTTGTTAGTGAAACAGTGAGGATTCTTTATTCAAGATGCATTAAAGCACTACATGTTTCGGACCTCTGGGGTCCTTCTTCTGGTGCAGTTACAACACACTGAGTGAATGGGGCCTTTTAAAGCCCACAAACCCATCCCACAACCATCATGTGATCAAACAATTGTATACTAGCTCCATCTTCAGGCCAAGTATATAAATTACAATTTCAATTAGAGCAGGATACTACCAGTGAGGTCTATCCAAAAAACTGACCTTCAGAACAATTATAGTTTAAACAGTATAACAAAGTAATTGAAGTATTTCCTACCATCTGGTTGTTAGTGGTTCACAGTTAATCAGTCCATTTGTATCGATTTAGCCAGATGGTAGTAAAGTCTGCAACAAATGTAACAGTTAGTAAATCATAACTTAAAGATGCAACAATAAACTTATAAAAAACACTTAAGGCTCCAGGCTTCATTCATTCCTTTTGGCTCTATTGTGTTTAATAATTCAATCCATTTGGCCTCCTGTTGCAAAAGCATAGTTTTCCTGTCGCCCCCCCTATTGGGCATATTAACCTTCTGTAGCACCATCCATTTCAAACTTGTCGGACTGTGTCTTTCATTGAAGAAATGTCTGCCAACTGGTGTGTGCGTTTTACTATTGTTAGGGTCAAAAGAGGTTATTGATCTTTTGTGTTCCCCTATCCTGATTTTAACTGCTTGTGTTGTTTGCCCTACATATAGTTTACCACATGGGCATTTCAGGGCATAGATAACGTAGTCAGAATTACATGTATGGTATTGTTTGATAGGGACTTTATTTCCTCGGTATGGATGTGTAATATAATCTCCTTTAATAATGGAATTACATTTTCCGCAGTTCAGACATGGGAAGGTCCCATATTTGGGTTTGCTCAGATCTGTTCCTTAGATCTTGTAGTGTTATACCCTGGTTGATAACACATTACAAACAGGAATTTAAAACTGGATTGGGATGAGTATTGCAATATTTTCTTGTTAGTTGGCAGAGTGCCCCCATATCACCACAAGCTGATCACTGACTCACTCTAATCCATAGTAATTACCAACTGAGCACCCTCACATATGTTGTATACTGAATGGTTTTACAAAGAGTCAAAAGAATATTACTGTATTTTCCTAAAACCAATGCTTGCTAGCATGATTTTGTGAGAAAAACTGAGTTTTATGTGATAAACTGTGAGATACGTCTTTACAAATCAAATTGCATCTCAAATTGAATTTCATCTGTGATTTTTCACCTGTGACTTTTCACGTGATAAACCTTTTTTACACTGAATTGAATCTGCCCCAAAATGTGTAATGATCACATTATGCAGCGCTTTAATATTACAACACTTTAAGGGAGAAGTTTGATGAACAACATTTAGTTGGACTGCCCATTAGGTTTGCCACATTTTTGTGACGTTGCAAAGAAACAGGGTTATGACATGAAGGGGATGGCATTGGGGTGGGCTATGCTTCCATTTCCATTTTTATTTGCTTGTCCACATTCCCATTTCTGCTCTCCCCATCTTTAAAAAACCCAATATCTGTTCTTCTACAAGTAAAGTGCTGTGTGACATGCGATAAAGTAGCTGAATGCTGTGAGCCAGCGGTCCCCAACCTTTTTTGCCCCAGGGACTAGTGTAAAGCCAGAATATTTTGCAAGGACTGGGAGGGGGGGTGCGCGACAACTGCAAACGCTGCGTCAAATTTGGTGTGTCTGCATCGTGTTCGATCCATCCACGTCAAATTCTGTATGTCTGCATCAAATGTGGACTCAGCAGCCCAGTTCAAGTATGCCCGCGGCCCAGGGGTTGATGACCCCTGCTCTAAGCCTCATGCATGGGTTATTCAGCATTCAATTTCCTGACAGTATGTCTGTGTTTATTTGGTTTTTGCACTCCCCTTAGTAGTATTCTGCTGAGCCACCTGCTGTCAATTGCATGGCCCCCACTAGCTTTAATTTGCTTTACTGAATACTAGGGATATGTTTGAATGTGAATCCTTAACACGTGCTGGGATTTATCTGAGCTGAATGCTGGATTTGGTGCATCCCTAATTGAATTAAAGATATTTAATATGCTTTGTGTGCTTGTCAGGTCCAATTTGTTTTATTACTGTAATTAAATTAATATATGCCAAAATGATGATGAGTACAACTTGTACATGATTGGTTGCAGTGTGCAGGCACTTGTGGGAAGGAACACTAGCAGTATGATACATTTCTGGCTGATTAGACAACCTTATCAGATCTGCCAATGGTGAGGAATTTGGGGAAAATCTGTGATACTAGTTAGCTAGCATGAATATCCTTTAAATTATATCCCCCAGCTGTAAAGTATGAGGATAATATTATTTACATTCGGCCTTGTGCTTTTATATGGCCATGAAGCTCCTTATTTGCCCCTATTATAATATTTTACAATAGGGGGTACAGTATTCACCATATACTGTAGTTAATAAGAAAAAGTTAAACTGAAAGGGGAATAGGGAATAGGGAATGAAGAGATTTTTTGAAAAATGTAATTGTAAATGTATTTATTGAAGAAATAATTAGAATTACAGGGTTACAAATGAATTATTTACAGCAATTCTTATAAAGACCTGTTTTTTTGCAAGAAATGTAAATGATTATTAGGGCAGGGCCGGAACTAGGGGTAGGCAGAGTAGGCACGTGCCTAGGGCGCAAAGGCACATACCTGCTCTGTCGCCTACCCCATGTCCGGTCCCGACTCTCTCCGGCTGCTTCTGGAATTTTTGTCCGTATATGTGCTTCTGCGCTCAAGTGCAGTTTCGCGCATGCACAATCGAGCGATCTATCAGCTGGCGCCATGGCACCTGGCCGGGTTGGCCCGGCTCTGTATTAGGGTTTTATAAAAATCCAATTAGTCTGTCATAGAGACAAAGCCAGGCCAAGGAGCTTTTCCATTCAAAGCAAGGATTCACTACAACAGTGCTGTCCAACTTCTATGGTACCAAGGGCCGGAATTTTTCTGGTCTACATGGTGAAGGGCCGATAACGGAAGCCAGTGTTTATTTCTTAATTTTTTTTCAAGCGTTTATTTAATAATTTCTTTCTGTAATCACGGTAGTAGTTCCTTTTGTGTGGTGCGGCAGTGCATACATGCGTCAATGATGTCAATGACGTCAATGATGTGGTTGGGTGGCAGAGAGAGGCAGATAACTGGTGGCCTGCTTGGTGTGGCTCGCACTCGCTGCCCTCAGCCTTGCACAGTTGCACTGAACTGAAGACATTCTTTCTATTACTGTGAAAGTGTGATGATTCCTGCTGGCACAGCTTCTGGGCGCTGGCACAGGTAGCATAGGGAGCATAGGCAGAGTATGACACACACAGGGAGCATAGGGAAGGCAGAACAGAGCAGGAGACAGGGAAAGCTATCAGGACCACTCTAATATGTACAGGTATGGGACCTTTTATCCAGAATGCTCGGGACCTGGGGTTTTCCGGATAACGGATCTTTCTGTAATTTGGGTGTTCATGCCTTAAGTCTACTAGAAAATCATATAAACATTAAATAAACCTAATAGGCTGTTTTTGCTTCCAATAAGGATTAATTATATCTTAGTTGGGATCATGTACAAGCTACTGTTTTAATATTACAGAGAAAAAGGAAATCATTTTTAAAAATTTTGATTATTTGGATAAACTGGAGTCTATGGGAGACAGCCATTCCATAATTCGGAGCTTTCTGGATATCGGGTTTCCGGATAAGGGATCCTATACCTGTACTACATACAGTGACACAGTGCTGGTGCCCCATTAGCATTTTGTATAAAGTGTGAACAGGTGTACAATGTGGGCAGTTTCAGTCTGGGTCTCAGATACAGGGCTTTAGGATGTGAACAACAGAGGTGTCACAAGTGTGAAAAATGCAATGGAGGTTACATGTATGAACAATACAGGGGATAACAGGTTTAAACAATGCAGGGGCCAGTTAATCTCTGTAGTGATACTTTCATGTGGAGGTCCATACAAGGGGGGGCTGCCAGTTGGACAGCCCTGCACTACAACATTGTCCCCTGTTACAGAGAGTAAAGGGTGGAAATAGACCAGCTGATAACAAGGAGGTGGTCCAACAATGAGCCACTTATTGTAGTGTGTTCCTGAGCAAACTGCAACAAACATATTGCCAGGACACTGCAATGAGTTTTTATGTGCTTGTGTCTGTGTATGTTTTCTATAGGTGCTCTGCTTTCCTCCCACAACATGCAGGTAGCATTCCGATAACATTGTCCTTCATTTGTGTAAAGGAGATAGCCAGGGCCTTAGATTGCAAGCACTGCCTTTCCTGCTTTTTCATAGTTCCGGCACTGTATATGTATATTGATAAAACCTGCATAAAGTGCTGATTCCCCCAAGTGCGAGACATAGTGAGACATTTTTTCTCTCTAAACAGCCCCCCACACTAACTCACTTGCAGTTTCTATGTTACCTGTTATTATGCAATAGATTTAAAATCCACTTATAGGAAGTGGGCCATGTATACCAAGGAGATATGGTTTGACATCATAGAATATCTAGTTTTAGTTGTTAAATTTTCACTAAATAAAAATAAATGAAGGCATTTTGGCCCATTAAGACACCCCAAGGTTGCAAAGCCAGTTCCTAACTAACCCAATAGAAAGAGGCAGTACCTGTATCTGATGCCTGGTTGGTAGTCCCAAAATAATATAAGCCATAAGTGTATTCAATTACACAGAGACCCAAGCAACAATTACAAAATAAATAGCAGGTCTATAGCATCTTACAACAGGCATTTGCTGGAATATCCAAATTGACAGTTTTGGCCTGTCATATGTCCCAGCTGGCAAACCTTCCCCTTTCAGCATAAAACTGAAAATATTTAGAAGCCAAAAAAAACTATTGCTCCGTTATTAATTATCTTCCTATTTATTCCCTCTCCTATTTATATTCCAGTTTCTCATTCAGACCAATGCCTGGTTACTTGGGTAAATAAGACAGATATAAGCTAAATGACCTGAACTGAGCAAAAAGCAAAATAACTAAAAAACTACAAAAATAAGGCCAATTGCAGATTATGTCAGAATATTAATCTCTTCTTTAGATACATTATGGACAGGGGGCATAAGAATAAATTTTGTCTTTACTGAACACCTGCTCTGGACCCATATCTATCTCTTTCACTTACACATCAGTATAAATGGATTAGTAGTGTGCCCTGGGTATTATTGTAGTGGATTATTGTGGATTATTAGGAAAAGTCAGCTGCCGAAAACAGTCCTGTGTTCTGGAACTGGACTGACAAGGCAAGAGTGATGGAATTGTTACTTAATTTGCATTTTACCTACAGATATATTGGTTGTTAGCATTAGAAAGGTGTCTAAAATATATTTCTCATTTCATCTTGAACTTCTAGGTATTCAAAGTTGATATGACAAAAGAAAGCGGCTCCTATACCAAATGAGACTAAAAGAATCATACACAAGGTTTTTCACTTGCAAAACAAAAGCTAAATTGATGTTTGCTAAAATGTTTGTCAAAGAATGCACAAAACAGACTAGTTTTTTTTAATTAAAGTCAATAAATCATTTCCAAAGCCAGTCTATGTACACAGAAAATGGCAAAGAATTTTCTTTGCACCATTATTACAGAATAAAAGCAAATCTACCAAAATGAAGATCTATTTGTTCAAAAAGAACACTATGGGAATGATACTACTACATTTCAGACCTTTCTGGGGAAAAAGTTTGTGCATAACTGATCCAAACAATTCTCTGACAAAATGTATATAATGACCTCAGTGATCTGTTCAGTTAATTGTCAGAAATGAAGAATTCCAGCTAGAAATTGTTACCTAATACTTACTCATAGATAAAACATACTGTAACTTTTATTAATGTTATAATAAAGAATTTAAAAAGGAAAAACAATCAAGGGTTAAATCCACCAGAGCCTGGGTTCAATAAAGTCTCTTCCTAAAGACTATTAGAAACAGGGACCACAAGAGCCATGTATCATTATTACTGGAGTAAACCCTGTCTTTATATTAAATTAGTGTACCTAATGCACTTTTCAATCTTAAGAGCTTTGGCAGAGGCAATGTACAAGCAAAGTTTGTATTTGGCTTGATCATTTGAATATGTAGACAGGGCTTACTCCAGTAAGACTAATATACCGAATACATTGGGTCTTATTACAAACTGTTTAATGGCAGGAGTTCTGTCAGGGGGTCTGTTTGATTGCAAGTTTAGAAAGACAAATACCTTCCAATGGCGCAGATTTACTGACCATAAAAGCTGTGGTTCTTCCTCTGGAATCGGTGGGGTTTGGGCAGACCAGGTGCTATTTAGTATAGTAGGGCATTGCTACATGGTTGGAAGGGCCTACACCAGGGGGGCCATGGTGGGGTATGGGCTAAATACATGGCTCCAGGGCAAAGGGCCTTAGTAAATAAAGCAAAAGGGACAATTGTGCTCACCACTTAACAATTTTCAATTATTAAGCAGCTGTACAATGAGGGTGTGAACACAAAATTTATAAAGACAAAGCTTCTGCACTCAATTACATTAAAGTCTATATGACTTTGCCAGTTTGATTATATTGCTGTTAATTGATAAACAATCTCTTTTGTTTAAAGGCGAGGACCATTTTAGCTTTATGTACAAAATACCTTGATGTCCAGAATATATTGATGAGGAGTGCAGAGGATTTCTTGTCTTTCTAAGTAAGTATGGAGCCCCATGATTTCTAATGGCTGGTGTGACATTGCTATTTTCAATATTCCAGGGTCAGCTAAGTTTGAATGAAGGCATGCAGATCACAATGTACAGTACTTCCTATTACTAGTTACAGTACACCCCTATAGTATTATTTTTAAACCACAAAGCATCGCACCATAAAAAATAAAAGACCCTAATTTAGATAAAAGATGCTGAGCCCCAGAAAGATTGGACATTATCTTTAATTATGTATACATTTCACATGTTCATCATTGCTTCAGTCCCCATATCTCTGGTGGAAGATATCCCTCTCTCAGCAAGCAATGCACTGCAGGCTTCTCTGGCAGCAAAAGGGTTTCTGTTGCCTCGCAACACAGGACTTGTCAAGCCAGGGATAAGGTTTCTCTTGCAGATCATAGCTGTCAAAGCCTGTGGGGCTTCGGGATTCACACATTAGGTTTGTGTGACACATGCGGAAACTCTGATGCCCTTGAAAGGGGTAACCAATACTACCACGATGGCTGCTTTTAAAGGCAGCACCTGTTACTTGTTGATTTGTTGACCCCAAAAATAGAAGGGGAATCGTGAGCCCTCGCTGCGTCCTTTCCCCAAGTGAGATGAGCCTCTGTCTGGCTGACAGTCAAGCACTTCACAGGGACACCAGCTCAGGTCTCATCTTCTGCTCACAATCTGGGGCATTTAACCCTTTTGGCTCAGGCCAGCATATATAGTATGATGCAGGGGGAAACATCACACAATTAGGACACTGAGAAGTCTCCCAGAAATAAAAGAGTTTCAATAGAATATTAAAACAAATGTTACACATGACATTAGTCATTTTCTAGATTAGTTCTGTTCCACTTTTTAACAGAGCTGGCCAAGAAAAAGCCTGTGGAGTCATCAGACAATGGCCTCGGAGAGTCACAGTTAGGCCTGCCTGCTGTCAGTTTTAGTCTTTGATTAGGGTAAATGTGACACAGTCATATGTGTGTGTCAGACATGTAGTATGATGGTGTGCCTCTTGGCCTGCCTCCCAGTGTGAGTATGAATTCAAATAGTTCCCAGGCCTCTGGTATGTGGAAGTCTAACCACTGTGCTGCTGCAGAAACCAACAAACTGCGAAACTCATCTGGAGTAATTTCCTAAATCTGCACCATTTTGTACCTAATATCAACCAATTAGTAGAAGCAGAAATTTCAGGGCTACATATCAATGCCAACAAAACAAAAGAAATGAGGATAAAAATACTGCTACAGAGATAATGACGATGTAAAAAAACGAATAAAGAAAGCAAATGGAGGATTTATCCATTTGTACCCTATATGGAGAAATAAAAACATCTCACAAAGAACCAAAGTTCGCATTTTTAATACTATATGTGAAAGCAGTCCTTTTATACCCAAGTGAAACTTGGAAGGTCACACAACCTATTACCACAAAAATTCAGATCTTTGTAAACAGGTGCCTATGGAGACTTATGAATATAAAATGGCCGAAGAAGTTACCAATGAAGAACTGTGGAAAAACACTAACCAGCTAATAGAAATTCAGTTAAGGAAAAAGAAGTGGGTTGGATAGGCCACACACTCAGGATGGGAGAGGAATCTATAGAAAGAAGAGTCCTAGAATGGAATCCAAAAGGATCAATAACAAGGGGATGGCTTTGAAAAACATAGTTACATAGTTAAATTGGGTTGAAAAAAGACAAAGTCCATCAAGTTCAACCCCTCCAAATGAAAACCCAGCATCCATACATACACCCCTCCCTACTTTTAATTAAATTCTATATACCCATACCTATACTAACTATAGAGCTTAGTATCACAATAGCCTTTGATATTATGTCTGTCCAAAAAATCATCCAAGCCATTCTTAAAGGCATTAACTGAATCAGCCATCACAACATCACCCGGCAGTGCATTCCACAACCTCACTGTCCTGACTGTGAAGAACCCCCTACGTTGCTTCAAATTAAAGTTCTTTTCCTCTAGTCTAAAGGGGTGGCCTCTGGTACGGTGATCCTCTTTATGGGTAAAAAGGTCCCCTGTTATTTGTCTATAATGTCCTCTAATGTACTTGTAAAGTGTAATCATTTTCCCTCGCAAGCGCCTTTTTTCCAGAGAAAACAACCCCAACCATGACAGTCTACCCTCATAAAGTCCTCCATCCCTCTAACCAATTTAGTTATGAAGAAGAAGATCAGTGGAATAAGAAATTATAAAGATGGGAAAAACATGGAATGAGATCAAGAGAATAGCAACAAATAGATCTGAATGGAGAGTCTTCACGGATGCCCTATACTCCACTGGGAGTCAAAGGAACAGATGAGATGACACACAGAATAAGCATATACAGTATGAGCTAATTTCTAATTGGTTACTAGGTGTAGTTGCACTGGTGCACATTTTAACACTGTTAGTTAAGAAATCTCACAGTTTCTACTACTTGCTCCCCTATTGACACTTTTGAACAATAGAATTTTTTTTTTGAGAATTAAGCTAAGAGGTGGACTAGTGGAATTGGAAATAGTGTGTTGAGGTTGGTTTGGCATGTCAAATACATCTTGTTGGGGTAGGGGTCTGATATTTAGCTAGTCCTAATATCTACTACTTTCTTGTTTATACTAACCAGCTGTTTGACTAGCAATATCCAACCATCCAATCAGGAAATTCTATACTGCAACTCTGAATATAGGATACTTAAAGGAGTAGGAAAATGTAAATCATTAGGGGTGGGGTGCCAAATGTTAGGAGCGGAACTACCTAGGGAGCAGGGAGTGCGATTGCACAAGGGCCCCCTGGCAGTTTGCACACCAGCGTATACACCAAGAAGATCACTTCCGCCTGGGCCCGACTCCACTTTGTCACATTACTGTGAGATATCATTATCTGGTCATTAAGGTCACTGCCCGAAACAAGAACTGGTTCTCACACAGGTTACACTTATTTTGTTATTTTTATTTTTTTACTTTTGTTATGGATCTGTCTATGAAAGCTTTAATCTATTTCATCTATTCATCTTAAATGCTTCATTGCCTTTCAAACTTCTGCCTGTTTGTGGGACTAGAGGGCAACTAGAGAGCTGCAGATCAAAGTTACATTTTAAAAAAACTCCAAAGAATTCAGACCATTTACAGATTGTCTCACAATACCATTGTCTTTAAAATACAAAAACTAATTTTAAGGTGAAATAGCCCTTTAAGTCTTTAATGGGATTATGTAATCAAAGGCAATAAATTTTCCCAGGGGCAGTAACCCATACAAACCAATCAGCAGGTAGAATTTACTGGTCACCTGTTTAAATGCAAACATCTAATTGGTTGCTCTGGGATACTGCTCCTGGGCAAACTTAGTGCCATTTATTACATATGGGGGCATGTGTGGTTTGTGAGGGATCATGTGCAAGTGCTATGAAAACTTGTGCCAATTAGTGCACAATGCACAATTGATTTGCACCTGGCACTCATACAGAGCAGCTGTACTCGTGTCAGGACAAGACATATAGCACACTGCATGTGAAGAATCTCTGTACTTTACACTTGCCCTGAGCAGGGTCGGACTGGGGGGGAGGGGCGATGGGAGAGGTGTAGGCTGGTGACGAGTTTCACAAGCGGATAAGTTCACAACTGGGGTAAAGGATCTCCAAAGGTTATAACCTCAGTGAACCCCTGATACCCTAGTCCAACACTGGCCCTAAGTAGGTGAACAAGAAAGGGGTTTCCTATGTTGTATCCATGTGCCACCTTTCTATGTGTGGTGCTAGAACCAAAGCTGGATTAAGACTAAATGGTGCCCTAAGCAAGGTAGCAGTAGAAGTTTTGGGTTCTTCCACTGGGTCCTTGCCTATGATTTACATAACAGCACCCATGGGCCAGCTGACATTTCTCGCCCCCATCCCCTCTCTTTTATTAGTGCAAATTTTCATTATCGAGATCTGAGTAATGGGGATTGGCGCAGAGGAAAATTTTTAAAACACGATTGCACATCCCCAGTGTTTCTGAACCAATGTGGGTGTAGTTGGGCAGGATGCCGCCCCCTAAAATGCCGCTGCCCTAGGCCTGGGTCTTGGAGGCCTTTCCACAAATCTGGGCCTGCTTGCCACTACTAATTTTTTTGCAGAGCACCCCCAGCAGAAATTATATGTTTCATTAGGCAGAAGCATAGTCACTGGCAAGTACTAGGCACATGCTGCAGAAAAGCCACAGCCAGGTAGCAAATGGATCACCACTAGGAGCTGCCTGTCACTCCTACGTCATGCCCAGCCTTTTATTGCCTCCCTGCGTGACATCACACGGCCAGTGCGTCATCAGGTGTGCACCTTGCATGTCAAAGAATGGAGGCAGGGTGGGCAGCTAGAGCTACACGACAGCCAGGGTGTTCATTAGAACCCAAATGGCACTGCATTCAGAGGCTTGTACATTGGCTCAATTCAGCAGTGCATAGAGTTGCACCTGTCAGTCTCAGTGCATGCAAGGCATTGTAGGAATTGGAGTCTTATCTGGACAACAGTTGCCTTTTGCAATATTGCCAAAAGTCAGAAGAAGCAGTGTAGAGATACATATACTGCTTTCAATTACATTTAGCAACAACTTGAAAAAAACATTGAACATTAGTAATTAATACATATGCTGGGACTTTGCTCACAGTTACATTTTCTTTCATTATGCAAAAAAGAATGAAGTTGAGCTCCCTTTAATAGTAAAACAATACAATAAAGCGTTGCACTGATTTTGCGACCTGTGTAGTATCTTATGACACCAGTTTCATAAAAAAAATAATATTGGAAAAAGGATAATCAATACTATAGGTTAATTCGAAATCTTTCTCTCAGAGAGCGGCTATAGCTCTATACTTTTTAGGTTAAGATTGTTTCATGTGCAGGCCCCTCTGTCTTATTCATTAAATCTTCCTTTCTGTATTGCAGTGAAACCTCAATTTTAAGTACCCTGATTTTAAGTTTTTCCGCATTTTACACTTTTTTATTTGTGGTCCCACCAATTTATAATGCATTTCAATGGGTGCATTTCCCTGATTTTAAGTTATGTTTTCCTGGATTTTACATCACAATTATGTCCTGATTTACCCAAAAACTACTTTTTTTCCTCTATGAATGTTATTATTTGTAAAATACAGAGGTTTAAACAGTGGCGGAACTACCGGGGGAGCAGGGGGTGCGAGCGGGCCAGGGCCCGCACCCCTCAGGGCCCCCCGGCAGTCCGCGCAGCATGCGCGCCGCTGTGCGGCGCATATTCCCGCCCAGTTTCCGGTTGTACGGAGGGGGGCGGGGGCCCGGCTGCGCGCCCTGCGCCAGGGCCCGCCCCCCTCTAGTTACGCTTCTGGGTTTAAAATATTAACCACAAGGGAGACCTGCGGGCTGCTGCTGCCTGAGGCAGCAACCCCGATGCTGCCCCTCTCTCCCGCTCTGTGCTTAAAAGTTTAACGTCGGAGCGGGTCAAAAGGGGCTGCATCTGTAGCACGTACTGCGCTTTCTGCATTAGCAGAGCCAAATTTCCAGTTTAAAAAATTGAAATTCAGCTCTTAAAGTTACAGGAGGAGCCTTTTTGCCACCCATTGTAACTGGCTGTTCACTGCCGCCTCACCTTGCCTCATGGCAGGAACGGCCCTGACTAACCAGAAGTATATTTTGCCATGGTTCTGCATTTAAATGGTCAATTCCAATTAGTCTGCCTCTTAGACAGTCCTGCACCAATCACGTATTGCTTTAGGTTGTCTATGTGACTGACAGAGAGGCCTTGCACATGCCCCCCATAGTATAACATTAACACTGCAATGTTTAACCTTGTTATTAACACAGTAAAATTGTATCTCAAAGTAAATGGACTCCTTTACGTATATCCTTTCAGTACTTGAAGAAAAAGTTACTTTAACACATTTCCCTGATCTTACATTTTCCCGGATTTAACTTAATTTTTTCCTGGTCCCCTGAAAAACATAAAATGGGGGTTCTACTGTAATAATATTATATTACAGTGCTATAGTACATAGGTAAATGATGACTCAAGCTAAATACAGTGGTCACAGATCTAGTCTAAAACACACTATTTATATCACTACAGGACTTTGAGGCTACTTATGCTCTGATATGCTTAATTGTATGTCTGTACCCAAAGACAATGCCCTGAATGCAGGAGTGGATTTTGGATCAAAAATGCATACTTGTGCATTTTAGCATCAAAATCTGCTCCATGCATACCTCCCAAATTTCCCGTGTACTGCAGGACAGTTCCAATTGTGACAGCTCCCCCCGCAATCCTGGATTTTTATGAAAATGTCCAGAGTTTCTCTTAACTAAATAAGAGTTTTTTTTGGCAGAGAGCCCAGAACATTGCATTTTGGTTCAATTGTGACAATTTAAGATTAGCAGGTCTCTTGGGGGAACTGACTCACAGCTTAAAGGGCAATTTCACCTTCGTTAGCAAAACTAAAACACATAAAACTTTGCCCTAAACTTCAAGAAATGTGTTCAAGCTTTCATAACCTGCCAAATTCTGAAAAATTGACATGGTAATTGGGGGGGGGGGTGTAGCCATTAAATGAGCATGGTAAACAGTTTTTTTTTTATAGTGCTACACACACCGGATCTTTTTGTCTCTCTTTCCATTTTTCAAATGTTGGGAGGTATTTTCATGTGTCTGGTGCAGGCTCGTGCAATGTCTCTGGGTGCATGCACCTAATTCTGCAGATTGAAGTGGGCCAAGAAAACGCCTTGTGTGACGGTAGCCTTAGGGCACAGAATGGTGATCATCTGCATTAAAACAGAGATGGAAAAACGCCCAATAAATGCCCCGCCATAACCAAGCATTGAAATCTTGGTATGTCAGTCAAGTTGCATAGTTGCTTGCTCCAATGGCAACGGGGTGATTTCCATCATTTTATAGCTCAGTGGGCGGATGGCAATATGCTTGGAATTGCTCTTGGTCCTGTAAGTGCACTCACAGGAAAGGCAAATATTGAGTAAAAACACAGCAATGGGCATTTCTGAGTGATAATTCTCAGACTTACATTGGCAGAGTCCAGTCGATTACCTTTCAAATCAATTGGGGCAATGTAAAAGCATTTTGCCAGTCAACAAGTTGAAAACACTGTGAAACTTCCCTTGTTCTCTTGTGTCATTGCACAGGACATTGGAACAGGATTAAGCAGCAAGGAAAAGAAAGGATTGAAAAAGTATGCAGATTTAATTAACTTGCAAATGAAATGCACATATTTTACAGAGGATAATCTTGGGATGACAGTATGGTGATAATATACCTTTAACTTTCTCAGAGCTGTCTCTGTTCATGTTAAAATAGCTGGTAGGAGTTTTTTGATATGGACCAGAAGGCTAGGTAATCTAAGGTCTCTTGTATAAAGTCATCTGCTAGCAGTCTAACTTCACAGGATAAACTTAAAGAGGTGTAGCTTACAACTGAGCCCACTTAAAGGTTAATGAACAGACAAGTGTGCAGAACAGATTTTTTTACAAACTAACAAGGTGATTGGTGACCTTTAACCTTTGGAAGGCTTAAAAGGTCAACCACTAACGTAGTGTTAAAAAAATATCAAGTGACCGTATCAGTCTGTGACTCGCTCATAAGACTGTATAGAATTAGTTAGTATTCCCAGCTGCAAACTGAGGCAATGTAAACAACTTCAAAACCATATTGTTGTAGAGCAGGTACTCAATGAGCTGTCTTCTCAACCACGTGGAAAAATTCAAAAGATTTTTTTGATACTCATGGAGATAGCCTCTGTAAACAACTTGGTAATGTAAACAACTTCATTTCATTCACCCATACATTGGCCATACAGGGGCAGATTAAAGCTGCCGATATCGGTCCTTTAGACCAATTCGGCAGCTTATCTGTCCATGTATGGGGGTTTCCGATGGGTCTTCCCGATCGATATCTGGCCACGATATCGATTGGGAAGGTATAATTTTTCAGACGATCGACCCATTGGAGCCCATTGCTCCTCGTTGTAATCTGATCAATCAGCCCTAGGGCTGAACAATCGAAATACAGCCGTGTTGGTGGGCATATCGGGGAAAGATTCGCTCGTTTGTCGGTATCGCCAAACGAGTGCATCTTATAGTGTATGGCCAGCTATATTGCTTCCATGGGTTGGCTCACGAATTAAAAGAACATGATTAGAAAACTGATGATTGGTTACTATAGGCAACTAGACCTGTAGCACCTTTTGCATCTTTTATTGCATTTCCCCAGAGTGTGCACTCTAGTAACACAAACCACTAATACAATATATCTTTCCAAGCAGTTGAGTAGTAAATGCTATTCAGTACAGACTTCAGAACTGTTATTTAGGGTTCTATTTATGAAGCCTCAATTTTTTTTCTGGTCGAGTTTTGTAGGGGGGAAACTCGAATCGTAAGAGGGGAAGAAAAATCTAATTTTTGAGATTATGCTCCAAAGCAGCTAAAAATTACAATCCGAAAATACTTCAGCTAAAACTTGTCTAAATGATGTAAAAGTCAATGGCAGATGTTCCTTTAACAATATGAAGATGTTTCTTACTATCATGATCTTCGAGAGTTTAGGGCTGGTTTTCGTTCAATAATATTTTTTAATAAGGCTTTTCGGTTGTGAAATCGGAATAGTCATGCCATACGATTTAATGTTTGATTTTGTAGTGACTTTTTCCCGCACATGCTTTTTTTGTTCGGATTTATTTGTAAATTAAGGGGATTCGGATTTGGGCGTTTAATCAAATTTTTTTTATAAAGTGAGAAAGAGTCAAGTTTTAGTAAACACCCCCTTAATTTTTCCTTTTAGTACTTTAGCCTTTTAAGTGAGTTTCAGGTCTTCCCAGTCATGGTAAAATTATTCATTCCTTACCCAGGAGCCATTTCTTACATTCGACAGAAAGAATTGTGATCTGCTAGGACAGGGGCTGCATCCGTGTACCACATATTAACCTATTCAGGTCTGCTGTATCTCTAAATTGCTTGTTTTATTATTCTTCCCCCTAGGACAAATACCTCTAATTAAAATAACTTCAAACATATTTACATTAACAAGAAATAGCATTTGGTTAATTCATCATTTATTACAAATGTATCACCGATATATGAGTTATGTAAAATGTGAAGCAATACAGAACATGCACAAATAACCTAATTATATTCTAATCATTTCCAATAAAGTGCAGGATGCATGTCAGCCACACCGATCAGACATCCCTGCTAACAAAGTAAAAAAAGCAGCATTGATTCTGAAAGAACCATTTTGTCAGATTATTTCTTATTCCATATTTGATAGGGCGTAATAAATATCTCCTTTGAGATTATATTGCAGACAACTATGTATGTGAGTAACTAAAACGCTACATTTTAGATGTGGAAACTTTGCCAATATAAGAGCATGTCTGAACTATATTAACTGGGAAAGACTTTTCACAGGGTTTAGCACAGAAGGAAAATGGAATGTCTTTAAATAGCTGATTAATTAATATACATGTCAGTATATTCCCCTTGTATGTAAGGAACATCATTGCAAAGCAAACCTATATGGTTTGATAGAAGTGTTGGTGATGAAGTTGATAAGAAAAACAGGCATCCCCACATTTAAGGCATTAAAGTTATCTGTAAGAGCTGAAACTTTTATTAGGTACAAGGAGGCCAATAAAGCATGTTAAAATGCTACTGTATAAGCCAATCTTCAATAGTAACTAAAAAGGGTATTGCAGCAAAGAGTATAATGAATACAAAATATGGTTTTAGATATGTAAATAGTATAAAAAAATTAAGAAAGGTGGGGTGGGACTCTTTTTATCAGAGGGAGGTCAATTGGTTGATGAGAGCAGGGAAAAAGAAGAAGAGATTCTGAACTATTATTTTTTCATCTATCTACTGACAACTGAGGAACTAGCTAATGAAGACTTTCTAGTGATGGAGGAATCAGCCCTATTCACTTCCCACAATTGGTGGGACGACGAAAATTCGCAGATTTGCATTATAGTCTATGGGCGACATAATAACATAAATTAAAGTTATACTCTAAACGGTATTGTATTGGGGGTATCTTTACTTGAAAAGGATCTGGAGATTTGTGGAGTACACACTGTATAATGAAGTGTCTAGGAAGTGTCATTCAGTACAGGTATGGACTTGGGGTTTTCTGTGTAAGGGGTCTTTCCATAATTTGAATCACCATATGGTAAGTCTACTAAAATATAATTTAAACATTCATTAAACCCAATAGGATTGTTTTGCCTCCAGTAAATATGAATTATATATTTGTTGGGATTGTGCACAGGTATTAATATATTATTACAGAAAAAAAAGGAAATTAATTTTAAAAATTGCAGTTAATTGATTAAATTCAGTTAATTGATTAAAAAAGGGGTCTATGGAAGACTGCCTTCTGTAAATTCGGAGCTTTCTGGATAACGAGTTTCTGGATAACTGATCCTATACCTGTTTTGTCTTGTATAAAAAGGCATTAACACAATGGCGAGGAGGCTGTGGAATTCCCTACTGGCTGATATTGTGATGGCATATTGTATTAATGCCTTTAAGAGCAGCTTGGATGATTTCTTGAACAAGCATAGTATTCAAGTCTATTGTGGAGGGACAGAAAGTTGAGCAAAATGAACTTTTGGAAGACTAATTCAGCAAATCTTGTCAATCTTCTACATCAGTGCTGTCCAAATTCTGTGGTACCGAGGGCCAAAATCTTACTGGCCTATGTGGAGGAGGGCCGATAATGGAAGTCAGTGTTGGCCACTCCCCCTTTTAAACAACACCCACTGTAAACCACACCCATGTTGCCACAAGAATAAGATCATATCCACATTAAAGGTGGTAACACACCAAAAAAACAAATGGTTGGTGCTCACTCCAGGGAAATCCCTCATCACTCATATGTGAAAAATTGAAGTCATGTTAAAACATACCCTTAAATCCATATGACACATCCTCCCCTGTGGATAATACAAGAACCCCCCAACATATGATTAAACACCTTAGGGGCCCTTAACAACAATTTCCAAACGTTAAAATACCCCAAGAACAACCCCCTAACAGGCTTACATTCCACAGGTAGTGTAGGGCAAGCAGAGAATGGCACACACAAGCAACAGCGGGCAAGCAGAGAATGGCACACACAGGGAGGCAGGGCCGGGCCAAGGTATTTTTGCACCCTAGGCAAAGGCTTCAATCAGTGCCCCCCACCCAGTCCTGCATTAACATTTCCCACCTTACCAGTAATATAGCCCCCTGTACCTGTGCCAGCACCTATCATATTGCCTCCATTTGTACCTAATCCCTCAGATTTTTACCCCCAATCTGTACCTATGCCAGCTGCAACCAAAGTAATCCATCATATTGCCCCAATTTGTATTTGTTCCAGCAGTAGCCAAAAATCCATCATATTGCCCTCAAACATCTGTGTACCTGTGCCAGCAGCCACCATATTGCCCCATGTACCTGAGCCAGCAGCAACCAATCCCTTATATTGCCCCCAATCTGTACCTGTGCCAGCATCAGCCAAAGAATCCACACTATTGCCTCCATATATGTACTTGTGCCAGCAGCAGCCAAATATCCATCATAACATCTGTTTACCTGTGCAAGTAGCAGCCAAGATATTGCCCACAAATATGTACCTGTGCCAGCAGCTGCCAAAAGGGAGCTGGGGAATGATTCTGTCTGGAACAGGGGGTTTATAAAGTTGAAAAACTGTTAAAGGCCAAGCAAATCCCGGTCTAAAAAAGAAAGAAAGGAAATTCCTCTTAAAAATGTGCCCCCCATGATTGTGCCCTAGGTGGGTGCCTACTCTGCCTGCCCATAGTTCCGGCCCTGCAAGTTGGGGAGGCAGAACAGAGCAGGAGACAGGGAAAGCTATCAGTCTAATATGTACTACATACAGTGACACAGTGCTGGGGCCTCATTAGCATTTTGAATAAAGTGTGAACAGGTGAACAATGTGGGCAGTTTCAGTCTGGGTCTCAGGTGTGAACATTACAGGTTTTAGGATATAAACAATAGAGGTGTCACAAGTGTGAACAATACAGGGGATTCGAGTCTGAATTTGAGGTTTAACCCTTTAAGTGCCAGCAGAATTTCACATTTTGGTTACGCGAAATGCCAGCCGTTTTTGAAACATTTTGTGCTCTCTCACTTTAGGGGCATTTTCTGAGGGGAAACCTATAGTTTACCTAGGAAAACTATACATTGTTTTTTTCGGTAGAAACTGAGCTTTCTAAATCTGCCTGAGTTTTCATGTATTTCCACCTGTGCAAAAAAATTTATAGCGCTAAATACCAAAAAAAAATGAAAAATTACCATTTTTCATCGTATATCAATTTATACCAGAAAAATATTTCATTTTACGGATGAAAATCCAACTGATTTGGAAAGCCTTATGTCTCTCGAACGTGCCAATACCAGATATGTATAGTTTTAGGGAGATTTAGGATTTCTGTACAGCAAAAACTCCCGGCAGTATATTACCGAATTTTGAAAGCACTAAGGCAGAAAACGGCATGCTTTAGATTCCAAGGCAAAAAATCCTGAAACCGTAGGTTTACCCCAGAAAACCATACATTTTTGAAAAGTACACATTCTGCCGATTACAAAATGGGTAACTATGTCTCTCTACTCCCAACTACCAAACATAAAAGCTTGTCTGAACATAGCGGTTTTTCAACAAAAAATTCAAAATTCGGAAAAATCATTTCAAAGGTTTTATTTTGCTGCTCCGCATATCCCAAACTATATTAGGTACCAAGAAAAAGCACCTGAAATATGATTGCCAGGGGTCCACTGAACAATTTGATACCCATTATGCATAAGTTTACCAAAGTATCTGGCATTTAGAGACACCAATATGTAGTTAGCACATCCAAATTCTTCAGGACTTTACTTCAGCTACTGAGAAATCAACACATTGACTGCATTTTTGTGGGGTAAAAACACAGAAATATATGTTTACCCCCCAAACCCATATATTTTTGGAAAGTACACATTCTACTGAATCTAAAATGGGTACCCATGCCTTTCTGCTCCAAACTACTGAGTCGCAAGGCTTTCCCACAATTGTCGGTTTTGGTGAAATATCTGAAAATTTCCTCAAACCTTCAACTTCCCAGCACCATATCGCCCATGTATCATTATGTACTAAGAAAAAGCACCCTAAATATGATTGCCAGGGTTCCTCTGAACATTTTGGTGGTCATTGTTCATAAGTTTACCAAAGTATCTGGCATTTAGAGGCCCCAAAATGAAGTTAGCGCATACAAACAGTCCCGTGGGTAACTTCAGCTAATGAAAGATCAACACATTGACTGCATTTTTGTGGGGTAAAAACACAGAAATATATGTTTACCCCCCAAAACCCATATATTTTTGGAAAGTACACATTCTACCGAATCTAAAATGGGTACCCATGCCTTTCTGCTCCAAACTACTGAGTCGCAAGGCTTTCCCACAATTGTCGGTTTTGGTGAAATATCTGAAAATTGCCTCAAAGCTTCAACTTCCCAGCACCATATCACCCATGTATCGTTACGCACCAAGAAAAAGCACCCTAAATATGATTGCCAGGGTTCCTCCAAACAGTTTGGTGGCCATTGTTCATAGGTTTACCAAAGTATCTGGCATTTAGAGGCCTCAAAATGATGTTAGCGCATACAAATAGTCCTGTGGGTAACTTCATCGAATGAAAAATCAACACATTGACTGCATTTTTGTGGGGTAAAAACACAGAAATATATGTTAACCCCCAAACCCATATATTTTTGGAAAGTACACATTCTACTGAATCTAAAATGGGTACCCATGCCTTTCTGCTCCAAACTACTGAGTCGCAAGGCTTTCCCAAAGTTGTCGGTTTTGGTGAAATATCTGAAAATTGCCTCAAAGCTTCAACTTCCCAGCACCATATCACCCATGTGTCATTACGTACTAAGAAAAAGCACCCTAAATATGATTGCCAGGGTTCCTCTGAACATTTTGGTGGCCATTGTTCATAAGTTTACCAAAGTATCTGGCATTTAGAGGCCCCAAAATGATGTTAGCGCATACAAACAGTCCCGTGGGTAACTTCAGCTAATGAAAGATCAACACATTGACTGCATTTTTGTGGGGTAAAAACACAGAAATATATGTTTACCCCCCAAAACCCATATATTTTTGGAAAGTACACATTCTACTGAATCTAAAATGGGTACCCATGCCTTTCTGCTCCAAACTACTGAGTCGCAAGGCTTTCCCACAATTGTCGGTTTTGGTGAAATATCTGAAAATTGCCTCAAAGCTTCAACTTCCCAGCACCATATCACCCATGTATCGTTACGCACCAAGAAAAAGCACCCTAAATATGATTGCCAGGGTTCCTCCAAACAGTTTGGTGGCCATTGTTCATAGGTTTACCAAAGTATCTGGCATTTAGAGGCCTCAAAATGAAGTTAGCGCATACAAATAGTCCTGTGGGTAACTTCATCGAATGAAAAATCAACACATTGACTGCATTTTTGTGGGGTAAAAACACAGAAATATATGTTAACCCCCAAACCCATATATTTTTGGAAAGTACACATTCTACTGAATCTAAAATGGGTACCCATGCCTTTCTGCTCCAAACTACTGAGTCGCAAGGCTTTCCCAAAGTTGTCGGTTTTGGTGAAATATCTGAAAATTGCCTCAAAGCTTCAACTTCCCAGCACCATATCACCCATGTGTCATTACGTACTAAGAAAAAGCACCCTAAATATGATTGCCAGGGTTCCTCTGAACATTTTGGTGGCCATTGTTCATAAGTTTACCAAAGTATCTGGCATTTAGAGGCCCCAAAATGATGTTAGCGCATACAAACAGTCCTGTGGGTAACTTCAGCTAATGAAAAATCAACACATTGACTGCATTTTTGTGGGGTAAAAACACAGAAATATATGTTTACCCCCCAAAACCCATATGTTTTTGGAAAGTAAACATTCTACAGAATCTAAAATGGGTACCCATGCCTTTCTGCTCCAAACTACTGAGTCGCAAGGCTTTCCCACAATTGTCGGTTTTGGTGAAATATCTGAAAATTGCCTCAAAGCTTCAACTTCTCAGCACCATATCACCCATGTATCGTTATGCACCAAGAAAAAGCACCCTAAATATGATTGCCAAGGTTCCTCCGAACAGTTTGGTGGCCATTGTTCATAGGTTTACCAAAGTATCTGACATTTAGAGGCCCCAAAATGAAGTTAGCGCATACAAACAGTCCCGTGGGTAACTTCAGCTAATGAAAAATCAACACATTGACTGCATTTTTGTGGGGTAAAAACACAGAAATATATGTTTACCCCCCAAACCCATACATTTTTGGAAAGTACACATTCTACAGAATCTAAAATGGGTACCCATGCCTTATTGCTCCAAACTACTGAGTCGCAAGGCTTTCCCAAAGTTGTCGGTTTTGGTGAAATATCTGAAAATTGCCTCAAAGCTTCAACTTCCCAGCACCATATCACCCATGTGTCATTACATACTAAGAAAAAGCACCCTAAATATGATTGCCAGGGTTCCTCTGAACATTTTGGTGGCCATTGTTCATAAGTTTACCAAAGTATCTGGCATTTAGAGGCCCCAAAATGAAGTTAGCACATACAAATTGTCCGGTGGGTAACTTCAGCTAATGAAAAATCAACACATTGACTGCATTTTTGTGGGGTAAAAACACAGAAATATATGTTTACCCCCCAACCCCATATATTTTTGGAAAGTGCACATTCTACAGAATCTAAAATGGGTACCCATGCCTTTCTGCTCCAAACTACTGAGTCGCAAGGCTTTGCCAAATTTGGCGGTTTTGGTAAAATATCTGGAAATATTCCTCAAAGCTTCAACTTTCCAGCATCGTATTGTCCATGTATCATTACCAGCATAAAGCATCCTAAATATAAACATATGGGTCTACTAAACAGTTTGATGCCCAATGTGCATAGATATACCAAACTATGTGGCGCACAGAGACCCCCAAATGACAATATGTATAGACATTTTCACGGCTGACGCGCTGGCTGCTGCAATATAACCACCCGGTGTGTGTATTATGCGACATTAGACCACCTAACAGTTCAGAGACCCCAGAAAAACATATATTTTCAGAAAGTACACATTCTGACGAATCCAACATGGGTAAATAAGTGTTTCTACTGCAAACTGCCAAACTGCAAAGCAATGCTGAACATAACGGTTTTTATCAAATTTCGGAAAATCGTCACAAAGCTTGAATTTTACCCCATTATATGCTCCACATTTCGTAACTTATCAGCATAAAACATCCTAAATATGAACGCCAGGGGTCTACTGAACACTTTGATGCCCAATATGCATAGATATACCAAACTATGTGGCGCACAGAGACCCCCAAATGACAATAGTGTATATACAATTTCACAGCTGACGCGCTGGCTGCTGCAATATAAGCACCCGGTGTGTGTATTATGCGACATTAGACCCCCCTAACAGTACAGAGACCCCAGAAAACCATATATTTTCAGAAAGTACACATTCTGACGAATCCAATATGGGTAAATAGGTGTTTCTACTGCAAACTGCCAAACTGCAAAGCAATGCTGAACATAATGGTTTTTATCAAATTTCTGAAAATCGTCACAAAGCTTGAATTTTACCCCATTATATGCCCCACATTTCGTAACTTATCAGCATAAAACATCCTAAATATGAACGCCAGGGGTCTACTGAACACTTTGATGCCCAGTATGCATAGATATACCAAACTATGTGGCGCACAGAGACCCCCAAATGACAATAGTGTATATACATTTTCACGGCTGACGCTCTGGCTGCTGCAATATGAGCACCTGGAGTGTGTATTATGCAACATTAGACCCCCCTAACAGTACAGAGACCCCAGAAAACCATATATTTTCAGAAAGTACACATTCTGACAAATCCAATATGGGTAAATAAGTGTTTCTACTGCAAACTGCCAAACTGCAAAGCAATGCTGAACATAACGGTTTTTATCAAATTTCTGAAAATCGTCACAAAGCTTGAATTCTACCCCATTATATGCCACACATTTTGTAACGTATCAGCATAAAACATCCTAAATATGAACGCCAGGGGTCTACTGAACACTTTGATGCCCAGTATGCATAGATATACCAAACTATGTGGCGTACAGAGACCCCCAAATGACAATAGTGTATATACATTTTCACGGCTGACGCGCTGGCTGCTGCAATATAAGCACCTGGTGTGTGTATTATGCGACATTAGACCCTCCTAACAGTACAGGGACCCCAAAAAACCATATATTTTCAGAAAGCACACATTCTGACGAATCCAATATGGGTAAATATGTGTTTCTACTGCAAACTGCCAAACTGCAAAGCAATGCTGAACGTAACGGTTTTTAGCAAATTTGTGAAAATCGCCTCAAAGCTTGAAATCTACCCCATTATATGCCCCACATTTCGTAACTTATCAGCATAAAACATCCTAAATATGAACGCCAGGGGTCTACTGAACACTTTGATGCCCAATATGCATAGATATACCAAACTATGTGGCGCACAGAGACCCCCAAATGACAATAGTGTATATACATTTTCACGGCTGACGCGCTGGCTGCTGCAATATAAGCACCTGGTGTGTGTATTATGCGACATTAGACCCTCCTAACAGTACAGGGACCCCAAAAAACCATATATTTTCAGAAAGCACACATTCTGACGAATCCAATATGGGTAAATATGTGTTTCTACTGCAAACTGCCAAACTGCAAAGCAATGCTGAACGTAACGGTTTTTAGCAAATTTGTGAAAATCGCCTCAAAGCTTGAAATCTACCCCATTATATGCCCCACATTTCGTAAAGTATCCGCATAAAACATCCTAAATATGAACGCCAGGGGTCTACTGAACACTTTGATGCCCAATATTCACAGATTTACCAAACTATGTGGCGCACAGAGACGCCCAATTGGATATATAGTAGATAAAATTTACAAGACATAACAAAATAATACAGAAAGTGTGAAATTCAAATAAATTACTAAAATCCAATAAAACCACAAAAATCTATGCTTTTTTTTTTCAGACTAGTGTAATCAGACATCGGAATTACAGTTTGAATATTTTAGCTTGGCAAAATATTTTTTACGGACAGAATAAAGCAAGCAACAGTTATGAAGAGCTGAAAATGCAATAAAATGGCTAACAATGCACCAAAATCCCCAAAATTTCAAAATAATCACCGAAATAACATACAAAAGGTATTGCACAGTACGGTTAGCGAATACGCTATTCGCAAAGGCAATAAAACATTTTTTTCAGCCAAAAACACAACAATGCAATATGGGAAAAAAAAAAAAAAGCTACACAACAGCGTATGTGTGTGTGCATGTGTACAATTGGTAAATTGCATGTTATGTGTGTGTGTGTTTGTGTGTGCAAGTGTATGTACCCCCCCAAGTGTGTGTGACCCCCCTGATCCCCCAAAAAAAGTATGTGAGTGTGTGTAAGTGTAAATCTAAGCATGTATTAGTGTATAAAGTGTGTGTAAGTGTATTTTGTGTGTGTGTTACACTAACCTGGGGTGTGTAGCTGCAGATCTGTGTCCATGATGGCAGGAGGAGTGGAGAAGCAGGAGGGAGTCGCCAGATCCGTTGATCAGATCCGTGGGCGTCGCTGGAGGAACCCGGAAGTGCAGGCAGCAGCAGCAGCGCGCAGACACGTGTGTCTGTTGCGTCTTTGGGGCCCCTGGACAATCGCGCCCCAGGAGCCCCTTTCCCACCCGCTCCGCTCGTTGCCTAGGGGGTTGTGAGCGAGCGGGGAAGGAGCGAGCAGCATTTAAAGCCGCTCCTGAGCTTCCCCGCCCGCATATGCTGCAGAACGTAGAATCTACGTTCTGTGGCATTTCAAGATACTTTCCCACAGAACGTAGATTCTACGTTCTGTGGCACTTAAAGGGTTAAACAATGCAGGGTGCAGTTTATCTCTACAGTGATACCTTTTAAATCTTACATATTGTAATCAGACACAGCATCTGGGGGGCCAAAGAAGGGGGGGGTCTGCGGGCCGCCAGTTGGACAGCCCTGTTCTACATTATTTAACTATGTAGCTATATATTTAGAGATAAGGTTGGAACAACACAGGACTTTGCACAGTTATTTCTTGTGCACTAATAATATATATTCACTATACCTCTCCTTGTGACTTTTTGTGCACCCAGGTAATATACATACCCACTATACTGAGTATGTGCTATATTTTGCACCATTCCAGACATAAAATACAAGAGGTTATTCCTTTATAGCTGCATAGCAATCGCTTTTTCACTACCCCCCCATATTCATAAAAGGCACTACGTTTACCCAGTATCCCATAGCAACTAATCAGTCAGTAGCATTTTCTGATCACCTGTTTAAAAGTAAATAGTGGTTGCTATGGGCTAATGCAAACATAATACCTATGATTACAAATAGGTTTTATCTCATTTGATACCATTTTGTAATTATGATTCTTGTCTAGTCCTATTGCTGTTGGTCCAGGAAACACTACACTTTGATGCCACATCTACTTCAATTAGCAAAGACCATTTCTTTATTGTCTGCCTAATTATATTAAAATTCACCTGCCTGGGGATATTACTCATCTGATGGGCTTCCGTAGGCCTTGGTCTATGATTCGATCATTGACTTAAAGGAGCAGTTCAGTGTAAAAATAAAAACTGGGTAAATATACAGGCTGTGCAAAATAAAAAATGTTTCTAATCTATCCAATCGATGGCTATTATGTTAGACATCCAGTCACTCCAGACTTTATACATTACATTTTTGGCTAACTAACTATATTAGAAACATTTTTTTATTTTGCACAGCCTATCTATTTATCAGTTTTTATACCGAACATTTCCTTTAACATTTCCATGGTTATTGTAGGGGTCTGATAATTAAAAATGCAACTGCCCAAAAATTGGATAATAGTACCTCTGGCAGCTTCCATATATTCATAAAAATACCTGCCGTGGCCTTATTTGTGTAAAGACTGCAGTGCAGCTGCAACTGACGTGTTAGAGTTCACAAACCAACAAGCAAAATGTACATAAAGGACATTACACCTTATACCAGTGATCCCCAACCAGTGGTTGTTGCTCCCAGTGGCCTCAAAGCAGGAGCTTATTTTGAATTCCAGGCTTGAAGGCAAGTTTTGGTTGTATTAAAACCAGGTGCACTGCCAACAGAGCGTCAATGTAGGTTGACAATCCACATAGGGGCTACTAAATGGCCATTCAATCACAGCCCTTATTTGGCACCCCAAGAATATTTTTCATGCTAGTGTTGCTCCCCAAATCCTTTTACTTCTGAATGTTGCTCACGGCTTCAAAAGGTTGGGGATCCCTGGCTTATACATTACAAAGGAACACTGCTCCTTCTGTTAACACTTTTTTAACACTAGGTTTTGTAAGGCTATATTTCACATATTACAAATTACTCCAGTTTGGATATCCCACAGCGACCATGGAAACAACTGAGAGCACACACAGTTTAAATGGGATCTAGCAGTAACAGCTCTCTATGATAACGTCTTTTATTGCACTTGTACACACACAGAACCAACCCTATGTAAGTAAACACAGATCTTTCCCAGTCACTTTCCACATCGTATGGACTGAGCATATTGACAGATTCAATTTGATGAAAAAAGCTATTTCCTAATTCAATTCTAGATCATCTCATAGAATCAAATGCTTTTCAACTAAAAAACCTTTTCTCACATCTTATTACATGCAAACTCTATTGAACAGGGGCGATTCTTGCTATTATGCCGCCTGAGGCGGCCTTCTTTCGCCGCCCCCACCCCTCCCCACGTCACTAACCTTTATAGCGCCAGAGAGGGCAGGGGCGGTCCGGGACGCTTAGTGCAGAGAGCGCAATAGCGCTCTCTGCACTAGTAGAGCCGAATTTCCAGTTTGAAAACCGGAAATTCGGCTCTTAGTTACCAGGAGCGGCTGCCGCCTGAGGCGAGTGTCTCAACTCGCCTCATTGGTGGAGTGCCCCTGCTATTGAAATCTATAGGAAAAAAACGAGGACCGAATTAGTATAAAAGTTTTTTCACCTCACATTGGCGCAAATTCACTAAGCGCCGAAGCGCCGCACGCTAGCGTTAATTCGCTAGCGTTTGGCATTTTTCGCTACTGCGCAAATTCACTAACGAACGCTGGCGTAGTTTCACTAGTGTTACTTCGCACCCTTACGCCAGGCGAATTTTCGCTAGCGATGTAACTACGCAAATTCACTAACTTGCGCAGTGTACTGAACGCTACCTTTTACGATAGACTTCCTTCGCCACCTCAGACCTGGCGAAGCGCAATAGAGTTGAATCTCACCCATAAAATAAACTTTTCTCATGGAATTGAATCTGACCCACTGTTTGAATGGCTACTTTTTAAAGTTATATGGTTTATAAAAACGTAGTAGTTGAGAGTTAACCAGAGGTAACAGTGGGCAATAACCAGCACTGTTTTTAAATCCAGTGCAACTCTAGGCACCAGACCCACAAGCGCTGCAACACCTTTGCTAATGAACTCTGTGTGCAGATGTGTACGTGGCATAATTTCTGCTTGTGCTTACCCACAAGCCCAGATTTGTGGTGAGGCCACATAGGACCAGGCCTAGGGCAGCAAGACTGTAGGGGTGACATGCCGACAAGCAGGTCCGGACTGAGAGTTAAAACAGGCCCTGGCATTTCCGGTACACAGAGGCCCAATCAGCCCACATAGAGGCTCAAACAGCCCCCACCAGCCCACTAAATACCGACTTTCTATGGGGCCTAAAAGCAGCCCCTCTGGCATTTGTCAGAACCCACAGATTGCCAGTCCGGGCCTGCCGCCAAGCCGCCTGCATGTGCACACACACCTTATGGTGGACAGGTTATTGCCCTTGACGTTTGTGGGCAGCAGGACCCAGCGGCCTGCTGTAGCCGGGCACTAGGACCCTACGGCACAGAGCGGCATCGGAACGCCGAAGCCAGAAATCCAGCCCTGGGTACCCCTCACATTCTCAACTCCCGGATTTAGAGGTCAAACTGATTTTTTTATATTCAATTTTGAAATCTAACATGGGGCTAGACATATTGTCCATTTCCCAGCTGCCCCAAGTCATGTGACTTGTGCTCTGATAAACTTCAATCACTCTTTACTGCTGTACTGCAAGTTAGAGTGATATCACCCCCTCCCTTTTTCCCCCCAGCAGCCAAAAGAACAATGGGAAGGTAACCAGATAACAGCTCCCTAACACAAGATAACAGCTGCCTGGTAGATCTAAGAACAACACTCAATAGTAAAAACCCTTGTCCCACTGAGACACATTCAGTTACATTGAGAAGGAAAAACAGCAGCCTGCCAGAAAGCATTTCTCTCCACAAGTCACATGACCAGGGCAGCTGGGAAATTGACAAAATGTCTAGCCCCATGTCAGATTTCAAAATTGAATATAAAAAAATCTGTTTGCTCTTTTGATAAATGGATTTCAGTGCAGAATTCTGCTGGAGTAGCACTATTAACTGATGTGTTTTGAAAAAAACATGTTGACAGTTGACAGTATCCCTTTAAATTTGTCACATTGCTGACCAATATTTGCATATTAGAAGAAAACAAAAATATATGCACATGTACAGGTATAGGACCTGTTATCCAGAATGCTCGGGACCTGGGATTTTCCGGATAATGGATCTTTCCATAATTTGGATCTTTAAATCTTAAAGGAGAAGGAAAGGCTAAAATTAAGTAAGCTTTATCAGAAAGGTCTATATAAATACACCAGTAAACACTCAAAGTAATGCTTCTCTGAGTCCTCTTTCAAAAGAAACACTGCATTTCTTTCCTTTTATTGTGTACACATGGGCTTCTGTATCAGACTTCCTGTTTTCAGCTTAAACCTCCAGGGCAGGGCTTGAGCATGCTCAGTTTGCTCCTCTCCCCCTCCCTCCTCCCATCCCTGCTGTAATCTGAGCTCAGAGCTGTTAGTGAGCAGGGAGAGACTCAGGCAGGAAGTGATGTCACACAAAGCTTATATCATACCTTCCAACATTTTGGAAGTAAAAAGAGGGACAAAAATTTTTTTTGACCACACCCCTTTCTGTGGCCACCCCCCTAATTACCATGTTTGTTTTACAAGATTTGGCAGGTTATGAAAGTTTGAAAATATTTCTCCTTATCTAAACTGTGTTTTTGTGTCTCAAAATTGTTACAAAGTATCTTATTTGCACCTGTTAGCTGTTCTGGGATCTCTGCTAAAAGCCAATTAAGTGAGAAACTTTGTTTCTTTTTCTGGCTGTTCAGTGCAGAGAAAAGAGGGACTTCCCAGTACAAATGAGGGACTGCGGGTTAAGCTGTCAAAAGAGGGACTGTCCCTCCGAAAAAGGGACAGTTGGGAGGTATGTTATATGGCAGCTTCTATCCTAAACAAACAGAGACAGTGTCTAGAACTGTTTACTCAGGTATGGTAAAGCATTCTGCTGAATAAATATAGGATTCTCGCTTGCACTATTGTGGCTAATCTGTTGGCAATAAACTGTCTTGGAGGTATCCTTCTCCTTTAAGTCTACTATAAAATTATTTAAACATTAAATAAACCCAAAAAGGTGGTTTTGCTTCCAATACGGATTAAGTATATCTTAGTTTGGATCAAGTACCAGGTACTGATTTATTATTACAGAGAAAAAGGAAATCATTTTTAAAAATTTAGATGATTTCATTATAATGGAGTCCAAGGTGAGACAGCCATTCAGTAAGTTGGAGCTTTCTGGATAATGGGATCCTATGCCTGTACTAGAATATAGGGATATTAGCTGTGAATTCACAATTGCATCATTTGAATGACCACTTAACTCTTCAGGTGTCTCATGTGCTAAGCAGTGGCATAATGTTCTTAAACCATGCCCCCCAAGAAAAAAATTGTTAGGCCTCACATTGGACAGCAGGAGCAGCTTGCACCATCAATCCAATGCAGCCACAACCATCCCCTGTACACAAGTTTGTAACGATTGGAGAGCTGAAGCAACCAGTATAATATTAATGGGGAGTTTAATAGTGGATAATGTACCTTCTATTGTACTTTATGAAGACCATATAAAAGGCAATATATCTTATCTTCTAAACCAACCAGTAATATTAATGAGGAGTTATTTTATGTTATATAAATTAATATAGGGTATACATTATAATGATATATATACATATAGATAGATAGATAGATAGATGGATGATGATGATAGATAGATGGATAGATAGATAGATAGATAGATAGATAGATAGATAGATAGATAGATAGATAGATAGATAGATAGATAGATAGATAGATAGATAGATAGATAATATAGCCATTATAAGGCACTTTGAAAATATATCTAAAAATGTATTTGACGCTCAACAATTTTTTCAACCATTGAATTCTATGGGTGTCTTTTTCGCAGTGAAACCTTAAGAAATGTTTCGCTCATCACTAGTAGCCAGCCCAATCCCAGGACCTTAATCCAAAAAAAAACTTGTGGAATGGCATCAAAAATGCTGTTTCTAAGGCAAAAGCAAGAAATGCAGAAGAATTGTGGAATGTAACAGGTGCCAGAAGTTGGTGGACTCCATGTAACACAGATGTGCAGCAGTTCTCAGAAACACTGATTATACAACTAAATATTAGTTCAGTCATTCAAAGGAAAGTGAAATCTTGAAACATTTTTCAGTTTATACATTGAATGTTTGAGTCTGTAAAGAAGAATGCAGACACTGCTATTTTTTATAACAGCCTAATATTCCCTTTTCTACACTTTCTGTAAAGGAATAACACAAACTTTATACATTTTCATTTTTTTTAATTTTCATGTTTTGATTTGGAATAGAATGTGCAGTGTTCCTAATACATTTGCATGTATGGAAATAAATGCTATTATAAAGATTTTGAGCTTTCTTCACTTTTTTTCTAAACACACTGCTATTATTCTGAACACAACTTTATATATTAAAGCAATGGTGTTATTATAAGCTCTCTGGCTGGAACCTGGAATGATTATAATGAATAGCCCTATACAGCACAGTGCTACCTGTTTGGCATAAGAGATGAGGGTGTGTTTCCAAGAGGCAGTTGATAGTGGGAAAGTATGTGTAACAGAAGCCTATTCTGGATCCGTTTGTTTGTTCATTGGTCATACTTCCCACGCGCTACAGTATGTGAGTATGCAGTATCAATTGTGTTTCTCTAGTGGCACCAAGTTAACTGCCTGGTGGCTGCTGTTCTGTCCATAAGAAAAGCTTCATTCAGAGTTTAAAATATCCAAATGTGCCCTCTTTTGGAGAATGTGTGGAGCAGGGAATTATCCCGGCCCCAGCATGGGCAGGGAGATGGTGAATAAAGTTTAACCTCACCTGCCGAGCGTTTGTGTTGATTGCGATCGCAGGCCCGGCAGGTGAGGTGTTTCCGATCCTGATTGGTGGAATCCGGTCACGTGATGGTACCTGTAGGGTATAAAAGAAAGGCGCTTACCGGGATTCAGATTCTTCGGCGAAAGTCATCAGCGGAGAATGTCTGCGTTGGAAGAGGTGAGCGCCGGCATGGACGTCCTTCAGTGGATGCGGAACTCCGCCAGCAACGAGGATCTTCGGCGGCTTCTTCAGAACAGCTCCTGGGACCCGCGCGTCGACACTGAAGTGAGGGACGACGCGGATGTGACGTCGGAAGAGGCGGCCAGCGTGACTGAACGTGAGGCGGAGCCGAATCAACTTCAAGCAACTAGGAGGCGGATCCTGCGCGGAAAGAAGAGAGCTGTCACTGCTAAGAAAATTCCAGCGAAGAAGCCTGCGAGGAGGAGCGCCGCAGCCCAACAGCAAGCAGCAACAGGATGGCCATCGATTTCACCACCACGACCAGAAGCAAGAGAGGAGTTTCCTGTGAGGTCCGGCACACCAAGAGGAGAGGTAGCGGTTCCTGGGGCACTTAGTCAGACCGCTGTTGCAAGTGGGTCTAACTACATAAGAGCTGTAACCACCGCTCAGGAACCGCTGCCCTCCACATCTACAGCACCAGTGTCACCATATCCAGGAACAGCGCAGACGGCACAGTCGGCGGAGGCAACACAAGGCAATGATGTCGTGAGTGCGTTAGGTAATGTAGAGCTACAAACTTTTAGAGAGGCGATTAACTCGCTCTCATCATTAATCAATAATATAGCTCCTGCAAATATTTCAGGTTTAAAAGTACCTGAAGTATGTTTAAAAGATGCAGTAATATGTAACACTACACCACTGGGTCTCCATCTATCAGCCAATGTAAAGGAGAAAATTGTAAAAGGGGAATACATGGACATTTTGTCTTTAATTCCATCAGTCAAAGATTTTACAAATAAAGCAGACAAGGAGGAAGACAGAAGGAGACCCATGGCTCGTACGTTCACAAATTGGTTGCAAGCCTTCTGTATCTATGCCAATGTAATGACTGAGAAAAAACCACAGCTTGGACCACAATTGTTCAAACATATTGACATTAACCTTGAAGCTTACAAAAGTTATGGAGGATTATCATGGTTTTTCTATGATGACAGATTTAGACAAAAAATGTCAGTCCACCCTGAAGTCACTTGGGGAAAAAAGATGTAGATCTTTGGTTAGGGATGTTAGCTCCTAGACCTCCTCCTGTCGCTAATGCCACAAGTAAAAATCCAGCTGCCAAACCAAATTGTTGTTGGGCATATAATGAGTCATTGTGTAAATGGCAGGCCAATTGTAGATATAAACATGAATGTTCTATTTGCAATGGTAACCATCCTTCCTTTCGCTGTGCAAGAAAATACGCAGTTAATCTTAAAGCTTCAAAAGAGCAGCCAGGCAAGATTGACAACCCCAGTGAGCTGGTTAAAAATGTTGCCTTGGCTAGAGCTTTATCCAAACCAGCAGATGTCCATACTAATTAGACAAAGTTTTAGTGAAGGTTTTCGTATACCCACTGAAAACATTAAGCCATCTTTATATGTTTATGACAACTTGAAATCTGCATATTTACATGAGGAAGTGGTTAGGAACAAGATTCAAAAGGAGTTGGATTTGGATAGGATTCAGGGTCCTTTTAATGAATTTCCATTTGAAAGGTTCAAAGTGTCACCGTTGGGTGTTGTTCCTAAAAAAGAAGTTGGTGCATTTAGGTTAATTCATCACCTATCATACCCTTGCGGTGATTCTGTGAATGACGGAATTGATGATGAATTGTGTTCTGTTTCGTACAATTCTTTTGACCAAGCCTTAGATATTCTGAGGGAATGTGGGCAAGGAGCTCTTATGGCTAAATCAGATGTTGAATCTGCTTTTCGTTTATTGCCAATACACCCAGACTGCTATTGGGTATTGGGTTTTCACTTTGATGGAAATTTATTACGATAAAAGACTACCTATGGGTTGTGCATTATCATGTTTTTATTTTGAAGTTTTTGCCAAATTTATTGAATGGGCCGTTAAGTTTGAATCGGGATCTTCTTTTGTCATACATTATTTAGATGATTTTTTGTTTATTGGTCCAAATGCAACAGAAACTTGCGGTCACTTGTTGAGAGTTTTTATGTGGATAGCAAAGGAGTTTGGTGTGCCGCTATCGGAGGAAAAAACTGTAGCGCCTACGACATTAATACAATTTCTGGGTATTGAAATTGATTCGGTTAAGATGGAATTTAGGTTACCAGTAGAGAAATTGGAGAAATTGAAAAAGTTAATTGCCCAAGCATTACTGGCTAAAAAAATAAAGCTGAAGGAACTACAGTCTTTAATTGGTCATTTGAATTTTGCTACACGCATTTTACCCATAGGCAGGGTCTTTAATAGAAGATTGACAAACTTAACTGCAGGAGTTAAAAATCCTAATTTTCACATTAGAGTTTCGGCTGAGGCAAAAGAGGACTTAAAGGTCTGGCAGCAATTTCTGACGTATTTCAATGGAAAGTCATGTTGGCAAAGGGAATTTGCCGATAGTGATAGTTTACAGTTATTTACTGATGCAGCGTCTTCAGTAGGCTTTGGCGCATTTTTTGAAGGTCAGTGGAGTGTAGGTACTTGGCCACAAAGTTGGATAGACGCAGAACTTACAAAAAACTTGGTGTTACTAGAACTATTTCCTATAGTTGTAGCAGTAGAAATTTGGGGTCAAGTACTAGCGAACAAAAGAATACTTTTTAGAACAGATAATTTGGGAGTTGTTCAAGTTATAAATAACTTATCGTCAAAGTCATTGCCAGTTCTTAAAATTTTGAGGCATTTAGTATTAAGATCATTGCAAAATAATATTTGGGGTAAGGCTAAGCATATAAAAGGAACTCTTAATACGACTGCTGATTCTCTGTCTCGCTTACAGTTTGTGATATTCTGGGGACTAGAGAAAGGAGCGGAAACACAAGGAACGGCATGTCCAGAGTATCTTTGGGACTTGGTTTGGTGAAACTGAAGGAAGCAGTGATTAATTCGTTGTCGGAGAAGACTTTATCTCAATATATATCTGACTGGAAGACTTGGGATAGATTTAGATCCCAGAGTCAATTGACAGACTATACTTCAGAATCTGAATTATTTTTATATTTCTTGTTAGAACACATGGGATATCAGAATAGTGTCGCCACTTTAAAAAGGAGAGTAGCTGGAATATCATTCTTCCTGAAACTTCTTGGTAGGATAGACTTTACTAAAACACACTTAGTAAAACAGATTCTAAAAGGTTTAGCCAGAAAACACAAATCTGTTGATACAAGGAAACCCATTACTATTGAGTTGTTAAATGAATTGGTAAAGGTTTTACCTGAAGTTGCTATGAATACTTATGAATGTATATTGTTTAGAGCTCTATTTATACTTGCCTTTTTTGCAGCATTGAGGGTAAGTGAGGTTGTTGCCCCATCCAAAATAAAATCGGGTGGTCTACAGGTCGAGGATTTGACCATTGTTGAAGGGAAATTGAAAATAGTGGTGAATAACTCCAAGACTGACAAGAAGGCAAAAGGTTTGATATCATGGCTAGGTCCTTTGTGCAATAATACCTTATGCCCAATAAAAGCTTTTAGTGAATTTGCAGCCATCAGGCCAAAAGTCACAGGTCCATTTTTTCTTCACCAGGATGGTAAATTTGTTTCGAGATATCAATTTGCCAGCATGCAGAAAATGTGTTTAATTAAACTGGGCATTCCTACTGAAGGCTTCAAGACACATTCATTTCGTATAGGGGCTGCTACACAGGCGGCTCTGTTGGGATTCAATGAAAACACCATCAAAACAATAGGTCGTTGGGAATCTGCTAGATACAAACTTTATGTTCGACCAAATATGGTTTAAAAATGTTGTATTTCTATTTTAGGCCCTACCATCAAGATCTGGATGATCGGACATTCGTTTATTTTTTGGGCAAAAAACAGAGCAGGCTGCAGATCATATGGAGCCAATTTGAGTTTGGACCGTCAAAAATACAAGATATTATGGATGGGTGTCAGAGGTCTAAGGTGGAATGATCTAATTTCAGTTTTATTGCAAATGCTTGTTAGATGGGGTTACCCAGATGTAATACTCATTCATCTTGGTGGAAATGATATTGGAAAAGTCAGAACTGTTGATTTAATAAATCAGATGAAAAGAGATTTTTCGCAAATTCAGGCAATGATGGAAGATGTGATCATTATTTGGTCTGAAATTGTTCCAAGATTGGTTTGGTTTTCGCCAGAAAAGAAGCTGCTTGAGAAATGCAGAAGAAAAGTAAACCATTGTGTGAGCAAATTTGCGAAAACTCTCAATATTATAGTTTTTAGACATTTTGATCTGGAACCAATTGAGGTTGGTCTATATAGACATGACGGAGTTCACCTGTCAGACATAGGCAATGATATCTTTAACAATGGTTTACAGACGGCACTGGAAAAAGCACTATTTATTGGAGGGGTGTCAACCGCAGTTAGAGGTTTATAACACGCTTGACATGGCGGCCATAACAAATAAATATGGCATGGATATTATAATTTGCTAAAATTTGAATAGTCATATGGCAGCCTGCTGGGTATGAGCAGAGGCTGGCTGGTTTTCAGATATCAAAGTATGGATAACTTTTATTTTGAAATTACAATGTAGTGTTCAAAATGTTAATAATAAACAGTGCTGCGGCCAACCCTCCAACCATAAAAATGTGTTACTGGTGTCGTGTGCAATTATTTTCTATATGTCATAGTTATATATTAATGTACATCATACCTTGCCCATGTGTGGAGCAGGGAATTATCCCGGCCCCAGCATGGGCAGGGAGATGGTGAATAAAGTTTAACCTCACCTGCCGAGCGTTTGTGTTGATTGCGATCGCAGGCCCGGCAGGTGAGGTGTTTCCGATCCTGATTGGTGGAATCCGGTCACGTGATGGTACCTGTAGGGTATAAAAGAAAGGCGCTTACCGGGATTCAGGTTCTTCGGCGAAAGTCATCAGCGGAGAAGGTCTGCGCCCACCCACCCACCCAATTGTTTATGTAGTTTTATAAAAAAAAAAAAAAAAATTATGTCGCAGCATTATATGTAATTTTGTGTTTTGTGTTAGGCGGCCATAACAAATAAATATGGCATGGATATTATAATTTGCTAAAATTTGAATAGTCATATGGCAGCCTGCTGGGTATGAGCAGAGGCTGGCTGGTTTTCAGATATCAAAGTATGGATAACTTTTATTTTGAAATTACAATGTAGTGTTCAAAATGTTAATAATAAACAGTGCTGCGGCCAACCCTCCAACCATAAAAATGTGTTACTGGTGTCGTGTGCAATTATTTTCTATATGTCATAGTTATATATTAATGTACATCATACCTTGCCCATGTGAAGGGTATTAAAGGCATTATGTTAGCAATTACACTGTAAACATTTCATGAATGGTCGCTGAATGGAACCACAAACTCTAGTGACAGAGGCATCCAGGTTTGAACAAGGAGTGAAGATTGATCTACTTCCATTTCATAATTATTATGGTGTTTTTCTGACACTTACAAAGAAGTGGCATGAAGCAGCATCATTACTTGCTATTGTCCAACTGATATCTCTTTTTAGTTCAGGTGACTACACACTTAAATTTCACTTTAATTTCACTTGAAGTCGACCCAAGCAGATTTAAGACATATACTTTTTTTTTAATAACTAATGCATTAAGTCCCAAAGCTTGGTTAAAGGCAATAGTGGAAACAATAATATACTTTCTTCACACTGTGTCCTGCAGTCTGCAGACCCTTCCCAGAGGCTATTTTACACTTTGCTGGAGGAAACATATAAACATACGGCATCCTTTTAATCATGTACAAATGTTTATGGCCAGAATAATCTGCAGGTGGGCATCCGTAAAATAGAAGTTGGACCTTTACTCACACCAAGTTAAGAGTTCTAAAACAAACAGTTCTCTATGTATGGATAGGCGGCATACATTGCTTAACATTTGTGCATCAAAAACAAATCTGCAAAAAAAAACAAAAAACATATTCTGAGAGGCTTCCTATTCACTTGTGATATAAAAACTCACAGTAGACTAGTTACATTAAGTTCTGCAAGGTATATAACTATATTAGTCCCTTCCTAAACCGAGGAAGCCCCTAAAAAATGGGGGCAATCAAAAATAGCCATGTTTACTTTGCTTAACAGTATTTTAATAGCGTTAGTTTTTGACACCATGGCTGTAAATTCCCTTGTATGCTTCATGACCACAAAACCCATCATCTGCACAACTAACCCTTACTGCAAGCAAGGACACAGAAACCACAATGAAACTCAAGCTCATTTGGGAGGGTGCTGCCAGGAAAAAATTGAAATGTGTCAGATAATTTAACCATCTGTATTGACACACTTGCTAAATTGTTCTATAAAGGCTCTGTGTATGCCTCACTGCTGTTATTAACACTAACTATCATTTTATTTATTTATATTATATTATTTACTGCCCTTCAGGTGACACAGGGCCTTTGTTCTAAAATGGGCTGGGATTACAGAGCATAACACACATGTACAAGGTTGGGCAGTAGTAACAAGGTGATAATTTATCAGTGGGACTTTAGTGGTAGAGGTCTCATACCATCAATTTCTTTTGAGACATTAAAATGGCAAGTTGAAGTTTCAGATATAAGATGGGTGGTGTAACTACCATACAGCACACCCGGGGGGGGGGGCGGGAGTACCATGTGGACTGCTGTATGGTAGTGGGAGGGAACTGTCAAAGAGAGACTTTGTGCACCAGCTCCCCCACCACTAAATTATGCTTTGCAGGTTGGGCTTGACTGTTCTTATTAACACCATTGTATAATCTGAATAAATACTCACTCTGGGTTCTAGGCATGGAGCGCAAGGCTCATCAAGTTGAACTCCAAGAGATTTTCCACACACTTGAGTCCTATGCTGTAGGTGGAACTTACCCAGGGTACGTTAAACTGCAAATAATTCACTGCATTATATAACATTTTATTCCTGAACCAACAAGTGTATTTTTTTAAGTTGTAATATTGGTGTGTTGACAGCCATGATTCTTTTGCCTGATCCTGTGCCTTCAAAAAGAGGCAGAACTTCATGGTGTAACTGCTTTCAGATAAGTTATTGTTTTTCCAACTCAATGTAACTGAAGTGGTTGCAGTGTGATTTTGATTTTTACTGTTCAGTGCATTTTCCATATCTACCAGGAAGATGTTATCTTGTGTCACAGAGTTGCTATCTGATTTCCTATTCTTATCGTTCTGCTGTTATGCTGCTGGAGGGGGATGATGCAGCAGTAAAGAGTGATGCAAGGTTATCAGAACACAAGTCACATGACTAAAGGGCACCTGCGAAACCAACAACATGTCTAGCAATTTAAAGGGCAGAAATCTGCAGGACCAGCACTTTTAAAGGGTTTAAAGTCAGTAAAGCTTAACTAAAGAAGTAGTCTAGAAATGTTGTACATGATATTTTGGGCTTCTGTAGCAGCCATATACCCAGTTTGTTTGTCCTGTTCTCAGTACCTCCAGCTGCGCTTCAGAGTAAGATTTCTGGAAGACACTAATATCAATGTGAGCGAACTGTACCTGCCATGCTATTTAAGGAGGCCAAGAAGTGTCCTGTACCCTGGATCCAGCTGATTTCGATTTTCAGCAGGGTGGTATGTTAATAAATGTCATCCTGCAAGCCCATGACATAATAGAAAGGAAAAGATAAGCATAATCATTTATCCACAGGTATGTGCAATGGCCATCAATCTGTCTAGTATAATGAATTGGGCGGCAGACTGAAACCCAGCTAGGGATGTATCCTATTGCAGGAGAGGCCTCTTTAGGTAATGAATGCTTGTAAAGTGTGCACTGCTATATGCTGGAAGGGTCACCATGTTGTGTCTAACAGACAGTAAATCATCAAGCTTTACTGATGGCCTGTTGACTGCTTTTCACCTGCTGTCATTCTGCAATACTGTACATGCTTTTGCCCTACACCCTCTTCTTATAAAAGGATCGCTCTGTTCAAAAGCACCTGCTTCCTTCTTATTATATCACTAGACTTCTAAATTTATGTTAAAAAGCAGAGTGCTCTCCAGTCCCTGCATTCCTAAGGTCATCTTGTGATCTTATCCTTCCCGACTTCCTCAAGGTGACATGCAAGTGTGCAGTGACAGAATAGCACACAAACAACTGACACATATTTGCTGAATAACTATTGTCAATTATTCAATTATCAGTAATTCAATCATTTCAATTCATATACAACTAAAGCTAGGCAGCACAATTGCAAAGCAATGTTTATTAGCAACCTTTATTTATATAGCTCCAACATATAATACAGTGCTTTACAGAGCTTATACATCAGTCACATTATTGGGGATTTATGCAAGACGCATATTGGGAAGGAGAAAGTGTAGGCGAGTAATTAATTGGGGATACATGTCTGTTTTTTAGTTGCAAGAAAACCTTCTGTAAACAGGTGGCAAGCTGGAAAAATAAAACAAACAGCCACACTACTTCAGTAAATACATTTTCACATAAAGATTTATGCAACAGTAGTTCACCAATGACAAATGAATGGGCAAAACAGGGGATTAACTACAGAGGAAGCAGACCCTGCGGCTGCAGGGGGCCCACAGGTATAGGAGGGCCCTATGAGGTCCTCATTATTAAGCAATCTCAACATATACTGCTAAAACAGGACATGGTTGTGGCTAGGGTGGGGCCCCATGAGCAGGTAGCCCCAGTAGACCTGGAGACACAATCTCAGTCTGACGCTAGCCAAGAATGTGTTTGTTCTATATCTATCCATCTCTACTGGACCAATTTCTTAAAAAATGTCTTATAAGAAGCTGAATGGAATAAAGGCAAAGACATTTGCAAGGACAAGTTTCTGGAAATTGGTTATCCAGAAAGCTCTGAATTATGGGAAGGCCATCTCCCATAAACTCCATTTTAAGCAAAAAAGTCTAATGTTTCAAAATGTCTTTTTCTCTGGAGCAATAAAACAGTACCTTATGCTTGACCCTTACTAAGTCACATAAATCCCTATATGTTTTAATGTCGAAATAAGGGCACTTATGAAATGCAACAAACCCTTCTGCCCTGGCATCAACTCATACCCATGAACTTTTCTAAATTAAGTAAAGTAACCAAGTAATATTCCCTATGAACATTTGTTTTGAGTAATATGCAGGTTGAGGAGCAACCACCAGCATGCTTCAGCACACCCCTTAAAGATGTGGTTCATGTTTGAGGTAACTTTAAGAATGTTACAGAATGTCCAATTCCAAGCAACTTTGCAATTGGTCTTCACTATTTCTATTTTATGTGTTTTAGTTATTCACTTTTTTTCTTCTGACTCCTTACAGCTTTCAAATGGGGGATCACTGACCCCACCTGAAAAACAAATGGTCTGTAAATAAGGCTACAAATTTATTGTTATTGCTATTTTTTATTACTGATCTTTCTATTCCGGCCTCCCTGTGCATATTCCAGTATATTATTCAAACCAATGCATGGTTGCTAGGGTCAGCAACTAGATGGCTGAAATTGCAAACTGGAGAGCCACTGAATAAAAAGCTAAATAATTCAAAAACCAGAAATAATAAAAAATCTGAACCAATTGCAAATTGTTTCAGAACATCACTCTCTACATCATACTTAAAGTTAACTCAAAGGTAAACAAACCCTTTAATGATACCATGCGGTACTGCCAGTCATAACCAGGATCCCAATATGCTGGAGATAAAAGCTCAGAAGGAACACTCAGCAGAATTCTGTAGCTGAGACTGAAACCTCGCTTGGTCAATTGTTGCCTAGAAACACCAACCCTCTAAATAATACAGTCAGGTGATGGGAACAAAAGACCACATATAGCAGCACCGATTAGTTTTTTATTCTCTTCTAGGCTAGGTTTGTTTTTTGTGCCACTGCAAGGAGACATTTTTAGTCAAATCATATTAGACAATTTAATAATAGCAATAATAATGATTCACTAAAATCACACCTGTATGGGGCACACAGTGATGTACTTAGTACTAACAGCTGTTATGTTGAACAGCTGTTGAATGCTACAGTTATATGCCGGGCACAGGGTGCGAATTGATATGCATACCTCCTAACTGTCCAGTTTTTAGAGGGAAAGTCCCTCTTTTGATAACTCAACCTGCAGTCCCTTGTTTGTACTGGAAAGTCTAATTTTTCTCTGCACTGAACAGCCAGAAAAAGAAACAATGTTTCTAACTTAATTGGTTTTTGGCAGAGAGCCCAGAACAGCCACAGCAGCTGATAATATACTTTTGCAACAATTTCAAGATAAGGAAATAAGTAATTGTAACAATATAATAGATAGTAGGTCCTTTGGGAAAAGTTAGACTCACAGCTTAAAGGGCAATTCACCTTCATTAGCAAAACTCTAATAACTGAAAAAAACTTTTCTGTTTCTTTTTGTCTCTTTTTTTATTTCCAAAATGTTGGGAGGTATGGATATGTCTTTCACCTGACAGTAACACCAATGGGTAGAAGGGTAGTCTGCACTTTGTTCATGCCCCCCAAATACAATCAGTAATAATTGGGAGGGTGAAGGCATTAGCCAAACCTAGGCATTTTTTATGTTTAACTCATTAGTATAATTCAGCCCCCAGGCCAATGCTGGGGGGAGGGAGGCTCACAGATTAGATAGTTAGCAGTGGTGTAACAATGCCACCCATTGGGGGAAGAGGGACACAGTAGCACCATACCAACCTCCCTCCACTTGCCTACCAGCTTGCATCCCTCTCTCACTCTGGGTAAGGAAATACAGCTGCTTGGGAGGGGGGATTTCTAAAACCATAGTGGAAGCTGACCCCGTCCCTTGAGCCCCTCTGATTACACAAAAAAGGCAAATCTGTAAAAAAAAAATGAAGTTTTGTTTGTTTAACTAGGATTCTATGCAAAAAAAAACAACATATATATATATATAAAATAGCAATGGCAATGATAAAAAATCCATTCCTGCACATAAGCTATAGAAATGTAAGATAAAATGGAATAATGAATGCAATAGGCTGCAACGGTGATTGTTAGTGTAACCCTTTCGACATCCCTTCTGTCGGTGTTATACTTCACGTGTGGCGCTTACCTGATGGCACGGGACAAACCTGAACCATTCCGCAGTGGTATTGGGAGAGACTGGGTACCTGGTACTTACTAGCACAGTGCCTCCACCTAGTGGGATCCGGGAATGCACCTACAGGTGGCCCCACTAGGAAAACAGTAATAATTCACACACAGTATTTGGTGAACTGAATAACTGTTTATCTAAAATAAATGTAAAGGGGCAGCTAATACAAACAGCTCTCCTAACAGGTGGCAATAGGGGTCTCACTGACTAACTAAGCAGATGCAAACTGTTTGATTAACTAAATGGAATAAAGTACATTTAAAGTCCAGCACAATCACTCTCTATAATCTTTGAGCTTTCCTTTAGGATACCGTTACTTTAAATGTGAATACTCATTCCAAAGTCTCTTTGGATGCTTTACACCTGGGGACGCAGTCTTTTTTTTTAACCAGTGAACAACATTCAAATGTAAAAAAAGTTGGGGAGCATCATGAGCATGAAGAAAGTCCCAGAGGATGGGCTGTGATTGGCTGCTTGGTAGACCCGATATGGACTAGCGGGGCTCTACTTGGCAGTATATTTAGTTTTTATGAAATTAAAATTTGCCTCCAAGCCTGGAATTCAAAAATAAGCACCTGCTTTGAGGCCACTGGGAGCAACATCTAAGACGTTGGTGAGCAACATGTTGTTCAAGAGACAGTGGTTGGGGATCACTGCTTTACACAAAACCTTGAGGCGAGTCCAGCACTTGCAGCCCTGCAGTGTGACTACCAGCACCTTTGGATGCTTAGATGGAAATCTCCTGCCAGTTGCACATAGACACAGGCTTTGTGTCTGCTCAACTAAAGGGGACTGTTGCAGAAGGGTGATAAGTGCAAGGATTCTGCGCTATCTCCCTACATTAAATGAAATGAAATTAAATGTCATTACATGAAATGGCAGAGATCAGAACAATGAAAGGTAAAGGTTGCAGGTGCAAATGATCAGCAGGGACAGTGAGTTGGCGCTGCTTGTAGCATCATGTATAGAATCTCAAGAATTAAAAATAGTCTATATGGTGCATAATGCCGGTCACAGTTAAGCCCTTTATCACATCACATAAAATATTGTAATAAATATATTTTCCCCCTTAGTGCAGAGCGATGCTGCTTGCTTATATTTTCAGCTACATACAGCATAATGGGATTTTAATAAGACAGGCTGTGTCGCAGCTCAGCAGTGTACGGAGAAGAACTATAGAAGAGACTCAGGGTAACATTTGAGCTGTTTAAACATGGATTTTGTGTGGTGTGATGTTTTCAGGAGGTGTCTAAGTGTCCAGAATATATGAAATATATTTTAATTATAGAAATGATAAATAGCTAAAGACTGATTACATACTAACCCTTTTTCTCATCTTTAAGAGAAATACTGTATTACCTACTTCTCAAAAATCAATCATTAATGTAAAGCATTTGAAAGCTGAAGCAGAATATAAGGATCTTACAGTACGTCATTTCTAGTAATACAGGCACTTGCAATGGCTATATAAACTGCGTATGAGTAAACTGCGTGGAATGTCTTTTGCCAGTGGCGTAACTTCATGCGCCTCCTGCAAAAACATCTTCTACCATGCTTGGAATAATCTGTTGACTTGGTGTTCTCAGTGGTTCAATATTTTTTTGTAGTGTTAAAGTGGTTGTTTACCTTTAAATGAACTCTTACTATAATGTAGAGAGTTATATTCTGAGACAATTTGCAACTGTTTGTGGTTTGTGGTTTTTGAGTTATTTAGCTTTTAAGTCAGCAGCAATCTGGTTGCTAGGGTCCAAATTACCCTAGCACCCATGCACTGATTTGAATAAGAGACTGGAATATAAATAGGAAAGGGTCTGAATAGAAAGACGATTAATTTAAAGTAACAATAAATGTGTATGCCTACATCGCATTTGTTTTTTTGTTGGGGTCAGTGACCCCCATTTGACAGCTGTAATGAGTCAGAAGAAAATGGCAAATAATTAAAAAACACTTTCATTAAGGGGGTTATTTATTAAAATCCGAATTTATCTGATTTATTTATATTAAAAAAGTCTGACCAAACTAGAATCAACAATTTGGTCTTATTTATTATTAAGAAAAGTACAATGTGATCGATGAAAAACGTGATCAAATAAACAGAGCAATAAACAGAATCATACAATTTTTCAGATTTTTTCCCGAATCACTCAATTTTTTTGGGATTTTTCCAGAAAAGCCCACATTTTTTCGGATTTTTGTCCGAAAATCCATAAAAGTCGGATTTTCTGGCTAATTCCACAGCAGACCACAGAAACTTCCAAATAGGGTAGCGACCTCTCCCATAGACTTATATACAACCTCGGCAGGCCTGAGATGGTGGATTTTCAGATTCAGACTTTTTGCAGCCTCAGGGTATAATAAATCTTGAAAAATTCAAGTTTTTTTTTCACTCAAAATTGAGATTTTCTAGTAAAAATATTTTGGACAAAAATAACATTTGGACTTTAATAAATAACCCCCTAAATGTACAGAGGTACACACTGTTCCTCTTTTGCAGCCTCTTTCCTTCACAAGTGATAGACAATCGCACATTTCCATAACACACTCAGTGTGAGAGAAACAGAAGGTGCTGCCTCTAGAGCTGGTTTTACAGCTGAAATGGCAGCAATGCTGATCCAGACAGCGCAAATAACTGACATTACTTGTGATTTATTAATACAAACATGTGGCTTACTAAACTACTTTAAGCTTGGGGTGTCGTATGCAATTTTAAATTTAAAAATAGCCTCCTTCTATCCTGAGTCATGTGGATAGTCTCTATACATGATGTGCCTACAGTGGCAAATAGATTTCTCTAGGTGCCTTAGATGAAAGCAAATGCCAGTCAATTTAAATTTGCTATACTGCTGTGCACATCATAAGATGTAAAAAATGATTCCACATGCTGTACATAATCCTACCTGTAAATTCCTCTCACTAAATCATCTGCAATAATATTGTTGACATCAGCATGAATTATTTCAGTTACAATTCTCCTTCCTCCCCTCTCAGAAGCTAATAAACTAGAAAGATCAACTGCCAGTTTTCCTTCTTACAGCTGCCAACATGTGAAAATCAATGTCAGAGACACTTTGGGAGTCGTTTACTTGGTCTACTTGGACTCATGGTGCAAGTAGATAAGCACTAAGGAGCACAATAGCACACTGTTACTGCTTATGTAAATTAGCACATGTGGGATCTGGCCACAATTTCTACCTAATGCCAGACTGATGAAAGTTAGGGTGCATTAGGCAGGGCTGTATTTAGGTTTGGTGCCCCCCTAGGCACTGGACCTTACAGCTCCCCCAATGTACTGTATGTAAGTGATGTCACATGCTCAGGTGTGCCTGATGTCATTTCTGGTGTGACAAGCCCTGTACGCCTCGCCTCAGAATCATTATGAAATTATATAGGTACCCGAGGGCGACCACCTGGGGGGACAGGCCTTGGTTGCCTTTATATAAATATGCCACTTGCATAAAGGGGGGCACCTTGGTGTAGTGCTTCCAAACACAGGTAGTGTTGGATTCATGGGGCGAATGCAGGTCTATGAACCCTTGTTTTGGCCCTATTTTTACCCTGCCCTGTACTTTGTAAATCTCTCCCTTTGACTTAGTCTTGATCATACAAGATTTAAGACAACATAAGGCATACTGTGCTGCACATACAGTACCATATATTACACACTTATTTGTTATAGACTATAGTTTAGCTGGTTATACACCATAAGATATGGATCATACCAATGTGAGATCCATCAGGAAAGGACCACATCAATGTGCCAATGAGGCCTTCACCAGATGGGATTTTCAAACCTGCCAAATATATATCTGGCAGATTTCTGGACAAATGTAGGTTGGGAAGGTTGTTGGAAGGGCCCCACACAATTAGCTGCTGACTAGGTCTGGAGGGAGTCAGCAAAAAATAAATAAAGTAATTAAAACATAATGGACTGTTGCCCTGCATTGGTATAAGTTATGTATGTGTTTGCTTTAGAATCACTTCTATAGTTTCTAGAAATAGGCTGCCATGGGGGCAGCCATTTAGGCTGAAAAAGAAGAAAAGGCACAGGTTACTTAGCAGATAACAGATAAGTTCTGTAATAGAATACAATGGGATTCTGAAGATTGCATCTGTTATATGCTTTGTAACTGATCCTTGAATGGCTGTCCCCATGGCTACACAGCAGCTTGTTTATATAAACGATAGTCGTCTTTCTGAAGCAAGCACACCAGTTTTACCAGTGCAAGGAAAACAGTCAATTATAATTGAATTACTTTAAAGCACTTTCATTTTTTGGTATTACAGTTCCTTTAATTTAGCAGCGTTAGAGGCAGTATATGTCTGTAAGACCATGAACAAAAACATTTAACAATAAGGACAGTGCTTTCAAATTAGGGATATTTAACATCTATGCTATTTAAACAGATTTAGAAAAAGCCAGCATGGATGTTTGCCTTTTGTTATTGTATTATGGGCTAATGAATTTACCTAGGCAAATGTTCTCATATTCAGTAACTCAAGATGTTTTCTTTTAGTAATTAAACTGCACTAACTGCATACAGGTTGCTATTAATTACTAGACTACATAACCCTAATTTTATGCAAAGGCTAACTTGATTAGATTAATTTTAAACATTGTTGGGCCCAAGGATGAATTAGGTCTTTGGACTAATTAAAAATAACGTTATAAAAAAGGGGTGGTTCACCTTTAAGGTAACTTTTAAATATGTTATAGAATGGCCAAATCTAAGCAACTTTTCCATTGGTTTTCATTATTTATTTTTTTATAGTTTTATACTTATTTGACTTTTTCTTCTGACTCTCTGCAGCTTTCAAATGGGCGTCGCTGACCCCTTCTATAAAGCAAACGCTCTGTAAGGCTACAAATGTATTGTTATTGCACATTTTTATTACTCCTCTTTCTATTCAGACCATGTCCTATTCATGTTCCAGTCTCTTATTCAAATCAATGCATGGTTGCGAGGGTCATTTGAACCCTAGCTACCAGATTGCTTAAAATGTAAATTTAGGAGCTGCTGAATAAAAAGCTAAATAAGTCAAAAACCTTAAATAATAAAAAATGAAAACCAATTACAAATTGTCTCAGAGTATCCATCTCTACATTATATTAAAAGTTATCTCAAAGGTGAACAACCCCTTTAATATCTAGAAATTAAATTTATTTTCAAAATGAGCTTTGCAGTCAAGGGCTGCAATACAGTTTTTTAACAATTTTTCTAAGGGCCCAAAGAAGCCTTTTCTAGGCTTGCCTGCTAAGCTAAATTTTCTTCAGATCAGCATATAATACCCCAAGCATGACGTCTGCCTATATGCTAAATTCCACATGTGTGATATAGCATGGCCTGGGACTAACCGTTGCTGTGAGAGGAAACATGGTTCCACAAAAGAGGATACATGTATTTTTTAATATAATAAAAAGTCCCCTGGAAAAGAATTAATGAATATACTAGGACTGGTCAGAACAACGGTGCCTTTGAAAGCTTAGAAGCCAACAGAGAGCATCACAGCAGCCTATAAACAATGAGCGTTCTGTTCTGTATTGATCATTAATTTCTTAAACTGTACAATGGTCAAAGAGAAATTGACGTAACAGAAGAAATGGAATCCCAGCCTGTTTTTTCCAGGGCTGAATACAGGCTGTTTTTCACTGTGTGGGTTAAGGAAATCCTTATTCACTGGGAACAGAGGGCCTCGCTTCATACTGCTGCCTCTCAGAGTACCCATTGCATAGACACTTTTGATTGCCTTTGTACGGGGGCCTGTGATAGAATCCAGTGTCTGCAACTTTGCCAGCAGTAGCACAGCAGAAAAACACACTGGGACTTCTATTCCACCTCATGACGCCCATCACAACCATAAAATCTTTCCATTCCCCCAGACAATGGGGAGCTAAGACAGATTCCACACTTGTTGTTGGCAATAGTGCAGCCTTCCCATCATGTTATTTACCAAGAACACCATTCAGATGAATAGGGGGATCATTTCAGTCCGCAAAAAAGCACGCAGAGTTGAGCTATTTGCAGGAATGTACTGAAACGAGAGGTCACACTGATCAATTTAGGAAGGTTGGAGCCCCAGTGTAAGGAAAAATATTAGGGATGCACTGAATCCAGGATTCGGTTCGGGATTGTGCCAGGATTCGGCCTTTTTAAGACGGATTCAGGCGAATCCTTGTGCATGGCTGAACCAAATCCAAATCCTAATTTGCATATGTAAATTCGGTGTGGGAAGGGAAATGACGTGACTGTTTGTCATAAAACAAGGAAGTAAAAAACATTTTCACACTTTTTCCTTTCCCGCTCCTAATTTACATATGCAAATTAGGATTCGGGTTCGTTTCGTTATTCGAAGGATTTGGGGATTCAGTGCATCCCTAAAAAATATATAAATTATCAAGTTGTAAATAAAGTTAAAGACAATGCACCTTCATCACTTGTGTATTTACTACTTCTTGTTGTACTATAACTACCGATAGGAGTACCTTTTAGATTGCAAGCTCTAATGGTGAGTGCCTACATTAGCTCAGATATTGGTCAGTATTTTGTATATTTGTATACCCTTCTTTTGTACTGCACTGTGGAATATGTTGGCACTTTATATTTATAAATAGTGTTGCAACTTAGACCAAATCTACAGAAACCATAAATAATAGAGTACATCCCTAAGGGGGGGATGACTAAAATGAAACTTCCAGCTATACTTTATGAGTATTTAATATCAACTGCCCAGTCAAGGCAAATCTCTTCGGTAAGTTCTAAAAACTTTCCTCTGTCTGCAGTAATAGATAGTAAACACTTCGAGGCAGGGACCTTATCCCAACTGTGTGCTGAAATGCCTATTTTTTGTGGTACTGTATAAGTAAATACATACATACAGTACATGCTAAAATATAGCTTTTTGTATAGTTTTTAAAGCAGATGTTACCCTCATAAATTAAACCAGTATGGACAGAGTACTAGAAATTACACAAAGGATTAGTCAGTTGTGGGGTTCTTCTGGTCATGCCAATGTGGTGCTACAAAGGAGCAGTCTACATGACATGACAATATTATACAATTAAGAATAATATATATTTTTTGTTTGCAGTGTAATTTAGGATACTACTGAAGCCTGTTTTGGCCTGTGTTTCAAGCTGGTAGTAGATAATAGCACTGCACTACATAGATATGGCCCATAGCTTTTCAAATTGTCATTGGGTACCCACCACCCAGTTTTTTACAGGATGCTATTTATCACCTAACCTACATACTCACAGACACAAGGTCATTATGGGGCGCAGAAGAGCAGATGGGACTGCTGTAAGGGGCAAGCAAGTTTACAGCTCAGGGGGCAAAGGGTAATGATGCAATAAATCAGTTTGGTATTTGTCTGAAACACGACACTTTTACAGCAGTAATGTTAAGCTACATCCTTCAGCTGAACCCAATCCAACCTCTAAAGAGGAAGTATACACCCTTTTTCAGCATAAGCACCATGAATAGGGCTTGCAGATAATCTTAGAAATAATATCTATATTAGAAGATCAGCCATTTAATCCCCATCTGTTAAAGTGGGATTCTGGTTTCTATTTTACAGCTGCTTAGGAGAATCAGGAGATTCCTAGTTAATGCTATTTGCATTCCTCAGATAAAGAGGCTTTTTAAAACTAATTTTTTCTGACAGACAGGCCTGACTTTGTGGAAAGGCCACCTAAGCTTGTGCCATCTGCTAATCCCCATTGCTCTTGTCCCGGTGATAAACATTTGCACAAATAAAGGGTAGGGGATGGGCAACAAATGGCAGTGGGCCTAGGGGCACCCGCTATGTAAATCTGGCCCTGCTGACAGATCCTAAAAGAATAAAGGCCCCCATAAACGGGCCGATAAAAGCTGCTGACAGACCGAGTCGTAATGATGTCCCACAATCCGACCGCCCGTTTGGCCTCCATTCTCCATCCCTAGAGCCCACGATCAGATCAGTCCGATATCGCCCACTTCAGCCAAACAAGCGGATCTCTGTGTGTATGGCCACCTTAGGTCTTCAGCACCATCCTGTGCCAATAAGTTCCCCAAATTCTGAGCTTACTATTTTGTTGTGCATATAAATGAAGGTGGCTGCCATCTTGGATGTTTTTCCCCTTGTGGGCTTTCCACATAATTGATGACATATGGACATATCATGTGAAACATGTCATCAAAGACATGAATTATTCAAGAAAACATTTACCCCCCCAAAAACAGTTTCTTGCCCCCTAGTTTACAGTTTCTTGCCCCCAAAATCCGTGACTAGGAACCAATGACCATTCACTAACAAATCATATAAGGGAGCTATAGCTTATAATATAAAAACAAATGAAATGGACATGTGACTGACCAATAGTAAACTCACAAAAATACAAAACATCATTACTATTTAGACATCATTGCTTAAAAAAAGAAATGATCAAAAATCTAAAATTTATTGGTGGGAGCAATTTATATCGATACTGGGATACACTGGTTGGATGACGCTTGGTGGAATAAAATATATGAAATATGTTTCCAAAAAAGTCCAACTAGTCCCCATTTCGTTGACCAGCTGAGATGTGGATTAAGCTATGTTAACTAGTCCTCATCCTGCCTGCTACTGGTTCTAGGTTAGCAGCATTTTGTCAGCAGAAGCCGGAAGCTCTGTTTAAAAGGCGTCGTACAGCCAGCAGAGAGCCATTTGCTGTAGCTGCAGGCAAGGACTGATTATTAGACGAGATGAAAAGCTGTCAAATGCTAGAAAGTTCAGAGCATGAAATGAATTCCGAGTACTATAATTATTTGATCCTTTTAGAACACATACCAACTGCTGTTAATAATTTATATGTGTTTAAGAAATATTGCTTTGTGTGTTTATGTGATTGCATATTTTTTCATGTGACTTGATCAAATCTATTTTTAAAGGAATTACTTTCCAGTGTAAAACTGCTCTGCATCAGGTCAGATTTCAGTGTGCCACTATAGATAAGAACAAGAAGCAACTGGCTGAACTAAGCCAATATATATATCATTTTTTTATTTGCCCTTTGCATTTGCATGACAGAGATATTCCAAGTAGTAATGGGCATTTTCCTTCAGACGGTTTTGGTGAAAGTGTGAAATACAACATTTTGCCAAAATGCACTCAAGTCAAAGGGAATGAGAAATTACATTGCTGTTTGGGCATTTTTAGAGGTGGATATACATTGTTAGAGAAGATACTTTCCATTAAGCTACAACTGTTCTGTATAGAAAAAAAAATCAAACCATTTAAATATTCTTTCTCCCAACTACTCAGGACAATAATTCTCCAAATCACATTGACCAAACACCGCCCTTCCATTTTCCATGAATTGCAATATATTGAATGCAGCTGTCTCCAGCATGCAAGAAGCAGCAGATGTGACTTGCAAGGAGCAGACTAATGGCATCTGCTGGAAATACTTTTTTGTTTCAGCGCAACAGATCACATGGAGAGATGACCATTCACTAACGAATCAAATAAGGGAGCGATGGATTATAATATAAAAACAAATGAAATGGACAAATGGAACACTTTTTTGTTCCAGCGCAACAATAAATGTGTTCTAGTGCAGATTTATAAAAATGTTAATTGCTGGCAAAACTATACCAAACCAAAAAGTTTGAAGTTGAATACCAAGTTATTTCACTTTTGTTTTTTAAAACATGCCGTTAAGTTTCTGATACTGTTTCAGCTTTCACTTTTAATAGTTTCAGTTTAGGATAAACAAACCCTTAATAAAAAAACAACCCTCCCCCCCCAGCCTAGCTGCCCCCCAGGCAAATGCCCCTAACTCTTTACTTACCCTCAGATTCTGTCCAGCGGAGTTCACTGTGCCATCTTCAGCTGCTTCTGTAATATTCCGAATGAGACCGGCGCTTAGACAATTTTCGTGAGTTTCGGCACATGTGCAGTTGTCATGAAACGGAAAATTGCTCCAACTGTGCATGCGTCGCTTTGTCGGTCTTATTAAGTTTGAAAACATTTCTGAGAGTTTTAGGGCAATGTTTTATATGTTATAAAAGTTTTGCTAATGAAGGTGAAATTGCCCTTTAAAGGAGAACCAAACCCTTAATTATAAAAACCCCAGCCTAGGTGTTACCCCCGGTAAATGCCCCTACCTCTCTACTTACCGCTCAGTGCAGATTCTGTGCAGCAGAGTTCATCTTCTTCTCTTCGGTACTCTTCGGGAAGAGAGCAGTGTATCAGTGCATGCACAGTTGGAGCAATCTTCTGGTTCTGAACAACTGCGCATGTGCTGAAAGCCAGGAAAATTCCTAAAGCCCTGGAAGAAGACCCGAAGATTACCAAAGAGAATAAGATGGCGCCCATGAACTCTGATGCCTTGAATCTACAACAAGGGGTAAGTAAAAGTTGGGGCATTTACCCAGGGTGACATCTATGCTGGAGGGAGCAGGGAAGGGGGTCTATGTAGGGTAGGGGGGTAGGGTATTTTAATCAAAAGGGTTTGGTTCTCCTTTAAGCTGTGTTGATTCCCTATACAAGGAACAATCAATGCGTGTAGTATAATATCACAAGCAGAAAAGGACTTTTATTATTTTATTAGATTGCACCTTTGGTTGGGGATAATATTTTTGCCCAACAGGTACCCTTTAAACAGAACTCTTTGCAGCAGGAGAAACATTAGATTTGTTTTTTATATTTGAATCATGCAATAAATTATATTGTTTGCGCATAGAAAAACAAATATGTTATTCTTATCTCTGGTTCATCACATATCACCACTACAATATGTGTAAAGGTGTCTGACACTGGGCCTCCTTTCCTGCAGACACCCCCTACACTGAAAATATCTATGTGTCATTTGTCACAAAGATGGTTGATCGTTGCCTTAGGCAAGAATTTTCTATTTATTTTCATTTATATTGCCATATGCAGTGACAGGTATTTGTGGATCACAGTTTAAATAATCAGGCTTTATTTTAATCACTGGCGGCTTCTGGGGGTTTTTTTTTGTCGGCAAGATGATGATGTTACCCATCGACAGAGAACAAGATTCCTTTTTCGTGTCTTTTTATGTTAGGGGGGTTATGTATCGAATCCAAATTTATCTCACTATTTCTGGCCACTCCGACCAAACCCGCACAAACTTCCCCCCTCCCCCTCTTATCATTAAATTTTCCTGAAAAATTCTTGTGTGGTCAAAGTTTTGATAAGATCGTTAAAAACTTTTTCGGATTTGACGCCTGAATACCTCGACTTTTTCGGATATAATACCCAAATATTTTCTGTTCTACAGAAAAATTGTGGTTTTACCTTTTAAAAGTCCGACCAGAAAAAAATGGACTTAAAATAAATAACTCCATTAATGTCTGCCATCTTGGCCCAGATTTTTTGGGGGTTTATACAAGACACAATTGTAGTACAGCAGGCACTTAAAGAGCAGTCTTCCAGCGTGAAAAAGGATTGTAGTTTATTTGCTACATAAGGACTCAGCCTTACGCGTTTCATATCTCACAGACAATTAATCATAGTCTGGGTCTGGGGTTTATATAGGTATGGGACCTTGTATCCAGAATGTTCAGGAATCAGAGAAGAGATGGGCAGCACTCCAGGATTGAATAAAAATTGCCTTTATTTACACACAGCAGGGCAGCATAGCAACGTTTCGAGCCTCACACGGCTCTTTGTCAAGCCAGAATGTTCAGGACCTGAAGTTTTCTGGATAACGTATCTTTTCTTAATATGGTTCTCTATACCTTATGTCTACTAGAAAATTATGTAAATATTAAATAAACCCAATAAGCAAAAAAATAAATTATTTTTTAAAAATTATCTGATTATAAAGGAGTCTATGGGAGACAGCCTTTCTGTAATTCAGAGCTTTCTGGTTAATGGGTTTCCGGATAAGAGATTCCATACCTATAACATATGTATAGCCTATTGCTGTTAGACTAATTTTTCCTTTTTTCTTAAAGGATCTAAAGTTAGGGAGCCAGCATCGCAAAGCAAAATTTAGAATGAGGTTTGCACAATGTTTTAAAGCCTTTCTGTAATTCAGAGCTTTCTGGTTAATGGGTTTCAGGATAAGAGATCCCATACCTGTAACATATGTATAGCCTATTGCTGTTAGACTAATTTTTCCTTTTTTCTTAAAGGATCTAAAGTTAGGGAGCCAGCATCGCAAAGCAAAATTTAGAATGAGGTTTGCACAATGTTTTAAAGGAATTGTTCAGTATAAAAATAAAAATAATAATAATAATAGATAGGCTATGCAAAATAAAAAATGTTTTCAATATAGAAAATTGTTCAAAAATGTAATCTCTGAGGGCTGGAGTGACTAGATGTCTAATATAATAGCCAGAACACTACTACCTGCTTTACATCTCTCTTGGTTTCCACTGATTGGTTACCAGGCAGTAACCAATCAGTGACTTGAGGGGAGGGTCATTTGAATCTGAGCTGAATGCTGAGGATCAATTGCAAACTCGCTGAACAGTTATGTCCCATGTGGCCCCCCTTAAAGTCGCTGACTAACTCAGAGTTAGAGAGCTGCAAAGCAGGAAGTTGGGTTCTGTTCTTTATAGATTATATTTTTGGCTTACTACTATATTAGAAACATGTTTTATTTATTTTGTACAGTATATCTATTTGTCCATTTTTATATTGAACTGTTCCTTTAAAGCAGAACTAAAATTCAACAAAAAATTCTGTATTTTGGGTTTCTGTTCTAGCTCAAGGCATCTACAGTGACAATTAATCTGTAAAGATGTCACCAAGTAGGTCTTTTTATGCTGATTTGCAGCACCTGCTCACAATATATTCTATATATACAATCAAATATTTGTAGTATAAAGCTGCTGAATATTTCATCAGGATTCGCATTGCACATTAGTTTCTCTTGAGCAGCCCAGAGCACACTGAACATGTGCAGTGGCCGTCAAAAGAAGCCTTAACAAGATTAGTCAACTGCTCTCGACAACTTTGAAGGCTTAGCTCGATACTGTTACAGGACTGTTGAAACTCTGGGTTAGTACAATAAGTTCGGTATATAAACAACAGCATTTCTAGTCATGTTGTTTTCTGGGGTTTAATAATACTTTATTATTTTTTCTATTACTAGAGATTCAGAGTGATAATTGTGACCCAGAACAACAGTATGGAGAGTTATTCCTGCTTTCTTACCTAGCAAAATGTTTTCTGATAGCCCCCGTCTCATAAAACTGAGAATTATTATATTAAACCTTACTTTAGGAAGTTATGTGGCATCAGGAAAGACTGCCCTGTGCAAAGTAAATGGGCTTTTCGTGTCACTAAAGAAAATAGGAGCTTCCCCAAGGCTTGTTGCAAAATATGATAAAATATTTTTATATTTGCTGTGCAGCAAGTTGGAAAATTATATCTTGACTTGGCAGCAAGTACACTTACAATTGGCAGTGTGCAAGGGGCAATTGAAGGATGGCAAGCACTGGAGATTTTACTGATGTGAGTAATTACTCAGCAAAATCTGACACCACAGAACAATGCTGATCTAAAGGTGTTGCTGAATGATACATTTCTCCATAGACATGTGTGGGAAGCCCCTGCATGATGGCATTAATGTGCAACAGGTGAACACAGACTAATGAGAGCACATTGCGGAGTGATCTGAGAGATTAAATGACTTCATGGAGAGACCACTAAACACACAGGGTATGCGCAGACTAAAGATCTGATGTCTATTATAAACAAAGAAAATGTAACTGATCATGTGGTGATCATAGGTTGGCTACAAGCTAGGCTACTGTGCAAGTAGCATCTACAAATGCCACATTTGCATGTATACCTATGGTGCCATGTACATAAAAATCTATGTCTTTGTAGTAAACAAGAGCATTGCCAACTAATCTTCTAGTTGAAGAAGTAATATTTGGAAGCAAGTAGTCAGCACCACTATTAGTTCACATTTCTTGGCAGTGAACATTCTCCAATGGGCACTTTCCACTAGTACACAAATATAGGAGCAAACTGGAACAGCATTAAAATTATTCCAATTAAAATGCCTTAATTGCACACGTCCTTTATCAAGCTGACACACACACTTATAAATGGGGGGTGACCTACAATTTACAATGCTTTACACTTGTGGCCTGATTCTTAGTTGGCAGACTTGTATTCTTTCATTACCTGAATCCCTTTTAGTGAATGCACGCTTTTGATGTCTAATTATTTAATTTTAGCAATACCATAAAAAAATGAATAATTTGTTTGAAAAAAAAAAAAAAACACTTTGTGAATGAGGGTGCTACAGAGCTTCCCCTATGCTGTATAATTTTTTTCAGTTAAAGCCGGATTGTAATTGTAGGCACTGCAAAAGAAGCTCAATAAGCAGTTGACCAGAGTGTTGAGAAGATGTCCAACCTGCTGCTTGTGAGATTTTCTATACAGCTAACTGATATCCATGGTGGCCCAAAGTCAGCCAGCATCCCAGACTAATTTAACAGAAAAATTGTCAGTGTCCAGTACAAATGAGTACTGGACTGTTAACTGTAAGACTAATGCTGAAACTACCAATATATTTCCAGAACAGAAATATTCACTTATACAAGTATATCGCCAGTAAGGGCAACTTAAAAAAGATAACCCTCCTGTATCTATACATTTTGTAGGGTTTGTAGTGTTGTTTAGGTTGTGTGTAAGGCAATTATCACTTTAGGGGGCCCATTCACTAAGCATTGGCTACTTCGACCTTCGACTACGACCTTCGACTTCGAATCGAACGATTCGAACTAAAAATCGTTTGAATATTCTACCATTCGATAATCGAAGTACTGTCTCTTTAAAAAAAACTTTGATCCCCTAGTTCGCCACCTAAAACCTACCGAGGCCAATGTTAGCCTATGGGGAAGGTCCCCATAGACTTTACAAGGTTTTTCTGATCGAAGGATAATCCTTCGATTGATGGATTAAAATCCTTCGAATCATTCAATAATTGCGCTAAATCCTTTTTGACACAAACGACAATTTTTATATGCGCGACTATTTCATCCAAATTCATTAAAGTCAATGGGCATCCAAATAATTTTCACGTGCAACAATTTTTATGTGCAACAGTTTTGTGTCGGTAAATTTTTGCAGCAGTTTTGCAAATTTATTTGCGGGCGGCGAAAAGTGGAAAATTTATTCGCCCAACACTACTCAATTCAACATCATTTGTGAAAAGCTTGTAGTATACTTTGGGTGAAGTTGAGAGTGGTAGATCATTGTCTCTCCAGCAAAAAAAGTAAGAATTGTTAGGTCAACAATAACAGTGTTTAAATACCTCAAAGAACTCAGCCATCTTGTTCCAGCCAAGCTTCCACTTTGCATGGATAGAGCCAAAGAGTATTATTTAAAGCAGAGACTAAATTCATTGATGTAAACCTGCTTGGGGTGGTCCTCTAAACACTTTTGCCATTTACACTCATTTTCTATTTTTTGTGGTTTTACAGCAGTTTTACACTGGTCATAGCATATATTTTTAGCTCAACATCTTTTAGATGGTCCAGAGTGTCAGTGACCCTGTCTGCACCTATCTATTAGTTTTTTCATACGATCAATACAATTGTTGCATACTGTTACAAATTAATTCACAACATACATTGGTCATTATAAAGGGTGTAATTAAAGAAACAATAATTATAACACCAGTGTATTATGAAATGTCAATAATAAACAAATTATGCTTACAATAAACCTTCATTCTAATTAACATGTTTTCAGACTCTTACTTTTGTATAGTAGTAGCTGTATAAGATGCAAATCTACCTAAATATTTACATACAGAATTTATCCTTATTTACTTATAAGAGCATCTGTAAAAGGCATATGATAAGTTTGCCCTGTTAGGAGTACGGCCTTTTCTGAACCCAGAGCTAGTTGTTTTAGACGACTCAAGGCAATTATCACAGTTACCCTATGGTTGCATTTGACCTTACAGTGTAAGAGTGGGCAGGTCTAATTCCATTGTGGTAGCTCTGGGCACCCAAGGTTCCCAAATCTGTAGAAATTTGTTGTGAGTACCAGAGAAGTAAAAGAGGTTAATTTCTCATTTATCATTATAGACGTTATGCATACCTTCAGTTTGGGGATTGAAAGGTTAAAGGGTACACCATGATTTGGGAATTATCTGCTTACCTGCAGTAAGTATACATGTAACTAATATCCTGGACTTGCTAAAACAAAGAGGATTTTTTATGATTTATGATTTTTCTGATATTGATATTAGTAATGGAATTGATCATTCCAAAGATTATTGACCAAAACCTTTGTACAAGAGGACATTGCCACCATATGTGGCCCATGGTTCCTTCCCCGCCACAATTTCTGAAGCATTAATAAGTTTGGGATGGAAACATTCTATGTAGTCGTATAGTCAGATACCAATAGCTTAACACTTTATAGGAGGTTTCTACTTGGCCAAGGTTGATGGAGCATTTGATTGCTCCCTCCCAGATTCCCTCCCAAGCCTTTGGATCTAGTGTTGGATGCAGCTCTTCCCAAGCTTTTATATATGATGGAGGAACCATATCCGTTTGAGCACATAGGCTCCGATATATTAAAGAAATTAATCCTTTTGAGTAAGGGTAAGATACACATAAAGTTTTGAATGCAGATCCAAGGCAGAGTTGATTTTTTACAAATTGAGTGTAAATAATGTTGCAATTGTAAAAAGTTGTATTATTCCATATTTGGAGGGTAGTATCTATCCCAAGTCATTCTGCATGTCAATTTGTATAGGTCTTTAATATGGTTAATGTGGTTTAGATGCCACAAATTAAAGGGAACAGTTACCAGGGAATTCTGGGTTGCCCCATTGTTTACTGAAAGGCCTGAAATCTGAGCAAACTGTTCCAGTAAATTTGTTAGGTAAGGTAACAAGGTAAGGGGTTTTGTAAGTGTAAAACTTACATTGTCAGCAAAAAACAAGCTTTATATTGTCCCGTGATAAATAAGTCTGGCTATGGGTTCTACTGTAAGGGCACAAAGTACCGGTGATAGGGAACAGCCGTTGCCTCGTCCCCAGTTATATAAAAAAAATGATGGTAGTAAGAGGTAAATGTTAGTTACCCAGCTTTGATTTTCATAATATAGGTTAAATAAATTATTCCATTGTTTAACAAATGGGTCTTGTGTTTGTGCTTTCTCTTTTTTTGTTTTAACTGTTGCATTTTAAGTGGAACAGCGTATATAGGGTAATATAATTTATGTTATATAAGTGTTGGTATTCTAATTGGTCACCAGGTGACGCTGATTGTAAAGGGAAGTCCCAGTCAGAGATTATATAAGAGAGAGATCAGGAGACAACTTCCTCTTTGGCCGACAGGAAGATCATGGGAATGATGCTGGAGATCCTGAGGCTTGGCACCTCAGAGAGGTACTAGGGCGAGACATTACATAGACGAGTAAGTGGTAGGGTATTTTGGTGGAGCTCATTGTAGACGGTGAGAGTTGGTGTAGGTGGTGTAGCCGAGCAGCTGAACTCCAAGGAGGAGAGAGAGAAAGACCAGTGTCCTGGCGGTACCTCAACCAGATTAGGGACCCAGAAAGGGAGTAGTGCCTCAAGGCAATGTGGAGCCCCAATGCTGAAAGTCTGTTATGGTGCACAGCATCCTTGACTTAGAGAGAAGGCAGGGAAGTTGGGCAGCCGGTGGGATCAGGTGACCTAGGACCAGTGCTGCAGATTCGGTATATACATCCTTTGACTCTGACTTCTCTGTTTTTAATATACTAATGTATTTTCCATGTGGATTGAAAGAACACAACATAAAAGGCATTTCATCACAGCATGAATGAGGATACTGTTCAAGTTTGGGTCTATCTATAACTAAGTCCATGTCATTGTGGCTCTTTATTTCATTTATTCAAGAACCCCCAAACATTCTTTAAACCTAAAGTTTAAACAAAAGACAAAAAAATGAAAACAATAAAGTTATAATAGCACCCACCTTAAATAACATGGAGACTCATTCCTGAACGAGAACGTTATTGGGGGAGTGTAGGGAAACACAAGATCCTTTTTCTTTGTTTTGTAATTTTACATATTCATGTTACTTACATTGGAAGGTATTTTGCTACAAAGGTAACTTATTTGTACAGACCTAACAAGATTTTAATATAGGGCTAGTAACTTTCATTTATGCCACTCATTTCAACATGCCCATTACTGTATCTGACGTGCTTGTCAATCTGCATGTGTATTTAAAATTAAAAGGACAGCGCAGACAGTTAATGCAATTTCAGTGCATTGTGTATAACTGGATCTGTTGAAAGCATTACAATTATTAATATAATGAAGAGAGTAGCTGATCTGGCTCTGGGTTCTAAATAGTTATAAGCAATGACAAATGTTTAATGCCTCACAGGCTAAATACTAATGTTTCTTAGCCTGCTGCATTCCCTTATTGTCATAAATGTTTATGACAATATAAATAACAGGAATTGTCTTCTATAGAGGAAGACTGGACTCTGCGCTCCTAAATACACAAGGTAATGACTTTTAACCATGGCATTACTCACTAATGAGATTCCTTAGGCTAAGCCCCCTGAACTTTTAAGAATCCTAAAATGAAGTATCATTGTCAGTTCCTATAAATAATTGTTTATTCAAGCAACTGTTTGCTGGGTCTGTATTTCTAATACCTTAAATCTAGTGTTCTCCTCTTTTCTGGCACTAAGAACCTGTACAAATGTGGCCACAGGAATATGTCAATAATTCCCAACAGTTGTGAATTGTTGCTCTAGTGCACCTTTAGTAAAGTCAAAACAAATGCAAGCAACTTTGCAATATACATCAATTAAAAAATATGCAAAGTTTTCATGATTTCTAATGGTTAGGAACAGTTCCCTAAACCTAGTCCCCTGCTCTCCTGCTGATCTGTCTGACTACTTTGCTATGGTGGCTGACTACTGTTACTTTGTATCAACAGCCAACTGTCCTCAGCCTGCATCCTCCAAACCCCACAATTCCCTGCACAGGTGATTTCAATAAGGATCAGAACATCACAGTGCAATGCATTGTGGGTTATGTAGTTCCTGCATGCTGTCTGTAAGATGTGGAGAAGTTGTTATAATTTGTAACATCAGTGTTTAGTCCCTTCTTCCTTGCCAGGATTTAAAATGATGCAGAAAGAGAAGAATTGTTAAACAGCTGAATTTCAGCATGTTATTTATTCATACTCTTGGAAGAAACCGGTAACTGTGATGGGTATATTAGGGGTTTTTGTGGGCTTCTTTTTTTGGTGTGGAAGCCGGAGTTCCCCTTTAATCCTTATTGGAAGCAAAAACAACCTATTGGGTTGATTTAATGTTTACTTGATTTTCTAGTAGACTTAAGGTATGAAGATCCAAATTATGGAAATATCCCTTTTCCAGAAACCCCCAGGTCCCGAGCATTCCGGATAACAGGTCCCATACCTGTATTTTATAAGGTACAGTGCAGCTTAACAAAAATGACAAAATGTTACAAAAAGGACATATATTAAAAATATAAACACTTTATAAAAAAAAAAAAGAGAAAAACCATGGAAAACATATACTTAGCTCCTACTGTTAATAAAGGAACAATAAAGGAACAGTAACACCAAAAAAATGAAAGTGCTTTAAAGTAATGAAAATATCATGTAGTGTTGCCCTGCACTGGTAAAACTGATCTGTTTGCTTCAGAAACACTATTATAGTTCATATTAACAAGCTGCTGTGGAGCAATGGTGGAAATTGAAAAATGGCTATATGGCACAGGTTAACTAATGGATAACAGATAATACCATTAGACAGACAGAGCGTATTTGCTATCTGCTGTGTAACCTGAGCCTTTTCTCCTTTGAATGGCTGCCCCCTTTGCTACACAGCAGCTTATTTATATAAACAATAGTAGTGTTTCTTAAGCAAACACAGCAGTTTTACCAGTGCAGGGCAACACTGTATTACATTTTCATTAAAACACTTTTATTTTTTGACGTTACTGTTCCTTTAAGTTTCCTAGTCCTGGAGGTAAGGGCATAAACCCCCACGGAAATGGGTCTTCCTAAGTAAATCCAATTTTTAGCCAAATGATTTTATTATTTATCACAGTCTGCAGGGGCATCAGGTAACTACCCCCCACGCAGGACACAGATTGAGTTTTTAAGACCTGCTGTGAGTAGGAACTGAACCAAGAATTTTATAACCATATGTCACGTATGGGTTCCCAAACCCAGAACAGATGCCAAGGTCCCAGTCGTGGCTCGTGTTCTGCCTTTTGCATCAGGAGGAGCCCTCTGTTACTCAGATGCTGCCAGGTTTTAACGTGAGAGAACCAGGTCAAGAGCTCTGGGCAGACAGGGAAACCATAGCATGCAACAGGAAGAAAGGGAATAGGGCAAAGCACAGTCATAGAACAGGCCGGAGTCAAAACCAGTCAGATAATACAAGACAAAACTGGGAGGCAAAAGTGTAGTGAAGGGCCTAGGCCGGGGATAAATCAGTAAATGCAATACTAAATCAGTATCCAGAAGAATAGTCAAAGACAGGCAAAGGTCGGTTCAGGCAGCAACACAGGAGTATTCAAGAACAGACAGGGGTGAAATAACAGAGAAAAAGCAGGAAACACTCCCAGGAACACAGAAATAGACCTACATTGGGCAATGAGTAAATGGCTGCAGCCCCTGAATTTCACTCCAACGATGATGTCACATGCGCCACACTGAATATAAAAGGAGGCAGGGCGCATCTGAGGCATAGCTCCCCACTACACCACCAGGTACCATTAGGCCATAACTCCTTATGGGAAACATAGTGAAGAAATGATATTGTATTCATTTGTCTATAGCTCCTCCCGCTGATTCTCATCTGGTAAACCGAGTGCCAAACCTCATTGTGTTTGGACTCCTAATAGCTAATATTGTATTAAGCCCATAACAAGTTTTCGTAGAATTGCTATAAAAGATATTCGCTTTCAAAGGAGTCCAAATATGACTAGGTTTGGCACTCGGTTTACCAGATGATAATATCTGGGCAGGGACAGCAATAAACATGTTTGAGTTTCTGTTATAGTGTGACCTCCAAATCACCTTTGAAGGGCCTTGGTGTGAACTCTAAACCCCTACCCACCTCTATGGGCTTCCCCAGGGCTGGATTTACATAGCGGGGTCAACTGAAGTTCTTTTATTCGCACAATTTTTCATCATCGGAACCAGAGCAATGGTGATTGGTGCATGAGAAATTAAAAAAACTATTGTATCTTCTGCACATCCCCAGTGTTTCTGAACCAATGTGGGTGTGGTTGGGCAGCATGCCATCCCTAAAATTCTGCTGCCCTAGGCCTTGGTGGCCTTGATAGATATAGATAGATAGATAGATAGATGATAGATAGATAGATAGATAGATAGATAGATAGATAGATAGATAGATAGATAGATAGATAGATAGATGATAGATAGATAGATAGATAGATAGATAGATAGATAGATAGATAGATAGATAGATAGATAGATAGATTTGTTTCTGCATAATTTTTTTTTTTTGCATTGCTTCCAGAATGATTTTTTCTCAGACAGCAATATACAAATGATTCTGTACATAGTACTGAGTCATATTTTTAATAATTTAATCTATGCTTTTTATATATGATAACAATAGATTTGTAGAGAGTTTGTGGAGTGAGTGGTGTTTAAGACTCTCCTGAAAAGGAGGGTTTTTGGAGCCCATGCAGTTCAGGGTAATAATATTTAGCGGACCTCAAGAACCCCAAAGATGCTATCTTAACTCCCTGAAATAATATTTTATTTATAAAAAAAAGGAAATTAGATGTGACCCTTTAGGATCATGAGGATCATGACACATAAGGCATAATGCAGAGAAGCTCCTGATAGTAAAGTCTATCATTCTCATTAATTTGTCACTGCATATGACACAGATTTCACCCACCCAAAAAAAACAAATATGTAATTTGAGGCCAAAATGCTACATAAAGCCAGTGGCAACAGACAGATTCCATTGCGGTTTTGGCACTTCTGCTTACGGCTTTATGATCTCAGCAGCTCTGCTATAAATCCATGAACCAGACCTAAACACACCATTGACAGCTCTGCAAACTCCCACGTCAGAAGTGATAGGTGAGAAAATAACACCATATACAAGGTAACAAAACACGCACTCATTCTGTCCTTCAGATGCAGCCACAGCAAACCAATATACAATGAACACTGCCCACAATATTAGGAGGTCTAAGTAAAGACAATTAACACCAGCCTGGAACTGCCCTGGTGGTGTAAACAGTGGAATACCTACAAGCTGTGTGCACGGCATGACAGCTAATGGCTCCTCTAACCTGAGGGAGTCCCAAAGCACAAAAAATGTAATATTATTCCAGGCAGAAGATATGATAATGAAAACAAAAAAACTGACAGAGGGTGTGAGATTAAGAAACTGGAAGTAATAAACGGCATGGGTGTTCACTGGCAAAGAAGGGAAGTCACAATCAAAGTCTGCACTGTGGCATATTTGGTCTCTGAACTGCACAACAGTATGCATACTCATCACACATTAGATCTACATGGAAAGTTACACATGGTGCTAGAGGATTATTCAGTTTTAGTTTAGCCTCAGTGTTTTTGTTTTAATCTTATTATGAACAATAAATCCTTGTCTGACATTATTCTCCATAGCTCTAAAAAATGGAGTTTTCTTTGTATTTGTGTCAGACAAATGAATTAAATATTATATTGTACCTTTTTACAATTGCATCTAAACATGGACCCCCTCAGGACCAGTCTTGTTTCTTACCAATTAGCAAGATATTATCAAATTATATTATCTGTATTTCAGACTTACAGTACTAAGCATGTATTATCCAAATACACTTTCTGGCCAGTAATGTGTACAACAAAGCTAGGCTAAGAACGGTTGCATAGAATCATTATTTTTGTGTTGTCAACTAGTATTTTGCAGATTCCATCATAAGTACATAATTGGCAATGTGCGCCTACAATCTTCTGCATGAATAAAATGAATCATTTGCCTTGAAGTCATATTCTTCCTCTCTAGAAACGACATTTGGATCCTCACTCTCAGTGCCATAGACCTAACCTATGTGGATATATTGAATTAGTATTAGGAGCCCTCAGGCTTAAACTCTTCTTGCCCTGTCTCTTGCTATTTTGATCTTTTTATTATCCTGCTCCTGTCTCCACGTGGTAGGCCCATTTACGTATTTCTTTTTATGTATCATATGCTGTTGCATTCTGTAACACAATACACAGACATTGTTACTAGGAATATGTGTGTGTGTGTATATGTTCTCTTCCATCTATTGTTAAACTAATGTCAGATTTTAAAACACACACAGTGTACTAGTTCACCCTTTGCTTTATTTATTCATTTGTTTTTTTTTTAAGTCTTTTGTCCCCCCAGTCCATTGCTTTAGGCCCCCGACGGTGGACATGCTCACCTACTGGCAGCGCTTTGCTAGGGGCTAAATATTCAATGGCTCCCTTATAAGAAGAGGGATATGTATGTGTGATTAGTGTTAGGTCAATTGAACCCTTTTCATACAAGAAAAATGAAGTGCAACATCTGCTTAAAATCCTGTTGCTGTAGCCCTAGACTCCTATATATTATTGGAACTTGAAGTAAGTGTTGCCGTGTAGTGAATAGACTTTATCATCCATTATCCAGAAAGTTCCAAATTATGGAAAGGCCTTCTCCCTTAGACTCCATTTTATCCAAATAATCTACATTTTTAAAATTGATTTCCTTTTTCTCTGTAATAACAAAACAGTATCTTGTACTTGATCCAAACTAAAATATAATTAATCCTTGTTGGAAAAAAATATAATGTTTAAATGATTTTCCAGTAGACTTAAGGTATGAAGATCCAAATTACGGAAAGACCCCTTATATAGAAAACCCCAGGTCAAAAGCATTCTGTATCCCATACCTGTGTAACATTTTGGGTATTTTTTCACATATGCCGGCAATATTGTTGATATTTAAAGATCATTCTGGCCCTAGTATTTAGTAAATCACCGTGATTCACATAAGGGTGCTGAAAAATACACAATGGAAAAAAAGGATTGTACAGAAAGTTCCAAATTATGGAAAGGCCTTCTCCCTTAGACTCCATTTTATCCAAATAATCTACATTTTTAAAATTGATTTCCTTTTTCTCTGTAATAACAAAACAGTATCTTGTACTTGATCCAAACTAAAATATAATTAATCCTTGTTGGAAAAAAATATAATGTTTAAATGATTTTCCAGTAGACTTAAGGTATGAAGATCCAAATTACGGAAAGATCCCTTATATAGAAAACCCCAGGTCAAAAGCATTCTGTATCCCATACCTGTGTAACATTTTGGGTATTTTTTCACATATGCCGGCAATATCGTTGATATTTAAAGATCAGTCTGGCCCTAGTATTTAGTAAATCACGGTGATTCACATAAGGGTGCTGAAAAATACACAATGGAAAAAAAGGATTGTACAGTAGTAAGTCAGCTCTAGCGTATTTTCTGCTGTTTTTTCTGACGCAATTCATTATCACCATCTATTGCACATTAGTATACAGATGCCAAAATCAGCTGCACGCTTACCATGGGATTTATTGTTTTATGCTGTTATATGTGTTTTATATGTGTTTTAATTTATGTGTTTTAAAACGGCATGTTGTATTAGGGTTATTATAAATTAAAAAATTAAGAATAGAAAGATACCCCGTCTGTAACAATTAATTAGTATCTAGTGATAGATTAAATCCCTCCCAATAAGAAAGGTGATTAACTAAAATTAAAGTGCAATGCGTGCCTAATCATTTAGTTCATCAACAATATTACATAAAAACCAATCACTTCCCAAATCAATTAATTCCCAAGCCAATTCATAAATATTAAGTATAAATATAAAGTGCAAATTAGTGCATATACCCAATGACTGTTGCCCAATTAATGGTAACAATCAGTTCATTGACAATTCATGATTGGACTCGAATAAATTAAGTTAAAAAAGACCAAAATTCATTAGGAAGTGCCAAAAGTTATACACAAAGTGCTTAACAGTAAATTGATGTTCTAAAAAAAATCAAATTATGCTACAATTGTAAAGTGCCAGGCATATAAATATCTATTACTAGAAGGATAAGTTAATGAGAAGAATATAAATCTAATTTGATTATGACCAGGGATTGGGCAAAGGCCAAACAGAGAGCTACGAATTATAGAAAGAATATAGGATATAATGAAAAAATAGAGGGTGGAGCTGTCCCAAAACTAGCTACCTATTATTTTCTAAGGCTGGGACACCACAAAGAGGAGGCAGGACAGGGTAACCAGGAGTGTGGCCTTGTAAATTAACTTGCCCTGATCTTAATTGAGGCTATGTTAAACCTGAAGGGCTAGTCCACACGGGGAGATAGCGACGCGTTTGCGGTCGCGGCGATAAAGCGCCGCGACAGTCGCCGCGACCGGCGCAGGCGACAGTTTTGTATGGGCGCCTATGTAAAAACGCCTGTGCTAACCACACGAGGCGATGCGCTTTTCAACAGTCGCCTGAAAAAGCCTGGCGAGGCATTTTCAGGCGACTGTTGAAAAGCGCATCGCCTCGTGTGGTTAGCACAGGCGTTTTTACATAGGCGCCCATACAAAACTGTCGCCTGCGCCGGTCGCGGCGACTGTCGCGGCGCTTTGTCGCCGCGACCGCAAACGCGTTGCTATCTCCCCGTGTGGAATAGCCCGAAAAGTCACAAATCACTGGCTGGTTATTATAAATTAACTCAATACAATAAAATCGCCATGCTACAAAAACAAAAGATATTTGAACATCTGTATTTGTAAAGGCCCTGGATGCACCCATAAGTGCTGCTATAGGCACAACCCCACAAGAAGAGCTGAAAGCCTCTATTTCTAGCCACACATAGTGACATCTAGGGACAGACAGGGGGATGAAGCATTATTTTAAAAAAAAACAACAGAAAATAATACTGCCCTGACAATTCTATTAATCACATTTTGGAAAGCAGAATTCAAAGCCAATAGTGAAATTTTGAAATACTGCCCTCTATTAAAAGCCTTGTTTGTTTAATCATTGAATATATATTTCATTTTCTTTTAACTTCTGTATTTTTCCTGCATCTTTCAAGTTTTTTTTATTTCTTTTGCCTCAAAATTCCCACTAACTGAGTAATACACATTGGTGAAATCATAGAACATTCATTCTTTCTCAGGCCGTTGTGAAAGTGCAGCATCCTCACTGAACGCTGTGCTCCTTAATAGGAGCTATTGTTTGCATGGGTTTATAAAGAAACGCTTCTATCATCTGAGATAATGTAATCTGGCAAAGGGATTCCTGGAGGGCAAATGGGTGTTAAAATGTTCCTTTGCTAAGCAACAATGTGGGATTATTAAAGGCCACTGTGAAAACTCTTCGTGACTACTGCAACAAGAATGAAGTCTCATATAAAAAAAAAAAACACATAGCTGAGGTCAATGTACAATGGGTTTCCATAGCTGAGTGCTCAGGCCTAACTGCCTAGCACAACTAGAGATTTGGCTCATGCCCTGGGCCTGAGCTCTGCAATTCTGAAGCTCAAAAGTTTGCTTTGCATCCTCTGGTGCATCTGTAGTGCAGAAGCCTTGAGTCCTGTAAAAGTAAAGTATCTTGCAGAAAAATTATGGCTGACCTTGCTATGGTTTTTCTGAAGTGATCACTAATCTCCTTGTGAGAGGATTATCACTCAAAGCTAGCTGGAAGGGTCAATAGATAACACTACGGCTATGGAGACTCAGGCTGTGGTCAGAGGCTGTTGTCAGCTTGAGAGAAGCAGATCTGCTCCATTGACTTGTATATAATTAGCTTGTGAGCGGTCACACACAGGCCAAGGTCAGCCCAAATACTAACCTCAGCGTCACACACAGGCTGATCAGATTCAAATCTATGGAGCAGGGGCGCTGGTCACATCTACTTCTTTCAGCCTGCAAAAATACAGAGACTGACAACAGCCTGTGTGTCCATAGCCTAAGGCAGAAGCTCTCCATCAAATTTTAATTACATAAAGATTACATGTCTCATTTACAAGTTGAATAACAGGTGTCTACTGAAATGACTTCTATATACAACACGTTTAACATGGTCTACACACAAAAAATGCCATCACCAGAGCAAAAGGAATGAAGTTTGCCAGCAACATTTATGTCTGGGATAAAGGCAGCAGATCATGTCATTCTCCAATAGCATATTTACATCCTTTCCAACACAACTTTCAACACCATCCTTAATGGAGCTTCTTAGAAATGATACATCCATCTCTCAGTATCCCCCTTAGGGATGCACCGAATATACTATTTTGGATTCTGCCGAACCCACTATTTTGGGGTTTGGCCGAATCTTTCACAAAGGATTCAGGGATTTGCATATGCAAATTAGGGGTGGGAAGGGGGGAAAATGTACTTCTTTGTTTTGTGACAAAAAGTCACGCAATTTCCCTCCCCTCCCCTAATTTGCATATGCAAATTAGGATTCTGATTCGGTTTGGCCAGGCAGAAGGATTCTGCCGAATCTGAAGCCAGCTGAAAAAAGGCCGAATCCTGGCCAAATCCCGAAACGAATCCTGGATTCGGTGCATCACTAATCCCCCTAGGCAAATACAAAGCTCAAAATAGTGCACTGGAGTAAAAGTACTTTCATGTTTTGCCCTAGGTTGGGTGTTCAGTGGGATCTCATGTATAAACACTGGGCAAATCGGTACCTGGGCAGTAACCCATAGCAACCAATCAAGCTTTTACTATTCCACCTGTGGCGGCTGAAAAAATCAACTCACTGATTGGTTGCTATGGGTTACTGCCCATGGGCAAATATGCCCAGTGTTTATAAATGAGGCCTCCTGATGAAGGGAGTGTTGCATCCCACAAAAATTTGATGCGCAGGTGGTCACAATAAATGGTGTCTAATATATGATAGTTGTGCAACCCTCTTAAAAAAGTGTCATTATTTGCTGAATTGACGAGTACTGACTGTCTAAGGACATTGTGAGTGAAAAGAAGTGTGAAAATTGGGGGCGGCAATAACTTGCAGTAGACTTTACCTTTATTTAAATCCATCATGCCAGACATGTTGTTGTTGAGCCTGAAACAAAGAGGATGTTTGGGTATTTTGCATTATAGGCTGTGTTACATTCCATTAGCACTCACCACTTGCTGAACATATGACCTGTATTTCTAATGGTGAACAGCAGGGAAGCTTCAGTATAAATGTAGGCGCCTGTTTCTGAAATTGACATATGCTAACCCTGTTTTTTGTGTCAGATTTAGGTATTTGTGCTATTGAAACCCTGAATTAATCATGACAGAAAGAATGATGAATTCGGCGACCACTAAAAAGCCAGAATACACCTAAGTCTAAACACAGGGCAAGATGTCCTTTGTAAATGCTCTCAACATGCACACAAATATAGGATGTACTTTTATGACATCTGCTGGAATGAGATGGTACTGCAATGCAAATTTTACCAGAATAGTTCTGTATGAAAACAATCCAAGATAATTATCATCATCATCATCATTTATTTATATAGCGCCGTCAAGATACGCAGTGCTTTACTGCAGTTATAGCAAACAGGGAATAAATGGTGGATAACAGACAAGGATTACAAGGAGTACAATAGGGTTAGAAGGACCTAGAGGGTTAGAGTTTACAAACTAAAGGTTAGGGTACAATTGAGACATTAGGATTATATAAACACTTTGTCATTTTTGATACAGCAATGATTAATTAAGGTACATCGAATAAGCCTCTTTAAACTAGGGATGCACCGAATCCAGGATTCGGTTTGGGATTCGGCCAGGATTCGGCCTTTTTCAGCAGGATTCGGATTCGGCCGAATCCTTCTGCCCGGCCGAACCGAATCCGAATCCTAATTTGCATATGCAAATTAGGGGCAGGGAGGGAAATTGCGTGACTTTTTGTCAGAAAACAAGGAAGTAAAAAATGTTTTCCCCTTCCCACCCCTAATTTGCATATGCAAATTAGGGTTCGGTTTCGGTTCGGTATTCGGCCGAATCCTTCGTGAAGGATTCGGGGGTTCGGCCGAATCCAAAAAAGTGGATTCGGTGCATCCTTACTTTAAACAGATGGATCTTTAAGGAGCGCTTGAAAGTTTGGAAAGAAGGAGAAAGTCTGACAGCTTGTGGCAGAGAGTTCCAGAGAAAAGCAGAAGCCCGAGAGAAGTCTTGTCAACGAGAATGGGCAGAAGTCACCAGAGGAGAAGTGACGCGAAGATCAGAAGCAGAGCGTAGGTTTCATGAAGGAGTGTATTTGGAGATCAGAGATGAAATATAGGGAGGGGTTTCATTATTAAGGGCCTTGAATGTGAGTGTAAGTAATTTCAATTTGATAATAGAAGAGATTGGGAGCCAGTGAAGGGACATGCATATGGGAGCAGCTGATGTTGAGCGGTGAGCTAGATGAATGAGTCTAGCGGCCGCGTTTAGAATAGATTGGAGTTGTGAAAGGTGACTTGTTGGAATACCTGTGAGGAGTAAGTTGCAGTAATCAAGGAGATGATGAGAGACTGAATCAGTGTTTTAGTTAATTCTGAACTGAGATAGGGTCGTATTCGAGCAATGTTGCGCAGTTGAATACGGCAAGATTTTGCAAGTGTTTTGCAAGTGTTTGAATGTGTGGTGAAAAAGACAGATGTGAGTCTAAGATAACTCCTAGGCAGCGTGCCTGTGTGGTGGAATGAAAGGTGGTGTTGTATTATATTTGTATTGTATACTGTATAGTATTATGGTCAGAGTTCAGCCATGGTCAAAATGCACAATTTAGGCTTAAACAGTAATGTTACACTGGAATTACTAGTCTTTCCTAATAACGGACATTTCTCAAATGTACTGTATGTAAGAAGCAGCTCTATCTCTGCACCACCCTGTTGGGAAATGGGAATCACTATCTCTTCCAACCCTCTCTGCACAAGATGTACACATTAGTAGAAAAAAATATTCTTGCAAATATTTTTATTTGAAACAACAAGCACCATGGCCAAGGTATGCAGAGTTAACAGCAAATTTAACAGCATAAATAAAGGATAACTCACATAGCCATAATAGTATCTGGTTCAGTGCTAATAAAACTGTTATAATGTGCATTTCTGACACCTGCTGGAATGAAAGGACACTGCAGGGTTGCTTTACTTTGGTTATTAATGTATTTCAGCATTGATGAAAAACGTGTATCAGACGGATTAGCATTTATTTAGCCTTCTGTTAAAACGAGGCAGCACCAGGCAGATTATAATCTGTGTTAAAGCACAAGTTCCTGCATTCTGCAGCTCCTTGCAACAGTGGTGACAGACAGTTAGTGAGCGGACATCAAAGGGATAATGTACTAATATAATACTGGACATGATGTAATAGGGGTGTGTCAGTATTATATTTTTTTAATTTTGTCCAGTATCAGTTTTTTCAAATTATGTACATAAGCCTTCACTGTTATCCAAATTACCAAATATCTGGGCGCTAGCAACCAGATAGCCACTGAAAAACTGGAAAGCTGATAAGCAAAAAGCAAATTAATAAAAAAAACAGCAAAATAAAAATTTAAGATCTACTGCAAATTATCTCAGAATTTTACTGTCTACAGCATACTGAAAGTTAAGTCCAAAAATGAGTTACCCCTTTAAGGCTCATCAGGAACTGACTATTGCCCCTTAGGTGCAACTGACACTTGGTGCAAAGGGCATTTTGTACAGTACTGGACAGGTGGAATTCCGAACGAAACCTAAGAAGCACTAAGCACAAGACAGTGCACTGGGCTTTATGCCGAACACCCCATAATAAGCCAGTAATATTTGCCAAGAATACAATTCACTAAAGGTCTATGTGTAAATTATCCCTGAGAGACCTTTGACACAGTGAACAGGGATTTGTGAGTATTAACCCAGATTTAGAGATCAGGATGTGGGACTTATTTCTTCAGACACACAAGTGATACATTATCTTAATGGGCCTGGACCTCATATCTTTCCACACTCCTCCGCTGCACCCATAGAGTCCCTTTATAGTTTTACTACTAGTGCAAATATATAAATAATAGGCAATTCTGATATAAGTTAATACTCCCTCAACTCACAGAACATACTAACAAATAAAAACACGTATGGACACCCCTATCAGTAAATCCAGTGAATAAAGCAAAAATAATATCACGTAGAGTAGAGTGTAGTTTCAGGGAGGCGGCGGGTAATTAATGTAGTCAAAGGCAGGAGCGGGAAAGGAGTCGGCGCCATTTTGGAAGAAACCCGCCCCTTTTTTGTCGGGGAGATGAGAGGGTTAAGGAGAGCAAGTCGCAGCCGCTCAGGAGGGTAGGTGATGGAATGGGAGAAGGGAGTATGGCGGAATTTTGGTAGGTCTGAGGCTAGGGGGTGTGGTCATTGGCCACGGTTAAGAGGGGAAGGTCAAAACAAGGGGCCTAGCCTCAGGATGTAGATAGGTCCAGTAGCAAGGGGATCTCCATAGGAGCAGCCTTCAGCGGCTAGGGGTGGGGATCCCATTGGACATTGGTTATAATGTTAAGGTTGGAAATGTTAAATATATGTGATTAACTTGTGGATAAATAAAAGTGGCTGGGGCCTTTCCAATCCATTAAAGAAGTGTCCTGTTGTTTATTTAATAATAGGGGGGGAAGTAGTTTGGGAAGAGGGTCCAAGACTTGACGATACTCAGGTCATGTTCCCCCACCTCTGATAAATCAATAACTGAAATTCATTCAATACATCGATCAACACAGTTCAATTCACCACCAAGATTCACAGCAATGTAAAACACAGGAGTCCAAACAATATTTGGCACCAGCCTCCAGCTATTTATGACATAGATGTAACAACAGTAAATGACGGGGCCACAAGCATTTCATGACACAGTAGTGCAGTCTCCCGGCAATATTTGTTTGTATTATTATTTCTCTTGCTCTTCGGTATAGGAAGGGAAATTGGCTACTTATAGGAGAAGGAAAGGCTTCATGCACTTGGGGGTGCAAATGTTAGGCACCCACAAGTGATTGTATTAACTTACCTGAAACCCCAGGCCGGTGCTCCTATCAGCAGAAAACTGCACCGGCCCAGGGTTATACCAGCGAGAACCACAGTGATCCTCTTCCGGCTTCTTCTTTCTTGAAATTTCCCGGGGCAGATGCATGCACAGTAGAATGAAAAAGCCAACTTTATAGTTAACGTCCGGCTTCTTACTCTAACGCCCATGCAAAGCCGCTCGAAGAAAGAGGAAGACGGAAGAGGATCGCTCCATGGTGCTCACTGGTATAACCCCAGGCCGGTGTAGTTACCTGGGTTTCAGGTAAGTCAATACAATCACTTGGGGGTGCCTAACATATGGCACCCCCAAGTTCACAAAGCCTTTCCTTCTCCTTTAAGACACTAGAGTTTTTTTTGGAGTTATTTAGCTTTTTATTCTGCAGCTCTTCAATTTGCATTATAAACAATCTGGTAGCAGGGTCCAATTTACCCTAGCAACCATGCATTGATTTGAATTTGATTTGACAGGAATCTGAATAGGAGAGGACCTTACTAAAAAGATGAGAAATGAAAATTAGCAATAACAATAAATTGGTAGCCTTACAGAACATTTGCTTTTCAGATGGGGTCAGTGACGCCCATTTGAAAGCTTGAACGTGTCAGAAGAAAAAAGCAAGTAATTATAAAACTATAAAAAATAAATAATGAAAACCAATGCAAAAGTTGCTTAGAATTTGCCTTTCTATTACATATTAAAAGTTTACATAAAGGTGAACCACCCCTTTAACAACAGATGAAGCAGATCCCACAGTTACAAGGGTCTCCGGGAAGAGGGGGCCAAGACTATGGGGTCTGCTTCCTCTATAGTTATGAAAATCCCCTGCTGTCTTACCTACTTCAGCACAAGTGGCCAGGAGATAGGGATGTGATTGAGCAAGTGGGCAGGAAGGTGGAGCTGCAGTGCACCGGGCCCCTCTGAAGTCTTTAGGGGGGGCAGTGCAGTGTTGTTACCCCACTGTCAGTGACCCCAGTTTTAAATCTGAAAAGAAGCAGAAAAGAACAGCAAGTTTTACAGAAACAAATGCCCAATTGAAAAATTGCTAAGAAAAGGCTATTCTACGACATAGAAGTTGAACTACCCATGATGATGTCCTTTGAGTAAACTGTTAGTATGATGTAGAGAGTGACATTTGACATCATTTGCAATCTTTTTTCATTTTTTATTATTTGTCTTTTTACAGTTATTTGCCTTATTATTCAGCAGCTCTCCAGTTTGCAATTTCAGTAGTCTGGTTGCTAGGGGCCAAATTTCCCTAGCAACCATGCATTGATTTGAATAAGAGACTGGAATAGGAACAGGAGAGGGCCCAAAAAGGAGTCATAAAAAGTAGCAATAACTATAAATCTGAAACCTTACAGAGCATTTTTTTTAGATGGGGTGAGTGACCCCCACTGAAAAGAATCAAAAGAGGAAGACATTATTATGATGATATTAAAAAAAATGGAGACCAATTGAAAGGTTGTTTAGAATTGGACATTCTTTAACATACTTTAAGTTAACTTCAAGGTGAACCACCCGTTTAACGCCTGCTGGATAACACACAGGTAGTGGGATCCAACACCTCATGTCCAGACTGACATTTAACTAGGCCCCTGCTTAGCTTAGCTTCAGTTTAGGGGGCAGCAGACAGGGGAATTGTCGCGTCGGTACTGAAAGTGTTAACCCTTCTGCCGTCCCCGCCTCTTGCTGACGTTGTGGCCAATGAGCGCGCAGCTTGTTGCAGGGGCGGTACCAGTGATGGGGTTTCGGCTGGCGCAGAGATGGTAGCGTAGCTTTGTTTATTTCTTTCTGGGTAATTGGGGGGAGGTGGGGTTAGGATAATGGACACGGGAGTGGGGTGTGTGGGATCTGTCTATTCATTCCTTTATTCCCGGATGCTTGTCTTCTAATTGGTTGTTTGGTTGGGGAGCATCAGGGGCAGAGCCTGCAGGGCAAATGGGTGTGTGTGTGTGATTCACTGGGGTTATTATATGTATAATGTAGAGGCGGTGGCTGAGGTTCCATGCAGTGGTCAGGAATAGGGGACAGCTACTTTACTAATACCAATATAAGTGACATTGCAATGGTGCCTGTATTATATTATTATTATTATATAGGAGCTGCATATGGCTTGCAAATGGTTGGTAGGAACCTGAACTGTGCTGTATGTGTAATGTAAAGGTTATTATATGCAGTGTGAGCTCAGGGAGTTGTGCTATTGCTTACAACTACTGCAAATATTGCCTGGGGACATATAAGAGGATCTGGTAGGAAGATAATATGCCTTTGGGGCCGTGGGATATATAGTGAATTAAGTACCCCCTCTTGTAAGTTATAAGGATATTATAAGTCACCGAGCAATTTTATGACCATATAAAAACATGAGGCCAGGTCATGGAACAACGAGGTAACTTCTAATATCCTCATATTTTGCAACTGGGGGTACTTTATTATAATACACAAGTTTCAGTGAGTCATGTGACAGAAATGACGCCAGAACTCACCGTTTATAACTGATGACATCAGAACTCACCGTTTATAAGGATATAATTTACAAGATATTCATGGCTTTTGTGTATTTTATAATCATATCTATATGGGACATAATCAGTGGCAGAACTACTGGGGGAGTAGGGTGTGCGAGTGGGCCAGGGCCCGCCCCCCTCAGGGCCCCCCGGCAGCCCGCACGCCACTGAAATGTGGGCTGTACGGAGTGGGGCGCGGGCCCGGCTGCTAGACATAATCATACGGAAAGTGTCTCTAATGCACATGTTTTCATACACGTTTTTATACATTCAAAGCTTAAATGGAGCAGAGGAATTGTGTGATCTCTGCAAATAAGAATGGATTTCTATATAGTATTTAGCAGATACTGTGGGGAAACATTTTTCTATATCGTATTTAGCAGATACTGTGGGGAAACATATCTAAGCTCCAAATCTACATTGGGATGCTAAGGACAAAATTCATTGTTTGGATGTATGCACTAGAGACAAAATGAGGAGTTGAGAAAATAAAGCAAATCATTCATTAAAGGACCTGTTTTCCTTCCAAGCCATTTTTGGTATGTAGGCACACAAGACAATTTGTGACTGGCCTTCATTTTTTTTGTATTCTTTTTGTATCTTTAAATATTTTTTAATTATATTTTAACGGTTATGCTATGTGTTAATGACACTAACAACCAAGGAGAAATTGGGAAGTCAATAGGAGAAGTGGAACATCTGGAGATAAATATAAGCAATGAAAACAATAAACTTGAAGCCTCACAGTCAGTGTGCTTTTTTGGTTGCCCATATTAGTGACCTGACAGTCAGACAGCATTTTTACCTGAAGACTAATCGGAAGGCGGATCAGCCATATCAAATTGTTAATGAAGACCAACTGAAATGTTTAGCATCTGTAATATATAAAAGCATATTCCAGCCAGCTTATTAAAAATGGTTGTAAAGAACATCTTTAAATTCAATGTGCAAAGAGTTGCTTTAAATGTGGGCACATCATTTCCTGCCATATGATCCTATCATTATTGAAAATTCTGTGTAATTATTTATATTTTGTTGCTGCATCTACACTCTGTAGCTAGGGTCAAATATACCAATGCAGGAATGGAACCTATTATCCAGAATGCCTGGCATCTGGGGTCTTTTTGTAATTTAGACCACCATAACTGTAAGGGCTCTTACACATAAACACATCAGATTGATTGCAATATATTCTGTGTGGATGTACTCACTGGGATGTACTTTTTTTAGATTCAACATGAATCTGAATTTGCTTGTGCTTGACGGCATTCAGAAACGAATAGAATAGAAGGTTTTGTTTGGAACTGACAACACATTTCATTGCCAATTTACAGAAAGTAGAAAGTAGACAAGGCCTGGAAGCCATTTTAAAAAAGGGTAAAACTAAGCATGATGTTGAATTTTATGGATTATATTGCTATGTGTGAGCCAGGTAGCCGTGCAGTGACTAAAAAAAATACATTATAAATAGGCTAATCCCATTTGGTTTGACAGTTTCAGATGTGCTTTGATGAACCTGATAATTAGTCTCCTTTCCTTTTGCACACAAAGGAAAAATAGGACTTTTCATATAACTTAAGAACAGTTTTGTATAGCAGAGATTTATTTAGTGTAAACACATTTCGCATTATAAACACCTGGGTGGCTGAGGAGGTATCACTTTGAATAGGGTCCCTTTGAAGATGTTTTTGTAATGGGGGCTGACCCACTCTAGTTACTCCATTCTTCGGCACTGTATGATATAATCATGTTTAGGGACACTGATCAATTATAGATCATGGGGACTGTAGTGTTGGAGAATTGTGTTTTAATATAAAAAGAATGCCTCTATTTCTATTGGCAATATGATGAGGTATGCAAATACTTACATAAAGCTCAAGGGAAATATTATACCACTGAGGTCCCTGTCTTTATCTGGCAGAATTGGACATCATGTGCCTGACATACTCCAAGTGTGATATAATATTCTAAGTTAAATAAGGCTTGCTGTCCAAGCCCCCACCCAGAACATTTTGGCAAATGCTTATATGATAAAGTCATACCCTGAACTATTTTTAGTTGCATTATTTGGGTCTAGTGGTGTAGGTAATTCAAGAAGGGCTATCCTGTTTACACATACAGGTTGTTCTAACTGTTATTTGTAAAATATATTTTCTTGAGCAAAAATCGAGTTGTTTCAGTCTGAGCTAATGTTTCTTTGTATTTAAAGGCTTATCCCCTATGAACAACTGGAGGTTTTTGGCCTAAGATACTACTATATCTGAGACTGGCTGGCCAGCCAAAGTCTATGTTACCTTTCCCCGTTGCCCTCTTGTTGTGTTATTAATTCTCTGGCAAGAAGCAAGCTAGGACTTGTAAAGAGGTGTAACCAACTGAAAACGAATGGTTTCCCATAGGCATCGATGCAGGAAGAGCAATTTATTAGTTTGCTAATAAACTGTACAGAGATACCCAATCATTTTCAATTTGCAAAACATGTTCAGTTGTGGCTGAAGCAGCTTCCAGGGCAGCTGCAATTACCATGGAATTGTGACAGAAAATGCCACATTGTGGTTAAAAAACCTGGTGATTTGTGCCTTAAAAAACTGGGCACTGTAAGTATAGTGAATATTGCAGGCAGTAACATTAATGTGCACTACATAATTAATGCTGTTGCTTAACCTAAAGCTGTGCCATCTGCACCCAAATACCACCTGATGCTTTTTTCTAACATCACAGGTGCATAGATGTAAATCCAACTCATATGATAATAGTTTGTGGCTAAATGTTTCTTTTTTCTGATTTAGTCAGCACCAGACTCAGGAACAGCTCCACCCGGACAACCTACTCCTTTTGCCACGGCTCCGCCCCTGATGCCTCCACCTTTTGTAAGTGCTTTTGTTCTCTTGCGTGCACTTGTCTTGTTGATCATAAATAATCAATGCATGTTATTATTTACTAAGGTAAGAATTCAAGTAATAAGGCTGAATAAGAACAGAATAACACCCCGATGGCCCCTCTATCTCTCCGAACTGACTTCCGCCTGCTATGAGAAAATGCCAGCGCACTGGCACTCGCGGCGTTTAGATTTCCGAAGTTGCCTCATGAGGAAATGGAAGTGCTGTGAGTGCATTGGCGCAGGTGTTTTCTTCATTATAGCAGGGGGAAAGCAGTTTGGAGGGATTGTCACCCCGCAGAAGAGGTGATTAGTCGCCAGACGACTAAATCTCCCTAAATGTGCCTGTGTGCCCCTGCCCTTAGGGATGCATCGAATCCAGAATTCGGTTCGGGATTTGGCCAGGATTCGGTCTTCTTCAGCAGGATTCGGCCAAATCCTTCTGCCAGACCGAACCGAATCCTGATTTGCAAATGCAAATTAGGGGCAGGGAGGGAAATCGCGTGACTTTTTGTCACAAAACAAGGAAGTAAAAAATGTTTTCCCCTTCCCACCCTTAATTTGAATATGCACATTAGGATTGTTGATTGATTGTTTTTCTGCCTCTGTGACAGTGCTCAGCATACTTGATGCTTGTGTCTTTAGAGCAAGTTTGTTACATGGCCCCCAGTAACTTCTTCTTCTTTTTACAATTCTTATTCATATTATTATCAACTAAGTGTAAGTTAAATGGAAAAGATCCTCTTTTTAAGTACACGTATGGGATATGTTATCCGGAAACCCGCTATCCCGAATTACGGAAAGGCCATTTCTCATAGACTCCATTTTATCCAAATAATCCAAATTTAAAAATGAGTAAGAAAAAACAGTATCTTATACTTGATCCCAACTAAGATATAATTAATCTTTATTGGAAGCAAAACCAGCTTATTGGGTTTATGTAATGTTTGCATTATTTTCTAGTAGTCTTAAGGTATGAAGATCCAAATTATGGAAAGATCCATTATCCGGAAAACCCCCAGGTCTCAAGCATTCTGGATAACAGTTCCCATACTGCAGTATATATCTTCTACAGAGGTATATCTGTTATGAGGCATGGTGGGAACTTTTGTCTAGGTTGGCAATATACTAAAAGAGGGTGTTCAAATGAAAAAAACTGCCCTCATACTTTTATAATCTGTTTATAGCAAATGTAATAGTAGGCACATAATTATTAAAGGTTAGACATATAATTTAACTTAGCTGAGATGCTTTTCTTGTTTTATATTTTTTTGCAGATGCCACCTCCAGGGCTTCCACCTCCCTTCCCACCAATTGGGTTGCCACCAATTGGGCAGAGGCCTCCAGCAATTCCACCAATGCCACATACCATGCTACCACCCATGATTCCCCCTTTGGCCGGCCCTCCACCTATTGGACAGGTATGAGGCAGGTACTTGTGAGCTTACTCTGTTACTCGGATATTACAGATTGGTCGGTCATGTTTATATTAATTAGCCTGTCATGTTTAATGCCCCAGAACACATAACTACAATTAATGCAAAGCAAATAATCATGTTTAATGCTCAAGCAAATTTTCCTCAGGCAGTAATGTTTGGCAACCAATCACTTTTTTTTCACTGCTCAACCTGCAGCTGTGAAAAAAAAGGCAATTACTGATTGGTTGCTATGGGTTATTGTCCATGTTCAAATGTTCCAAGTGTTTATAAATGAGCCCTCCCATAAGACATAGCAGTTGATATGCAAAAAAGAGCAAACCTCACGCTTAATGTCCCAGAACGTCTGTATAAATGCAGAAAAACTTCATGTTTTATACCCATAAAGTACTTTGGCAGACCCAACCATTATTTAATGCCCTATAAGACCATTGCAGTGCATGTACAGAACAAAACAAACTTTAAAGCCCCATAAGGCCTTAGCAGTACATATGCTTCATTCCTAATGCTCTAAATGCAGTGAAAACTAAATGTGTAATACCCCAGAACATATAGCAAGTAAAGGTGCAGAGCAGACTTCATGTTTATTATTCATAAGAGGATTGCAGTGCATATGCAGAGCAAACTTGATACTTAATTCCACAGTGCCAACATGTTTAAAACAGTGTGTACTGCTTCAGCAAATCAGGGTACTGCCCAAGGACTGACAAAAAATGCCTTCTAACCCAAACAGTGTGGCTTTATTGCCTTAGTGCCTATAGTAAAAATGGCTCTGTGGCCCAATACTGGCATGGTCCAAGCTAAACCATTTTGAAAGTATGTCTGAAATCAATTTGGAAAGAGATTTGAGATACAGGATAATTGACAAATGATTGGGAAAATTCAATATTTGGCCTCTTTTGACATACTTTGCCCCAGTGAAATGAGATTGTGCCTCACTCTTGAATTGTCAGGGGATGATGTCCATTGCTTTTAAACAGATGTAGTGGCAACAGTTATTTACACTTATATAAATTACAAAGTATACAGCATTTATAGGTCTTAGGAACAAAAGAGTTTTTATTGAAAGTCCAAAGTTTTGGTTACATAAAGTGACCTTATGCAATGCACTGTATCATAATTTCAAGCAGGATTTGATACTGGCTAAATACTTTGTTGCCTTTTCTTAATCCTCTACTAAACGGGTAATGACTGGTATTGTCTGATGTTTCCACTGGATACTATAAACAATATTCTCTGTTCCCTATTTAAACAGAAAAAGGCAGATGTCACACTTTACCTGAAATGCTCCCTGCTTTGGCTGCTTACTAATTCATTGTTTATTTGACTATACTATTACCCTATCTCCCAAATGCTTTCCAAAGCTTCCAAGTATGGTGCCTCCCCTAATGCCAACAATGATGCCGCCAGCAGTAACATCTAGTTCTACCACTGTGAGTATCTTTGACATAACCTTGCATTGCACTTTCTCCCACTGTCTTTTAGTGTCATCCTGTAACTGCCAGTTTCCCTCTGTAAACCCATTGCAAGGATAAATCTCTGCACATTCTTTGAGCTTCAGTATATAAAAAAAACCCTCAATAGCCATGAGTTGTTCTTATAGGTGTCTATTTTGTGTCACTTGTACCGAATTTGACACACTAGTCATTCTGAGTGTCACAAAGAATAATGCAATCATTTCCTAGCCCCTTAAAAATCTTCTTTATGTAAATCCCCTTGATGAATCGATTTTGGCTGGTAAGTGGATTGCGCTCACTAGGGACACATGGGATAATTCCGTGAGATATTTGAGTTGATACTGTGACTTTTTTGTTTACAGTGCTCATTGGGTGCAGGTCTTTAAACTTGAGCAAGATTTTTATTTACTGGTCCCTGACAAACCCAAATGTCGTTTAAATGAATGCAAAGATCCAGTAATACTGTGATTTTTCTCTTGGCAGGCACCTGCTCCAGGAACAGAGTCTGCGAGCCGTGAGTATCCTGTTAAGGCAGGAGTAACAAAGGGCTTTGGGAAATTTATAAGCACCAATAGTTTTAAGTAGTGAATGTTTATAAGATGGGGGGGTTTATATACTTTATAGATGTTTCTTCCCCACTCCCCTTCTGTTCATGGGGAACTATAATGAAAAATTTAATACAAACTTTCTCAATTAAATATACTGTACAATTTCTAAAATAATCAAGTTATGCTTCACTAATCCCCTCCCAGCAATCTGTCTCTGTACGCAGCTTTGGTCAGGCTCTTGTTTTTAAAACACAGCTGAAATACATCACATAGGCAGTAAGGGAAGAGACCAATTAAGTATTCAAGCTTACTGCCGATCAAAAACTGACACGAGCATGTCTGTAGAGAAACAGATTGCTGGAAGGGGGTTAGTGAAGAGTAACTTTATTATTTCAGAAATGGAAAAGCATCTTTGAATGTTTGTTATCATGATAGTTCCACTTCAAACATTTATTCTTTTAAATAAATTCCATTTATATGATACACAATCCCACTCTGCATGTCTCCACTCCTTGTTGCATCTAAAAAAACATTTCCTAACAGTATCTCTACTTTCTCTCTCTATTCATCTGCTCCCCAGTACCAGCTTTGCTCCCCCTTTCCTAGAAAGCCTTTCCATTCTAAATGTAAGCATGTATTTTTATGTTGTTGCATTTGTTTTCCAGCACCAGTGGCTCCGCCAGCTCCCACAGTGAGTATCTAGAATTTATCCTTACATGTCCCAATTTGTATATTTCTGTGGGATTCTTGGGGCTGCTAGAAATAAAATAACATGTTACGGCTTTAAATTTTATTGCATTGTACAAGATTTTTGAACTGCTTTGGATAAATATTTACATAAATAGTTTCTGTTTTTTTGTGCAATGGAAAGTAGCCTTAGCTCTGCACAAAGCTGTGGGTAGAAGAAGGCAGTTCCGCCTGTATCTCCCAACTTAAGTGCTGTTATTTGTTTGGGTTTAGAATATTTGTCACGTTTACAGATGTGTTAGCATACATTTTGTTTATATAATTTGATACTGGAGATTTAGGGGGTTATTTATTAAAGTTACATTTTTTCTGGTCAGACTTTTAAAGGGGAAAACGCCAAATTTTTCGTGATTAATTAAACCCTGATGGTGTTAAAAGTCTGAATAAAAAAGTACTCCAACTGAGACCTGCCGAGTTCCTGTAGAAATCAGTGTCAGATGTCCGTTTATATCCTGACCTGCGCTAGGTTTCGTATTTTTTTGGGAGTCATATCCAAAAAAGTCGCAGGTTTCAGACCTCATATCCTAAAAAGTTGCAGTTTTCAGCAACAAATCTAAAAAATTCATATGATTCAGATTTTTTTCATGATTTTATTATTTTTTTTCCCCCACACAAGAAATTTTCAGAAAAATGTATTGATAAATACTGGGAAAAAGTCAGTGTGGATTGCGAGAACTTTTCAGATTTTGATAAATTACCCCCTTAACCTGTTCATTGAAGCATGTGGTGTGTGTAGACACAAAATGCCATATATGAAAAACTTTTGAGACCTTCTACTATAATATGTAGACTTGTAGACTCAGTTTTTTGTGTGATAATTTACTGGTTGGTTTATACATTATGGCTATTGGTTCAAGGACAAAGTGGGCATATAGCTGCACCTGTCAGACAAGCCACACTGTGTATCGCCGCCTACTTTGCTGCTAGTTGTTGGGGACATGGTAGATGCATCCTATGTGAAGGCATCTGTCTTGAACCTCATGTATAAGATGCAATGTCACATAAGACCCATCTCCATAGGGCACTTTGTAAATACTGGCACTCTGGGACCTCTCCAAAGGGTATTCTGTAAGACAGCTTTATGCAGAATGTAGTATAATGGCCAGCCTAAAGTATGCCAGTTCTCATTGGTATCCAACAGAGCAGCCAGTGAGCTGAATAAATGGATACAGCATGAAAAATGGAAACAGTAGGAAATGTAGAGGAACAGCTTACCTTCACTTGCTCATCTGCCAAAGCATCATGAGATTGGCTGACGCTTATATACTATAAAAAATTCTTATTTGCATTTAGCAAGCAAAAAAGGGTTATTATGCTATATATTATTCTATAGTTTTGGTACATACAAATTGGTTACATATGTTATTGTTCTGTGTTATTAGAATATATGAAAATGTGAGTTTGGAAACGTAAATGCCTCTTATTCTTAGGGGACTATTTATTAAACATCAAATTTTAGTGGTTTTAGAAAACCACAATGAAACACTTTTTTTTCTAAAACCACAAATGCCATGAAAGTTATTAAAAGATCTGAATATAAAAAGTATGAACTGAAAAAAATGTTCAATTATGCACAAAAAAATACAAAAACCTCTAAAAATCAAATGTGTTCCTGATAATTACTAGTGAAAAAAATCTGAAAACCTCTAAAAGTCTGAGTTGATTGAAAAAGGTCTAATAGGATGAGAGCAGCTCCCATTGACTTCTATAGAACCTCAAGCTTTTAATTGGCACAGTTTTGTACTGGAGTTTTTTGTGAATTTTGCACTTAATAAATCTCTAATTTTTACATGACTTTTTAGAGATATGTGAGAAAAAAAAAATTCAAATATTAGTAACTAGACCCCTTTGACTTCCTACTTTTTTCCTCATGTTTTTGTCTCTTATTTTGTCGCATACCTAGGTGGCGAAGGTAACTGCGGAGCACAGTTCATCAGCTCAGGACATTCCAAAAAAGGTTTTTGCTGCTTGTGTACTATGTATAACAACGTTCTCCAATTTTGTGATAGGGTTTGTTTCAGGGGATGTGTCACTATTACATTGTAAGCTGACTATAAAAGAAGGACAGCATTGATCCGTGGTGCTCGTTTGAAGAACCCTGGGCCGGTGCAGTTTTCTGCTGATAGGAGCACCGGCCTGGGGTTTCAGATAAGTAAATACAGTCACTTGGGGATGCTTTAAATTTTGCACCCCCAAGTGTGTAAGGGGAATTTCTTGACACAGACCCCAAACATAAAAAGGTCGGAACACCAATTCTTATAAAATGAAACTTCTTTATTTTTTCTGATACGTTACTGGCAGTCATATACAAATTCCAAAAGACTTTTCAATTGCCGTTTCCACTTTAACCTTTCAATTGCTTTCCGACCTGGTAGTCTGTGCGTTACTACCCAGCGTTTACAATAGGGTTACTCTTTACTCACAATCTGCTGGTCCTCCTTGGTCTGGCTCGGTGATCCGGTGCACCACTACACCCCTTCACCATTCCACCAGTCCCCCGCTTCGATCATCCGGCACTCGACCAGTGCCCCTTGACCACTCCGGCGGGTACCAGCTACCTGGACTTGAAGTCTTCTACTTCCACCCTCTCTTGCCTAACAACCTCACCACTATTACCCTATCTTGGGAATTATTCCCCGGATCCTAATCCGACTACGCTCCTTGTCGGGGCAAAAGACTACCCATACTAACTTCCCTATCTCAGACACCTAGTGCCTGCTAACTATGAACTACTATGCTAAATTCTATCTTACTTTCCTTTTCTGCTGTGGCTCTTCTTCAGGACTGCTCCTCCTCTGACAGCATCCTCCCATTCAGACTCTAACTCTAGGGTGTGGCCTTCTTTTATACCTGCCCAGCTTCCCAGTCACTGCTGTATCACTTCCTCTGCATGTGCTGGTCCTCAGTCTGTTCATGTGCCTCCCATCTGCTAATAGGGAATAAATTACACTTTTCTTACCCTTGAGCTCCACCTGCTGGCCACTCACCCAAATAACACTCTACTGCCACCTAGTGGATTTTTGAGATAACCATTTACACAGTGTTTCATACAAATTCTCATTAACATCACATAATTCACAAACAACATTTTAACCATTTCACCCTCTCACAACACAATTCACTCTCTTACAAGTGCAAGACAACTTTTCTTCTCCTTTAATCTTTTCTGCTGTAACAACCTCATTCATTCTACTAAGTATATTTGCTGGAATTGCAGTTCAGGGTGAATGCATCAGTGATGAAACTACCATAACTAACAGTTTTTGTCTGGTATAACCAATTGCTCCTGCTATCAGTATAGAACATTAGTGAGTTGTCTGCAGCAGATAAAATATAATTCAATGTTGAGGATTTTATAGGAAAGCATATGTCCTCTAGTTTTTCATTGGTGCCATAATACCCTCACAACAATACTGTTTAACCTAGTGGCCAAGGGACCAAAGTTTGACTTTATAGTTATATAGATCTTATATAGATATAGATCTTAGTTGAGATCTTATTTGAGATCTGCTTTCCACTAATTACTATCGTTTTGGTAGAAATCATTGTGGACTGAACACAAGGCACCAGATGGGCGTACCTACTACTACAACCCTGAAAGCAAGCAGTCTATATGGGAGAAGCCAGATGAGCTGAAATCCAAGGCAGAGGTGAGAAGGGCTAAATTGTTCAACTAAATAAGAGGCAAAGGTAGAAATATGAAGGTACCTAAAAAAACACTTTTTTCCCCCCAGGGGCATTGGTTTTAATATATAACGGGTGGGAAGTTTATCAAATCAAACAACAAAAGGTGTGGCACAACTAAATTAATATCACATTACTTATAATACATCATTTATTATTATTATTATTATTATTATTATTATTAATACATGGGTAATGAATTTAAAGATTCCCCTCCCTTAAAGAAACATAAAGCATGATATGACCCAGGTGCCATAAGTCCAGGTGTTCTATTACAGAGTCACTCACTTCAAAGAAAGCATGGAGATTTCTCACTCAGCACATACTGTGAGTTGGTTGCCACTGTCCTGAGTCTTTCATTATGGGGGGGGGGGAGTTGAGACCAATTTGTAATAAAGTGGAATAGATGGAGGAAGGCTTGCAACTAGAATAGGGAACTTCAATTTTACATCAAAGATTAAAACATGTATGGGAAAGGAATGCATTTTTTCTCACTTTGAAAGAAGTTTTATTTACGTTCTTTGTTTTACATGTTATATACCTTTAAATGTTAAAGTCAGTAAGTTTTGGCCACATATCCCAAAATGAGCTTTATGGTGACCATATTATAATTTAGGATTGCAGGAACAATTTATGGGCAGATTTATCAAAGGTCGAATTTCAAATTGCTCTGAATTTTTTTTAACTCTAATAAATTCGAAAATACTCACAGCTCGAATGGGTGGTTATTTAAGAAAAAACTCGAACGAATATTACCGACCTGAAAACTTAAATCGAATTCGGATGGAATTTGGCTTAACTCGAATCAAGTTTTTTTCTCTGAAAGAAACTCGAATGTCAGGAAGGCTAATTGGTCACTGGACATCTGCCATTGACTTCAACATGAACTCGGCAGGTTTTCAGTGACGAATAGTCGAATGGTATGATAAATCTCAAATCCGAATTTGAGTTTGGATTACTCCCAACTCGAATTTGTTTTGTTTTGACCAAAAATCCAACTCGAAAGTTCAAATTTGAACCTTAATAAATCTGCCCCTTAATGTAGTTAGTATGATAACACTGTAGATATTATTATTCATGTTATTGCTAGAATATATGTTTCTGCTTTGCCGAAAAACTAAAGGGCAAGCAGAATGACTAGAGTAATATTAATATTCTTTTATAATTTTATCTTACTAACGCATTACTATATAAAACAATTGAACCCCAAAATATCTACTGTAAAGATCATCATGTTCTCATCATCATCATGTTCTGCTCTCTGTACAGTTTCTCTTCTCACAGTGTCCCTGGAAAGAATATAAATCTGACACAGGCAAATCCTATTATTATAACTCTCAGACCAAGGAGTCTCGCTGGACCAAGCCCAAAGACCTGGAGGAATTAGAGGGTAAGGGGCACAGCTAAAGGAAACGGAAACCTTTTTTTTTAAAGGCTTTCTAAACAGTTTGCTGTGTTAACGTAATATAAGGGAATGCTCATCAAGTCTGACATTACTAGTTGAGGAGGTAATAACTTCTGTTATTAAAGAAATAATAATGCAAATTCAAAATGTAATGTTGTTAATGGCAATGCAGTGTTGAGGGCAATGGGGAATATGACATAGTGATGACAAATTAGTCATATCCAGTCTGTATTGAAATTATATATATATTTTTTTCCTTTTTGCAGCACTAATTAAGCAAAAGGATGAAGCTGGGTAAGTCTTGGTCATATAACACAGGGTTAGAAGAATATGGTTAGATATAAATATGGCAAAAGGATATTTGCATTATAAAGTGGGAACCAGTAATATAACTCTGCATGCGTAATGTACATGCAAAACACAGTGATGGCATTTCTTCCTATTCTCATGTAACTATTATTATTATTATTATTATTATTATTAATAATAAGAAGAAGCATTTATAAAGCTCAAATAGTAGAAGGCTGTGTACATCAACACATTAAAGGGAAACTAAAGGTACAAACACTGGGGGGGGGTGCAAAAATGTTAGGAACCCCAAACTATACATAAATACATACTGATACAGGAGATAAAGTCCCTCTTACATAAAATATTTCATATGACATCATAATTTAATTAAATACAAGGCATGCTCAGCACACTGGGAACCTGCCAATGGTTCATGCGCCCTAAAGGCGAGGCCACACGGGGCATTTTTACACTGCATTTTTAAAAACATGTGGTTGAGTGTAAATACGCCAATGTAATCACATGCGCATTATAATGTGCGTTCTTCAACCTGTAGTTTTCTTTTCCCAAAATGCATTTCTGTTTTTTCTCATTCCCCACAATTCCGCTCAGAAGAATAGTATTAAACGTTTAAGACAAAAAAGGCAAGTGGAAAAGCTATTTACATGCAAAATGTGGCCGGACTGATCGTTAATACGCAGTATAATTACATCACCAGCAGACAACACCTCAAATGCGCAATCCATCTCGCGAGAGTTTGCCTGCCATATTGTAAATATGCTGTGTATTTCAGCGGTGTATTTCCAAACATGTGGATCCCAATAATATGGCGTTTCCTTGGCGTAATGGCATTTCTGCTGAAAAACGCAGATACTAGCGTATTGTGGCGGATGTTGGCTCCGAAACGCCCATTGGGAATTGCTATAGTACGTATTCCATTATTTTCAGTAGGACTCAATATTGTGTCGTGCAATGTAAAAACGCCCTGTGTGACCGTGCCCTAAGGGGCACTCCAGCTTTTGGGTCTGTGCTGTTTGTAAACAAACCCTTATTTGTGTTGTGTAACATGGGAATTGATTTCTATTGCTTTACTTTGCTGTTTCACAATTAGATTTTGAGTGAGGCTCCCTTCAATTCCTCGTAGGCTGTGTGTAATGGGTGGGTCTGTGTAGTAGTGAATCATGTATGCATACAATATTTTCTGTGCATGCCACAATGTTATAGTGTGCTGGTGTCAAAACCTGTGTGTGTGCGGGGTGATGAACACACAGCTTAGCAAAACATTGCATTTGCGTAAACCATAAGAAGCTTGTCAGTGTAATAAACCTGACCATATTCACTGTATTTGGAACATTTTATTTGTGACAGAAGGGCAAAGCATACATTATGCCATGATCATTTTAATTTTGTATAATTAATAATGGAGATCAGTGAGAAGGCAAAGCACAAAAGTATGTATGACATTTGGCTTGAATTGTTGAATTGCAAGGTGACAATGGATACATATAACCTTCTAGTGCAGAACAGGAGACCCAGTCTGCTATCTCCAGCCCGTCAACTGCACTTTCAACCGATACTGAGATGACACCCACTGAGGAACCAGTTGTATCACAACCCAGTATACCAGAGCCTGTAGAAGCATCGGAAGTAGAAACTCCACAGGAAGAAGCTGTGCAACGCCAGAAAGATATTTCAAACAGGTATCGTCCTGCCACATTGTACATTGGTTTGACTGCAACATTAAGGCTAAATCATTTTGACATCTGTGTCCCTCTGACAGATAATGACAACAGTCAATACACCTTATTTGCTCCTACATACTGAAAAGCCAGTCAATCACAATCACCGACAATGACTGGCAAAATTCTCAGGAACAGACTAATTTACAGTGTAAAGCAGTGACAATATTTTAAAAAGCTTTTTCCTAGCCATAGTTCTCCCTGACAGCCCTGCCATGGTCAAAAAATTGCAAAAAAACGACCCGAAATTGCCAAATTGTCTAATAATATAACTGTTGACAAACTTGACATTATACTACAGGTGAATTTAAAGAATGAACTGCTACTTTATGTAAACAATTAGTGCACAGGATGATACAGGAAAGTAGGTTTCACATATATTTTTCCTGTTTGTATTATTACATTTTAGTTTTATACTTTTTATATGTTACCCAGGGTTTGACTACAGAGTGTTCATTATTAACATTGGTCCCTATGCCATTTTTACACTTAGGGGCACATTTACTAAAGGTCGAATATCGAGGGTTAATAAACCCGAATATCGAATTCGAAGGATTTACCGCAAATCCTACGATCGATCGATCGAAGGAAACAATGAAATCCTTTGATTCGAAGGATTTTAATCGATCGAAGGATTTTTGTTCGATCAAAAGAACCTTAGAAAACTGATGGGGAAGGTCCTCATAGGCTAACGTTGTTACTCGGTAGGTTAAAACTGCCGAAGTATGTAGTCAAAGTTTTTTTTAAAAGAGACAGTACTTCGACTGGTCGAATGATCGAACGATTTTTAGTTCGAATTGTTCGAATCGAAGTCGAAGGTCGTTGTAGCCTATTCGATGGTCGAAGTACTCAAAAAAATACTTTGAAATTCGAAGTTTTTTTACTTCGAATGCTTCGAGCTTAGTAAATGTGCCCCTTACAGTCTAATGTCAGCAGTAGGTCAGGTAGGTGGAATGGGTAAGAGGATCAGACAAACTCTTTTGTGATTCTGGATATTGGGTTGGATGTTTGTGTTATAAATTAAGAGAAATTAAGAGCAGTAACACCAAAAGATGACTCCCTGCAAAGAATGCTATTAAATGATATGCAATAGTTATTATCTCTCCTTTTCTCTCTCTCTCTCTCTCTCTCTCTCTCTCTCTCTCTCTCTCTCTCATATATATATATAAGACATATATATATATATATATATATATATATATATATATATATGTCACAATTAAATATTTCTGTCATCTTTTCTTTGCCTTTTGCAGCAATCTACTCAGAACTGAGGATGGGGTTATGGTACAACCAGAAAAGAGGTCTTATAGCTGGAACACAAAGGAGGAAGCAAAGCAGTTCTTCAAGGAACTCTTAAAGGATAAGGTGTGCCTTCAAGTCCAATTTATCTCTTTTAGTTTGTTATAAATAAAAGGGACTCTCCCTGTGTTATACTGTGTATTTCAGCATTCACTGGGATGCTTCACATGATTTACTATGAGAAACCGTACTAATAGGGCTCATTTATGAAAGCATGTGCAAATTGGAAGGAAATAGCCGTATTTTTGTACCCACAATGCACCATTTTCCACAGCAGATTTCACCCAGTTTTATATAAATGTGAAGACTTTTTAGTAATTGAATTGGTAAATCATGTGGAAGTTGCAGTGTTGTCATTGTAAATGCAAATGGAATCCTTTCTAGAGGACCAGTTTGTGCTGTGTCAGAAATGACCCTAGCATGCAGTTCATTAGGTGCAAGTCAGTTGCAGGATAGGTCTAGCATGCAAAGGGAACTCCTCAAGGGAGTTATTTATTCCAGGACTCATTTGCATCTGTGTGCCTTGAACATTTCACCTTTTGTACAATTTCATCAAATCAGGCTTAACTAGCTTGTTGGTGCAAAATTCAAAGACTGTGTACAGGTGCAAGTACCTTTTTGAATTGCATTTATTTGCACACATTAACTTGCACATTTTTTTGTGCTTTGCACTTCACTTACATTCATAAATAAAAACTCATGTTATGTATAAGTTGTGCAGTCTCATGTATTCACATATATTATGGCAGTAGTACTCACAGCATATTGAGGCGCTCATATAACATTTTCTATGCACACATATCATTTAGAAATCTCTCATATATCTGAACCTAAAAAGTAATTTTTGCTATCACCAAAAATTTGAGTGAAGTTTTTTGTAATGCCCTTTCTCTGTCAGTAAATGGATTCCCACAAAGACTCACCGATCAACGGTTGCCACAAGTTCCCTCTTTCTGAGTTACATACTGTGAGACCTGAACGTAATTATCAGATTAGTATGATTACTTTACAAATGAATTTCTTGTGCAGGGTGTCCCTTCCAATGCAACGTGGGAACAAGCAATGAAAATGATTATAAATGATCCACGATACAGGTAGGAGCTAAAGATTTTATTGGATTGATTTTTGAGGCTTAAAATGTCTATGTGGTACTGATATATGTCCAAGTGTGGTTAAACTTGTTTTTTCTTTCTAACATGAGAAATCATTTTGTAACACTCTGTAACTAAGCAAGAATGGTGTTGGCATTGTACTTATCTTAAATTATGTTAGACTACTTTGCCATAGCAGCATCCTGGTAACATTTAAGGAGCAAATTCCCATTTGTAAAATAATTTTTTAACAACCTCACGTTCCGGGAGATTCCGGAACCATGGAATAAAAGCACCATCCCATCAGGAGTCAGGACATCGCAAGACAAAACTGCACACCCTCCCACCGCAATGGCCTCCCCATTACCAGGTACCCTGGTTTTAATAGTGTCCTCTCAAAATCAGGAGGTGAGGCCATGGCTTCAGTAAGTCACGTTGCATGGATACTTTGATCAGTGGTTAGCATCATTTACTCCCTGGGTAAGGTTTCTGCACCAAGATGCACTGCTGTGTTAGCTTTATTGTACTATACCTCCTTTCATCCAGTTACAGAGTGACTATGTAACCTGGCAATGGGAATTGTGTCCCCCCCCCCCCAAACATTGTTCTCATTTGGTGTGCTACAATAATGCTAACAGCTAATAGTGAACCTTGGTGAGTATTGGGCCCCATTTTTCTACATAAACTACATTGACTGGCGTGGACATTCATCAGGCAGTCGCCCCACCAGAAGGAAAAGCTACCTACACATAGGGTGTGCTCACATTTCTCCTTGAAACTTGGGAGATGTTATCTCCTTTCTACTCAGTCAATTTCTTGTTCAGTTATTGGTAACTGAAGTGCCTGGTGGTGTGGAGGAGAATGTAGCGGTTGGATGGTCTACAAGTTTTCCAGGGGACAATGATGTTGCCCTTAGCACTGGGTCTATATTTTATCCTTTTTTCCCTAGTGCTCTTCCAAAACTGAGTGAAAAGAAGCAGGCTTTTAATGCTTATAAAGCCCAACGAGAGAAAGAGGAAAAGGAGGAAACCAGACTTCGAGCCAAAGAAGCTAAAGAAAAACTGCAGCGCTTCTTGGAGCAGAATGAGAAGATGACTTCAACCACACGCTACAAGTAAGTGCCACTATGGGTGGAATACAGATTTACTTAGAATGATTATTCCAGCGCTTTGCTTACTGAATATTAGGATTTATTTAATGTGCTGAATATGCCAGAATTTTTGAATATGCCCAAGACGTCGATCGCGGTATACCAGTTGATCAATTCGAAGTTCCTGGTAGACCATGAACTTTAAATTCATAGGGCAGAGTGGGCGGTTATTCCTCAGTCACGCTGGCAGTCAGCGGTGCATGGTCCTGCTCTGCAATGCTCCAGTACAGCAGGCTCCCGAGCTGACCGTTCGCTCGTTCGGTGCCTTCTGAAGCCAGTGTTAGAGAGTAGCAGCAGCCGCAGCACGGACCTTACTGTACCCACAGGTAAATGCTTGGCTGCTGGAGCAGGAAAACCAGCATTGCTGCGTGCCTTGTGCCATTTTGTATGGACAGGAGCGACAGAAGGCACTGGCTGTATCCTTCTGCTCCCTGGCGCTGGCAAGGCAACTGCTGCTAAGTTATGATTTCTTTGGGTGTGATGATTTACTTGTGTTTTTACAGCCCATTCTAGCTGGCGGAGAGTAAGACCAAGGGATGGACTCTGGCAGGCAGTTAGTGTCTTCTCCCTGGTCCAAGTTGGCAGCTGCTAGCTTGTCTGTGCGCAACTGACTAATCGAATGAGAGATTCCTCAGGCACATTACTGCAATTATTCCCATCCCATCTCAATTGCCGGGCTGAAATCTATCAGCAACTGGAGCAGGATTGATGCAGAGTTTTGGGCTTTGGCACCAAATCCCTAAAAAAAAAGGGAGTAAAAGCCAAGGGATTATCTACTCAAATTTAAAGCGATAGGAGCAAATTAAAGGACAGTCCATCTTGCCGTGTAGCCTAACTAGCGTTGATTATTTTCTGTTCTGACTTCTTACTTAAAAATTGCAGCAAAATATTTCTTAAACATCCTTTAACGAATTACTTTCTATGTTTCATGTGTCTAGTTCTGAGAGTAAATGGTATTGCCTTTCTGCCATCCTGATAGGAGTGGGATATTTATTCATGAAATTGCCTCTGTGCCATCCTGCTGAGTTCTTAAGGTAGATCTCATGATGGTGTCAGGTGGCAAGAGTAGATTGCAAGGTGACAAAGTCTGGGCACCCCTCTTTTAGAGGCTACAACCACTCACTGCTAAAGACTTGATTCTATGGGTCCTGTTAGATACTTGAAATTTGTAAAGCAGAGTGTGTTATTGTTTTACATATAATCTTCCATGATCAGCCTGTTGTGCTTGTGCTGTAGAAGATTGAATCCTGAACATCACAAAATTTAGACAGAAGCCCAGTGTGACAGCTCTAGAACAGTGAGATATTTTTTGTTATAATTTGTGGGTAAACAAATGGACACTTGCACTTAAAATCGTTTTGTCACTTGTACTTAATCTCCACCAGCTCTGGCAACATTACATTCCTTCAGAGATTAATGTAAATTACCTGTAAAACATATACATTGCGCTTATATCACATTGTTGCTCGAAGTTGCCTCACAAGGCAACTTTGGAAGGCTGATTAATACATATGTTTATCACTGGCAATTAACTTAATCCCTGTAATAATGTAACTGACAGGTGACAAAACATCCCATCTGCCTTGACCCTGAAAGTTAAACTCAAAGGGGTTGTTCACCTTTAAATTAACTCTTAGTATGATGTAGTGAGTGATATTGTAAGACAATTTGCAATTGGTTTTCATTTTTTATTATTTATGGTTTTTGAGTTTTTTTATTCAGCAGCTCTCCAGTTTGCAATTCAGCAATCTGGTTTATAGAGTCCACATTACACTTTCAACCATGTACTGATTTGAATAAGAGACTGGGATATGAATAGAAAGGTGAGTTATAAAAAGTAGAAATAGCAGTGACCCCTATTTGAAAGCTGGAATGAGAATAAGACAAATAATTAAAAAAACATATAAAGGGGGGAAATGAAGGTCAATTGCAAAGATGCTTAGAATAAGCCATTCTATGACACACTAAAAGTTAACTCAAAGCTAAACCGCACCTTTAAGACAAGACACCAACTGATTTTTAATTATTTAGATCAGGGCTGTAGAACTGGAGCCCTGTGGACGGGATGCTGACTCCCATGGATTTTTATGGTTCTGCCTAGATTTGTGCAACTTTCTATTTCTTGACTGACTCCAACAATTCCTTCTTTAAAGGGATTCTGACATGATTTTTATGATGTTTTTTTTATTTCTAAATAACACTGCAAATAATTCACTCTACAATATAACATTTTATTCCTGAACCAGCAAGTGTATTTTTTTAGTAGTAATATTGGTGTGTAGGTGCATCTCAGGTCATTTTGCCTGGTCATGTGCTTTCAGAAAGAGCCAGCACTTTAGGACGGAAAGTGCTTTCTGGCAGGCTGTTGTTTCTCCTACTCAATGTAACTGAATGTGATGCAGTGGGACCTGGACTTTACTATTGAGTGTTATTCTAAGATCTACCAGGCAGCTGTTATCTTGTGTTAGGGAGCTGCTATCTGGTTACCTTCCCATTGTTCTGTTGTTAGGCTGCTGGGGGGGAGGGGGTGATATCACTTCAACTTGCAGTACAGCAGTAAAGAAAGAGTGACTGAAGTTTATGAGAACACAAGTCACATGACTTGGGGCAGCTGGGAAACTGACAATATGTCTAGACCCATGTTAGATTTCAAAATTGAGTATAAAATAATCTGTTTGCTCTTTTGAGAAATGGATTTCAGTGCAGAATTCTGCTGGAGCAGCACTATTAACTGATGCTTTTAAAAAAAAATTTTTTCCTTTAACCTGTTTAGAATTCTTCTATTCTTGCCAGGGGCGGTATGACAATGAGGCGAGTTGAAACTCAGGCGGTAGCACCCTAGAGGTTAACAGGGGTGGCTAAAAAGCAGCTCCTGGTAACTTTAAAGGAACAGTAACGTCAAAAAATAAAAGTGTTTTAAAGTAATGAAAATATAATGCAGTGTTGCCCTGCACTGGTAAAACTGCTGTGTTTGCTTAAGATAGCAGATAAGCCCTGTCTTCTAATGGTGTTATCGGTTATCCATTAGTTAAACTGTGCCATATAGCCGTTTTTCAGTTTCCGCCATTGCTCCACAGCAGCTTGTTTATGTGAACTATAGTAGTGTTTCTGAAGCAAACACATAAGTTTTACCAGTGCAGGGCAACAGTACATGATATTTTAATTACTTTAAAACACTTACATTTTTGTTGGTGTTACTGTTCCTTTAAGAGCTGGATTTCCAGTATTTAAATCAGAAATTTGTCTCTTCTAGTGTTAAAGAGCCCAATTGCGCTCTCTGCATTAGCGGCACAGAAAAGGTAAGCGCTGTGGAGCAAAGGAAGGGCAGCATTGCAGGAGCCCCCTCAGCTCCTCATATAGAAAAGGCCCTGACTTTTGCGTAAGAAAGAACTGGCTTCAAATGCTGTTGGCAAATTTACCATTGCTCTCCATTAGGCAAAACCTAAGGCTATGGACACAAGTGCGGATTCTTGGCGTGGTTTTTAAAAAAAGCAGACCGATGCGTAAGTACGCTAGCGGTTTGAAGCTTAGGCAATGGCACATTACGTCAGCAGCGGTCAGCTTTTTAAAAACCGCGCCGTGTACCGCAGCAAAAATCCGCACATGTGTCCATAGCCAATTAAAAAATTCTTCTCATTGATTACTCAAACCATTCCTTCCTGCACTCTGCATTACATATATTCAGTTCTGTCTCTATGCATTCCTGCAAGCATCCTCTGTTTCTCACATCTGTTCCATAGGAAACTTTCAGAAGTGAATTTAAAATATTTTCAATGCATCATTAGTACAGGATCTGACTTTACAGAGCATTAATGTACCCCTCTCACATGCATATAGTATGGCTGATCATTTTTCTGTAGAACCATATAAACATACTATCTGTTTCACAGAAAAGCTGAGCAGATGTTTGGAGAGCAAGAAGTTTGGTCTGTTGTCCCTGAGAGAGATCGTAAGGAGATCTATGATGATGTGCTCTTCTTCCTGGCAAAGAAAGAAAAGGTATAGAGGGCATTGCAATAGCTGAATGTGTTTTACCTGCATAATGGCATGGCCTCTTAAAATGAAATTAATCATTACCACTGAGTATTTAGTAGGTGTTTGTATTCTGCTTACATGCCTGTGTAACCTCTTAATGTGCAGAGAGCCAAATGGTTCAAGAAATTATAGAATCCTGTCTATTATGCTTAGAAATCTCCTGTGTTCTTGAAGCCTGTGCCTGTGTGTAGAAGAGGTTACCTGCATGTGTGTCCATTTTTAGGAGCAAGCAAAGCTGCTAAGGAAACGCAATGTTCAAGCTCTCAAGAATATTTTAGACAATATGACTAATGTTAGCTTTCAAACCACGTGGTCAGAGGCCCAGCAGTACCTCATGGACAATCCAATGTTTGCTGAGGATGAAGAGTTGCAGAGTAAGTCCTTTTATATTTTTTAATAAAGACCTAAGCTTGGTGATGTTTCTATTATTATTATTATATCTAATACAAGACAAAATTATTGTACCTGGTCTAGTAAATCAAATATTTGCTTTTAAATAGGTGGTCAATACATGCTACCTGCTGATTGGCTGTTGAGTGTTACTGGAACTGGAGCAACCAATGTGCCTTTTATTAAATTATCCTTACACTGTACTTAATCAACATCTCAGGTTATTAAAGAGACTAAAAAATATTTTGCACTGTATTGGTTGTTTAAAATTGTATTAAATGTTAGTTACTTATGGAAGCCATATCTACCTAAAGTGTTACACATGGATGCAAATAATGGAGAAGAGGAAAATTGGATGCTCACAGTAAGTACGTATATGTAGTTATAAAACACAAACCTTTTTATTTATTTATTTTTTTAAATCATCCTGGTACTGTGGGTGCTAGGGATAGTACTTCTGTTCCAGCTGAAAAACAATATTAATAGGGTCATGCTGTTATCACTTAAACATAAGTTGGAAAGCTGGACAGATAATGTATACATGTCTTAGTCATTTATTAATTGTAAGCCATTTCATCCAAGATATGGATAAAGAAGATGCGCTTATATGCTTTGAGGAACACATCCGTGCACTGGAGAAGGATGAGGCAGAAGAGAAGGAGAGGACCAGGCTCCGAGAGCGACGGCAGCAACGCAAAAACAGAGAATCTTTTCAGGTACTCTACATATTTACATTTAAGTTTCTGGGTCCATATCAAAGCCTGCTTGCACATTTTAAAGTTAACTGATTTAGTAGTGCCCAAAGCTGTTATAGCTTTTACTTGTTAGCTCATCACAGGCCCGGGCTGGCAATTTGTGGGTTCTGGCAAATGCCAGAGGGGCTGCTGTATGGTTCCATAGAAAGTTACCATATAGTGGGCTGGTAGGAGGCTGTTTGGGCCTCTGTGTACATGGAATGGCAGGGCCTATTTTGACTCCAAGTCCAGGCCTGGCTCATCATATCTGTATTGTGCACTTCAGAGTAATGCTATGCAAAGGTATCCCTTTAAGAGGCCCTTCATTTAAAAGCAGTTTTTTCTATAGTAAAAGATATTGTAATTCTAAGCAAATTTCCAATAAATGTCCATCAATGATTTTCAATGGTTTTTACTTTTAAATGTAATTGCTATTGCTTTTGGGATGTGCCTCTTAAATAAGGTAACAGGACTCAGATCTCCAACAGGACTGCAACATCCCTGTCACACAAAAAATCATTGGGATTTCTCTCATTGACTTATGTGCAACCTCGACAGGTCTCAGATGCCATATTTTTATATTTGGACTTTTCCATCCTTGGGGGATGATTTTTTAATCTGATTTTAAGTCAGATTTTATAATTAAAAAAAAATCACACATTTTTCATGATTTTTGCATGCAGAGTTTAGCAAATAACCCCCAAACAGTAGCACTCTCTATGTGTTTCCCACACACAGCTGAGATATGTTTCACTCATTGACTCCTTGTTAGAAATTGACATTAGCTAGGCACAGAAAGAAGTAGGCAGGTCAAATGAAAGTGTTTTCCTCTTGAATAACATACAGTATCACATATGAATTTTTTTTTACTGTCTCATTGGGGGACACAGCAGTGCATAGTGTCTTAGTTTCCAGTGAGTTCCTTCCTCCCTAGTAGCGGGATCCCTTGGTATGAACTTACAGTATATGAGAAATAAAGGGGATTTATAAATATATAATACACAAAAGCCATGAATATCCTCTTAGTGATGTCATCAGTTATAAACAGATATAATTTTTGTCACATGACTCACTAAAACTTGTGTATTATAATAAATAAAGTACCCCTTGTTGGAAAATATGAGGATATTAGAAGTAAGTTCGTAGTTCCATGACCTGTAGGTCTTCGGCCTTGTGCTTTTATATGGTCATGAAACTCCTTGTTGACTTAGAATATCCTTATATTTTAAAATAGGGGGTACTTTATTCACTATATAATTTCACGTTTGTTCCTTAGCCATGGTATCAGGAATGGGTTTTCTTTATAGCTCTGTACTGCTTTCTGATTGGGAGGCTCTTTAACCTACTTCCATGCTTCCTCCTTACAAACTAAGAAAAAATATTTATTGTTGAGTACATTAATCTTTTGATATTGTGAGTGCAGAATGGCGGGAGAGTCCTTGTTGGTACATAATCCTGATGTCACTGAGTATGTGTCCATGAGCTCATAAAGGGAACAGTGGGAAGAGTTCTTGAACACAGAATGTACTTGCACCTTACAGGTATATCTTGATGAGCTCCACGAGACTGGCCAGTTGCATTCAATGTCTACCTGGATGGAATTGTACCCATCTATCAGTACAGATTTCCGCTTTGCCAATATGATGGGACAGACAGGTGATTCTCAGAGTGATGTCCATTTGTTTTGCATGTTCCATAGACTCAGACACTGCTCTTCTAAATGCCATTCATTTTGCAGAGAACTTTAGTGGAATTTGTGTAGGACCTTAGTAAGAACTTGTATTGGTGTATGCTCATTCGTATTTGTTCTGAGAACAGCTTTATAACTGAAGAATGCAGCCACAGATTTCCATACAAATCTGAAAATTTAAGCTAATATTTTATAACTTGGTGGCCAAGACTTATGTCTGAAAACCGCCACAGTGTTCTCAGTACATCCGCCCTTTTACTTCTGCTTTAAATGCCCATGAGCTTTGCACAAATTAATATGAACGTCTTTAAGAATGAACTTGGTGGGGGTGATGTATTGTAGGTCCTATTGCAGCAATAAAACTAGGAAAGAATGCTAAAGCCACAGGAACCTTCTATAATTAGGTGCCAGTTTACCTTCAGAGTCTGAATTTAGTCAGCTTTGTCAGTCTTAAGGTGGCCATACACGGATAGATCCGCTCGTTTGGCGATGTCGCCAAACGTGCGGATCTCCCTCCGATATGCCCACCTTCAAGGTTATTCTTGGTTATCTTATGTTTTATTTATTTGTTTTTTTTCCACTTAGGTTCAACGCCTCTAGACCTGTTTAAATTCTACGTGGAAGAACTGAAGGCTCGCTTTTATGATGAAAAAAAGATCATTAAAGATATAATAAAGGTGAGAACTGTTTGTTCACCCCAAGACCAAGTCTTCTACAACAACATCCTAGACATCTACAACTGAGCTGCCCTCTGTAAACTATATTAAAGCTATTGAAGCAAATACAAGTATACAGAGTCTAAATCAACCCATGACCAGCTGGTCTATATTGCTCTATATATATTCAGATATAGGAAATGGTAAGTAAATGGCCATCCTAATTGTTGTGGAACAGCCTGTAAATTAGACATCATTCTGCAGCATGTATGTTGATGTATTAGTGAATCTGTTATGGAAAAAACACACAAAAGTGTTTGTATTGCGACAATTTAATTGCTATTAAAACAGTTTCCCTGGCTATTATTGAAATCTGTTTAATGGCACATATAGTTATTCCACCTATTTGTTACCACGACATGGTTCAGGGCCAAAATGTATGGAATCGCTCCACACTGATTTCAACAGCAGTGTCTGGTGAGTGTTGCTCAGAATTCCACTAGTCCATATTTCTGAGCAACAGTTGCCTGGCTCACATGCATTCATGATTGCAGGAGACTGAGGAGCAACTCTGAGCATTTTATTGCTTGTCTAATGTGCTATTAGTTGCCAAAAGTGCCAGCATGTCTACTTGAGCTAATGCCCTAGAAATATTTACCTTGTGCATTAAGTGGCATTTTCTTTTGCTACATCCAGGATCGCAACTTCAGTGTGGAGGTAAACACAACTTTTGAGGACTTTGCACACATCATCAGTTTTGACAAGCGGGCAGCAACGCTAGATGCTGGGAACATTAAACTGACATTTAATAGTGTAAGTGACTTGGGGCAGCTGGCACAGGGGAAAGAAAGGGGAGCAAAGGCAAGATGGGGAGAATCTTAGGGCTAACTTGGTTCTCTTGTTTGGCCTAGCTGTTAGAGAAAGCTGAAGCTCGGGAACGTGAGCGTGGAAAGGAGGAGGCCCGCAAAATTCGAAGGAAAGAAGCTGCATTTAAAAGTATGCTGAAGCAGTCTATTCCACCCCTGGAGACAGACAGCGCATGGGATGAAGTAAGAAACCCTTTCTCAGTGGGTAACATTGTATACAGAAGCAGGGTCAACTGGAGTTATTCCAAAGTTTGCTGAACTACAAATCCCAGCATCCCTCCAACGCTGTTGCAAATGCAATATGGAAAAGTGGGATTCTGGGAGAATTGGAAGTCAGGGGACTATCCCCAAATGAAGGGCAAAGAAAGGATTAAACTCTGGGGGTGGCAGCCCAGCCCACAGTGATTATACTTGGAAACCTCAGACCTCTGGCGAGTACTCCCCTCACTGAAAAACACACTGGCCTGGGGTACCATCTTGTCTTTTGTCCAGGTATCCTTTGTAGCTGCCCTGGGCGTTGCTCGTGTGCAATAGCGTAAAAATTAAAATTTGACTCTGTTTTGTTTGAGTTCGACCATATTCATTAGAATAGTAACTGCGCCTGAGGTTAGTAATTACAATAACTGGGGGTACCCGCTAATTTGAACCATCCACTAGTGATTAACCTTTCCTTGTCCATTTATTTAAGGGAAGAGTAATTTTTTTGTTATGGTGTAAGGCTTTCTAGTGCTCTTAGTTTGGGTATAAGTAGCTTCAGCTTTTAAAGGAATTGTACAGTGTAAAAATAAAAACTGGGTAAATAAATAGGCTGTGCAAAATAAAAAATGTTTGTAATATAGTTAGTTAGCCAAAAATGTAATGTATAAAGGCTGGAGTGATTTTATATATAACATGTCGGTCAGAAGACTACTTCCTGCTTTTCAGCTCTCTTTGTTTACACTGACTGGTTACCCTGGCTACCAGGCAGTAACCAATCAGAGACTTGAGGGGGGGCCACATGGGTCATTTCTGTTGCTTTTGAATCTGAGCTGAATGCTGAGGATCAATTGCAAACTCACTGAACAGAAATGTACCATGTGGCCCCCCTTCAAGTCGCTGACTAGCTCAGAGTTATAGAGCTGAAAAGCAGGAAGTTGGATTCTGGCTGTTTTATTAGACATCTGTTCACTCCAGCCTTTATATATTACATTTTTGGCTAACTAACTATATTAGAAACATTTTTTATTTTGCACAGCCTATCTATTTACCCAGTTTTTATTTTCACACTGAACTGTTCCTTTAAAAAGCATTACAGATAAGTAAGAAACATCTGAGCAGACCAAAGAATATAAACTGCCTTGGTCTACGGCATTGTTTACATAAAAATGTTCTGTACTTGTTCTCAGATATGCTTAAAGAAGTTATGGTATGTACATATGTATTTTCTGTTGACCTCATAGAAATACAGACCTCTTAATATGGCAAAATATGTATTGTATTGAAAATTTTCATTTTTTTGGTCAAAACTCTCAAATTCAAATTGCGAATTATCGAAACTCGATTGGAGTTTTAATTAGAATTTTGAGATTTATCATAATCTGGCCCTTTAAGAACTCGAATTCTATTTTATATATATATATATATATATATATATATATATATATATATATATATATATATAAATAGCCCCCCAGTCGAATATAAAACTGAAAATTTTAATTTTTGATTTTTTTTCTGGTCAAAACTCTCAAATTTGAATTGTGAATTATCCATACTCGATTGGAGTTTTAATTTGAATTTTGAGATTTATCATACTCTGTCATGGGAAAAAACAATTTTTCAAAAAGAATCAGTTAATAGTGCTGGTCCAGCAGAATTCTGCACTAAAATCCATTTTTCAAAAGAGCAAACAGTCACATGACCAGGGGCAGCTGGGAAATTGACAAAATGTCTAGCCCCATGTCAGATTTCAAAATTGAATATAAAAAAGTCTGTTTGTTCTTTTGAGAAATGGATTTCAGTGCAGAAGTCTGCTGGCATAGCACTATTAACTGATGCGTTTTCTGATGATAGGATCCCTTTAAGAACATGAATTTGATTTTTTTTTATTTTAATATAAATAACTTCCCAGTCAAATTTAGAGTATATTGGAATAGAGTTTAAAAAAAACTCACATGAATCCGGAATTCGACCTTTAATAAATTTGAGGGTAAATCCACACTGGTTGTTTTGGGGAGATTTGGTTACCTGGCGACTAATCGCCTAGTTTTAGCAGTGACCAATCTCTCCAAACTCCTTCCCTGAATAAGCGCCGGCTAAAATGAAAAAAAAAACGCAGACGCTAATCACACTCGGCATTTTGTTTTCCGAAGTTGCCTCACGAGGAAACTTTGCGCGACTTCGTAAAACGAAACACCACGTGTGATTAGCGCCGACATTTTTTCATTTTAGCCGGCGCATATTCAGGGAAAGCATTTGAGGAGATTGCTTGCCGCAAAAACGAGGCGATTAGTCGTCAGGCAACCAAATCTCCCCAAAACGCCCTGTGTGGCCTGACCTTAAAAGTAAGATTGTCAATTCAAGGGCAAGGGTCTTACCTTACTATACTTCACATGTGCCAGACTGGATATGTACAAGTTGCCTCAGGAAATACACGGAAGTGAAAGGTAAGATTTCAAGGCCAGTGCATTTTGATGAGGTGCCTGGGGAAAAAGTTTGTGAATTCTAACTTCTCCCAATATTTATTAACAACTAAGAAAGTCTAACCGTTCTCCTCCTGTCTGTGTCTCTTTAGGTGAGGGAACGCTTTGTTGGTGATCCTGCCTTTGACCAAATTACTGTGGAATCAGAAAGAATCCGTCTGTTTAAAGAATTTGTTCATTCAATTGAGGTGATTTCCCTCCAGGAACCCTTTTATTACCTTTCTATTTATATTGTACTTTATGGTGAAGTTATTGGTGATGCATTTGCATTTTAACTATGTACCAATCTCTAGAATGAATGCCAGCATCACCATGCCAGAAACAAGAAGCACTCCAAGAAATCCAAGAAGCACCATCATAAGCGTTCACATTCCCAGTCCCCGAGTTCTATGGACAGAGCAAAGAAGAAAGGTCAAGAGAATGTCCAAGGGTGGGACAATCCTGCAGCAGAGAAGGTGGGCCCTTTTACTTGGTGTTCTCTGTGTGGCACTTGCATGTGAATAATGTAGCCTGTACACAAATTTTGAGGCCAGCGCACATAATAAAAGGACACAAGTGCACACACAGTTTTAGAAAGTATGCACACAAGAATATTTTTGAGCACACAGCCAAGAAAAACTTAGAGGGAACATCTGACGTCTCCTGAGGATGGGTACACTGTAATTGTACGTTCCAATAATGTAAAAAATACAATTTTAAAGTTGTTTTGTAAATGTAATTGCCATTGTAAGCAGTATCAGCCTGTTCCTTTTTATTCTCTGCACTCAGGGCCGGCCTTAGGCCAATTGGACCAATTGGGCCCAATTGGGCCTCGCACCACAGGGCAGCACAGATAATATTTTCCTCAGCACATGATGCTGCCTGGCCTGCCCCCAACTTTGAGAGTCCAGCCCATCCCCAAATCCATAGGTCCAGCCCACCCTCAACTCTGATAAGCCAGCCTATCCCCCCAACTCCATAGGTCTAGCCTGCCCCCATAGGCCCAGCTTTTCTCCAACCTTGACAGGCCCTGCCTGCCCCCAATCCAACCAAGCCTGCTCCCAAGCTGAATCGGCAGCAGCCTGCCCCAAACTAATTGGCCCAGTCCACTCTCCTATTTCCTCCCTCTCGTTTGGAACAATGTAGCAGAAGCCGGCTGATTCACACATCCAGGTTAGGTTGACTTCTGCTACAGCTTCTGCTTCTCTCCAGAGACATACATACTGCACTGAATTACATTTACATATAGGTTTAAAACTCATAGAGAATGGATACTGGAATATCCGTGGATAAGAACTTGGTCAAACGCAGTACATTGTGCTTTTATGGATCCACTACATGTTTCGAGCAGAGAGCTCTTTTTCGAGTGTTAACAGTAAACACCACACAGAAATTGAAACACTCTACCCCACTCCCAATTAGTGTGTAAAGGGGCTGTGGCCAGAGATGTGCACATTCACAGCCTTTCAGTGTAATAAAATAGTCCATCCAAGTAGATAAGGGAGAAAAAAAGTCTTTATCCTCAGGAACATCTAAAAGGAAATAACTCAACACTCAGCCTGGCACTGCAAACCGCCTGCCTAGAGCTCAATTTGCTTCACATAAGGTTGATACAATCTAATTATAAAGGGAACTACCTTGCCGTAGTAAATTAATTTTCAAAGAAATTTTCAAAAGTGAAAAGACTGGGACTGGGACCTTTATTATAGTGGTTTCTATTGTCTTTTGTATTTACTTGAATATAGCTAGGCTGAAAAATTACCCTTGGCAGTGGCACACTAATTGGGGGTGGGTAGAGTGTTTCAATTTCTGTGTGGTGTTTGATTCTGTTAACACTTGAAAAAGAGCTCTCTGCTCGAAACATGTAGTGGATCAATAAAAGCACAATTTTTATACACCACCTAAGCCAAGAAGCCTTCTGCTGCCCCCTGGTGGTGACTATAGTTATTGTAATATTGTATGTCTAGAATTGTTAGATATGCAGTTTATTATCTGTCATTTATATAGCATCTACATAATCACTTTTGTCCCTACTGCAACAGACCTATGATTAGTATCGGATTCAGACACAGAAGGGTCAGTTTTGTCTGAAGCCGATCAGAGGGGCGGTTCTCTTTCAGTTAACATTTATGTTATAGAATGGCTAAATCTAAGCAACTTTTCAGTTTGCTTTTATTTATTTTTTTATTTGCCTACTTTTTTCTAACTCTTTCAAATGGGGGTCCATCTATAAAACAACTGCTCTGTAAGGCTACACATTTACTTTTATTTCTAATTTTTATTACTCATCTTTCTATTCAGGCATCTCCTATTCATATTCCAGTCGCTTATTCAAATCAGTGCATGTTATTTGGGCTAAAAAAAAAAAAATGCTAAAATTGCAAACTGGAGAGCTTCTGAATTGAGAAAGCCAATCGGATGACTAGAAAAAGGTCATATTTTGGTGTGGTTTCCATATCCTCCCATTGAAGACCAATATATTTATTGTGTTTTGTGCTCTGCACAATACTATACTTAGAATGATATTCAGTTTAGAGGTATGGACTGTTCTGTGCTAGAAATCTGTAGTTGCATATAACTGAATGCCTTGTGGGGGCAGCATGGGACCTGACTTAGTTCATGGAGGTTGTGGAGTACAAAGATATAATAAAGCTCAATGAATATGTAGTGTGTTCTGCCCTTTGAGCCATTTTGGATCATTACAGTATTTAGATGGTGGGGCTGCAGCTTTGAGCCACATGCAGTGTTTCACTCTATAAACAGTAATAGTGACCATCTGTAGGAAAGCCATAAAATATGTGCAATGTAGAGAAAAAGAAGGGGACTGGAGAGGTGAAACACACAGGAATACATTTTTGTTAAAATAAGGCCAGAAGTCAGCAGCCTCCTTTGTTTGGAGAACTGCACTGGGGTCTCAGGCTTCCTCAGAAGAGAGAGAGATATTTGTAAGCAGTTGGAAATATATAGTGAGTGAATACTGTATATGATTTTAGTATTTTCTGCTATGCATTTATATTCTTGCAGGGGTCAGAATCAGAAGAGGAGAATCACCACCATCGGATACAGAAAAGTAGGAAGCGGAACCATTCAGAGTCTGGCTCAGAAATCTCCTCTTCTGCAGATTCAGGTAAAAGGGGTCCCCAGCACCCAAATAGCCGTGCATGTCCCATAAGCAACGTGTGAAGCTAATAAAGAGGACCTGAGATGGAATGATAAAGGAGAAAGTTTAATACCGTATACTCAAAAGGGAAATAGAATTGATTTGTCTAGAGGGTAAGGTTGGGAGGGTGGATTGACTCAGTAAATGGGTTAACCAGTAACTGGAAATAGTTGTTATAATGCAGCATAAGGGCTGGGATGAGGGAGAGAAGGAGCTAGATACTGTCTGTTATTAGTGATGTCCTGACCCGCACCCGCCCGTGCTTCCGGGGTCCTTTTATAGACCCGCCCGTCGATGATGTCACAAAAGGGATGGGGCGAGCAGACGTGAGACTATAGTCGGATGCCGGCATTTGAAGGTGGTGAGGAGCAGTGCGAGGTCGACCCGAACCCGCCTGACCTGCGGGTATCCAATAAATGCTACCTGCTAAGTAGTTGCTATGATTACTGCTTCTGAGCAGACGTAGTGCTGTTTATTACATAACCTCACCAAATGAATTAGATATAAGGTTTATATTTATTAACATCGGAGACAAACATCACTAACTATGTTACCCATAGCAACCAATCAGATATTTGCTTTAGTTTTCTAACTCTAAGATGACTGTTTAAATCGAATTGCTGTTTAGTTACTATGGGCAACATCACCAGTGATGTTTATTTCCTATGCTAATAAGTATGCCCCATAATGTACAGTTATTAAATTGCATGTTTGTTTTAGAAGCTCTAATATAAGTATTAGAAACAGGGAGAACCATGTGGAGTCCTGTGGGGCTTTTCATGATACAGATCTTAGAATTCAATGGCTTTAGTACTAAAATGAAGATTAACAAGGGCCAAAAGACATCCATGGCTCCCATACAGTTATGGGATGAAAGCCTTTCTTATCCAAAAGAAGCAGATGCCGGACAGTCAGATATAATTTAACGTATGATTTCATTTAATACCCAAAGAACTGCATAGCGCTTGCTACATTTCTCTGGGGTGGAATATAGTAATTTAAGTGCCTTTTTGTTCTCCTATACAGAACACAGCTCCAAGAAGTCTAAGAGACAAAAAAAGAAAAATAAGAAAAAGCGACACAAATCTGTGAGTTTCGAGTGGGCTGAATTCCTTAAAAAATCTAGCTTGGTAATTCTACATGATGCCAACTAATGCTCTGCAATTGGTGCATTTGTGTGAAGGATGGAATGAAGTTCTTTCATTGGTAATTGCTAGCGGCTGCTTGTGCTGTTTATTTTCTTTAACATTAGAACAGTCCAGAGAGTGAACTTGAGAGAGATAAAGAGAAGATTAGGAAGGAAAAGGAACAGGAAAATGAACCAATAAAAGAGAGGACAAAGGAGCGAGAATGTGACCAAGAAGCTGAAGCTGAGCCCCCAGACTGCCGATACAAATCCCTGAAGCAAAGCACACGGAAGGAGAAAGTAAGTGAGGGTTTCACACCTACCATTGCACCTGCTAGTGGCATCCTCTGGCATAGAACTAGAATAGGCTTCTCAAATATTGGGTACCATTACCATCAGCGTTGTGCTGTATTCCATGTACTGTTCTGGGCAGATATTTAGATTATTATTCATGGAAAATAGATTCCAACCCTCAGCAGTTAGAGATAACTGTTCCTGTTCGGAGTGTGTGTGCCATAGTTTATATTTATATTATGGATGCACCGAATCCACTTTTTTGGATTCGGCCGAATCCCCTGAACCCTTTGCAAAAGATTCGGCCGAATACCGAACCGAATCAGAACCCTAATTTGCATATGCAAATAAAAAAATTTTTACTTCCTTGTTTTGTGACAAAAAGTCACGCGATTTCCCTCCCAATCCCTAATTTACATATGCACATTAGGGTTCGGATTCGGTTCTGCCAGGCAGAATGATTCTGGCCTAGGGGCGCCCGCCCAGCTCATATCATATGTTTGGCAGAGCTGCTGGGCATTGCTGTGGAACATGACCGTGGGATCTGTCGTTACAGAAGGAATGTAGTTAGATACCTGTGAATTTTCCATAGAAAGCTACAAGTTTGTGAGTATAGGTAACAGTTCCCACCATCTTGCACACTCTTATTTAACAGGTTTGGAAGATAAGTGCATGGTTATTGTATCCAGTGTTTCTGATTCTTGCTCACAATAAAATGATATTAATGAAAGATTAACAAGCTCCTGCTCACAAGAGCTTACAATCTAAAATATTTAGTGTTGCCGTGCCTTCACTTCCATCTTCATTATTTCTTTTTCCCAATGAAAATTATATCGTTACGGTCTGTGTTGTTTAAGCTTTCTGTTTTTCATTATTGTTTCTGTTCCAGACAGGCTGGGACACATCAGAGAGTGAGCTCAGTGAAGGAGAGTTGGAGAAGCAGCGGAGAAGCTTGCTACAGCAACTGGACGATGATCAGTAGATAGAGGCAGCTTTTAGGCACTGGTCTAGTGTGTGGTGTTGACTCCATTTTTGTTTTAATTTTTTTTGTTTTAAGTTATCGGTCTGATCTAGTTAGAAACCTTCCTCATGGGCTGAGCAACTGCACCTGCCACCTCCCACTGGTTCCAATGGCCTGACATTGCTAGTACAGGCAGTTATTGGCCTAAAAACTCTTAAAACTGCATTTTCAAGCCAAACATCTTCAGTACTAGGGGTGTCCGGAGATTCCAATTGAGATCAGTGGCGACTGGAAGACACATCTCTGGCATCTGAAAAAAGCCCTGTGTGCTAATAGCTTTATATAGATCCTAGATTTATTCCTTCCTAATGCTGGATGATAATCACAGATCCTAGCTGAGAGAACTGCAAAATCTCTCACTCTGAGGGGACTCTCAGCTCAAGAGGAACTTAGGTACCATCTCTAAAACAGAGATTTACTAAAACTTGTTGTAAAGTGAAATCTATTTATTAAAAAAAATCCCTCAAATTTGACTCTTCAATTGGTTTTGATTTCATATATTTAGAGCCTATAAATCTTCTACTAGCATAGTCAACATGGCAGGAAGCTGCAGTTGAAATATGTGACATCTCGTATTAGGAGAAAGGGAGTTAAAGGCTACCTGTCACCCAAAAAAAATATTCAAAATCCTATTTTATCACATTATTCAAGCAAAATTAACTTTAATTACACTATAGAAATGATTTAAATCTTGTTTCCTTCAGTCTGGGAATTAATAATTCTAGCAAGCAGGCAGGAGCCATTTTGTGGACACTGTTATTAGGGCAAGCCTTGAGTCATCTGAAAATCTTATTTGTGCACCAGAATGGGGGACCTGATGGCTATCCCCATGCCTTGGCTACACAATTAAATGGTGAAGAGAATGGGGGAATGTGTGGAGAGCAGTGAAATCTAGGAAGTGCTGAATGGAGAGTGAAAGTAATTGTCTGCCCCACCCTCTATGCCTGAGGCATAGAGGAGGGGCAGACAATATTTGATTGACAGCTGAGATTTTTAAATGAGCTTACAACAGCTATGAATGCTTTAATAAAAATAGAAATTGGATTTCATGTTTAATTTGAAAAGGACTTTTATTATACAGCTTTTTCTGTCTGGGTGACAGGTCCACTTTAACTAGCTATCAGAAAACTGCAATAAAAAGGAGCAAATTAGTGAAATAAAGAGGCAGGAGCCACAAGCCCCTTTGATAAAAGCGTATATTTGTATGTGATAGGAACCATGACTGATTGTCTTATTCTGTTATTTGTACAAGTCATTCACTGAAGTGGTTGGTTTGAGTTTTAGGAAGCTGTTAGGAAACAGCTGGTGGGTTAGAGTTGCTAAAGCGCTCTCCCCCCCCCAGCATAGCTGCCCCCCCCCCCCCCGCGGAAATGCCCCTAACTTTATACTTACCCCTCGCCACAGAGTCAGGCATCAGAGTTCCACACAGCCATCTTCTGGGTCTTCGTGTCTTCTTTCTGCACTTCGGCAATTTCCGTCCATTTCGGCGCATGCGCAGTTCATTGTAAAAATAAAAACTGCTTTTCAGCTCTCTAACTAGTCAGCGACTTTAAGGAGAGCCACATGGGACATATCTGTTCAGAGGGTATGCAATTGATCCTCAGCATTTAGCTCATTCAGCTGCCTGGTAACCAATCAGTGGAAACAAAGAGAGCTGCAAAGCAGGAAGTATTGTTCTGTTTTGTTACACATCCAGTCACTCCAGCCTTTATACATTACATTTTTGGCTAACTATATTAGAAACATGTTGTTTTTCACAGCCTATCTATTTGCCAACTTTTTATTTTAATACTGAACAATTCCTCTAAAATTCAAGTAGTAAAAAATAGAAAGCAATTGCAAAAAAGTCAGTTTCTGGCATCCTATCTGACAAACCGAATTGAAAACAAGGTGCTTAAAAAGTAAAAAACCCTTGTGCCTGTCTTTCCCAGGCATGTTACCTATGAAGATATTATAGGATCCCTGGGCACCACATGCGATGGGAAAGCTATAGCATTTTTTTGTTTTGGATAATAAAAGGACCAGCTGGAGCAGTCTACGCTGAAAATAACCAAATTCCTTGTTGTGAGGAAATACAAAGGAACTGGCCAGCTGCACTGCATTACTCAAGTTTGCCTTCCCAAAGGAAATTGACTTTGTCTGCTCTCTCTCTTCCTTATTACAGCACTGGAAGTTTGATGGATGTTCCTGACTTTCATTTAGCCCATATTAGAATGAATGGATTGACTCCAATGCTGACTCTTCAAACCTTACAGGGATGGTTCCACATTAAATTACCGGCATCTGCTGTATGGGACTGGAGAGTACCAGATCTTCCTTGAACATCCGCCTACTATAAAAATGACAGCCCTACCCTGTAACATCCAGTATAAATATCTCACTGTAGATAGATAATCAGATCACATACAGAAGCAGTAATAGTAATACTGCCATGCACACCATTCTGTCTATAGAAGAGAAGGAGAAGTGAAATTGTTTAAGAGACAAGCAACATTGTCTATGTCTATTTGTTAGGCACCCTCAGTGATATTATTTGCTTACCTGATACCCTGGGCCAGTGTTATATTATTTTCCAAAAAGATCACTGTGTACTGTGCATGTGCCAAGCTAGGTAAAAGATATGCCTGAAAATGAGAGAGAATATGGCAGCCACCCCAAAAAAGAGGAGCACTGGTCTAGGGTATCAGGAAGGAGATTTGCTTTCCATTGGCAAACGGCACATTATTGTCATAATATTCAGACAGAAGTGGAGACCAACCTGTGGCACTACAGACAATAATGCGTTTCTTCTCCCAGCAGCTGGTCGTCCATCATCAGCTAAGGCAAATATTGACCACAGCGGAGAAAAGCACTGGATAGACACATGGTAACTGCAAGTTAAGCTCTCCAAGTTTATTGTTGACGAGACAATGAAAGAGAGCAAGAACAATTTTCTCGTAATCTGACAATGAGACAAAAAAACAGCCCGTAGCAAACAAGTACTGTCTTTACATTAGCAATAATATACTGTACAGGATTAATACACTGAAAAAAGCTACAGCCGCTCCCTGGTATCTGCCAAGTCAGGAATGTATTTTACATGCACAAAAGTTACATGAAGGCGATACAATGGAATGCTTACAAGTTAAACTGTAAATGATATAGAAAATAACTGAAAGGGATGATTGTAGAAAAAAAAACTGGCATTTAAACTTTGCCCATTGGAATGGGGGTCTGTTACCGAGACCAAGTTAAATGATTGCTGAGCAGCCAATAATAAGTTACAATATCAGACTTGCTGTAGTGGAGGAATACGCTTGTATAGGAATATAAAATGTCATCTTAAAAAGGGCTCATATTCTTGCAAGAGCAAGCTCTCAGCTCTGACTACAGGAGCCTTGGCATAAATAAAAATTAAAAGTACTAGGGGACTGTAATCGCTTATTGCAAATTCAAGGGGAACTACTATTGTAACTGTAAAGAATACTTGGCGTATGACACCATTACTTTAGTGTATTTACTGCTTGTCAGGAACCTCTGTTACGTAGCTTGGGCTAAAGGTGCATAATAATATAAAAAGCATTTGGTAAGACAGTATTCATATAGTCCTCAAGAGCACAGAGAATATCCCAAGGTGCTTAAGCTGTGCCACTCTATCTGGTCATTTAAAACATAGGCCCATGTGGCTAAAAATGGAAGACACTGACAGGAACCTAATCACCAGATCATTTAGAAACCCTACAGGAATGGAAGACCCAGACTTGGCTCAGTTGAGCAGTCAGGACATGTTGGTCACAGCATAACCTAGATTTCCAGTACGAAGGACTTAGATTGGTCACTGAATATTTTTTTAAATAAGCCTCCTCACCTCTACCAAATAGGATGAATTATTTGGTCTTCTCTCAATAAGTCGCTATGAAGCAGATCCGTTGGGCTAATGTGTGTTCCATTTCAGGTGTCCCCATCCATTTTGGTCAAATATGAACGGAAATAGAATTCAAGATGGAAATGCTGATGCCTGTTTATATTCATAGGCCTTTGTGGCACATAGGAAGGATGGGGGCATGGCCAATAAGCAAGGAAAAACTGTGCCACGCACAACTATACCTCTATATGATATCCCTTTGTTGTTCAGCCAGCAACATCTTTCCTCTAGTGACCCTGCATATTAGATGGTTATGCCTATGGCCCAGTCATTTCACAATGGACAGTGGTGGAACTGGGAGAAACTACTGCAAAGCTCAAATCCGCTTACATTAATGAAATAAAACTCAAAGTAAAACACATTTTACAGGATATAAACAAAAAAGAACCCCAATTAAAGTCCCAATTAAGGTCAGTGAGCAGAAAACAGTATTAGCTGAGGGTTTCCCAGTGCTATAACACAGATGAGAGGGCATAAGAACCGCTACAGGCTATATGTAGCAGTGTGTTCTCTAGCCATGGTAGCATTCCACCAAGGAACTCGTTTTGCTTGCACAGAAACTTGTCTTCCTAACAACTTTCTAAAGCAGTCTACTAAATTTGGCACTTTCCCTTTCATTTACCATCCATACAGCAAGTACAGAAGATAAATAATATCTCTATTAAAGTTAACCCAAACACAGGCTTTCATTTCCTAGCCCTTTTCAATGCGGAAGACTTCAGTCTTATATAATTTTAGTGTTGAGTCTATCACTTTCATATAAAAACTCTATACAAAAAAAACCAAAACACTTTCAAGGCACTTCTTTTTCTTCTTTTGCAGCCAGTTCTGCCACAGCAGCGGGTACATACTGGTTGGATGAAGAACGTTACAAAAATATTTACACAGTAAAAAAACAATAAAAATATATAAATAGTAAAAGAAACAATAGTCCAGTAATACTGAAATTTAAGGCACTTCATAAAGTGTCCTGGATTCTTCATTTCCTTTAAAACATGGAATGGAGGGAGGAGTGCAGAGACATCTGATAAGTCCATCTCAATTTTAGGCCCAAGGCACTAAGATGAGACTGTAGTGAAGCCCAAAAGACTTCTGGTCTTGTACGTACTAGATTTGCCTCCAGGCATTCCGGAGAACTGCATCTGCGCGCCTAAACGGCTGATTGCGGAGGTCTGAAAAGGGGAAAGAATCAAGATGGTCACTGAGAGAAAGCAGCTGAATCTGTACAGGAAAGCTGAAGCGGCTATAGCATTTGTAATTGAATTTTTCCGGAATGAAAGGCAGCCATATTAAGGGTGGTGTGACTGATAATATCTTTAGTTATACTATAAGCGATGGATTATGAGATGAAAGGGAACAGTCTTGGCTCATAATCTGTATATTTCGCTTCCCATCCAAAGGCAAAACTAACCAGTCCCCTTGCTAATGCCTCACCCTTATTCTCAAGTCCAAAGCTGCCTGCACAAATAGAATTGTATTGGTTAATTAAAACTGGGATTCTCTCCTGTGTCTGAGAGATATTGAGAGGGTTATTGCATAGTAAAGTCAAGCAAACATTCTGCCATTTTTCATGACATGTTTGCCTCTGGATGCTATGATATTAGCTGACTCTGTGAATACGAATTCAGGAGAGAAGCCAGCCAGGTAGATCTTACTCACAGACCTAAGCACAGAGATGCCCATGATACTCCCAGTGAAGAACAATCCATGCCAATGTTTTACTGAATATTTCTAGAAAAGCTAAATATACATATTAGGCTTAATGGACCATGGAGAAAAGCCAGCTTGCTGCCTTCCGGTCCCTGAACTTGTGCGTGGGTTGCCAAATGCAGAATCAATCAGCGCTCTTGAAGAGCATATTTAAAAATTAGCAATTTAGGATTTCTGTGCCAAAATACACATTGTGTGGACTGACTTACCAACCCCGTGCCTGTTGACACACAGAAGGCAGCAGACTTTTCTTCTATAGCACGGCTCATTAGCCTAATAAGATGAACTTTCCCTTGGCAAATGAATTGGTGTAGGGGGTACTAATTTGGTCCAGCTTGGAATGATATACCAGTATAACCCTATAAGGTACACAATTTTGACTGTAAAAAATCCCTCTTGCTGCCAAAGATGGCCCTACACTGACACATGCATGCCAGGTCTATTTCCATAACATCATGTGTCTGGGAGGGAAGCAATAAGAAGGATTACTTAGGGTGAGGCAAGTCCTCTTAAGCAGAAGCAGCTTAGCCTGCATAAGCCAAGTCACAAACGGAGTTTGCAGCTGTTCCTTTGCATATTCCTTACCCACTGCAAAAGGAGGGAAATTAGAGATGATTCTTCCTGGGTTCTAATTTGAGAGATACAATGGAAATGTATATATTTCTAAGTAAAAAATAAATCACTCTAGATAAAATGTAATTGAATAATGCCAACATGCACACATAATGCCAACTGAATAATGCTGTGTGTCAGCAGATCATGGCAAATGACAGTAAGAAAAGGAGGCCTGCAAACAGTCATGCATCTTGTGCAGCTCTCAAGATCTGGTTAAAAGGCAGATGTACTGGATAAGGAAAATTCCAGAGGCACAGACTAGTTAAACAGGGGAAATGGTTTTCTGCAAGAGATCTTTGCTTCGTGGCATTATATTTCCCATTAAAGAAATAATGTCAGAAAGAAATAGTGAATGAGACCAGCACTGTAACATCTGATTTGACTTATAGTCTGATTTATGACTGCATATTGAATGCTTTTATGTAGTTTTTCCCAATCATTTAATTCTAACTCTGTCTAACCTGTGGGCTATGCACATTCTCTAGCAGGACAGTGGCATTTTCATTCTGGCTACTGTGGTTTTCTGTCGGATGTCAGCAGTAGATAAAACATTCCACGTGCTACTAACTTTAACCACCTGCACTGCCTCATACAGAAAATATAGGAAATGCTTTGTCTGTGGGAGGCACTGAAGATGACAGGAGGACATCTTAAAGGGATACTGTCATGGGAAAAAATAATTTTTTCAAAATGAATCAGTTAATAGCGCTACTCCAGCAGAATTCTGCACTGAAATCCATTTCTCAAAAGAGCAAACAGATTTTTTTATATTCAATTTTGAAATCTGACATGGGGCTAGACATTTTGTCAATTTCCCAGCTGCCCCTGGTCATGTGACTTGTGTCTGCACTTTAGGAGAGAAATGCTTTCTGGCAGGCTGCTGTTTTTTCTTCTCAATGTAACTGAATGTGTCTCAGTGGGACATGGGTTTTTTAGCTGTTCTTAGATCTACCAGGCAGCTGTTATCTTGTGTTAGGGAGCTGCTATCTGGTTACCTTCCCATTGTTCTTTTGTTTGGCTACTGGGGGGTGAAGGGAGGGGGTGATATCACTCCAACTTGCAGTACAGCAGTAAAGAGTGATTGAAGCTTATCAGAGCACAAGTCACATGACTTGAGGCAGCTGGGAGATTGACAATATATCTAGCCCCATGTTAGATTTCAAAATTGAATATAAAAAAATCTGTTTGCTCTTTTGAGAAATGGATTTCAGTGCAGAATTCTGCTGGAGTAGCGCTATTAACTGATTCATTTTGAAAAAAATATTTTTTCCCATGACAGTATCCCTTTAAAGTGTTTCTGAGCAGTGTCACCAATAATGACTGCCATAAGCAACACATTTACCCTGCAGGTTGTCTCTGCAGTCTTATCGTATATGGAAGCTGCCCGATCTCCTAATGAACTCGACAACTATGTTAATGTCAGGGCTAGTGTGCCCAGTGTCGGACTGGGACACCAGGGGCCCACCCAAAAACCTTGGACCAGAGGCCCACCTACTCTCAGTACTGTTATTCTTCCTCTCCTCACTCAACCTCTATTCTCCTAGTCTCTTTTCTTTACATACTTTAATCTATTATTCCATCTATTTAGTCTCTTTGTTCTTATAGAAATAGGAAATTGCCATGAAATAGGCCAAATGTTTAGAAGCATGAGGGCCCACTGACACCTGGGCCCACCGGGAGTTTTACTAGTATCCCTGTGGGCCAGTCCGACACTGAGTGTGCCTATAACCTACTGTGCAGTTATCACTGTACCTTTGAAGGGATACTGTAATGGGAAAACATGTTTTTTTTTTTCAAAACGCATCAGTTAATAGTGCTACTCCAGCACAATTCTCCATGAAATTCATTAAAAGAGCAAACAGATTTTTTTATATTAAACTTTGAAATCTGACATGGGGCTAGACATATTGTTAGTTTCCCAACTGCTCCAGTCATGTGACTTGTGCCTGCACTTTAGGATGGAACTACTTTCTGGCAGGCTCTTATTTCTTCTACGTAATGTAACTGAATCGGTCTCAGTCGGACTTGGCTTTTACTACTGAATGTTGTTTTTAGATCTTCCAGGCAGCTGTTATCTTGTGTTAGGGAGCTGCTATCTCGTTTCCTTCCCATTGTTCTTTTGTAAGGCTGCTGGGGGGGGGGGGGGTTGATATTACTCCACCTTGCAGTACAGCAGTAAAGAGTGACTAAAGTTTATCAGAGTACAAGTCACATGACTGGGGGCAGCTGGGAAACTGACAATATGTCTAGCCCCATGTCAGATTTCAAAAATGAATATAACAAAATCTGTTTGCTCTTTTGAGAAATGGATTTCAGTGCAGGATTCTGCTGGAGCAGCACTATTAACTGATGCATTTTGAAAAAAGCATGTTTTCCCATAACAGTATCCCTTTTAAGGAATTATGAAATAGTGAACAATGTATTTCCTTTTTTACCCTGCATTGAAGTTAACTTAGTGATCTCTAATACAAAAGTCATTTTGTTTAACTAGTTGTGCATCAGAGTAAAGGCAGGAGTATTTATTTATAGAAACATATTGCAGAGATATAAGTGTGTATAAGATACACATATGGTGCAGCATGTAGACACACCAGGGAGTCATGCAGTATTCACATTCCTTGGATGAATATTAGTAGACCTTGGTTAAACCGTTAATCTGTGGGGAGGGTCACTGCTATGGACCTGGGCATGCATTCCACTGATTTTCATAAAATTGGATTGAATGCTGTAAAAGGATCAGTCAATGCATGCAAGGGGTGCAGGTGTACCTTTTCATACGAGTTAAGGCATTGGGGTTTAACAGTTTGAATCCTCAAATAGGGATGTATCACAGAAGAACCGAGAGCCCCGCTTGGCTGTTCTGGCTGTGAAAGGGACACTCTTCAAGACTGTAGTCAATGAGGGGGGGAAACAAAGATATACAGTCAAATGAAGGCAAAATGCTTTGTTTTCAGATAGTAAGAGAAGGGCCCTTCAGTCCTCAGGTGAATTCTATACAGCACAGGAGAAACAGCAATATTTCACCAGGGGAAAAAAAAGAGAAGAAAAATATCACCTGTGATAATGTCCTCAATAGTTCCATCCTTCCCTTCATAAACGGGCCGGTGATCTTTCACCTGCCTTCTGCGCAGCTCTGCAATCAGATCTTGCTGCTGCCGTTTATTTTTCTGCACTGGGGACTGGGGAAAATAAATCAGCTTGGGGGTGAGAATGTAGAAAGCACTAGTGTTACACGGTCAACATAAAACATTTAGAGCCGATTAGGGATGGGCGAATTTTTTGCCTTGCTTCGCCGTGGAAATGATGGCCATAGACTTGTGTCGGCGTGCGTAAAAAAAAAAAAAAATTTTGCCGCGTGACATTTCTTTGACACCTATAGACTTTAATGGGCGAAACAAAACGGCTCAGATTCGCCCATCCCTAGAGCCGATAAAGACGATTCAGATTTCAGAAAAATATTTTATTGTGGAATCCAAACACTGTTGCTATGCAAACCTGACTGTAGCAGTTAATTAGGCTTAATTACGCCAGAAGATTAGAGAAATAATTAACATTTGATAAAAGTAATATAGAAGAGGTGGCTGTCGCTATTGTGTGCTATAAAGATGACTGGTTGCAATGCTCCTGGTTGCTCCTATAAAGGCATTCATGAGCTCAATCATAAGACTTTATATGTCAGTCCTGTGCTACAGAAGGCATTGCCTCACCTGGATTTGTGTGTGTGTGTGTGTGTGTGTGTGTGTGCAGGCTGTAGGAATCACATACCTTGGGGTCCAGTTTCTTTGCTTCTTGCGCTAGCATCTTCTCTCGTAGGACCTCTTCTTGCTTCTTGCGCATCTCATTCTCCAGCTCAGCTTCCTGAATGTTAAAATGATAATGAGTGTGCAAATTCAAATGCAGCACTGCGAATAATCTCTACATAAATACTGTTTTTCAATCTTATCAACTTCGCCCTACAAAGGTAGGTAAGGTACTTTGCTATAATAAAAAATAAATCACAATATAAATATATTGTCAATTCCCTAAACAAGCCATATGCAGTATGGCAAAGCCAATAAATACTCTAATATAGCCAGCAGAGTCTTTCTGTTAAAGGGACAGTAACACCAAAAAATGAAAGGAACGACAATATAATGTACTGTTGCTCAGCACTGGTAAAATTGGTGTATTTACTTCAGAAACTCTACTATATAAATAAACTGCTGTGTAGCCATTGGCAGCCATTCAAGCACATGATACAAAGTAGCTAACAGATAAGATCTGCAGAATCCCATGTATACTACAGAGTTTATATGCTATATATAGTGCTATAAGCTGTTTATCCTGTGCCTTTTCTCCTTTTTTAGCTTTGAATGGCTGCCCCCATGGCTACACAGCAACTTGTTTATATAAACTATAGCAGTTTCTGAAGCAAATACACCAGTTTTACCAGTGCAGAGTAACAGGGCATTATATTTTCATTACTTTAAAACACTCATTTTTTTTGGTGTTATGGTTCCTTTAACTAGTATTTGCTGGGTGAATCTACACATCCCTCATATTCAGCTGTACGAATGTATAAGATCACCATCTGTTAGCTCATCTTCCCGAGAGCAAAATCAATTCCACCCACAGGATCCCTAAAGGTCGGCAAAACCATGAAATGCTACAAATTCCTGCAAGAGGAGGAGGAAAGAGCTGACAGATCAGAGCACACATTCAGTATACCCATGACACACACCAAACAGTCTCTTCTGGCTGCTCCAGCACTATGGGACAGCACAGCAGGTTATGGTTCTACTGTGACAGGTGGACACACCCTTAAGAGACTGTTTTCCTGATGGAACAATTGCAGGAAAAGGACTAGTTTTTATGAGATCTGCAGACAGTCTCTGAGAACGACAAGCAGTCCCTGCTACAGGTTGTTGTGAAACTACTTCCACTACAGCTCAAGGGCCCATTTATTACTCTACCTTGTATGATTTGATGAAACGTGCAAATACAGGAAAGAAAACAGAAGGTGGAGTTGTCTTTGGACTCTCTCCAAAATAGAGCACCACAGCTGCATATACTTCCTGCAGGAGAAAGGAGACATGTAAAACTATTGCTCACTTATACTAGAACACCACACTGCGGAAGTGAATAACTCCGAACTGATCAAGCTAATCATTGCAGTAAATATGGTAAATCATAGCCTATTAGCTAAGGTAAAAACTACATTACATACGTTTGCATTTAACCAATTAAAGTCCCCAAAAACCTTTCAAAATCGTAGTGGAATTTTTGTCTTGCTTCAGGTAGTGCCTGCCAGAAGATGTGCTGATAATTAGTGTTGATAATGCAACTGTACTTTATTCACTCCCTTTGCCTGGTCCAAGCAGAGGAGTGGCAGCATCTGGTCTGGTATTGCATAGAGGACACAAGTTTTCCAGGCCATTTAAAGAGATTACTCCTGACTAATACGGTCAATATCTTGCCAAAGACGCACTGATATCACCACAGCTAGAAAGAAAACCCATTGCTATTACTAAAGACACATTGGACTTCCAGGTAAGTATCTGTATCTGAGCTGGGTGTCCATAATCTTGCATTCTAGCAAACCTTGCAGCACATTATCCTGAAGCATAGGCCCTGTGTAATGGCCTTAAAAAGCAGTTAGTGTAGAGGTATTTAGGTTTATAACACAAATGTATCCCCAAGATTAAAGAAAGCTGGTTTGCTTTGAACTTTGCAATCTGCAATTACATTAAGTGTTCACACTACAGCAAAAACACCAACAGATTGGTGACAGATGTAGCAGTGGCAGTGAATGGGGTGAAATGATAGACCACTTTATTAAGGCTTTACCTCAACAGTTCGAGCATCTTTCTGAAGCTTGTCTAGTTTTCCTTCATTTGAGCTCACAAAGTTCCTTAGCACAGTGTTATCATGGTGATGGCTCTCTTTCCGAATCAGATCCATTCCTTTACCCAACTCCTTCACATCCAGCAAGACATTCTCCAAAGACACTGCATAAGATACAAGCAGGAATTATACATTTGTAGAAAGGGGTTACAATTATGCAGTCCTGAATTTTGTACCCAATTATCTTACATAGACTCAAGAGCAGTGTATATTCTGTCTTATGCCAATTAGGATGACTGCAATTCAAGCATCTTTCCATAGCAGCTCTAATAGCATCTGTACACAATTATGTTTCATTATTTTACTATTAGTTGCTGTCTAGTGGACACTAAACCCCTGTTATAGCCCCTTTGCTGTGTGTAATGGAAAAAGTTAAGTGATGCAAGATACTGTGGATAGGGGATTTTACTTGTCTTCAATAAATATGTTTCTAGCTACAATTCTGCCTTAACTTCAACAAAACTGATTGCTTAAAATGTATCACAGGCTGCACTGTGCAACTGTTTTTGAAATATTTAAGTTAATGGCCATGTTTCCTTCACTTCCATTTAAAAGAAAATTAAAAAAATATAAACGTAGACATAGTTTTCCCAAGTAAAAGCCTCTGTAACATTTCTAATAATAATCTGTAATCTTTCACTTTTCCAAATACCCCATTAAATCACAGCCTGATAATAACATTGATCGGATGGACAGAGAAGAAACATGCAATCCAGTAACTCGGCTATTGATCTTTGTGTTGGTTTACTGCTGAATTGATCATCTAAATATGGAATAATGACTACTACCGGTAATTTCAGAAATGGCACTAAAGAGAAATTTGGGCAAAATGATGTGCAGGGCCAAATGAACAATAATATAAGGAAAAGAAGAAAAAAAAGAAATGTAACCCTTATAAATTGCACCTCCTTGTGTACCCCTAGTAGAATAAAACGTAAAGGATACACCAGCCCCTTATCTTGTTGGAAATAATGCAGCTTTCATACTGGCCTAAAAGGACTTTTAAAATGGACCCTGTTTGTGTTTCTAATGAGGGGGTGAGCATGCCCTACCGGTCCCTGTCTGCATATAGAGCCAAATTCAATGCTGAATATTACATCGCCAAACAGACTTGATCAATTACATATATCACCCCCAACCACCCTCAGCAGTGGAGTTTTCACCTGTAGAGAGGTAGGACTTTTAGTTTGGTTCTACATTCATGAAACCTAGATGATTTTCTAGTTTGTAGCTGACATGATCTGCTTTTTACTATTAGCAGCTTTAGCAACTGTGATCTTATGTTGGGTCCTTTGCCACACCCTTCCCTGTAGGCCTTAGCTGGTAATTGCTGTATATTAGTATCCCTGCCTAATTTGGATTTTATTTTTTGGAATTTAAAGGTTATAACGAGGAGGTGAACTTTATAAGGGTTATTTTTCTCACTGCTTCTCTTTTCTTCTTTACACAAGTTTAATGGATTCTGCATAAAGAAGTTCAACAAATGTCTACCTGCTGCTGCTTTTTCCACAAAATGAAGTTCATTATAGAAAGTGGCCACATCAGAGTATTTCTCCTTGGCAATAAGCGCAATATAATTTAGGAGTGTGAGCTTTCGGTCAGTTGATTTTGTGTCTTGGAGCTGTACAAGATACAATACAATTCATTAAGTATATTACATACCTGAATACTTGCCTGGGCAAGCTGATCAAGTTACATAAAAAAGACCAAAGTCCATCAAGTTCAATCCCTCCAAATGAAAGCCAGCATCCATACACACACAAACTAACACTGACCCCTCCATGCACGCACATAAACTATATATACCAATATCTATATTAATTGTATTTTAGTATCACAATAGCCTTTGATATTATGTCTATCCAAGAAATCATCCAAGCCACTCTTAAAGGCATTACCAGAATCAGCCATCACAAAATCACAAGGCAGTGCATTCCACAACCTCACTGTCCTCACTGTGAAGAACCACAACGCTGCTTCAGCCTGAAGGGGTGGCCTCTGATGCAGTGATTCTCTTTATGGGTAAAAAGGTCCCCTGCTATTTGTTTATGATGTCCTCTAATGTACTAGAAAAGAGTCATCATGTCCCCTCGTAGTAACAGAGCAGCACAACACCCTCAATCTTCAATGTGATTGTTAAACTTATTAAGCAAGCCATATTTATGTTTAATAATCATATCCACCAGGGAACCATTATAATATGAAAACTATTAAATTTACAATCATCCAGCACAAGGGGATAACTTACCAGATCCAAGCTCTGTAGTTTGAAGCCATACACAGACCCTCTTTTACTGCTGTTCATATAATTACCCAAAGCAAGTATAATCTGTGAAGAGGAATGCAAAATAGGATTCAACTTGGGTTACAAATTGTGCAACAAGTCTAGAGGATCCAGCCTTCACCATGCAACTAGATATGTTTCCAACAAATCCATGGCTATGAAGTTATATGGATCCTGCAAAGGTACAATATTTTGATTTAGCACTTACTTCGAGCATTTGTTTTAGCTTTGGGGATGACTTTACAGAGACAGACGCTGCAATCACTGCATTTAGTTGCTAAAGGAAAGAAGAGAGGTTATGTACCCACATCTATTTTACACAAGAAACTGTATCATGCAAGAATTATCACATTGTGCTCTAGAAAATTCAATAACTATTATATAAATAAAGTTAACTAAGCTAGATTGCAGTCTTCTGTGCCCTTTTTATGCAGAAACATAGAAGTGAGAATTATGATATATATTACGGTATATAGAAGTAAGTTGTTCAGTATATTTTCCTTTTGCACATTAGTCTACAGTGGACCATTGGAACAGACTTCCATTTTTTGGTATGATAAAAACATTAAGACGTTTAAAGGTGGCCATAGACACACAGATAATATCGTACGAAACGAATTTTCGTCCAATATTCGTTGCGTGTATAGTGGAAAAAGAGCCGACCGATATCGGCAGAAGACTTGGATATCGGTCGGCTCGTCGATCGGGCTGGACGGAAAATTTTGATCGGGTGCCTTTGAAGGCAAAACATCGGCCATTGTTAGTGCTGAATCGTCAGATACAGGTAGAATTCTATTGTTTCTTCCCGTATATCTACCTGTATATCTGCCGATTCAGCTCTACACGTGTGTATTGAAACGAACGATCTTTCTTGGAAAGATCTTTTCCAAGAAAGATCGTAATTGTTACGTCTATGGCCACCTTGAGGCTAGCACTAGTATAAACACAGGCCAAGAATCCACCTCTGCCAAATCCTGGGTCTGCCTACACAGGCACTGTGTAGGTCTTGGTGCAGACACATGGAATGGATTTCTGGTGTGAAAATTCACACTGACACATTTCTACACTGACACATTTCCACATCAAAATCTGTTTTGTGTGTTTGCACCCAGGCTGACACCGTGCCTATGAATGCAGACACAAGAGTGGTCAGCAGAATGGCAGATTCTCGGCCTGCATTTATACCCAGTCCAAGAATCAGCTCCATGTGGCAATTACAACAACAAAATAATGAAGATAAAGTGCTCAAGGAATAAGCAGACAATAGTGCACAAAAGAAAATACAGATTTATAGAATGAAATACACTGAAAACAGAACAAGGCTTATAGATAGCATCATACTGGGGTAAGCAGCTGCAGGTTCTCATTGAAGTTGCCTAAGAAGGTCATGATGGACATGCGCTGGGAAAGACGTTCCACTTTACTGAAGAGCATCATGAAACGGTCCTCATTAGACAAGTCATCTAGAGGCTTACGCTCCCTCTCGTACTGACGCAGCAGCTTCACCTCTGCTTCTGTGGGCAGGAAACGCACCAGACACTCCACAAAGTCCACAGGCAGCGTCCGCAAGTCAAACCTAATGAAACAGTATACAAAAAATCCACGTTTCATTGGGCATAACAGCAAAGGAAGCCATTTTATTGGATCTTTTTCTGCTACAACAATTTGCCAAGGTAATAGCAGTCCGACTAAACAGACTTAACAGGCAAAATTAAACTAAAGCAACACACCATTGCACTCATTTGTTTAACTGCAGCCAAGGCTAAAGGCTAAATGGTTGTCATGAGTAAATGTGCCCATCTATCTACATAACTTCAGTGTTGCCAAAAACCTCAAAAGGCCCATAAGAACCACATACATGAAAACAGAGCATACGCATAAGCATAACAGTACACCTTAATGGCAGTGACTATACTTTTATGCTTTAATGAGATTCAATTAAAAAGTTTGCATGGTTCCCTTAATTTCTTTTAACTAAATCTTACTGTGAAGCAGGCTCACTGACACATTTAGAAAACATTTAGGGTCCCATTTACTTAGCTCGAGTGAAGGAATAGAATAAAAAAAACTTCGGATTTCGAATGATTTTTTTTGGCTTCTTCGACCATCGAATTGGCTACTTCGACTACGACTTTGAATCGAACGATTCGAACTGAAAAACGTTCGACTATTCGATAGTCGAAGTACTGTCTCTTTAAAAAAAATTCGACCCCCTACTTCGCCACCTAAAACCTACCGAGGTGCCATGTTAGACTATGGGGAAGGTCCCCATAGGCTTTCTATCAATTTTTAGGTCAAAGAAAAATCGTTTGATCGATGGATCGAAGGATTTTTCGTTCGATCGTTTGTTCGATGGAACTATTTGTGGTAAATCCTTTTACTTCGATATTCGAAGGATTTACATTCGGCAGTCGAATATCGAGGGTTAATTAACCCTTGATATTCGACCCTATGTAAATCTGCCCCTTAAGATTATCCCTTTAGTATTCAGAACAGGCCACACTCATGTGCTATGGGAACCCATCATTTACTCAAAGTCAATTTGCACTGTAACATAACTGGATGCTTGTTTCATTTGTTAGAGCAATGACACACATGTAATTTAATCACCTGCACAGGCCATTTGCATGCTTAGAAATGGGTGCTGGTAAATCAGTCAAATTGTGTAGTCTCAAAAAAAACCATCAGCAAAATGTTCATGACTTGACTGTTTACCTGTGGTTATTTCAGTGTTCAGCAATGAACAGTTATTTTGGATATTTGTTGCCAACACTTTAACGCAGGTGACAAAACCACCTGTGGGTCATTGTCCTTGTTCCTAAGGGTATATGAAGAAAATGTGAATAAAAGCAAGCCTACGTTTGGATGGCTTTGCAGATCTCCTCTGTGGACCTTCCAGCTTTCCGTAGGGTGATAGCAAGGTTTTTGGCTCGGTTTGCTTCAAGTAGAGTCACTTTGCTGGCAGATCTCTGTGATGTTTTGTTTTTGGAGCAGGTTACGTCTACGGCAGGTCCTTGTGCTTTTGTCTTGAACAGTTCTTCAAACTTATCCATATCCAAATCCTACAATACAGATAAAAATGCAACCATAAGCACGTATGGCAAAGCCTAGGCTAATGTCAGACAACGCTCTATTTACAGGAACTGCATCCATTCATCATTGCTGAATTTTGCCCATAAATGTACAGCTGTAAATGTATGGGTTGGAATCTGTCCTATGTCCATTTCCATAAATGCTAACAAAACATGGAGTGGATCAGTGCAGACTTGCTTATTAAATTTTATGGTAGTCATTTAGGCTTATGCCTCATCTAACATACACCTAAAGGACTGTACCTGTATAGGCAACTGATCATTTTAATCGAATTTATTTAATTCAAATTGCAATCAAATTTGTATAGACAACAAGGAGAAATACATACATGTTGGGAAGATGACATTACATTTCTGTTTAACTCCCACAGCTGTATTTTTACAGACTGATTATTAAAACAAGGATGCATGTCACTGTAAATGCAGTTAAACAATAACATAACTCTTGGAGACAGTTAAACCTTGTGTGTTAATTTGTGCCAGGGGAGAAAAAGAATGACCAGTGGGGATTTGTTGGGTAAACATGGCATATATGGTTATACCTACAGTATAGTCTAAAGAAGCTGTCCCCAAACGTCCTGTGACAGTCCCATGGCTAATGAGCAAACACCAATCTGAAAATCAGTTTTCCATTTTTTAACTGATAATAGGGTTGAGTTTAGCTCTGCCTGGTCAATTTTTGTTTAATTTGAAATTTGGCTTCATCAGTATTGCATTGAAAAGAGCTAGCTAGCTAGTTACCAAATGCAGGGTGTATAAATCACTGAAATTCTTCTCAGGGTGTATCAAATTCCCTACCTTGAATATTTATGGCATGCTTTTATTGGACATATTTTAGTTAGTAATATTTTAGTCTTTTACCTGCAATATCCGCTCATCATCAAGGTCACTGAACACCGTTCCATTGATCTGATTGGGCTTCAGTGCTGTCCAGTTAAACACCGGCAGGCGGAACTTAGTTTTGATTGGTTTTTTAATTCGGATTGCTAAAAGGGAAAGCACAAATTGCAAATAAGCTCAAGTCATTTTGCACAAGCAGCCGCGGTCTGAACAACAATAAAAGCCTTTTACCTGATAAGCCGGTGGTAAGTATTACAGATGGCGAAGAGGATGGTAATGGTGGTGGAGGAGGGCACTTGCCTGAAAGAAAGAAAATAATAAACAATAATTAGATGTGGCAGACCTCAGGAACATTTTTTTTAAGATTGTTATTGTACCAGTTCTGCAGGGATTGGCAAAATTAAATCCAAATATTTGTTTAATGTCACACTACTGCATTAAACAGCTCACAGCCGCTTGCATTTTAAATAAGTCAATTAAGATTTGCATTCAGGTGGAATTCTTTAAAAACTTTTCTAGAGGATTTATTAATCTGGCTAAATCCACAAATGTTGGTCTAGGTCCACACACGAAAAGCACTGGAAGTTTATGTGCTACAGCAAAATTGTCTCAAAAGGTCACATCCATTTCACTTAAGCCTTGTATCAGAAACCAAAATAACCAATACCTGATTAATAACAATACTTAAAATGGCCTGTTTTTGAAGAGCTTACTGTACAGTGTTAATAACCAAAGAGACTCTTACTTGGCATTGGAGGAGGAGGTGGTGGTGGTGGAGGAGGTGGAGGAGGTGGGGGTGGCGCAGGAACAGAGGCAGAGGCAGGGGGTGGTAGAAGTTCAGCAGACAAAAATATGTCTCCACTGGGGGCCGCTGGAATTGGAAGTACAGTCCCAGCAGGCTTGGAAGAATTGGCCTGGTCAAGCTGTCGGAGATGTTGAAATGCCTCTTCCTTCTCCTTGATAATTCTCCTTAGTGTGTGCACCTGATGATTTGCGTTCTCATAAGTTTCCTGAAGCAGCAGAGAGACATCAAGATAATGTAAACCTTTTGGTTTTCATTCTGTGTTAGTGCACTTACCTACACTTAATTAAATATGCAGAATACAATGCTAATGGTTTTAAAGAATCCTTTGAGTATTTATTAAAGGTGTGATTGCTGCTTATCTGTACAATACCCCCTCAAGATGCTTTGCAGAAGTAATTCTTGTACAAAATCAAGGTGCAAAAGCAAGGGATTCCTGCACATACCACAGAGTGCTTATAGGAGGCACTAGTGCACCTACACTCAACACACCTTAGGCAAAGTGTCAGACCATGCACTTTCTCCTACGGTGTTTGCCACATACCACCCAACACACCTGAAATACTCCTCATGTGCGAAACACTTTGATCGGACATAAACGTTAGGAACACATTATTCCTGTTCATAAAAGTAAAGCACTTACCATCTGACAACTTGCATACAATTTGTAGTGTATATAATTCTTGCAGTTTCAAGAATTGAATAAAGAATAGCATGAAAAGCAAAAAAAAGTACCTGTTACTCACCCCCTGTTCCAGTCAGTAAATTCTGAATGTGCGAAACCAACATATGCCTTACCCCCACTCACCTTGAGAACTGCCAGTTCCTTTTCCCTGTATAGAAGAGTTTTCTCCAATTCTGCCACCCGCATTATGTTCTCATTCTCCAGGTCCAGTAATTTTTCAGTCATCTAATTGAGAAGACGACATTGCTTTCATTAATGTGCCCATGACATTTCTGCCAACAATATCAGAAACCCTCTCTGTTCACAGAATATTGGAAATCCACACAACAAATCAAAAGTGAAAGAGGTTATGGGCTTCTCTTTTTCCCTTACTAATCACTGTTAGAAATAAAAAAAAATCCCTTTCAAACATCCCAGGAGGGGGTTCCAGAAATTACATATCTGTTATGTCATTTTAACATGTTTTACACACTACAGTTTTGCTTTTCATAGTGAAAATGCCATTATTCAGATTATTGCAAAATGGTGTTTGTGCCACTCTTCAAAATATACTATGCTCCTAAACTCAATAGATTAGAGGATACATATGAAAAGGCAGACCAAAGCTAACACTGAATTATATTTAATACTTTTTCAGTCAGTCAAATGAGATTTGTAGTTTAACACCAGATGCACAGATGTAATCTCGGCAAACAGAGCTTGCAACACAAGAGGGAAAAGCTTTCACACTCAACATATTATACTTTATATCTACACAGTCAACTTTAAGAAGACATTGATTAAATATGAAAAATGCAACACTGAGAAATGCACTGCAACTTTCAGGAAATGTGAATAACTATGTTGTTGATTCTTTGGGGTTATTTATACCATTATTACATTACTCTGTACCATAAGCAAAGATAGGCAGTCACTCCTGCTTCTTTTTCAGTTGGCAATGCCCTAACTAATTAAATTAATTTTACGGGTAATTGGATAATGACACTACAGTAAGGCTATTATAGGATATAAGTCAGCTAGTAAATAGACAGTGGAATTTTAACCTTCAGAAACTCAAGTCAAAACAAAGCAAGAAGGAAATAAGGCTGTATTAACCTCTTACAATTTCCATTTGAAAAATATCTTTTAATAAAAAAAAAAATGAGTGAGTTCCTTAACAAGATGGCAAAAAGCTAATGAGAGTTAATTGCATCCTTCCGTTACCAAATACAATATTTTCCCATAGGCTTTTATTTCTCCATTGTACAGTGGTATCCCTGAGATGTGTAAGAGTACAAAAGTTTCATTCTTTCATTAATATGTACTTGAGCTAGGAACTGTAGGTAATTTCCTTTCTGGCCAACACTGCATATAAAGCTGCTTGCCTAACAATTTGAAATGAAAGCCAGGGAGAAGAGAAAGTCCCTTTTAGTGATTTTAAACAGTGTACTATTTTTATACACAAGATAAATAGTTGGCAGTAAAATTTTGACGTGTAAATGTACAATGTGAAATTTACATTTCAAAGTCATGTTAGACGTATATGGCCAACGGACTAAACATGCTTTTAAAAAAACAAGAAAGGCTTGATATGTACTTTTTTTTTGGGTTTCTTTTTTTTTTTTTAATTATTGCTTTTTATTTCTGTATTTGACATGTTTGTTGAAAACAATAAAAATGATTTAAAAAAAAAAAAAAAACAAGAAAGAATAGTTACACTGGACAATAAATTACAAACTAAACATCTTCAAGGAGAGAAAACTCACATGGGACAATTGATCCTCCAGCTCCTCCACCTTCTCAAGTGCAACGTTCTTGGTCTCAGCATCTTCTAGCAGGCCACCAACATCAAACACGTTGTCCAGATAAGCCTGGATCTGCACAAGCAGCTTCTCACTTTCCGTGTGCTTAGCCTTCTACAAGGAAAAATAGCATCACACAGTAATGGATCAGCACAGGACTTTATCAAGCAGGAATGTGTAAGTCGGAAGCACACAGTTGTTCTGTTTCCAGCAAAATTGACACCACTAACACACTGGACTCCATACTCCAAAAAACAGCTGTCAGGGACACTAGCATGGCATTCATGTTTTTGTTGCTTCTTTAGATCTACCACCCTCTTTATATTTACCTCCAAAAAATCTTCAAGGCCCAACTTTGTAAACTCAAACTGCAGATGGACACGAAAATTCATATCCTCCACTGAGTGAACAACGATGTTAATAAACTGCATGCAAGCAACCTGCAGAGGAAAGAAGTCTTGTTATTTCGATAACAAATGCAATATAACAACAAAACAATATCCACATTTCTCAGCTGCTTTTCTTACCATGAAATCAATATTGCTGTCTTCATTTCTGAAATACTCCATGAGTTTCTCAAAGCGATGCGTTTCCTTGCAGACCTAAAACCCCAGAATGGGAAACATAACCAGTCCACTTAATTATTCTTAACTGGGCATTTATTGATAGCTTAAAGAGGTATTTCAATATTGAGTGATCACAGGAAATACTGAGGAAACTGATGGGGTAAAAAAAAATACCTCTTTGAAGTTGTCAAAAGCCGAGAGGATGATTTCATGGCCTCCTCGGACCAAGCACACAGCAGCTAAGAGTTCCAGTACTAAAGCTTTGGTTCTGAGGAAAGGAAATGTGTTTAGCACAAAAACAGGCATGAACAGTGGTATTTTGTACATTTACTTTTTGAAATGTTTTCCTTTTTTCTTCAATGTACTGTTATAGAAAGCCACACTAGCCAAGGTCCAGTGCAGCCTATGCACATACTTCTCATTAAACTTCTGAGATCCAACCAATAGAATCTGGCTGATGAAACCATGGGCTTTCAATCTTGTCACAAACATTAGGTGCCCAATATTTGTTTGGATGGTGCATACAATGCTCACCGAAGTTGCTCACAGCTTATGTGGGAGCACTGCCAGGGAGTCTTCCAGTAAGGTCATAAAAACGACTTTGTTATAATTATTATAAAAATAATAATAATTTCATTGTCACTTTTGTTAAATTATGATATTTTAAACACTGCAGAATTATACTGACAAGGAATCAAGTAGTGCACACATCTCACAAATGAACAAGTTCTCTCAATGGTTAGGTTTTCTGATTTGTTAAAAATAATAGTTCATTTTTGCAATACATCGGTGTAGCAAGTCTTTTGGTTGCTAGGATCAGTGGTGAAAATGTGAGAGCTTGAATACAATCAAATACATTAATAATTTGGAAAAAATACCAAGGGTCACAAGATCTTGTGGTTGCAAGGGACTATTACCCTACCAACTAGCCTATATTTGTTTAATTTATAAAAGAGATTTTATTTACCAAGTGTGAGATGGCTGTGTTGAAATATTCAAGCCTCCTTATTTAATATACACAAAATCAAAGGTAGAACAGGTAAAAACCTGTCTGGTTGAGTTTTCTTTTATTTTATATGGGTTTTTTGGTTGGATTAATGCCTGTCTGGGCTATGCTCCCAGCTATTTTAATTATTGCATAGTATATTTGGTAGGGATGCACTGAATCCACTATTGTGGATTCGGCCAAACCCCTGAATCCTTTGTGAAAGATTCGGCCGAATGCAGAACCGAATCAGAATTCTAATTTGCATATGCAAATTAGGGTGGGAAGGGGGAAACTTTTTTTACTTCCTTGCTTTGTGACAAAAAGTGATTTCCCTCCCGCCCCAATTTGTATATGCAGTTTAGGATTTGGATTCAGTTTGGCTGGGCAGAGGGATTAAGCCGAATCCTGCTGAAAAAGGCCAAATCCCAAACCAATCCTGGATTCGGTGCATCCCTAATATTTGCCCATAACATACATAAACCCATTTTTTCAGTTGCTCATACTAAAGCTATGCAATAAATATCTCCAAGATTCACTGGACCCATTGATGGACGTGTCTCTTTTTCTAGTCTCAACTACCATATACAGTAGCTATGAAAATTAAATGTAGATTATAAGGGATGCACTGAATTTTCAGGCAATCTTTTCAATAATGCCTTTTTACTCCCAGGATTAAATTACAATAACATTTAATTTCTGTTTAATCTGTACAGGCAATTCTAATCTTGTTCCTCAAAGGCAAACCAACAGTTTGTATCCACGCCAGATTGCAGGTGAATTGATACATGGACTATTTATTCTAATCCCTTTTGCTTCTGATTGCTTAGTTTGTTTTCCTGTACGGACATCCTGAAAGCTTGCATACCCTAGTGAATCTGAAGGACAGGGATTAATGGTCACTTCTAGGAATTAAGGGCAGGGAGGTCTAGGCTCATGGTTCTCTTTAACTTGAAAACCCTTTATCTGGTGGGTGGGTCCATTAACCCATTTGTTAGACAATTTAAATATTACCATTAAGTAAGCTTTGTCTGTGGACAACTATGTCAAATTGTCAACATTTCATAATAAATCTTCCAGCATTACAGCAGTTCAATAGCAGGTGTGGACACTCAGCCAAAAGAGAAATTTAGTAAAGCAGGTGTAAAATCCCAATGAAGGGAGTACAGTAGGGTTTATGGATGATGTACAGAAGGTGTTTTACCTTGGATTCTTGTTGTTTAAACTGAGAGCAATTTCATTCACGGCATGAGGATGGGACATTACTAAGTTAAAGCCATACTGGAAAACAAATATATAAATACATTGTGAAAACCACAGAAACAGTATTGTTCAACACATGCACAATATAACGTCTCCTAATTATAATTTTCCAATGAAAATTAAATGTGTATACGATATTATTTGGTGCATTGTTCAACGCACACTGAGCATTTCTTGCTTCAACACTTTCATTACCTTCCTGGAAAACTGAGGGCAACTGGTATACATGTTCTGTTCTCTATTACCTATTCTTAAAGTGGACCTGTCACCCGGATACAAAAATCTGTATAATAAAAGTCCTTTTCAAATTAAACATGAAATCCAATTTCTATTTTTTATTAAATCATTCATAGCTATTGTAAGCTCATTTAAAGATCTCAGCTGTCAATCAAATATTGTCTGCCCCTCCTTTATGCCTTGGGCATAGAGGCGGGGCAGACAATTACTTTCACTTTCCATTCAGCACTTCCTAGATGTCACTGCTCTCACCACATTCCCCTGTTCTCTTTACCATTTAATTGTGTAGCCAGGGCATGGGGATGGACATCAGGTCCCCCATTCTGGTGCACAAACAAGATTCTGAGAAGATGCAAGGCTTGTCTTAATAACAGTGTCCACAAAATGGCTCCTGCCTGCTTGTTATAATTATGAATTCCCAGACTGAAGGAAATAAGATTCAAATAATTTATACAGTGTAATTAAAATTGATTTTGCTTGACTAATGTTATAAAATAGGATTCTGAATAATTTGTTGGGTGACGGGTCCCCTTTAACACATGGTTGATCGCTAGGTGCACAGTTTATGCATTAAATTGACTATATTTGTGCCTAACATGCATGGACACTGCACAATGCAAGCAAATATGCAAACAAACAAAAAAAGCTTTTGGATGGAGTTGAAATGTGCATTACATGTGCATTACAATCCTCCTTAGCTTATATGTATTAAATTAACAGCACAGATTGACAAAGTGGAGCAGGTCATTGCACAACGTTTATAGCTCTGGAAAGGAGAGTAGAAATAATTCACTAATAATAAAAGGACAGAATTAATTTGATTAATGGAATCTAGACTGCATTTACTTGAATTGGGCTCAGATTAAAGTATAGACCAACCACAAAGTCAATATGCTGCGCTACTGCTCAGCGTGGGCCCTTACCTGATAGTTCATGATTGCCCTCAGGCACATGATGCACACATGAACATCATCCTTTTGGCTGACCAGCCTTGAGTTCTTCAGTGCCTTTTTGCCAGGTAAAGTGTTGTAGCTGCTATTTGGAGACAATAAGGGCACAGAACAAAATCTCAATCTGAAACCTCCATTAAATATAAACCATCCCAACTCTTTCAGAATACAACGTTCAAAGTAATATAATGAAGTTATATAGACATTTCACTTTCCATCAACATCAAACATTATTTCAGTTCATTTGTTCTTACACATTCATGTACCTTGCTAGTTATAGTACTTATATGAAGAGAGGAGAAACAGAAGCATTTCAACACTGCATCATAGCTGCAGGGGACTGGCAAGGAGCTGGCACACAAATACATACCGGAGCACAGACTGGCGGGCAGAGCGAGCGAGGCCGTTGGTGAAAGGGGTAGGCAGGGAGTTGGGATGCTGCAGATCCTCGATGGATCTGCTCCATGGTTTGGACTTTTCTACCAAGCCTTCCTCCCCATTTTCCAGGCCCTCAAAATCAAACCTATAGCAGAGGGATACACAAAAAGCTTCAGCGGCAGGGGGCAAGTGGTGGGATTGGACAAAGCAATGGTAAAAAGCAGTAGATGAACTATATCCAGCCTGGTAATGCAAAAGAGCTAGAGCGGTAAGGAACCAAGAACAGAGGGTCTTGCACACTCCACTTCACATGGCAGCCAGCACAAGGGAAAAAAAGTTATAGGACACATGCTCTTTATTTCAGGAAGGAGAAACAAAGGAATACAGAGCAGAGAATAATTATATACAGAGTCTGCTAACAGCCCTATTCAATGCAAAGCCTAAATTATTAAATTCAATAAATCTTAATAAAGTGCTCAACACACTGTGAAAAGCACTTTCTGAAAATCTCTTGTCCGCTCATACAGTAAACTACAAGAAATCCCAGTAGCACACTGAGTTGCAAAAGAGGAAACAGTGGTTTAGTAGCCCATATATATATAAAAAAAACGGCAATGTACTGGGTGTCAGGTAGGCCTGAAACTTCCTCTTTTGTATGTAACATAGTAAGTTGTCTGGATCAACTGGCAGTTAGGCAGGTTAAAAAAAGGTTGAACTTGATGGATATATGTCTTTTTTCAACCTAACTTACTTTGTTACTATGTAAGTTAGGTTGAAAAAAAGACACGTCTATCAACTTCAACCTTTTAAATTTTTTTTAACCTGCCTAACTGCCAGTTGACCCAGAGGAAGGCAAAAAAGAAACATCTGAAGCCTCTCCAATTTGCTGTAGAGGGGGAAAAAAATCCTTCCTGACTCCAAAATGGCAATCGGACTAGTCCCTGGATCAACTTGTACTATGAGCTATCTTCCATAACCCTGTATTCCCTCACTTGCTAGAAGGCCATCCAAACCCTTCTTAAAGCTATCTAATGTATCAGCCTGTACAACTGATTCAGTGAGAGAATTCCACATCTTCAAAGCTCTCATTGTATGCTTTTTGGGTTACTTAATACTTCCACTCTTTTGCAACTTGGTCTTGTACTGGAATGTCTTTTTAATGATTTATAGACGGATGACTTATAGACAATTGTGAAAACCTCAACAGGTATTCCTTATAGACTGTTTGAAATAACACATATGAACACAGGACAAGTCTTACATGACTGCGCACTGTGCAAAAGAGAGGTACTCCACCAGCACATCCAGACCTTTGTTGTCATTGTTCAGAAACTCCCGGACCCACCTGCAAACAAGAAAATGGATTAGTAGGGTGTACACATACAAAGCACAATTTATAACTATGCCATTAGTTACGAGTGCACGTGAATGTTACAAATTATGCAGGCTGAGTAATGTAATTGCAATGTACATAGAAGCAAGCTGCTATAGTGCAACAACAAGCCAAACTAGGTCTCATTTATGCTTCTGGTGTTGATTATTGTAAGGGGAACCTTACTGGTTGGCAGAAAACCAATGTTGAAGGTTAGTCTTATGCCATTAACAAAAAATTAATTTTGAAATTGGATCAGGGTTGTCCATTTCACAGCTCTCACAACCCCTGCTGTGACCAGTTCATAGTCGCTTGTTGTGCAGCAGGTTTGAAAGAGAATACAAAACTTCAATATCCTCAAGCGTTACAAAGACAATGTATTATGACATTTTCGTGTCTACATTGTATATAAAAAATACATATATTATATTGCCCAGTTTGCAAATAGCAGCAGCTTGTAAAATTTCCTTGCAACTACTGCATACATTTTCCAACCTCGCTGGCTCAGAAGGCTGTATGATGCTTACAGCTTTGATGCTAGATGGTATTAGCATGATGTTCATTAGGCTGAAGCCCCCAGTATAATTATATTGCCAGTCTGTTGTACTGCCTCTGAGCCTGACATGAAATCTAAACAAGCATGCAGCCTTGGGGCCAGCAGGAAGGCCGCAGTCTGGAACCACATGGTAAAACAAAAGCTGCAGAAACAGAAGGAGGGGCAGAGGGGACAAAATAAAATACCTAACAACAATAGGCATGGTATTAAATATATCAACACTATCACTAAGAGATATTCTGTGCAGTCAATACCTTTTCTACATTACTATTTATTCCCTGCCCTGGGATGAAAATGGTTTATTTACATGAAGCAGGGTTTTCCATATGAGCTGTTTTATGCAACATATTTTACCTACGTTGTTTGGGGGGCATAGTTAACCTTTAAATAACATCTGCAGAATAATATCAGCCCTGATAATGTTCTGTCTGATGCCTACAAGGCTTCTATACACTCCACATAACCAGTATTTACAGTATACAAACTGCAGGCCACTTAATTTCTATAAGCTCACAGAGCATACAGAGAATGATTACAGACAGAAAAAGAATGAGAAACTGTCTGCGTGGGCTTCTGGTTTTCCTGTGGGGTTAGAGAGGAAACTAGCAATAAGAAACAAAAAGGTTCCTATATTAAACATTACTATATGTATACATGCACACACGTTTCTTAATGTTTCCACTGCCTAACATCATATCAAGTGTCACAGAAATATAAATGTGAGCTAAAATGAAATTAGAAAAATATTAAACAAAACGTTTGGCCAAAGCGAGCAGAAACTCATTTCCTACAGCTATTAAATTATTTATGATCTATATCTGTAACTGGAAGAAAAAAACACTGTATCATAACCATCCCTTTAATAGCTAAATGCAAGTACTACTGGCAAGAGAAAATGGCAGCTATATTATAAGGTATATCATTAAGAATCAGGGTGACACTCGGTGGCAAAACTATATCCGAAAAGCCCCCTGTGCCAAAAAACTTCAGCAGGACCTGGCATGCACCATCAGCTGCTGTGCATGTCAAACTGTATGGTTTGGTAACACTTATTTATTAAGGGTCCAATTAAAAATTTTTATTCAAAACTGTCAAATTCGACTAGGGAGTTATCCAAACTTGATTAGAGGTTTTTTAAAATCATACTCTGGCCCTTTAAGAATTAGAATTTGACGATTTTCCACCTAAAACCTGCCGAATTACTGTTTAAGTCAATAGGAGAGGTACAGGGATCAATTTGGAGATGTTTGCAACCTTCCTGACATTGGAGTTTTTTTCTAATTAAGTTTGATCAAATTTAAGTTTTCAGGTCATTAAAATTTGTCCAAGTTTTATTCATTCGATTTTATAAATAAATTTCAAGTAGTCGAATTTCAAATTTATGGGAGTAATAAATAAATGTGTGTCTTATGCAGAAAAGATTACATATACCTATTTAAAAAAGACTCAGACATCCAGTAACTTGGGTTGAAGCATTTGAGAAAGAGTCTACATGGGCTGTGAGTCAGCTGAGTGAGGCACATTTAACAGGAACTAAAGTAATGAAAACTACTCAGCTTGTTTATGTTTAGTGAGAAACCGTGGTTACGTTTATGTGAGAGCGAGAGAGAAGAAAGAGAGAAAGAAAGAAAGAGAGAGAGAGAGAGAGAGAAAGAGAGAGAGAAGAAAGAAAGAAAGAAAGAAAGAAAGAAAGAAAGAAAGAAAGAAAGAAAGAAAGAAAGAAAGAAAGAAAGAAAGAAAGAAAGAAAGAAAGAGAGAAAGAAAGAACGAAAGAAAGAAAGAAAGAAAGAAAGAAAGAAAGAAAGAAAGAAAGAAAGAAAGAAAGAAAGAAAGAAAGAAAGAAAGAAACCATCACAGCGGGACAACTGCAAATAAAACAAGGGATATTTGGGGTAAAGAGTTGAATTTCTTTCAATCCAACAATGTAATTCTGTGAAAAGAGCTCATTAAGAGGTGGTTAAACACCAAATGAAGCCTACACGATCAAGGACATGATTCTAATGGTAAATTAGCTTTGGCACTATTATGATTAAGGGTATATTTATTGGAAAGGGTTTAAAATCACTCATTGTTTAAACATAAAGCCATGATGAGTGATCAGTGATCATTTCTACAATGCAGCTTTGGTTATACTGATGAAATTGGAATAACCTAAACCACAGGGGATGTGTATGAGTCACTGGGAGATGTGTTGAGCATAACAGTGATGTGTAAAGCTGGCCATAGATGCAAAGATCCGATCGTACGAATCATAGTACGATCAGACTTCCCCATCTCCCGACCTGCCACTAACCATTCAGATCAAAGTCTTACCAGTCAGATCAAATAAAGTAGTTAAAGAACAGATCAGCCAATGTTATGCCCCTGACAGCAATCATACGATATCTATATCCAACAAAGCTAGTGACAGTCTCCCACTGAAAATCGTACGATCAGCAATACATGGCAATACACGCAGAAATGTTCTAACCTGTCCGATCGACCAAACGAACGATCTCCGCCGGAAGAAAAATGTCGAGACTCTCCACACATGGTCCGAAAATCGTACGAATTCTCGATTCGGATGATCGGATCTTTGCGTCTATGGCCAGCTTAAGACATAAATCATGGCTTCACAACATCTCAATCAAGCAGGGCAAAATATTTATGAACAGGCAAATAGCCACCATTCATCAGAAAATAACTCCACAACTCTATTAAGTTGTATAAGGTTTTAGAAATCACCTCCTTATGGCTAATTGTCTGTTTACCTTTTGATAATTATGCCTTAAGATGCCAAAAAAATATTAACTCAGCTATATAACTCAGCTCAGTTAAGAAAATAAATACATGCGTGCAAGAGGTGCAGTTTTGTATTGTCTCACAATAATGATCTAGCAGCTTCATTCAGGGGCTTATTGAATGGCAGTTCAGCAGAGCTCAGATGCCCCAAGAAGTCCATAATAAAGTCCCTGTTTGGTTTCTATTTTTCTGCTTTAAAAGCCTGATGCACAGCTTCTCGATGCCCTTTCACTCTCACAAAACAAGGGGGCTCAGCACAAGTAAAAAAATCAGGAACGTTTCAAAGGTTTCCCATCAGTCATGATAGAACAGATGCAGATTCATTAAACAAATATGCCAGTTATTTGGCTTTTTTTTTATAAGGGATGAACCCTCCTCCACCCCCCAGGGTTCCTGTCATACAAATGAATCGAAACAGCCTGTCGTAAGCTGTAAAAGACAGCTTCCATTCATATCAATGACAGGAGGTGCAAGAGGAGGGCAATATGGTGTTTTGTGCCAACTGATCTATGCTGTCGAGAAAATCTGTAATGTGAGGGTAATGGCATTGTGCTCACCTCTTCCGTCCAGCAGAATACAGCCTCAGACCAAAGGCTGCTCTCTATCTGACTCCGCTGCTTAATGGTATTTGGTATTCTACCTTCTGATTGGATGCTCCAGGGCCTTGGCAAACTAAAGGTGGCCATACATGGGATGATAAAACCTGCCAATACAGTCCTTCCAGCAGCTTATTAGCCAATGCATGGAGCCCTTCTACTGGCCTGATTGACCAATTTCTGGCTGTAAATACCGGTACTGCTTTCAGTTTCAATTGCAATTTATGAAAAAACAGCATATGGGTGGACAGACCCTTTATGTTATATGTGTATATGTGTACAGTAGAAGATGTATGGAGTGCTATTTGTCTGCAGTGACACCTACTCCACAAATATGCTGCTATGCCTCATTTGCACCCAAATGTACACTGGAATGTGTAATTTATAGAAATACACGTATGGGACCTGCTATCCAAAACGTACGGCATCTGGGGTTTTGGGGACAAAGGGGGGTATCTTTCTGTAACTTAAATTTCCATACCATAAATACTAATATAAAACTAATAAGAACTCCTTTATCCCTGCACCTGTGCACCTGCATTCTGAACTTTCACATTTTGGCGCCGCCATTTTCAATATGAGCATCACTTCCGCCCTTTACTGCACATGCGCCTCCTGCGTGACCCACAAGTGACTACAGACCTCACAGACAGACCGGATAGCTGGCTGCCTTCTTTTTAAGCTCCACTCCTCAGCTCCTGCGCTCGCTGACAGACTGTAAATAAAAAGCAGAGCGAGCGCAGGAGCTTCAAAGATAGTTTCTTAGCAACGGAGAAGCTGCATGGGCTATTGGTGCTTGTAATTAATGAGGCGGGGCAGAGGGTCAGCTTGTAATTTATGAGGCAGGGGGAGCATAGTCATGCGTGTGCCCTATCCAGACGGTTTTCTGGACAGAAACAAGGGTATGCTTTTAATACATGTTTTAACTTTTTAAAAAATAAATTGCAGCAAAAAGATTAAGGGCAAAACTAATGAGGGAATGCTTGCTGGTAATTATATACGTATACTATTTATTGGCAACACTTAGAGATTAAGTATTTTTTTGGCTTTCCTTCTCCTTTAAAAACATGAATTAAACCCACTAGGATTATTTTGCCATCAGTAAAAAAATAACTTTATCTTAAATAGGTTCAAGTACAAGGTACTGTTTTATTACTACAGTAAAAAAAGAAAACACTTTTTTAGAAATCTGAATTATCTGATTAAAATGGATTCTATGGGAACTCCTTCCCATAATTTGGAGTTTTCTGGATAACAGGCTTCCAGATCCTATACCTGTATTCCGTTTAATAACTATTAGCACAGGTTTTCCTGGCAAAGAAATATTCGCTGGATACTGTGTGTAAAAAGAATATACAGGAGTGCATCAAAATCCAGGATTCTGATAAATGGCAATGTTTCTGCTTTAGAACTACATAAATTCTAGCTTCCTGGAATTATGTTGCTCAGGGAGCCAAGGGTGCTTTTTCAATCACAAGAAATGAAATGTAAGCAAAGAATATACATCCACAGACACTAGATAAGTTCCCCTTTTAATAGGAGCACTTATACACAAGGGTCTATTACAGGGGAGTAGGTGCTGTGCCTCCCTTCAGATCTCCATTCTGTCACACACACGCACAGAAGATTTGGCATATGACTCAGGCTGACACAAGAACTGCTGGGCTCTGGCTTTTCCTCTCCCAGGCCAGTGACCCGCCTATTTCCTGTCTGCAAGATCTCCAGTCCCCCACCACCTCCTGTTCATTTCCTGTCTGACTGCATGTTCTATTTCAGGGGATGCTTTCGGCTGACGTATATTGAGATGATGGCCCAAGTCCCACCTAGAGGGATGTCAAAAGTATCTTTTCGCCCCCTTTTTTTATCGGCTTCTTTATATTTCCGTGCCACTGGATTCTTTGATTCAGATGAAAAGCACATGTGGCTGAGCTCCTGGGGGCTGAATCCTAATAAACCATTTTTATCATTCAGTGAGTTTTGTTTTTTCCAAAAACTCACGCAGTTCATGGTTACGGTTAGAAAAATTAACTTAAAGTTAAACATAGGAAGCCAGAAAGAGAAGAAAGAGAGTTGCTCTGCAGCTTAACATTACAGTTTAACATTACAGCGTGTGCTTTTCTAGGCAAAGGTTTAGCAGAGTTTCCAATAAAATTCTGTGCATACCCACATTATTTAAATGGGATTAAAGGAAAAATCATCTTTACCAATTTGCTGTCATAAAAAGGTATGATGTGTAAAAATGTTTTTTTCCCTACAGTCAGCAATATAGCATGTATATTCCCAGGAATACTGAAGACTGAGCATGTTGAGCTATGACCTCAAGTTCTGGGCCATGATGTTAAATTAATTATTCACATCCTCTCTGCACCAATCAGTGACATAGGTGATAGTGCCAGCAACTGAGAAGTTCACACTGAGCTGTGAGGAGAGTGAAGTCTAAACAGCAATCCCAAACATGGAAGATATCGTCTGCAGGAAATATGTCTGTTCCTGTCTCTTGTATTTCCGTTTCAGCTGCTACCTCATTTGGATTCCTGCTGCACCAGCACCTGACTTCAGTGTCCTATCAGTGTGTGACTCACTGTGCACCGCTGTACAATGGAGGCTAACAGTCTGCTTAAAGGAATTGTTCAGTATAACAATAAAAACTGGGTAAATAAATAGATGTGCAAAACAAATAAAAAGGGTTTCCAATATAATTAGTTAGCCAAAAATGTAATGTATAAAGTCTGGAGTGACTGGACGTGTAACATAACAGCCAGAAGTATATGGACACCTGTTTACAAAGGATGTAGGTTTTTGTTTTTTTTTTAAAAAAAAAAAAAAAGAAAATTTACACTATTTATATATACTATAGATAGACTGACAGACAGACACAGCTGCAAATCTATGTATTAGTCAAAAAGAAAGTGCTTAGTTCTCACCCAATATGATTGGTCCGGAGAGAGATTTCCAACTCACGAAGAACTTTAGTGGATTCTTGTACTCGCCTTCTAAATTTCTATATGAAATAATGATACAATGTTACAAAGATTTGCAAAGATCTCTTCCTCACTCCTACTCCTTTCAGATTGCATTCTCTTTGGGCAGGAGCAGGGCCCTCTTTACCTTATGATGTATCAGTTTTTTTTTGATTACTAAATGTATACAGCCATTTATTCTACGTATAGACACAATTGTGACGATTCTGTGCCCCTTGCAAGCTGAGGCGGCTCCTGCAATACCCCCCCCCCTCGCTCCCAGTGATTAACGTTCTTGAGCAGGGGCGGCAATTGCGCTATTTGCACTAGAAGATCTGGAATAATAACTGGAAATATGGCTCTTAAAGTTACCAGGAGTGGCTTTTTGCTGCTACCTGAGGCGAGTTTCTCAACTTGCCTCATGGCAACAGCACCCCTGCACACAATTATTGCCCGGAACTGTGAAATATGTTGCCAATGAATAAATACATGCTAATAATAATAATAATCTTCCACACAAAATAAAAAAGGCAAATAAATGGCCATACTTACAGAAGTAGCTTTATACCAGACTTTCTACCACTGAACAGTTTAGGCACCTCCCAGATGCTATACTATTGTCTGGAATCGAACTAGCGATTTATTACAGTGTTGCCTATTGGATTTTTCAGAGGTCTAAACATTCTTCTGTATCTTGTTTGTATTGTTTACCTTATAACTGCATGATAATTGATAACTATAATGCTAAACATCTTCCAATCCAATAAATGCTGGCAGCTGTGAATGTGTAACAATTGGCATTCTACAAATGTACCAGAAGATATTCCACTGGTTATCCAGAATGCTTGGGTTCTCTTTCCGTAATTTGGATCTTCTTCTTTTAGTCTACTAGAACATTAAATAAACCCAATAGGATGGTTTTGCTTCCAATAAGGATTAATCACAACCTAATTTGGATCAAGTACAAGCTACTGTTTTATTATTACAGAGAAAAAGGAAATTATTTTTAAATATTTGGATTATTTGGATAAAACTGAGTCTATGGGAGACAGACTTTCCATAATTCTCAGCTTTCTGGATAATGGGTTTTTGGATAACGGATGCTATCCCTGTACTGTGAACTTTATGCAGAGTACTGATGCACTGTACTAGCTGGCATCTGTACCTAAAACAGACAAAGAACATGCAGCGATGCTATCAATAAACAAGGATATACTCTGGCAGATGAAAAACGATATAGCATCACCCAACAATAAAGAAAACGCATTACCTTTCGTGTTACGCCAGGGTCTAAAAAAGACTGTAGTTTCTGGATATAAGTATGCGGTGGATTTTTCACTTGAAAGCGCTCCTGAAAAATATAAAAATCTGATTTATTGTAAAAGCATCAATGAAAACAGTGGGCATAAATCAAATATAGCAATAACATTCTAATTCTTTATTCGAATAATCTGAATTCTGATAATCTGACATTATCATGACATGACATGACATAGACAGCAAATCCCATTTTACTTTCAGTGAAAGAGTAATATGGAGAACTTAAAAATTCCAAAGATATCTGTTGCCAGTTGGGAATGGATAAACATTTTTATTCCACTTTGTTAGCTGGTAAGAGATTGTAGAGAGCAAATCAAGCACATGTAAGGGCTTAAGCACATGGGCAGATTCGGGGAGATTTAGTCGCCTGGCGACTAATCGCCTCTTCTTCGGGGCGGCAAACTCCCTGAACTGCCTTCCCCCTGCCTTCCGCCTGCTAAAATGAAAAATCATCTCTGAAAGTTGCCTCACGACTTTGGGCGACTTCGGAAATCGAAGCGCCGCGAGTGCATTGCTGCAGGCGATTTTTTCATTCTAACAGACGGAAGGCAGTGGGAAGACAGTTCGGGGAGATTGCTGCCCTGAAGAAGAGGCGATTAGTCGCCAGGCGACTAAATCTCCCCGAATCTGCCCGTGTGCTAAAGCCCAAAGTCAAATTATTTATACATTAAGTTTAAAAGCTGTATTGGTTTAAACTATATCCTGGCCAGGACAAGCATATCTTTAACAAAATTCAGCTTTTGTGTTCTCCCAAAATTACATTCCCTGACCAAAAATGGTGTCAAGAAAGGGTGATAAATAAGGACAAACTTGCTTAAAAGTTACAACAATGGTATTTTTTATGTGTTTCTTGCATGTGTGCTTCTTCAAAGCAATCCAAGATTTTCTTGGGAAAACGCACATGCAAGGATTTATGAAGTTATTATTCTATATATACATTCATGCAGATTTTTAAACCCACAATAACAGACAGGTATGGGACCTGTTATCCAGAATGCTCGGGACCTGGGGCTTTCTGGATAATGGATCTTTCTGTAATTTGGATCTTTATACCTTAAGTCTACTAGAAAATCATGTAAGTATCAAGTCTGTAATTTGGATCTTCTTCTTTTAGTCTATTAGAACATTAAATAAACCTAATAGGCTGGTTTTGCTTCCAATAAGGATTAATTATATCTTAGTTTGGATCAAGTACAAGGTACTGTTTTATTATTACAGAGAAAAAGGAAATCATTCTTAAAAATTTGGATTATTTGGATAAAATTGAGTTTATGGGAGACAATTTTTCTGTAATTTGGAACTTTCTGGATTACCGTATTTCCAGATAACAGATCCCATACCCGTACTGATTTTAAAATGTTTTAATCTCCATTTGTGAAATAAGTTGAGCATTGTTTCCTATTTCTGTTTTAATAATTTTTTTTGCTTCCCACTTTGGGTTACCAGCAGCCCTGTAAGTTAAAGTTTGACTGACCACAAGAGCAAATTAGTGGTTCACTTGAACCACCACACAAGTAGCAGACTGCTTAGATATCATCAATCCAATCATCATTAGACATCATCAATCCATTTAAGCCCTTTTTCAGGTATAAAAGACCATTTGCCCTCTACAGACAAGAGTCTAGCTATTAGATGCTGTGCATGTTTTGTGGGCTTCTCTAAACACAAGCTGGATAAAACCCTCAAGCCATACCTGGTCACAGATAAGATCCCACTTCTTTTCGTTATCATATTGCCGCAGGAGCCGTGCCTTATCTGGAGGAAGGTTCATCGAGCTCTAAATGAAAACCAAATCCAAGAATTACAATTCTTTTTCACAAAAAAACAGAAAAAAAACCAGAAAAAACTTATTAGTGTCACTATATTATCTATATAATGCATGCTATTATACCATAATGCATAATGCTATAGTTAAACTGAAAATGTGACTATAAAAATGGCAATACAATCATGTAGGCAGGCTCATAGCAGCGGAGGTATATGCTCCAAGAATTATATTACAAATAACTAAAGTTGGCCACACATGGGCCGATAAAAGCTGCCGACAGACCGAGTCGGCAGCTTATTGGCCCGTTTATGGGGCCCCCCGACGGGCTTCCCCGATCGAGATCTGGCCAAAAGTCGGCAAGATCTCGATCGGATGGGACTAAAAATCCAGTCGGATCGCGGCCGCATCTATTCGTTGATGCGGTCCCGCAATCCGACCGCACGCTCCCATTCATTAGGATCCGATCGTTGGGCCCTAGGGCCCACGATCGGATCAGCCCGATATTGCCCACCTCAAGGTGGGCATATCGGAGAGAGATCCGCTCGTTTGGCGACATCGTCAAACGAGCGGATCTCTCAGTGTATGGGCACCTTTACTTGCTGTGTAGCCATGTGGGCTGCCTTTCAAGCACAGGATACACAGTAGATAATAGATACGTTCTGAAGAATTCCATTGTATACTACAGAGCTTATCTGTTGTCAGCTGTGTCTCCTGTGCCTTTTCTCCTTTTTCAACTTTGAATGGCTGCACAGCAGCTTTTGTATATAAACTATTGTAGAGTTTCCGAAATAACACACCAGTTTTACCAGTGCAGCACATTATATTTTCATTGTTTTAAAACATTTTCAATTTTTGGAGAAAAGAGAAGCAAAAAGTGGGCAAACAAAAACAAAGGGGATGAAAAAAGTAATAGAAAAGAGGGTGGAGGATACTATTAATGGAAAACAGGGCACAAGGTGCACAAGCAGTTCAGAAAAAGTGCATACAGTACATCAATAAATGGCAGCGGGAACACAAAGCAAAGAAGAAAAAAAAAAAAAAAGGAAAGAATGAATTCAAACAATTGTGGATTGTGAATATAAAGAGCACGGAAAAAAAAGCAAAGCCACAGATCTCACTATATGCCTGTCCTGTGCACATCACCAATCCATTTAATGTTAGGTCAGGTAGCCTAAATGAGGAAGACACAGGCCAAGCTTAGTACAAAGTAATAACCATTTATCATCAAGGTATCTTTCAGTTTAAAAAAAGCTTACTCAGATGTGTAGCTGTATATAGCCTATTCAACCTTGGCGCAAACCCATATTTCAGCAGGAATTCCTAAGTCTCATCTGACAAAAACAATGAATTAAATCGCTAGGTCTGTTCACTGGGCTGATGCTCATTTTATAAAAAAACACACACACAAGGCCATGTAGGTTTCTATGTGGAGCTACACATCCATCTTACCTTGCTTTCCCAAGTGCTGAGAGGACACTCACCCCTTTGACCCTGCAAATTATATAGTGAATAAAGTACCCCCTATTGTAAAATATAAGGATACTGTAAGTCACTGAGGAGTTCCAAGACCATAAAATGAGGCCAAAGGCTTGGTGCTTTAATAAAGGTCATGCAACTCTGAGGAGATTTATAATATCTTTCCTTGCCTTCCTCGATGGGACAACGACAAAACTGCATCAATTCCGGAAAACCGGAAAACTGGGGGTTCTACTGTATAACCGTTGACATTACTAAGTACCATTTATAATTTACATGATATGCTGGGCTCTTGTGCATTATATACTGTACCTACACACTACTCTCCGCCTACATCTGCAAGGGCCCACTCTGAGTGTATGGGCTCTTAAAGGGGACCTGTCACCCACATATAAAAAGCTGTATAATGAATGTTCTTTTCAAATTAAACATGAAACACAATTCAGTTTTTTCCTTAAAAACATCCATACCTGTTATATATGTAAGGATGTGAAAATCTTAGACACTCTTACACTTTACAGACAGGCACATCCCTAGTCATATGGACACCTCAGTGGGTCCTTATGGGGATCTTCTGCTTATGTAACCCCTGCAGTTCACACAGTGTACTCTAGAGGCACTGTGCCACAGTACAAAAGGTTTAGGAACCATGTGCTCTGGGTCCATTGCTTTAGCCCAACCAAGCAGGCTGGAAGGGAATGGGTGATTCTGACCCTAGGCGCCTTGGCTAGACAGCTATACTCGTTTTATAGATCGCTCTAGGAGTGATAGAGAGGTTATTTAGTTGAGCAGCTCAAGGCTCCGCCGAGGAGATTAGAGGGATTAAGATCCCAGGGTATTACTGACCCAGAGTAAGGAACCAAGTGTTGAGATAGGGATGTCAGGAGTTCCCCTAGTCTGCCACTGGAAGATATCCTGAAAACTGGGCAATACCCATCACATCATGTCAACTTACTCTCTGCTGTATATTCCCTAGCCTGTGGGGATTCAGCCTATACGTGCTGTGAGTATATGCTTCCTTTATGCTGCTGTGTATGTTCTATGCTCCATTGTGGATCAATGTGCTAAATGATCTCTGTGCTATTGTTCAATAAATACTGTTGTTTGTTCAACTGTTAAAGAACTACTGGCGCCCATCATTGTGCTATCACATCAGGTTACAGTTACACTACACCCTTGCCTCCACCCCGCTGCGAGGGCTTACCCCTGAGAAAGAGAGCTCATCAGTGGTCTCAGCCCACCAAGGAAAGTAGCTTAAACTGCCCTAGCACAAGTCAGTTTACTATAGCGCAACATATACATTTTTAAAATTCTTAGCTGTCAGTCATATATTACTTTCACTTTCAATTCTGCACTTCCTAGACATCCCTGTACTCCACAAATTCACCATTCTGCCGCAAAACAGGAATTTGGCATGATGCATAGCTTGCTTTAGTTACACTATCCACAAAATGGCACCTGTCTACTTACTGGGACTATGAATTCTAAAACAGAAGAAACAAGATTTAAATGGATTAGTGTAAGTAAAGTTAATTTTGCTTGACTAAAATCATATTATAGGATTTGGAATGATTTCTTCAGGTGACAGGTCCCTTTTTAATGCAAGTCATACTCTATACTACTTCTAAATGGCCAATTCTGACTTTAAATCAATATACCGTACACACTCTTTTTTATCACATTTTACTATTTTTTTGAGGTACCCATCGTTTCAACGCAAACAAAAGATTTTGTGGCTGGCACTCACAGATTCCCACAAACAGAAAGAGTAAAATAAATGTCAATTTTACTTAAACCATAGTAGAGTATAGCTTTACACATTCTATGACATTCTAAGCACTTACTCACGGATAACACCACTACTTTCCAAAGTCACATGACAAGTATTGTTTTCTCACCAGTGAATTAACTTACCGCCAATGGAAAAAAAAGGTTTTGCAGCCTGAGGTAGCATAGATTTACCGTGGTCACAAAACATTGTGTGTACCATTGTCCTAAGGAGTAGTAGAGGACATCCTCCCAGATAAAAGGATGGTCCCTGAATTTTAGGGATGCACCGAATACAGGATTCAGTTCGAGATTCGGTAGGATTCAGCCAAATCCGAATCCTAATATACGGGAAGGGAAATCGAGTGACTTATTGTCACAAAACAAAGAATTAAAAATGTTTCCCCTTCCCACTATGCAAAGTAGGATTCGTATTCAGTTCAGTATTTGCCTGGATTTTTCTAAAAGAATTCGGGGCTTCAGCCAAATTCAAAATAGTGGATTTGGTCCATCCCTACTAGAAATGTCTGTTGCATTCTGTGCCCAAAAATGAAATAACAATGCAGACAAGGGCCATTCAAACAAAGAGCTCAAAAATTTTTTTTGTTTTTTTTAAGAGTGCCAGTCTGTATAAAGGCAGCCTACTGACAGTTTTGGCACCCTACCTGCAAACTGATAAGTGGATTAGGTAAATAGGAAGGCCTGGAACCCTGTTACTATGATCCAGGACACTGGGGCTAAAGGAGGCCATACACGGGCCGATAAAAGCTACCGACAGACCGAGTCGGCAGCTTATTGGCCCGTGTATGGGGGCCCCCGACGGGCTTCCCCAATCGAGATCTGGCCGAAAGTCGGCCAGATCTCGATCGGATGGGATTAATAATCCCGTCGGATCGCGGCCGCATCTGTTCGTTGATGCGGTCCCGCGATCCGACCACCCGTTTGCGTTCGCTAGGATCCGATCGTTGGGCCCGTTTGCGTTCGCTAGGATCCGATCGTTGGGCCTCAAGGTGGGCATATCGGAGGGAGATCCGCTCGTTTGGCAACATCGCCAAACGAGCGGATCTCTCCATGTATGGGCACCTTAAGGCTAAATGCCTTCATATTGGTTAAAAGACTGTGACTGCATGTGCTTTCCATTTTTACGCTGATTTATTAATAAAAGAGAAAAATGATCTGCAATATACAGACTACCCTCAAACTTTGACATCAAACCCATCGATGTATCATAGGAATAGTTAGCACAGAATTGGTTTGCAGGAGATATTTGCAGTTTTTGTTGCTGCCATTGATGCATTTTAGAGATACGCCCAACACAGGGAAGGAAAGTGTAATTTACGGCAGACAAGAAGATATTTACTTTTGTCTAATCCATGACTTTACTCCTCTGCCTCAGTGAAAAGCAGTTTACTCCTCTGCCTCAGTGAAAAACAGTTCTGTGCTTCCCACACACTTACTGAATATTTCACAGATAGCGACTCCCCAGCGTGCACTATATATTATGTGTCATCCCGGGCAAGTAAGCAGTTAACTGTTTGCAGCTCTGCGACAGCCACCACTTCCCAGACTTCAACCTCTGAAAGGGGTTGGATGATTTGCAATTGATTTTCATCTTGTATTAGTTGTGGTTTTTGAGTTATTTAGCTTTTTATTCAACAGCTCTCCAGTTCACACTTTCAGCAATCTGGTAGCTAGGTTCCCAATTACCCTAGCAACCATGCATTGATTTGAATGAGATATTGGAATATGAATAGTAGAGGCTTGAATAGAAAGATGAGTAATAAAAAGTAGCCTTACAGAGCATTTGTTTTTTGATGGGTTCAATGATCCCCATTTGAAAACTGTAAAGAATCAGAAGGCAAATAATTGAATATCTATAATAAAAAAAACATAATGAAGACCAATTGAAAAGTTATTTAAAATTACCCATTCTATAAGATACTAACTTAAAGGTGTACCGCCTCTTTAAAGTGAGGATGCAACAACTGGTATCCTAATTTCTAATATTACATGCCTTACTGCGAAACGCCTTAATAACTGCTAAGTGTTGAGGATATTTTCCCTGCAACTGAAGCTCACTGGAGACAGGGAACTAAAGTTTTACTGTTTTTCTTGACAATATAAAACAAATGGTATAATGCTACTTTCACATCATTTATAAATGGTTTTACTACACAACTTTTAAATATACATTTATTACAACTTTTCATTGGTTTAAATGTTTTTTAGATGTAGTTGCTTTAGCAGTATTTGTTTGTCATTTGCTATTCGCTAAATTGCTCGTTCTGACTCTTGAAACAATGTACATGTATGGGACCGGTTATCGAGAATGCTCGTGATCTGGGGTTTTCCGGACAACTGATCTTTCCATAATTTCATAACTTCATAACTTAAGTCTACTAGAAACTCATGTAAACATTAAATAAACCCAAAAGGCTGGTTCTGCTTCCAATAAGGATTAATTATATCGTAGTTTTGATCAAGTACAAGGTACTGTTTTATTAGTACAGAGAAAAATGTCATAATTTTTAAATATTTGGATAAAATGGAGTCTATGGGAGATGGCCATTCCGTAATTTGGAGCTCTCTGGATAAGTGGTTTCCGGATAATCCTATACTTGTAGTAGAAGCTAGATTAAAAGAAGCCATACAGTGGCCAGACCTCTAGGTATGTGACTGATTGGATAACTTATATCGACCTGATATAAATGCCCAGACTAAGCAATATGGTGAAAACCAGTCCAATTGCCCAATCATATCTGGGAATATATGGCAAGGATAATGGAACTATGAAGCATGCAAGGCATTGTGGTAATTGGAGCCATGGCTTTGATAAATGGTTTCAAGAGTCAGACACAGCGACAGTGCTTTCAGTTTCAATTATATTTCCAACTTTACAACCACTGAACATTTGTATTTTTTTTAAAAACAAACAGCACACATTCAAGTTTAAATTAGTATATAATTATAGCTTTTTCTTTTTTTAACTATAGTTTTCTCTGTTTCAATTCAGTTTTTTTTTTTTTCAGTAAAGACTATTGTGACTCACTTTTAAGTGGACTGAGTAGAAAGCACCACAAATTTCAATGGGCAAGTTATTAAAGAGATACTGACACAGAAATTAAACTTTTTTACATCTATCATAATATTGCCTTTGAAAGCTACTTATAACTTTGCCATAACATATTTGCACAATGATTTTACATTACAGGGCCCATTTACTTAGCTCAAGTGAAGGAATAGAAGAAAAAATACTTTGAATTTCGAATGGCCGAATATGGCTACTTCGACCATCGAATGGGCTACTTCGACCTTCGACTACGACTTCGAACCGAACGATTCGAACTAAAAATTGTTCAACTATTCGACCATTCGATAGTCAAAGTACTGTCTCTTTAAAAAATATTTCGACCCCCTAGTTCGCCACCTAAAACCTACCGAGGCCAATGTTAGCCTATGGGGAAGGTCCCAATAGGCTTCCTAAGCATTTTCTGATCGAAGGAAAATCCTTCGATCGATGGATTAAAATCCTTTGAATCGTTCGATCGATTATTCCTTCGATCGTTCGATCATAGGAATATCGCTAATTAACCCTCGATATTCGACCCTATGTAAATCTGCCCCTACCTGTCTGACCCCATGTTACTGTATAAGGGGGCTGCCATATTTGTGCAGCAGGAGTCTGTTAACATTAGAAACTCTAACTGACAGATTAAGAAGGGACAGTCAGGTTGGCAAAACAGTCAGGTTTAGGAACTTCAGCTAACAATAACTTACAAAAACCAACCTGCAAAAAACAATCAACATGACCTATAGGTAACTTTTAATATACTTTCATATTTTAAAAAGTAGTTTTTTATTGTCATTATCACTTTAAATACATGTATACAGCACATTATCTGGGGTGATGAGACCAGGGGTTTCCAGATGAATATTTTTGTGTAATTTAGATAATCAGACCTTTATGTGGGACTGCAATATGTTTTGTTAGCGAAAAAAACCAATCGCAAAGGCCACTGCAAACTTTTGCGACCAAGATTTTCAATGTTTGCGTCCTTTTTGACCGATTTCAGACCTCAGTAAGTTTGTGAACAAATGGCGTTTGCGAACATGTGCAGTGTATGTAATAAAATTTCGCAACTGCAAAAGAGTTTTTTTGTGACAAAATATTTAATGAAACTTCTAAGAAGGTGTTCCTGCTAACCTTTGCTTAGCGATAACAAGTGATATTATTTTTCATTGTGAGCAATGCTAAACCTTTGTAAACACTTGTGATTTTAATTACATTCCCCCTTATGGCTATGAAAACAAAAACATTAAGCATTACATAAAGCCAATAAGATTGTTTTGCAGCTTAGTTACCATCAAGTACAGTACCATCAAATAAGATACTGTTTTAGATTGTAGGCAGTATTGAGCTCTTTGTCTACCATCAAGCAAAGAAGCACAATGGTCTCTCCAATGCCTACTGGTCTAACACCTCATTCATAAAAAGAGAGCCAGGAGCTCTGCTTGGCACAAGAGCTGAGAAATCTACCCTCCAAAATGCATAATATCCAGCCAAATCAATCACATACCCCAAAATTCCCAGGCAGCATAATCAGCATCTCACAATTCCCTCTTCCCAATACAATGTGGTTGATGGGGGAGAAAAAGACTTCAGTAAAGTTTATGGTTCTTTTAGTTAGGACCGAAATCAGTTAGATGAAATCCTCTGGCTGATTTCAGCCTTCCACGGACAGTAGCTTCCTCTCTTTTCCACATATGATTCTGGATAAAGGGTCCCACCTGTACTTCCTTTCTGACTGTAAAGAGGGTTAGTTTGCCTTTAATTGGTTAGCAGCAGGGACTGAAGCATAAACACCCAGGAATTACTTGCACAGCCCTAGTATTTTCTCCCTAATACAGCAGGAAATGTATTTGCTTTTTGCTCGGATTAATGACCTGCTATCATATTCTGCCAATGTTGTACAATGCCCCATCCATGCCTATGGCTTGTGGCCAGTAGGTGTTTACACAACGCAATGCCTTTCCAGCAAGATGCTGTTAGTGTATTTATCTTTAACGGTGCGTTTGTACATTATACAAAGCAGGCATTTACATAGCTTGAAGAATCATTTTTAAAATTGGACTGCAGAGTAAAACTGCAAGGAAAGAAAAACAGGCATCTTTATTTGAAGCAAAAACTCTAATTGTTTTAATGTTTAATGGTGCCATTTATTATTTCAAGTGGGGGCTTAAATCCCAAACAGATCAGAGTAATTTTAAGTTTAGTGTTAAACTGCTTATGGAGTCCCTAAAAAAGAGGCACAGACATCACATCATGTGACTTGCACTAATAATGAACTTTGTCCCTTTACATAGCCTTTATCAAAGCAGAGATATAAGGCTTGTGCTACCCTGGCTGCACTTCTGGATTCTAAATATGGCAGACACCCTCTTTAGGTATCTGAAAGCTGTAAATGAGCCACCCTATGATATGGTAAATGGGGGCAGGGATTTGGAAATGGGGGAGGTAGCCAAATGTAGTTACGCTGTGTGCTGTAGCACATCTGTGCAAGCTCCCTACAGGGCCGGCTACTCCCTCTCAGCTCTCATATATACACATCTCAAATTCCAGATTCCCAAATCCACCTTTCAACCTCACCCCTGAAAAGTGCCCCTTTTGCAGTAGCGGCCGTACAGACAATGAGTTATTTTCAGAGCAGCCAGCTGGCCCAATTCTAAGGGTCCAATGTTTTCAGAAATCCCAGACCCCCTCTGTGCAGGTTTGGCTGCTGCGTCTTCCCTTCTAGCTATTTTGTTATGTGTCCACATTCCCCATGGATGCCAGTTAAAGCTCTGCACACGCAAAACAGTCTGGGCACCCGTGTGAGCACCTAACTGCTTTCACCACACTTTCGCCTTCTGAAGCAGAAAGTTCTCCATTAACTAGTTAGCAGCCTTAAAGGGATACTGTCATGGGAAAAAAATTTTTTTTCAAAATGAATCATTTAATAGTGCTGCTCCAGCAGAATTCTGCACTGAAATCCATTTCTCAAAAGAGCAAACAGATTTTTTTATATTCAATTTTGAAATCTGACATGGGGCTAGACATATTGTCAATTTCCCAGCTGCCCCAAGTCATGTGACTTGTGCTCTGATAAACTTCAATCACTCTTTACTGCTGTACTGCAAGTTGGAGTGATATCGACCCCCTCCCTTTCCCCCCCTCCAGCAGCCAAACAAAAGAACAATGGGAAGGTAACCAGATAGCAGCTCCCTAACACAAGATAACAGCTGCCTGGTAGATCTAAGAACAACACTCAATAGTAAAAACCCATGTCTCACTGAGACACATTCAGTTACATTGAGAAGGAAAAACAGCAGCCTACCAGAAAGTATTTCTCTCCTAAAGTGCAGGCACAAGTCACATGACCAGGGGCAGCTGGGAAATTGACAAAATGTCTAGCCCCATGTCAGATTTCAAAATTGAATATAAAAAAATCAGTTCTGTGCTCTTTTGAGAAATGGATTTCAGTGCAGAATTCTGCTGGAGTAGCACTATTAACTAATGCGTTTTGAAAAAAACATGTTTTCCGATGACAGGATCCCTTTAAGGCGGCCAAGCACGTTTAGACATGCTTGGGCACTTTTTTTTACCTCATTGCCCATCCGTGTATTCCTGCATAGACACTTCCAAGAGCTATTTTAAATAGGCTGTCCTGAGATTCCACTGGAACCTGCCTCGTGAGTTGATGGATTGCAGACAGATGAGGGAAGAACAACAGCACCTCTTCAGATGCATTCAGCTGGGTCAATGACAGAATTCTCAAACAGTTTACACCACAGACTGTACAGTCTGTGCATGGCCTCTCTCTTAGGACCACAGAAAAATACAGCACTTTTGGAGAAAACTTATGCTGAAAATTTGAAGAGCAACAGATATTGCCAAAAACGTACAATTTTATGATAGTGAAAGCATGCCTTTTACAAAAACAAGGCCACATTTAAATTGTCTTTGTGGATTTTAAGCCAGTAAATATGTTTATGTGTTAGGAATGCACATTGGGTCTGCTTTGGACCACTACAGCTCTATTTTATAGAATTTGTTTTTAATACAATCCTGCCCAGTATTATTAAATACAGTCCATGAATGTATGTTTTCACAGGACCATTCAACCAATTACACAAAGGCCACCACCGCTCATGCAAATGTCGTCGCAATAATTCCACATTTAACTGGGCTGGCCAGGTTTTTGCTACTTAATACATAAGGGGGAATGTAATTAAAAGTTGCAGGTGTTATTTAAAATGATGTTTTTGCAAATGTTTTGCACTGCTCGCAATGTAAAAAACAGTCGCCGGTGAATATAACATTGTGTATTTTTGCTAATCAAAGGTTTAGTGTTAACACCTGCTCTGGAGTTTCAGTAAATATTCTGTTGCAAAAAAGGTTTAGCGATTGCAAAATCGTATTTCATCCACTGCGAACGTTGGCAAAAACTATTTGTTCAAAAATTACATATTACATATTACATTCCCCCCATAGACTTTCTATAAAATTACATATTTTAAAACGGCTGTAATGTTCTTTTTTTTAATCTCATGTACTGGTAATTATTACTGGTAAAGGCGCAAAATCCAACAGTAGCGGAAAGATCTGAATGGGATCATTGAACCTCCAAGCACTGCAAAATATGTTTGCGCTCTAAAAATAAATGTTAATAATAAAGTATTTGTAAAACATCTCAAACCAAGCATCCAAGTTGCAGAAATATTAGCATTCAGCAGAATCCTTGCAGTCACATGACTTTAAAGGAGAAGGAAAGTATAAATCACTGGGTGATTATAATCACTTACCTGTTATCCAGGGCCAGTGCTCCTTTTAGTAGAAAACTGCTAGAGAAACTGCTTGCTCAGAAGAGTCAGGTATCAGGTAAGTATTTATAATCACTTGGGGTCCCTAAGGTTTGGTGGTTAATTACATTTCTAGTAGAAGGATCAGTAATAAAGTAACAATAACAATACATCTGTAGCCTTACAGAGTATTTGCTTTTTGGAAGGGGTCAGCAACGCCCATTTGAAAGTTGCAAAGAGTCAGAAGGAAAAGGCAAAAAACTAGAAAACTATAAAGAATAAGTAATGAAAACCGAATGAAAACTTGCTTAGAATTGGCCATTGTAAAACATACTAAAAGTTACCTTAAAGATGAACCACCCCTTTAAGGTGCTGTTTATTGTTATAGAGAAAAAAAAATAATTTAACATTATTATTTTATTATTATTAACATGTATTTATATAGCGCCAACATATTGCGTAGCACTGTAAAGTAAATGTGATTATACAACTACATCACATGAATTACATATATAGAATATATGGAGTAACAAACATCACAATCAATACAGGTACAAAAAGGTGAGGAAGGCCCTATGCATAGGCATACAGTCTAAAGGGAAGGGAGTAATACACAAGGTGTAGGAGTGGGCAAGATCGAATTAAGTGGGTGACAAATGTGGTATTGTATGTGGTGTTGCGTTTGGTAGTTAAGCAGAATGAGGGTAGGCTTCTGGAAAGAAGTGAGTTTTCAGAGATTTTTTGAAAGCAGAAAGGTTGGAAGAAAGTCGGACAGACCGTGGGAGAGAGTTCCAGAGGAGGGGTGCAGCCCTTGCAAAGTCTTGAATGCGAGCATGTGAGGATTTAATGAGAGAAGAGTTGAGTAGCAGGTCAGTAGAGGACCGTAGTAAGCGAGTGGGTGAGTATATAGAGATGAGTTCAGAGATGTAGGGTGGGGCAGAGTTATGAAGTGCTGTGAAAGTCAGTGTCATTAATTTGAATTTGATTCTGAAAGGTAATGGAAGCCAGTGCAGGGATTGACAGAATGGCGAAGCAGAGGAGGAGCGGTTGCTGAGGTGGATGAGCCTCGCAGCAGTGTTCATTATGGACTGGAGAGGTGACAGTCTCTGGAGGGGGAGGCCAATTAAAAGAGAGTTACAGTAGTCTAGATGCGATATGATGAGAGCGTGAATAAGAATTTTGGCAGCGTCTTGGGTGATAAATGATCGTATTTTAGATATGTTCCTTAGGTGGAAGTGACATGATTTAATAAGTGAATGGATATGAGGAGTGAATGACAGGGCAGAATCTAGGATAACCCCAAGGCACCGGGCCTGGGGAGAGGGGGTGATAGTGGAATTGTTAACTATGATGGATACTTCAGGGATGCTACTGGTGTTAGTTGGAGGAAAGAGAACCATTTCAGTTTTAGAGAGGTTTAATTTAAGATAGCGTTGCGACATCCAGGTAGAGATAGCGGACAGGCAGGAGGAGACGCGAGTTAGGAGTTCTGGGTTGAGATCAGGAAATGAGAGATAGATCTGAGTATCGTCAGCATAGAGGTGGTAGTGGAAACCATACGAATTTATTAATTTGCCAAGGGAGGAAGTTTAAAGCATTTTAAAATATTTGCTTGAAAAAAACTCTATGGAGGATGTCTTTCATGTAATGCAGAGCTTTTTTTGGATAAGAGATCAAATACCTATATTTCAAACAAGCAGTAATTATTATTCCTGGCAATGATGTAACAAAACCATCAATGACAGCAAAAAGAGAATTTGCTGGAACCAAGTGTCAATGCTGGAATCAAGTGTTAACGCTGGGCAGGGGCCTGCACCCCCTCAGGGCTCACTGGACACTAGTGCTGGCACAAATCTGATATAAAAAATGCATCCGGAGAGGGTTGGGGATCAGGTCTTGCACCTGGGCCCGAGAACTACTTGTTCCGTTACTGATTGTGGTCTAACAAATAGCTGGAATCTGCAGAGACCCATCTTTCCTTTTCTATTAAGAGTCACACGCCTATATGTGGCAATGAGGATGCAAGACATTTCTTTGCTCCTCTGAGGCCCATGAATGCAATGGAGCTATTTCTTTCAGCTTGTTTGTATACACGCACATATGTCAGCAATTAAACAAAAACCACTGGCATTTCAAGCTTCTAATAACTAAAATAAATATATACCCAAATGGCCCTATAGCATGTTCTTCTACTTGCTGTATAGTCAAGGGAATACAGTGTAGACAAGAGCATGGACATGTAGTGAAGGGTGGGCTGTACAGTACAAAGAAATGGGACCCATGTTTAAAAAGTAAAGTGCAGCACGATCTTGGTGCTCCATCATCAGCTGTCTGAACTGCAGTTCTGCATAGTGATCCCACGTGAGCATCAGACCTTCAAAGCTATTGCTGCCATAAATATCCATTAGGATATTAAGGACACCTAAGGACCAATGGTTCATTGCTCAGACACCAGAAAAGGAGACTGTGTGACCAGCAGCTGGTGGCCAACAGGGTGTATTCTCCACACGGTTTTTTCAGGCTAAATCATTCAGTGATTTAAAGTTTTTGGCCAAAGTTTTTTTTTTCACCAGCAGTGGCAAGGTATTAATATTATAGTGAATGACAAGGGGCAAAGGTGCATTGAGATGGCTCTCATATAATAGCACATAGTACATATCCACTGCCAGCCTAAATCTGCCCACTGCCATCTTTCTTCCCCTTCAATGGGAAACGCTAGTCTTTTTTTAGCCTGAAAACGCATTTGTGAATAGCAGATGCACCTTTAGCACAAATCATACTACATGATGTCATTAACATTTAAAGCCCATCATATGATTAACCTTATACACGTATCCCTTATTCAATGGGAAGTATAAAAATAATAAAGTCTGACTGAATCATTGTATGAGAGTTTTAGCAGGATACTTAAAGGGCCTGTTCACCACATAAAACTTTTTTTTTTTTTTTTTGCAGTTCAGTTGTTTTCAGAATGCTCACCTGATATAAAGGCTTTTTTTCAATTATTTTCCTTTTTTTCCAAAATTTAAGTTTAATGCTCCTGCCTCTGGTGTATCAGTCTGTCAGCTCAGTGATCAAGTTGCAGATTCTGAACTGTTACAATTTGCTTAATTTAGGGCAGAGACACGCGCTGTGATTCGGGGACATTAGTCGACCGTCGACAAATCTACTCTTCTGCGGGGCGACTAATCTCCCCGACCTGCCTGCCCTACCTTCCCACCGGCTAGAATGAAAATCGCCGGTGGGATGGCACTCGGATCGCTTCGTTTTCCGAAGTCCGCCGTAGTTGCAACTTCGAAAAACTAATTAGTCTAAACAAATTAGTTTGAAAAACGAGAATAGTCGCCCTGAAGAAGAGGAGATTTGACGCCGGGCGACTAATCTCAACGAATCGCAGCGTGTGTCTCTGCCCTTAGTTGCTACAATTCTTAGTAGCATCTGTGGAGTACTAGCAACTGTTGTATCAATTATAACAGCTACCATAAACAAAACACAGTCACAAATAGACCTTTTTCAATTATCTCTTTTTTTCTGATGAATTATCTGAAAACAACTGAACTGAAAAAAGTGTTGGAAAATGAACAACACCTCTAAAAGCGGCCATAGACATTAAGATTTTTCTGTCTGAAACAACCAATTCTTGTGCGATCTGATAAATCCGTCAAATTATCGCTAGGTTAGTGGGCACTGAATGATCTAGCAATTTTTGTCCAACATCGATCATAAATCGATTAGGCAGGTTAGAAAATTTTCATTGGTCGCAGTGAAATCTACCCATTGTCCAATTGTTTGCAGGGCCAAGCAGGCAGTTGCCCACAGTTTTCCTGGCTTCAACTAGACAATATCGCTTTAAATGGTCTTTTTAAGTTGATGGATAAATCGTACATTTAAACGATTGTTTCCAGATAAGCTTTGTCTTACAATAACAAACAGATCTTTTAAAAACTCTAACATCTATGGCCACCTTAAGCGTAGACCTAAAAGTGAAACACATCCTATTTTGATAATAAATATACTTAGCACACTTATATACTGATCTGTGATACCAATGGTATGTGTCCTCCTACCGACAGCTATTAATCCAAATAATACATTCTGTAAAGGTAGTATGTAAACCAATGCTGAGCAATCTGCAGCCTTTCACATTGCTGAACCACTCCATGCACCCTGCGGTCAGCTGTCAACAGGACATTGGAAACTGCAGTTTAACAACTCGGGATAGTTGCAGATTGCCAGTACTGGATATACAGCACAGTTTGGATTCAGCTGACCGAAGGCAATGCTTTGATTTTCACCCTGTGGGGTTTTTAGGTGTTTGTTTTAAGTCATTGACAGAATCTCATTCTAAACCCCTTACAGCACATGCCTTTTTGCAGAGATGCAGAACCTTGTGTCTTTCTCTCTACAAGGCACAGTGTTGGCCTTGTTTATCGTTTCATTCCCCAGCTTGTATTTCATCTCAGGGATTTTTTATACCTGCATAATACTAACTGGAGCACTCTGATAATGGTCCCTATTAAAAACTGGAAACCACATATGGGATAAAGGGATTTGCTGAATATGCCTGGACTTTTTGTAGAGAACATGTCTTGTAATAATGCAGATACAACATTAAAAAAAAAAAGGGATCATTTACTAATTATTTACTAATACAGGTACAAATCTGCAATTGTGCAGAAACCTGGAGGAAAATGCAGCAAAGCAGGCACAAGAGAACTAGTTAGTAACTATAAAGCAGGGGTCCCCAAAATTTTTTTACCTGTGAGCAACATTCAGATGTGTTCCTGGGTGGCACAAAATAAGTGCTCTGATGACAATTCGGTAAGCCCTATGCAGACTGGCTGCCTACAGTCTCTGTTTGGCAGTACACCTGGTTTTTATTAGGGATGCACCGAATCCACTTTTTTGGATTCAGCCGAACCCCTGAATCCTTCACAAAGGATTCGGCGAATACCGAACCGAATCCGAACCCTAATTTGCATATGCAAATTAGGGGTGGGAAGGGGAAAACATTTTTTACTTCCTTGTTTTCTGACAAAAAGTCACGCAATTTCCCTCCCTGCCCCTAATTTGCATATGCAAATTAGGATTCGGTTCGGCCGGGCAGAAGGATTCGGCCGAATCCGAATCCTGCTGAAAAAGGCCGAATCCCGAACCGAATCCTGGATTCGGTGCATCCCTAGTTTTTATGCAACCAAAACTTACCTCACCAAACCTAAAGGGTTGGTGAGTAAGGTGTTGCTCGCGAACCACTGGTTGGTGATCACTGCTATAAACCAATGTAACCAAATCTGTTATTGTTCAGTACAACATATCTGAAAAATACTAAGTTAAAGATTTGCTTACAGATGTTTTTGTCTATATGTTATAGAATGGCCAGTTCTTAACAACTATATATGATATCTGTGCATATATGGTCAACATAAGTCAAATGGCAGTTTTACTGTGTGAAGCAAGAATATTTTTACTTCAGATTTCCTGAAGTAAATAAATAGGGTGCATTTTTCTTTTAAGCTAATGGACAGACAATTGAAGCTGAACACAAGAAAATACATTCACTTGGATTACTCTTGCCATGTGAAGCAGAGATGGAAAACTTGGTTTAAGTTAGCATTCCTTAGAAATCTGTGTGGTATCCAGAAGCAAAGACAAGCAGCGGATAATTTGTAAGTGTGTCCTAAAATAAAAGGCTTGTCGGAGCCGCACCCAGCTATCAGATGAACATTAAATATCTTTATTTAACAAGCACAAGGGCTCTGGGAAAGCACTTCTACCGCTGCTTTGTTTTTTCCACCTATTCATGAGTGCAGCGGATAAACTCTGTCCAACAGCAACTCTCTTCCACTATAAAGGGCAGTCAAATCAAAAGGGCACAGCCCGATGCACAGGAAACAGGAAATCCATTATATTATGGCCTGCAATGAGTGTTGGCTTATCCAGCATAACACTACAGATGGGGAAAAGAAGAGAACAAATAAAGCACTGCAATCGCACCATTCTCAAAGAAATACATGTGTGTTACTAGGTTGGTACATCATCAGGTAATTAAAATGTGTTTGCTCACTGTAAGGGGGCTACCTGTAAGTCCACAAAGAAGAAAAACAGGGCACACCAGTACATAAGAAAACATTTAAAAACTTTAGATCATATTAGACATAAAAAGAAAACCCAATGCATTTTCAAACCCATACTATTGGCAAAGACAGGGGATGTCGATGGGAGCTGCGGTAGCTCCTTCATTTGCCAATATTTTTGTGCACCAAATAGAAAAGAAAGTGTTCTTGGAAAGCCCCTTTAAAAAGTATATAATCAGCTACCATAGATTTGTGGACGACATACTTGTACTGTGGAAAGGCCCATTGACAGAGTTTGCAGAAGTGAACAACAGAGTCAATAAAGCCTACCCAACCATAAAATTCACTACAGAAGTGGGAGGGAATAGCATCAATTTCCTGGACATGGCCATTAGTCTAAAAAATGGTAACATCAGTACCAGCCTGTATAAAAAAAGAAACAGACCAAAATAATGTACTATTGTCATCTAGTTTCCATCCACAAAGTGTAATTTGAGCAATCCCTAAGGGGCAATTCATAAGAGCGAGAAGGATTTCCTCCAATGAAGCTAGCTTTACACAAGCAGCGAACTTCGCAGGAAATTCGCAAATTTTTCGGTGATGTGAAACGGGACAAACTCACGCATAATTAGGTTTTGCATCAGCTTCTACAATAAAAAACCTATAAAACTATTATATCCTCTATTGTTTACATCCAAACACTTTGTATATTGTACCTTGCAGAGCAAAGCAGAGGCATCTGGCAATTCAGTGAAAGACCCATGTTTAGAAATCATGTATTAAAGCCAAGTATCTTCCTAAAAAGCATTTGAACAGATGCAATTTTGCTTCCATTTTGCTTTGCATTCCAACCTGTGATGGTAAATACCATGCAAGTCATTATTTTCTACGGTGTTTATATATATGTGTGTGTGTATGTATGTGTGTGTGGAAATTGGACCTATTATTCAGACAGTCCATTCTCCAAAGAGTTCAGTTTGAGCATTTTTTTTTATTAATTTCCTTTCTAGTTAAAAGTTAAAAGATTTTTTTTGTTAGTCTTTAAGTATGGTGATATAAATTACAGAAAGCCCCATTTATCTGGAAAAACCCAGGTTCCTATAATGCCAGATAATAGATCCCATACCTGTACTGCACAAGCTGATCCCACTAGCTGGATATTCTTCATATGTTTTATACAGACAGATGTATTTATGGATTCCCTGCTTAACCAATGGCCAGAACAAATCAAGATGGCTTTCCCATGCAGTAAAGCTACACTGATGTATATTTTAAACATATGTCAATGATACAATGCTCTCTTTCATATAAGGGGCACACCCTGGGAAAATTCTCTCGAGTTACTAAAATAAAGGTGCATAGTTCCAGCATAAAAAGGATCTCTCTCTGTAACTGTTTTTATCTGCATCCCTTCAACCACTGAACTAAAGTCTGACAAGTGATTCTGGGAGGTGCAGGTTAACAGCAATTTGAAGGCAAATTGAACCAATCTATGTTTTAACACAGACTGCAAAATAATAGACAATAACATGCTTTCAAATGAAGAAGTGGAAAAGAAAGTCTAGCAACGTTAGAATAATGTTTAAATAATGAGTTTGGATCTGGTTCCACATACAATATTGAAACGATAATTAAAGCCTGAGAGGAGGAGCCAAAAACAGGCATGTAGGAGGTTCTGCCAATGCTGAATAAAAACCTTCTAGTATAGTTTTCTATTCTGCAGCTTGAACTGTGAATATGAACAGCAGAGTAAGCAGCTCAGGCTATGGCCACACAAGGCTGTTAGTCATTTTCCATTCACATCAATTCTGACACTTTTTGTGGTTGTTAAAGTGAACCCCATGTGCCATCAGCTTTAGGCTAATGCCATGTGGTGCTGACTCTCAGCCTGCAAATAAACGCAGGCTGAGAATCAGCCCTTCCACTCATATCAGCCTTCTTAGGTCCCTGCATACAGAGCAGATTTTGGAGCTGAAATGCTTATTAATATGCTTTGTTGCCGAAATCCGTTCAGTGTACCTGCATCCGAGCACAGAAGTTGGCTGATAGAAGGGGCTGATTAATGGCCTGAGTTTACCCACAGGTCAAGAATTATCTTCATATGATATAAGCGAATTCTGGTGCCACACGGGGTTCACTGTGACCACAAAAGTACTCAACTTTAATGTGATCAGGGAATGACTGAATGTGCCAATATTTGCCACTACTCATGCCAAAATACCCTGGGAAAAAAGTATTACAGATCAACTGTCATTATTCAAGAAAACGGTGTTTTGTTGCTGCAACTTTTCAAGCTTTATAAAATGGTGATGGCAAAAATAAACTAACTGACTAAAACCTTCTGAGATGCCATAGACGTCAATAGGAAGCATATTTTCAGAATTCAAGCAAGTTCTTAGTCCATTTTTTCGTGTGACAATTAAAAATTAGCCCTTTCGAGATTTTTAATAAATGTCAAAACACAATTGCAGGAATAAATATCCTCTTACAAGAATTTTCTAAATCTTAAAGTCTGTAGTAGTACCTCTTTCTTGGTTTGAGGCATCCATTTATACCCCACTAAACACAGCTCTGCTATCAGTGGGGTACAAATAAATGATTCCAAAGTTTCCCCATTAAGAACAAGCACAAGTTATCTGCCGGTTGAAGACAGATATTGATGAGCATTCTGCTCTAATTGTGCTGGAATGCAGTGCAAATGCATTCACATTAGTGCACACCCATACATATTAATGTCAAAATGCATTAGCAAGTTTATATAGCTTAGACTAAATGCATATTAAACAAACACAATTTTGTTCCATAATATTATCATAGTATAGGTTTGCTAGCTAAATCAAGGTCAAGCTCCTAATCGGATTTTGTTACGTACACTACAAACCACTTTAGCATTACTACGGCAGATTGCACAAAGCTTGGTTAGTGCAAATAGGCTAACGAATTGCATCTCACAAAAAGGTTAACAACAGACATAATTAAAGGCTCAGATTAAACGAGGGGTGAACTGTGTGCTAATGTCACTTTGTGTATTTGTACCGTAGAATGCCAGGAAGCTGACTAATGAACAGTAAGCACACATATCTCCCAACATTTTGGAAGTAAAAAGAGGGTCAAAAAAATGTTTCGCACATAGCGCAGCAAAAATGTTTGACGACGCCCCTTCTTATTACCATGCTCATTTTGCAAAATTTGGCAGGTTATGAAAGTTTAAAACTATTTCTCCTTATCTAAACTGTTTTTTTTGTGGCTCAAAATTGTTACAAAGTATCTTATTTGCACCTGTTAGCTATTCCGTGGTCTCTGCTAAAAGCCAATTAAGTTAGAAACTTTGTTTCTTTTTCTGGCTGTTCATTGCAGAGAAAATAGGGACTTTCCAGTACAAATGAGGGGCTGCAGGTTGAGCTGTCAAAAGAGGGACTGTCCCTCCGAAAAAGGGACAGTTGGGAGGTATGAGCACATGCACAGCGCAATAAAAGTAACGGTTCTCATAAAACAAAAGCACTTCAATAAAGACTCATAGAGAGAGAGAGAGAGAGAGAGAGAGAGAGAGAGAGAGAGAGAGAGAGAGAGAGAGTCTGCAAGTCACTTTGATTTGAAGCCATGTCTCTTTTAAACATCCTGTTTGAAATATCTGTCATAATAATAAATAATAAAAACTTGTATTATCAGACATGGCAGGAGAAAGATCTTGTTCAGAAAAAAAATGTGAGAGTGTTATGTTCCAAAAGTAGAGAAATGCCAAGACAGGGAGGAGGTCAGAGCTCTTCATGAGAATATGACTGTCCAGACAGCAAATATGGTGAAAACATCACTACAAAGAAGGGTAACATTTTCCACATAATGAAATAATGGCGTTACATGATATGTATGGCTACTGAATTTGCGGAGTCAGAAAAGTACAGATATCTGTTGTCCATAAAACATTATTCATTTAAACTGTAAGGTACGTAGTGGATTATAAAATCTAAACAAACTGGAAATACCAAACAAGGGATTGAAGTCTTACAGTCAAAATAGCTATAAATACATTTTATTAATATGCAGTTCTCAATAACTGCTGCCCATCTAGCCATAGTTGCACCACTGTTCTGAGAAATCTTATAGGACGCCTTTTAAAAAGGGCTACTATACTTAAATGGAATATGGTCTGCACATAATCACCTTCCATTAAGATAGCATTTCATCTTTTACAGAAGCTTTACAGTGTTCTGCTGTAGTGTTACATTGCATTTATTTATATTGCATATATGTTCTCTGCATTCATTCATGGCCTCCCTCTCACTGAACAACTTTGGATATTTCAAGCAGCAGTGCAGGAAAAGTTTGTAAGGTAATAGCACACATTTTGTTGCCCATGTTTAAACCCTTGCTACCACTAACAACAAATCTCCCTGAAATGCTTACAACAAGTGGTGCTTCGTTTTCCAGTGCTGCCTGAAGTTTCCTCGATGGGCTACAACTCCCAGAATCCAAATGGCAGCCCTTGATTGTGGCTAAGACAGTGGAAGCGGAGGCTCGGCATTAGAAGAGTCAAACATTGAATATGATTGTTCTAGATCATTGTTTTCCAAACTATGAGGTTCATTCCTTATGGGGGGGGGGGGGTAAACCAGTGGAAGAGAAGGCCAAGCATGAAGACCAACTAGAATCAAACATGAGGTCCACAGTGTGCCTTGAACTATAGAAGGGGGACTTTACTTATAGGTTTTCATATATATATATATATATATATATATATATATATATATATATATATATATATATATATATATATATTGTTGCTATGAGCTAAGGGGGGCCTGAATGCCTCAATGTCTGACCACAAACAAGACCTCTGCTCTAAATTCTCAAGCACTTTGGACTCTAGCATTCAAATCTCGACCTAAAAACAACGTCAATCTGAGTGGCTGGATGGAGATCACTGCTGAAGTCTTAATTCTGACTTGTCATCCTGTCACACATGGAGCGCACTAGCAGGGCCAGCTTTCTCTCAGAAATTCCAGCATTTCCTTTGCACAATCCACAGCTTCCTCTCGCAGCTGAAGGAAACATTGAAATCTCTAATACGTAGGCCAGTCTCACGGGCCTTGCTTAGATTCCTTTTGCCATTCTCCACATAGGAAATTGGAGACATAAAATAATTGTTTGGTATTTACTGCTTGCACAGCAACATGGATCTTACATGTGTAAAAAAAAAGTCTTGTATCTATTACAAAAAAAAATTAAATATATAATTACTTCACAGAATATAAGTAAATGAGCAGAGTCTTCAGTTTTCACTAGATTCTGGAGCCCCTCTTTGTATGTGTCCTTGTCAGTACCAGGGTCAGGGCAGAGAGGTTTTTTACCAAGGGTCACTCACACAACAACTGACCCTTGGGGGAAAATGCTGATATAAACAAAAGAACACATTGTGCTGTTAAACAGTTATTCTGGTTATATACATAAGGCATGTCCCTGGAGACTTCTAGCCATTGTTTAACATCATCTTCCAATATACCAGCTGTAGGCTGGACTTCTACTTCTGAAAAAGTTGCAGGGTTGTAAAATTGTTAATGTCCTAGATGGGGCTCTTGAGTGCTCAGGGTCCCTACCCCTCATCTCCAGCAGTGGTTAGGACACATTCTGATAAATGTAAACCTGTACATAATACAAGCTCTAGACCAGCCTAGCAGAACACGTCTGCATCTGTTTCTATGGAATGTGTATTAACCACAGCTTCTCCAAACTTGTACAACAGATCTAACTAAAGGCTAGTGGTATGTCACATGAGAACTTTGTTTTATGCCATGTTAGTATAAAATACTGATTCATCACTGTCAGAAATAACCAAATACTCCATGAATGAGCCCCACAGGCTCAAACAGCATAAACTGATCACTCCTGAATAGATCTCATTGAGTTAAAGCAGCAGTCTGATGCTCGCTGGAATGATGCCCTTGAGACTGGTTAGAACTCTAGTACAGAGCTAGGAAACATTTCAGTCCACAGACCTCCAAGCCTTTATATAAAAGTTTACATTAAAGTAGAAGTGGCACTGAACACATACAGGTTTCCTCCCAATATACTGCAGTTTTGTCTAGTCAAAACATATGCAGAGCGTCACCTTGCAGATGTTGCTGATGAACTACAAACCGCAGACAGTCCAAAACAAGAACTCAAGGACCACAGGCTGCATACACTAGGTATGGTTTTTATCATTCTATGTTTGATGGCTAAGTAGCGAAAAGCTAAACTTGTATAGAACACACCTGTTATCCTACATCAGAATAGGATATTACATATTTAAAGTGGACCTGTCACCCAGACATAAAAAGCTGAATACTCCTTTGCAAATTAAACCTGAAACAAATTATTTTTTTATTAAAACATCCATAGCGGTTATAAACTTGTTTAAAAGTCTCAGCTGTCAATCATACAATACTTGCCCTTACTTTATGCCTTAAGCATAGAGATGGGGCAGGCAGTTATTTTCACTTTCTATTCTGCATTCCTAGATGTCACGGCCCTTCTAACATCCCCCCCTCCATTCTCACCATTTAATTGTGTAGCCAGTGCTACTGCCACCCAGCAACAAGTCAATAAAGATTCTATCCAAACAGAAGGGCTGAATGATGCTAAATATGGTGGACTTGTTTATCAACACTTGGCAAATTTGAACCTGGACAATGGTGTTACTACCATCAATGCTGGAAAACACGGCTGCACTGAATTCAAGTGGTAAATTTCTGGATTTAGCAACTTTCGTCCAATTTCAATTTTAGTCATTGAGAAGCAACCTGCAAAAGTTAAGCCACAGTGTATTCTACATAAGGATAGTTAGAAACTAAACTTAAAAGAAGAACAATAGTTGGGAAGATCAGAAAGAGAATTGGAAACACATTAATGCCGCTCCAACCCAATAAACCGTCTTTCGCACATGCTGAAAAAACAACAAGCACAATGTTCATTAAAATTAAATTTAAAAAAAAGAATAGAAATAATTTTAACAAAGAAGCCCCCAAGGCCACAAAATAGTTTGCTAAAATTGGACTGTGAGGTGGAAAAGACAGTTCATGGTAAGCAGTCTTATTTTTAGTAATTCCTCCATGAATAAGAAAAGCCACAAGAATGTTCTCCTTTTCCAGTAGAGCTGACTGAGCATGCCTCACTATACAATCCTCTTAATGCATTTTAGGATTAGGCTAAACTGCTTCTTCATAGAAGGGAACAGACAAGCACTGGTCTATTTATTCCTTCATCATAACTACCCAGCTAAATCAGAGATTGACCAACTGGAGCCCTTCAATGTATCATCCTGTATGGGCTGCCCTTACAGAATCCTGCAAAACAGAACTATATTGCACAGATAGCCCCACATACAAAAGGTTCTACAACAGTTGACTATATGGAATTTTATTTACATGTACAAAGTAAAATCATAATAAACATATATAAAATACATACATATACAACTGATTTGCAGCTAATTCTTAGCTTTTCAAGAGAAATATTTGGAAGAAAATGCTCCCGGTTCTAACTGAATAGCCACGCTATGCAATGAATAGATTTAGTATGTCAGCTAACAAACAAGGCCCGAGTGAAAGATAAAAGAGAGCATCTGGCTGATTTCACCTGCTAATCCAAATTGCTATAGACCAGAGTTGACAGGAGAAAAAAGCTTAGCCTACTTTACTTGTCATATACAATATAGCCCAAAAGTGGAGCTTGTGGGTTATCTGGGCTTTGAAGTCAACAGGGGCATATGGCCACGTTAAAAAAAAAACCTTGTTATTGTACTGTACTCCCTGTGCACACCAAAAAGCATTTTTATTGCCAATTATATTATTGCATTATCTGCCATTATATTATTGCATTATCAAAAGAATGAGGCATGATCAATCTAAGGGGCAGATTTATCAAGGGTCGAATTTCGAGTTAATGGGGAGTTTTTTTAAACTCCCATCAACTCGAAATTTGAATAAAAAAAGACCAACCAAAACTTATTAAGAAAATCTTTATTTTTATTTTTAAATTTTTTTTTACTTCGAGTGAAAAGGCTGTATTCGATCACTCGGATTGAATTCGGATCGTATTCAATCGAATTTGTTTGAAGGATTTTTTTAAAAAAATCTTTGATTTTTCAAAGTCCACCAAATGATAGTTCTAGGAGGTTCCTCATAGGCTACAACAGCAATTCGGGAGGTTTTAGATGGTGAATAGTCAGTCGGGTTTTTAAAGACACAATGCATGATAAATTTCTATATTCAAATTTTCACATTTTTTTCAAATTCAAATTGAATTTGGTCTATCCCCTAGTCAATACACTAAAATTAGCTCGAAATTTGAATTTAAAAATTAGATTTTTCAACCCTTGATAAATCTGCCCCTAAATGTCAGGATTTTTCTGCCAGCAAATTATAGGCAGATTACTAATTTGAGCCAGTAAAGTAAAAGTAAAATTCATGATAAGAAGGAATGTGGTTAAAATGTACAGAAATTACACAGCTAAGCACCACATTGGGGGAGTACAGAGTCAAAGGCTTACATTACAGAAGCGTCGGAAATTCCTAAGGGTGCTGGTCTATATAGATATTTTATAGTAAGCTTCTTGAAAGAAGTATCGACTGAGTTCAATAAATAAATTGCAACACCTTGTGCACTTTTTGCCTAATTCAGTTTGGTTACTATGAGTTTAAAATGAAAGGGCTCATTTATGAACCATTGGTTCAGCATTTGCATCTAAAAACACACCTTGCACTTCCACACAGTCTTCTGAATTGCTTCTGTTGATACAAGGGTAACCAGGAACTACCACTGCCCAGGACCGCCATCAGAAATCGCAGGGCCCCATACAACAAAATTTCCTGGGCCCCCTGGGCTGCACCCACCGCAAGTCCCACCTACAGGTCCGCCCTCCCCACCCCACAGGTCCTCCACCACACAGTAAAAAAAACAAAATAAATATTGGTGGCTTGGGTTCCCCATAAAAAAAACATTTGTGGCCAGGGCCCCCCCCATTACAAAATATTGGTGGCTAGGACCCCACATGAGAAAGAAAAAAAATTGGTTGCCTAAATTGGTGGCCAGGTCCCCTTAAACATCCATGCCTTCCCGAAGTCAGCAGCACTCAGAAAGATGGGGGTTCCGCTAATCAAGTAAGTGTGGCGTGGCAGGACCCCCCTTACCCTCGGGGGCCCCCTACAACTCTCCCCCCTGTCCCCCCCGATGGCGGCCCTGCCACTGCCTCAAAGGTAATTGTAGCGCCACGGTTCCCAAAGCAGCCTATGTCAATTAACGCAGTGAGTTTAACAACTAAAGAATCAGACGCAGAAATCATATTGACTGAGTAGTGGTGATGACGACATCCAAACATCTAAGATTTTCAGTAAAATTGTGTCTAATTTGAGCTTGCAGCTACTACATGTCTGGGAAAGCACACGGGACAAATCATGGCAGCATCTATACTAATGTTAGGCACCCCCAAGCGATTGTATTTACTTACCTAAAACCCCGGGCCGGTGCTCCCATCAGCAGAAAACTGCACCGGCCCGGGATTATTACAGCGAGCAACCCGGAGCAATCCTCTTCTGGCTTCTTCTTTTCTCAAATTTCCCTGGGCAGACGCTTGCGCAGTTGAACAAAATAGCTGAATTTTTAGTTAAAGCAAGGCTTTTCGTTCTACTGTGCATGCGCAGCCGCACAAAGCAAGAGGAAGACAATAGAGGATTTCTCCGTGGTGCTCACTGGTATAACCCCGGGCCAGTGCAGTTTTCTGCTGATAGGAGCACCGAGCCGGGGGTTTCAGGTAAGTCAATACAGTCACTTGGGGGTGCCTAACATCTGGCACCCCCAAGTGCACGAAAACTTTCATTCTCCATTAAAGAGCATCATGAGGCCCAACCAAAACATAAAGTGGAAAGATTTTTGGGTCCCCATCTACTGGTAAAGAATCCTTGACCCATGTGAATTGGCAGTCTGTGTGGATTTCCTTCTCAGTTCTCCACTTTGAGTACTACATTCTCTTTTCAATGCTCATCCTTAAAGAAGGGTAATTCTATAACAAGTTCATATTCTGAATTATTCTACCTTTTTCTACTATGATCCTGAAACTAACTGTAGGTCATCATTATCTTTATTTAGCGGCAGCAATTACACAGCACTTTACATTCATTTATAATGAACAGTGGTCTTACAATAATTCAACAAACAATCTTTATAAAAGAGCATACAATATGTATACATTTACAGATATACAACACTGTTACCATTTTCTGCATAATGCCAGTATTGATATAAAGGCAGCTTTGGCTGTAGTTGCAGCCCTAATTTGATGTCCATCACCACTCCTCAGCAACATGGAAAAATGTCAGGAGAGGTAACTGGCAGCAGTGAAGGCATATAGTCACTGACATACAGCCCACAAAAAGGAAATTTAGACAAAATTCTTCCATTTCTGACTATAGTGACACCTGAAAAAATCCTGAATTTGGTGCCTTCCTACCAGTGAGAAGCAGATCAGTCAATAATAGAATTGTGTGTTTAAACAGGACACGGTACAAAAAAAGAACTGCCACATTCTAGAGATTTCTGCATCCCTGACTCTATACCTATATTCACAGTTGGGTTAAAATGAAAGGAAAATATAAAGTTGCATAAAGAAATCTATTCCTTTTTTATATACAAAAAAAATGTCAGCTGTTAATTCTATGTATTTGCTGTAGCAGTCACATTTGAGGGACCTAGGCCTGCAATATGTATATACAATACACAAAAGCCATGAATATCCTGTAAATTATATCCTTATAAATGGTGAGTTTTGATGTCATCATATAAATGGTGAGTTGTGACTCACTGAAATTTGTGTATTATAATAAATAAAGTACCCCCAGTTACAAAATATGAGGATATTAGAAGTTACCTCGGAGTTCCATGACCTGTATAAAAACACTCGGCCTTCGGCCTCGTGTTTTTATATGGTCATGAAACTCCTCGGTAACTTATAATATCCTTATATTTTAGGGGGTACTTTATTCACTATATATCTCCCTAATAGTGTTTTCCCCTGTAAAAAAAAATATGACACATGAATTAGGGAAAACCCCGCTGTCACAAAATGTAGAACTGAAAACAAACCCGTGACAGGAATCTGCAGTATGTTCCTGCTTTCTTAACCATGGTCCAGTCTTGGAAAATTTAGGGCCGGAATTAAGTCAGGAAGGAGGAGGGGGAGTGAGATTATTTTGCAGGAAACGCTCAGCTGCACTACAACTGAAAAAAATACATAAGCCAGTTTCAGAAATCACACAAATAATAGTAATTTTAAAAGAGGTTATAAAGTGATATGGGCAAGTTTGCCTGGGTCTAGTAACCCATAGCAACAAGTCAGCAGTTTTTACTGATGCAGTGTAGTTAGAATAATGATAAACACCTGTCTGTTTACAATAGGTTAACCTGTTGGCAGTGATACATTTTCCTTTGTAACAACCTCATTGAATATCTAATCTTATCAAACTGGTTGCATGGCAGGGGTTCAGGGGAATAATCTAGCAATGGGGAAACATAGCAACCAATCAACATTTACCTCTGATCTGTTAAGTGTAGAAAGAATAATGAAAAAATAAAAATAACTGGAATTGCAGTAGCTATCTCATAGCTAGGGTTCAATTTACCCTATCTACCAGGCAGCTATTTGAGAGACTGGAACATGAAGTGGAGAGGGCCTCAATACAAAGATAAGTATTGAAAAAAATAGCAATAAAATTATAGCCTCAGAGAACAAATGTTTGTGGCAGCTGGGGTCAGTGATCCCAAGTTGAAAGCTGGAAAGAAGAGGAAGGCAAATTATTCAAAAACAATAAAATAAAAAATGAAGACAAGACAACCATCAAATACAAAATTATGCCTAATAAAATGTTATGTGTATGGCTAGGTTAAGATTTGTTAGTTTCTGATTGGTTGCCCTTTAGAGTACTGGCAGTGGCATTATGTTCTAATCAGGGTCACGTTCCATCTCTTATGCTATTAGATAAAATAGCTAGTTAGGACTGCCAAGTTTCTCGTGTCACACAACATTCAAATCTGTTGGATTGTCCATATTGTTTCAACAATGACTGAGCTAAAACACCATCATCATTATCAGAAGAATTAAGGATCAGACATAAAATGCAACCATGCAGGCCTACTGCTACTGAAACACTAAATTAGGTTTGCACGGAACACACACTGCCATTTCATGCATCCATACAACTATAACAAACACAAATGTCTGCCCCATGTCTTCTAAAAACACACAAAATTTTGAAAAAGCCATCTGGCTTACCGTATATACTCGCGTATAAGCCGAGATTTTCAGCACCCAAAATGTGCTTGAAAATCCTACCTCGGCTTATACGCGGGTCAGCTGCCTTACCGGTAAATTTGTAGCGATGAATCCCACATGATCCCCCTCCCAGCCGCGAAGAAAGAGCAACAGCGCAAGGAGTGTGTGCGCACGCTGACGTCATCAGCTCAGCGACGTGACAACTCCGGCGCCGGCTGCAGGAAGCAGTATCCCCGGCTCTCCCCTTCTGCCTGCCAGCATCTCCGGGCTGCCCCTACCCCAGCGATCGCTTAAACTTTGAAGGGGCCCAGCAGCAGAGAGCAGCTTCCCCTCCCACCCACTAACAACTCTGGGCAGCCGTTGAAGGCGATCAGCGCCTACTACAGGGAGCAGCTTCCTGACTCTCCCCTCCCATTGGAGCAAATTTACCAGTAAGGCAGCTGTCTTCTTAATATATCTATTTCATCTACCAGAGGTTTTTTTTTTTATCATTGTACGATGAATTAATGTTTTAAGCATCATGGCTTGATTTTTAACATTAAACCGACTGTTTGATATTTCTGAGACTTTTCTGAGTTGTGTCTAGGCTTATACGCGAGTCAATAAGTTTTTCTGGTTTTCATAGGTAAAATTAGGTACCTCGGCTTATACGAGGGTCGGCTTATACACGAGTATATACTAGGGATGCACCGAATCCACTTTTTTGGATTCGGCCGAACCCCCGAATCCTTCGTGAAAGATTCGGCCGAATACCGAACCGAATCCGAACCCTAATTTGCATATGCAAATTAGGGGTGGGAAGGGGAAAAATTTTTTACTTCCTTGTTTTCTGACAAAAAGTCATGCAATTTCCCTCCTGCCCCTAATTTGCATATGCAAATTAGGATTCGGATTCGGTTCGGCTGGGCAGAAGGATTCGGCCGAATCCGAATCCTGCTGAAAAAGGCCGAATCCTGGCCGAATCCCGAACCGAATCCTGGATTCGGTGCATCCCTAGTATATACGGTACTCAACAAATACTGCCAATCTCCCAACTTATTAGGTATTAGCAACCACTATCTATTCCCTGAGCACTTCCATTCCATTTACCAACTTGGATGTTTGTGATGGCTCAGGTGTAGTGCCCAGACCAATGTTCCTGGGCAAGGGTTCAGAATTGTGGTCTTACTTTTAGTTTATATTTAGTATGCTTAGCATAGCACATCTATGTTTTTGTATGATAAAGACAATGGCATTCTACTTTATGTATTCTAAATGTATCCTGGACACAATTCTGAAAACAGAGAAAGGAAACTAACTGCAAATATCATACTACACATTAGCTCCAAGGTAAACCAACCATTTAACTTTAATGAAAAATGAATTTGAGTTTTGTTTGTCCTTTAAATATACAAAGGGATATACTAATGTTCAAGTCAAAACATTTCTCTTCCACAGAAATAACTTACTTCTAGAAGACCACATGCTCTGAAATTGTAGGGTGGAAATCTTAAAAGCAACCTTGAAAAGCATTACTTTACAAAGCATTTATAAAACATTACTTTACAGAGTGGGTGGTGGTTGCCTGGAATTGTCCTCCAGAAGTTGTCATGTGAGATGGAAGAAACAGTGGCTAGGCATGTGGCTAAAAAGTAAGAGAGCACATAAGTAGTCATATTTTTTGGTTAGGTTAGATCCACATGGAGTTGACTTTCCCCTGGTGATGTATATCCATAACAGGACTTAAAAATCACCAGAGCACTCAAAAATTAATTGTACAACTTCTAGTTGACTCTAAAAGGCCGAAATTAAAAACGATGGGATTGGACTATGGGTTAGTTGTCTCAGGGAAGTCCTAAGTACAGCACAAAACACTTAGGAGCAGATTTATCAAGGGTTGAATTTCAAGTTTAGGGGAGTTTCTAAAAACTCCCATCAACTCCCATAAAAGCAAAAAAAAAAAACAACGACCAATCAAAATGTATTTGGGTGAATAGGATCGACATGATAAAATTCAAAATTCAAATTTCATATTTTTTTTAAACTCAAATCGAATTTCAACTATTCCCTAATCGAATTACACTCAAATAAACTTATAATTCAAATTTTCAATTCAACCCTTGATAAATCTGCCCCTTAAAGTCACCCAATGTTGCATATAAAGCTGAAGTCTCAGAGGGGTGCACCTGTGCTCCCTAAATTGAAACCATCTTTTCTATGATTATACACAGACATTAAACATATGGACATATGTGGATTGGCAAACTGCACTGATCCCACAGACCTATCAAAACAATTGTTTAACCATTTCAGAAGAAACTAATCACAATAAATAGAAAACGTGTGTTTCCTGTGCATTCAATTATGTTCATAAGCATTTACCTCATTAAGTAACTGGGACTTTCAAATCACAATGAGCCAAATCTCACACGACTCCAGGGTTATTGAATGAAACCATATTTTCACCTATGCAAGCTACAAAGTTATAATTAAGGATGCTTTTGTGGTTGCTGAGGAGCCAAACCTCGTCACACAAGATTCAAGGCATTGGTTCATTTATAGCACAAGTAGTGGAAGTGGGCCAATGTTCAAAGAATGTTGGCACCAGTCAACCAGTACCCGTGCCTGCGTTTAAACAGATGGAGACATTATAGTGGCAAATTTATAACGAGCTGGACCAACAATTTGCATATCTATTTCACATAAAGGAATTCTTTGTTGATAAATTGATAACTTATAGAATAATAAAATGTTTTGATGACTTAACTGGTTCTATTACATGTGAATATTCCTATAGCTGTGAAAAGTCATAGGGTTGATAAGGCAAGCAAGTATTCTAAATTATTTTGGTCTTCGAACGGAGCTTCCTCTGGAGCAGTGCTTGCTGGACCTTTTGGGTTCAAGCACTCTCCGCAGGACCAGCCTTGTTTAGCATCCCTTTAGCTCACAAAAAAGGTATAGGAAAACATTGTAGTATCAGCCACTGACTATAGTTGCAAGTATATCTCAGAGCAAATAAGTGTCCAACCCCAATTTACCTTTATTGCCCTTCTAGACCACGGAGAGCCGGCTAGAATGTGTAATATGCATTATTGCCACATCATGACCCAACTGGCCTTCAAGCTGAGCACCCCCTTGCAACCACTCTAGGCACCCCAGGGAGCCCAGACCCACAGTTTGCCACCGCTCTAGAATAACTCTTTACAATGACTTTAAATCACATGCAGAAATAAAAATATGCACAAAAATATGCATAAGATATACAAATATATGAATATGCACTTTTTTAAAAGAGATTACTGTAGCAGAAATGTATTTTGCCAGAGTCAAACATAATTGTTCAGACTCACAGAAAATATCCACCCAAGTTACCACCTATTAAGCAGAGCCTTGGAAGCTGGTACCATTTGAAGTTTTTCAGCAGGTTATCAAGGGTACAAGAAGATTATTTCCTTTGTTTTTCCTACCCTATTTAAATTGGATTTGTGTTGTTCATGATCTATTGTTTAGCAGTTTTTCCTGTATTCAGGGCACTCCACCCTACACCGTCTCCTCCCATAATCCCACATGGGGAAACACTTTGGTAACAAAAAATGTTTCAATTATTGTATGCTTGTATCCTCTGGCTTCACATTGGACAATTATCAATGTTTACTTCAGCACAATATTTATTTCCTCACAGCATGAGCCTACCAAACGGACATGCTTAGTAGGAATATAGGAAAAACTGCAGTTTTTGCATTTGAAATGAAAGGACAGCTTTAACTCCATGCCAATGCTTAGTCCAGTGTAAACTAGCTTTAAGAATTATCTTTGTTTTTATATTTTTAAGTTAATGGCTCACAGGGTATTTTGTCCACAAAGATTGAAAAAAATCGAATCAAATCTTTCTGCTTACGGCACAAGCAAGATCTTTACCCAAAACTTAGGCAACAGCAAGTCTGGGGATTTTTGCTTTGGTGTTTAAGGACTATGGTGCATAAGATGCTTATTATCAAAATTCTGTTTCCACGCATGATTGTCTTCCAATAACCTAAATGGGAAATAGCATAGTCTGTCCTACACATGTAATTAGCATTTAAAAAGAGCCTGGTGCCTAGTAATTTGCTGCAATTTTGCAATTTCCATTGAACAGATTAAAGGTAGCCATAGACACACCAATAATATCATGTGAAACAATTGCACGATATTCAGTGCGTGTCGGCTCGCTGATCAGTTTGGGCCGAAAATTTTTATAGGCACCTGAATATTGGCCACGGCTAGTGCTGAATCGTCAGATACGGGTAGCATTATATTGTTTCTACCTGTATATCTGTATATGTATACCAATGGTCACAGGAAAGATTTTAATTATGTCTATGTGCCACATTGAAATGTAAAAAAAAAAAGTTGGAGAGTAACATAAGCATGCAAAAAGTTCCTGGAGGTGCCAAATATGAGCTGTTATTGATTATTGATTGCCCCTATGTAGGTTTGCAGCCTTCAAGAGAATCAGTTTGGCAGTGCACGTGTTTTTTTATACAACTAAATCTTGCCTTCAAGTCAGAAATTCAAAAAGAAGCACCTGCTTTGAGGCCACCGGGAGAAACATCCAAGGGGTCTGAGAGCAACATGTTGTTCACGAGCGACTAGTTGGGGATCACTGATCTGCATCATGTATATAGGTACAATACATACAGTGATCATGGCAGATTAATTAGCAGTGCTGAGATTTGATAGGCAGATGGGAGGTTCAAACTGTATGCCACAAGTACCCTATGCCAGCAAAGCCCACTCCAGAAGTAACAGTCAGTCCAGAATTCCTGGGCAGAGGTAGTTTGAGAAGTTGGGCAGACTTGATCTTAAAAGCCATAACCTTGCCCTGCTGCCATGCCATGGATAAACAGAATGGTGGACAATTAGGACAGTAACAGTTCAGGGCCTCTCCAGGGAAGAGACACCAGATACATTTTATATATCATGCATCTACTCTACCTAATCAAGATACTGTGTTCACCATCTGTGGGAAGTATATATTAAGAGTTTATCCAATCCAGGTTTCAGTACAGGATTTGGCCAGGATGCAGCCTGTTTCAACAGGATTAGGACCTATCTGAATCCAAGTGCCTGGCCTAAATGGATTATAAAATTATGTGACTTTTCATCACACGAACAAGGACTCTTTCAACTCTTTTTCACCTTTCCTTGTCCTAACTTCCATTCAGCCGAATCCCAAAACAGAGGACTCAATGCATCCCTAGTATATAGTGCTGGTATACTGCACAATAATTTACAGAGATTAATCATCATGCACATCTGGCACTACCCCAGTGGAGTTTACAATATAAGCACCCAATGACTTACATACACTACAATCAGTTTTATTTGAAACCTGCGTTGAAGTTGGAGTACCTGGAAAAGGCCTATATAAGCACAGATAGAACATAAAACCTCCTTGCAGATAATGCCCTGACTGGAATGAAACCTTAAAGGTGAAAACATGCTACAATTACATCTAGTATAGGTCAATCTAAAAACAACTGGACTTGCTGAGTAATCAATGAAGACGTTTCACTACTCATCCGAGCAGCTTCTTCAGTTCAACTGACTGGTGTGGGAAGTTCTTGGCATATAAACTCTTCCACTAATCCATTTACAATGGCACATTGTAACTCTTCAAAGAGGTGACAACTGAAGAAACTCACAGAGGTGTTGATTCTGTGTAGTTGTGATAGGATTATCCAATGTGTCATGCAACTCCTAGATTCAGGTGTTACTTGTGAGAGTTGCATGAATGGATGTGTGAAGTGTTCTGAATCCGCCGGGGTACAGATGTTAGAACAGCATTGTATGTAGCAGACAGGTGGTGTCGAAGGCCCCCACCTCTGTTCAGAGATGGTCTCTCCACCTTGACATGAATCGCCTCTTTCACGCCTCGTTCAAACCAGCGGTCTTCTTTATCCAAGATTTGGACCTTGCTGTCTTCAAAGGAGTGTCCCTTGTCTTTTAAGTGTAGAAAGACAGCTGAGTTTTGCCCTGTAGAGTTCTCCCTCCTGTGCTGAGCCATTCGTTTGGAGAGCAGTTGTTTTGTCTCCCCGATGTATAGATCTGTGCAATCCTCGCTACACTGGACTCCGTATACCACATTGCTTTGTTTTTCTTTTGGTGTTTGATCCTTTGGGTGTACCAGTTTTTGTCTCAGTGTGTTGCTAGGTTTGAAAAACACAGGGACATGGTGTTTGTTGAAAATCCTCCTGAGTTTCTCTGACACTCCAGCTACATATGGGATGACTATGTTTCGCCTACTATGTGTCTCCGGGCGGTTATTTCTATTGGTGTTCCTCTTGGGCTTGGTTGCTGCTGTTTTGACAAAGGCTCAGTCTGGGTAGCCACATGCTTTCAAAGCTCCTCTGAGATGTTTTTGCTCTTTGTCTTTGGACTCTGTATCAGTTGCCACACATTCCGCCCGGTGGTGCAGGGTTCGAATGACACCCAGTTTGTGTTCCAGTGGATGGTGGGAATCAAACAACAGATATTGATCCGTATGAGTGGGTTTCCTGTATACTTCCGTCTTCAAGTTACCCCCCTCTTGGATACATATCAAACAGTCCAAAAAAGCAAGTTTGTTCTCATGGACATCTTCCCTTGTGAACTTGATGTTATTGTCCACTGAGTTAATGTGTTCTGTGAAGGCCGCCACTTCATTGGATCTGATTTTAACCCAAGTATCATCCACATACCTGAACCAGTGGGTCGGTGTAGTTCCCTGGAAAGTAAGTAAGGCCCTCCTTTCCACTTCCTCCATGTACAAGTTTGCTACAATGGGAGAGACTGGAGAACCCATTGCACAGCCATGTTTCTGTCTATAAAAAAGGTTCTTGTACTTGAAGTATGTGGTGTTAAGGCACAAATCTAGCAACAAACAAATTTGGTTGGGACTGAGCTTTGTTCTGCTGCTGAGGGTGTTATCATGTTGCAGTCGATTTCTTACAGTCTCAATCGCCTCTGTAGTAGGTATACATGTGAACAAAGAAGTGACATCATATGATACCATTGTTTCTTCTGCCTCTAGTGTAACGCCGTGAATCTTGGTTACAACTCTCACAAGTAACACCTGAATCTAGGAGTTGCATGACACATTGGATAATCCTATCACAACTACACAGAATCAACACCTCTGTGAGTTTCTTCAGTTGTCACCGCTTTGTAGAGTTACAATGTGCCATTGTAAATGGATTAGTGGAAGAGTTTATATGCCAAGAATTTCCCACACCAGTCAGTTGAACTGAAGAAGCTGCTCGGATGAGTAGTGAAACGTCTTCATTGATTACTCAGCAAGTCCAGTTGTTTTTAGATTGACCTATACTAGATATACTATGACCTGGATGAATGAAAATCTTCATAGTCATGCTACAATTACGATCTTTCCCACAACCATTGATCTTTTTCCACTCTAACAAATCATCAGCTATGCAGGTAAAAACAACAAGAATTCTTTAGCTCTATCCAGGCCCGGACTGGTAATCTGTGGGTTCTGGCAAATGCCAGAGGGGCTGCTGTATGGTTCCATAGAAAGTTAACATATAGTGGGCTGGTAGGAGGCTGTTTTGGGCTGGTAGGAGGCTGTTTGGGCCTCTGTGTACTTGGAATGGCAGGGCCTATTTTTACTCCCAGTCCAGGCCTGGCTCTATCTGATAAATCAGCATTATCATTACGATGTTCAGGCACTATCCAAATTTTCAGTCCTGCATGATGGAGACAATATCCAAGTCTTTTATCGGATATCGGTCGCCTTGTCTCCCACCACAAATGCACTAATAACCTAACATTCTGGTGCACAAACAAGATTCTGAGATGATGCAAGGCTTGCCTTAATAAAAACACAAAATGGCTCCTGCCTGCTTGCTGTAATTATGAATTCCCAGACTGAAGGAAACAAGATTCAAATAATTTATATAGTGTAATTAAAGTTTATTTTGCTTGAACAATGTGATAAAATAGGATTTTGAATATTTTTTTGGGGTGATGGGTCCCCTTTAACTTGGCAATAGGTACACATGCAGTTTGTAAACCCCTCCATTATTTACATTCTGGTGATCAGTTAAAGTCTGTACAGGGGATCAGTGTGCTTTTTAGAGCTGGATATCCTTACATGCACCCAAAATAACATGACAGAGCAATGGTCACCATTCTTTATAATTAACATTCCAGCAGATGCTAAGAATGACAAGCCATGCTACAAAAGAGGAAGGCTTATGAATGCATTCAGTCTTCACATTCAGGTACCGAGATGACAAGATAAACAGAGCTACCAAGAAAGAGCTGAACCATAAGAATTAGCTGTGTGCTGGAGCTGCCCTATAACACGCCCCCTCCATAGAGTTCCACTGAATTCCTCAAATCCCCTTGAGACATCACAGTTCAGAAAGGAAAAAAAATTCACTGAACTAAAAAAAAAAATATATATATATATATATATATATATATAATCAACGTGATTCACTACTGTGAGTCTCTGAGAGCCCTTGTAGACAGAAACCTATTATCACAAACTGGGCTAAAGTAATAGTGTAGCCTGATCCATGTTTAATCAAGTCTAGGTTCCCCAGATCAACAGAGTGATAGAGAGAAACGGTATCATTTCAGGTTGGGCTCACAGATGGGCACGATTGAAACAATAGTGCGCAGACACCCTGTATAAACCTAATGAGTGCCAGCACATCCAAGGAAAGGGAGAGAGTTTTCACCCAGCCCTAACCCACACTTGCTGGCAAGAGTTTCTCATAGAGCAGCTGACAAGCCATGGAGATGGCACTCCAGGCCCTGTCCAACTGCATAAATGAACAGCAAATGCTTGTACTGGCAGTGCCACAGGGTAACTCGGGTATAAAACCCTGTCTGTGTCCAACCCCAGCCATCTGTACTACTTACTGCCAGTCTGGCACAAACATGCCCACTTAATGAGCTTTATCTCTGTGTCATTCCCTGGGCTCCTTAGGGTTAGTCTCTCTCATGCACATTATTTATGCCAATATCACACTAATGCCCCTTGTGCAAGGGATACAGTTGGCACTTCACACTTACCCAGTAACACTGATCAACTTTGCTTACATGGCACCCGGCCTTCTGAGCACTCAATTGCTACAATTCTGCAATCACATAAAGTGCCCCTAACTGGAGAGTGGCTGAAATATTTCAAGGTCAGAGGGGCACCTTAGCACCTATGATGTGCCCCCATGTCATTAGTAATAGTCCCTGTGCAGCAATACTCAGAGGCTGAACCAAGGTGGAACAGTTATGGCTCACAGAATGGGCATCTCTGCCAGAAGAAAACTTTTTTGAGCCAGTTTGCACTACGTGTTCCGCTCAACAGAGTGCAAGCTCTTGAGAACAGGACCCTCCAGCCCAGTGCTATGTACAACAGAGACACACATGCGCACTATGCAGCACTATAGAGACAAATCACGGTGTAGTTTGTGGCCAGACACATGAGATTCTGCATCTTACGGCAACATGACACTTTTGTCCCCTTTTGGGCGCACTTAGGACACTTTTAGCCCTGCCCGGAGCACTTTTCTCGCCAAGTCACAGACAGAGCACAACTTACCAGGACCATAGCGAATCTTTCCTCCAACTCTCCCGGCTCCGGCATCGGGACTTTCAGCGGCAGCAGAGTTGTACCCGGGGTCCCCCCCGCGCTCTCCACGTTCCCCATCCTCCCGGTGCTCCAACCCCGAAATATCGGGTGTCCCCCCCTCCTCCAGTGCGCGTCCCCGCTACTCCAATACAAAGTCCCCGGGACCCATCCTTTGTACTAGTGAGTCCCGCCTCGTAACCCACACTAAGCTCAGCTCCATTCACCCCAGCCGCACAAACTAGACCCCGCCTCCTACTCCCCTGGCCATTGGCTCCCAGCTACAGAATCCCAGCTCTGAGACACTAAGCACCCGCGCTCCCTCTGCTGGTGACTCTCGGTGTTGCGCGACACAGATGTGACCAGGTCAAGCGCAGCTGAGCAGGTAGCGGTGTCAGTTGAGTAGTAAGCGGAGCCCATATGTCGGGAGTGGGACTCCATATATCAAGGATGGACTGCAAGCGAGCCACTGCTGAACTGCAACCAGGGCTGGACTGGGAGGAAAAAGCAGCCCTGGCAAAAGTATTAAAGAAGCCCATGTATTCACGCGCATGCAAAGCATGATATATACATACCTCCCAACTGTCCCTTTTTCAGAGGGACAGTCCCTCTTTTCACAGCTCAACCTGCAGTCCTTCATTTGTACTGGAAAGTCCCTATTTTCTTTGCACTGAACAGCCAGAAAAAGAAACAAAAGTTCCTCACTTAATTGACTTTTAATAGAGAGCACAGAACAGCTAACAGGTGCAAACAAGGTACAAACAAGGTACTTTGTAACAATTTTGAGACATAAAAAAAGTTTAGATAAGGAGACATATTTTCAAACTTTCATAACCTGCCAAATTTTGTGCAACGAACATGGTAAGTAGGGGGTGTGGCCACAGAAAGGGGCGTGGTCAAAACAGTTTGCTGTTCTACGTGTGAAAAACATTTTTGTCCCTCTTTTTACTTCTAAAATGTTATGTATATACAGTATTTCCAAGGTTAACTGGACCTAGTGTTTATTAACATTTACATTTTAAAACAACGCCATACAACACATGGCATAATTTATACAATGTTAAAAATAGCATAGAATATCAACCACCCATTAGTTGTACATAGCAAGCAAGATATCAGCAAGGAGCGGATACACCTACCAGAAAAATGAGAATGGCCCCAACGTTTCGGCACCAAGGCCTTTGTCAAGGGGACCCTTTGTCAAGGCCTTGGGGCGTTGTTCATGTAAAATGCTTTTCTCTGCATAAAAGTAAAACATTTTTCGAACCACCCTCTCTCTAAATTGTATTTGTTTTGAGTGTGCAAACATGCAGATATAAATTATTGATATAGGTTACCTGCAGTTGGGGTAACATTTGTTCCTGCACCTCTTGCTATTTTTTGAAAGTTATGGTGTGCCCTCCATTCATTACTAATTCTATACCCATTACCATATAATCCCCAGCAATATTATACACCCTAAGTGCTGGAACTGGCCATTGCAACAAATATCTCACCCTAGTTTCTATCACAACTATTCTATCAGATGGATTAGTGGCCCTAATGTTACTTTGTGTGCCCCCAGCTAAAACCATGCACCCTGGCACATAAGAGGACTTTAATTACTATGTGTGTCACAGGGCTAAAGTGTGGCATACTTAAAGAGACTAGGCTGCCTCATGCAATAGCTCATTTACATTTCTAATGTGAGTGACTCATTTACATATTAAAGACAGACCTAGCATTAGCATTTTAGGTGAGCGTCTCATTTACATTTTAAGGCAAGCAGCCAGGGTCGGACTGGGCCGGTGGGACAACAAAAAAAACCCAGTGGGCCCCTGCTGATCCAGACCCCCTCCCCTGATATGCTGGCCCCCCAAATAAAAACAGTTTGTGCCACATGAGGCTTCTTGCATGCTTGGCAGGGTAATTTTGCAATCCTTCCTTCCAGAGTGATTTTCACAGACTTCCTGCCCAGTGTCGGACTGGGCCGGCGGGACACCGGGAAAAAACCCGGTGGGCCCCGGGCTCTTGTGGGCCCCGCCGGCCCAGATCCGCTACTTAGTTTGGCTGCGCGACCCCACTTTGTCGGGGGTCGCGGTAGAATTGAGGATCTGCGCATGCGCACAAAGGTATTTCTGCGCGCGTGCGCACAAGCGCGGCGCCGCGCGCATGCGTACTGCTCCGGTGAAGCACGCCGGAGCGGCAGCGGGGCCCGGAGCGGGGCCCTGGGGCAATAGCCCCGGTGGGCCCGAAGCCCCCCAGTCCGACCCTGTTCCTGCCAAAATTGCCGTAAAACATAGTGCACACATGTGCCTGTGCAGAAGCGCACACTCTCGGCAGAGAGTCTCTGGGATAGTGTGTACATACAGTAAGGGGAGGGGAGGGACTGTAGTTGTGGGATCGTGTGGATAGCATGTACAGTATAAAGGTGGTCATACATTGCACGACTTGATGCCGATTTGGACCCTTTAGACCAATCTAATCTATCTGACCTCTGACAGGCTCACCTCGCCAATATCTGGCCAAAATCTGGCAGGTTTTATTTTTCAGAACTACATGTGCTTGTTAATTTGGTCCTTGCTCTGACACATTTTATACCTGTGTAACGCTTTCTTGGCCTATTCTGCCAATTAGGAGTTAAGGGTGACCAGCTAGGTAGTGAGCATGGGTTACATTGCGAATCCTCACCCAGGGCAGAGCCTTCGCAAAATGGAAGCTTCCCCTTTAAACTGTAGTTGAACTTCAACTCACAGGCATATAAGTGTAAAATAGAATAATGGACGCCAGGAGGTTCTTTAAAAAGGTAAAACATGAGCACAGATTTATTATGCCAGAGGCAAATAACCACAGGTTTACTTACAAATATACTGAGGACACAGCAGGTGGAATCACTTTGGACAGTACAAGGTTCACAGTCAAACAGGTGCGACTCCCAAAGGATATTGCAGATAGGTGTACATCAATTCCCAGTTTAACCGACGTTGCACAGTGAGAGGGGATCGGGATCGATCAGGTAGGGTACAGGTAGTCCTTTGCTCACCTAGATGCCTATCAACTGGGTTCCCTGCTCTAAAGGCAAACAGGCCTTGTGGGAAGCTACTTCCTCCTACAATCCTCGTTGGAGCGACAACTGCTCTTTCTGCTACACCTCTCTGTCTTACTCTCCTTGACAGTCTATAACAAGATCTTTCTATATTAGCTGGTCCTCGTTCACGGGGTTACCTGGTCCCCGACTTAGCACCAAAGGTGTCAGGTCCCTCTGGGGTAAATGCTTACTGGGGCCTATGGTGATCCCAGGCTCAATGGGAAACACCTAGCAGCAGCACCAGGAGCCAAAGAGGAAGAAGACACTCCCTGCACAACACTATATAGCAGTGTAGCAGGGGAGTGTCATTACACTCTTTGTCCAATAGGTGTGGGTGTTACACTTTACCAGTTACAAGGGCTTGGCCCAATAACAAGGGAAAAGAGAACTACATACAAAAGGTAGGGAATTAACTCTATAGGGATAGGATATCATATAGGTCACTACACCTGTAATCTATAATTGTAGCTTTTGGGACAGCTGAGGCCCCAACTTGTCACTATCACACATTGCTCCCCAGTGGTCAGATGCTTGAAAGCGATCTGACTACTGGAAGCGAAAAATTCCTTACTGACTCCAAAATGACAATCAAACTGGATCAAATTGTACTATGAGCTTTCTTCCATAAACCTGCATTCCCTCACTTGCTAAAAAGCCATCCAACCCATTCTTAAAGGAGAAGGAAAGGTTAAAACTAAGTAAGCCTTATCAGAAAGGTCCATCTAAATATACCAGTAAACCCCCAAAGTAATGCTGCTCTGAGTGCCCTGTCAAAAGAAACACTGCATTTCTTTCCTTCTATTGTGTACACATGGGCTTCTGTATCAGACTTCCTGCCTTCAGCTTAAACCTCATTGCCCTGGGCAAGAGCATGCTCAGTTTGCTCCTCTTCCACCCCCCCCCTTCTCTACTGTAATCTGAGCCCAGAGCAGGGAGAGACTCAGGCAGGAAGTGATGTCACACCATGTTAATACTGTAGCTCCTATCCTAAAAAACAGAGAGTTTCTAGAGCTTTTTACTCAGGTATGGTAAAACATTCTACAGAATAAATATAGCATTCTAGCTTGCACTATTGCAGCTAATCTATTGGCAATAAAATGCCTTTGTAGCTTTCCTTCTCCTTTAAAGCTATCTAATGTATCAGCCTGTAAAACTGATTCAGGGAGAGAATTCCACATCTTCACAGCTCTCACTGTAAAAAAAGGATAGGCAAAAATTATAGATCAGAGACAATAGTCATGGGTATAAAAGCATCAAACAAAAACTGTATGAAATACACTAAGATAATGCTTCAGCAGAATCGGAATATTAGAAGCCTGCTTGGACATGTACAGTATATTAAGCTAAAACAGGCCTTTTAACCAAATAAGTGCACCAAAGCCAAAGTAGATGCCAGGAGATGACATCATGGCTTCATAATGTCATGACACATGCATCTGATATTGTGATTTTATTGAGGGGGTGATAACATGCTGCTATAGGAGTTAGAACATGATCCTTATTAAGGTTATTGATATCACTCAGTTCATTTTGCTGTCATGCTCTCAGTTTTGCTTTTCTTTAGAAAACCTATAACATCTACCTAGGTTTTAAGGAGAAAGAAGAGATGTCTCTATATTTTTTTTAACATGTCAAAGAATCCAAATCTTGCCAGATATTCATTGCTTTACACTGTTCTTTTGCGTACACATTGGTGTAGCTGATACAGTGTCTCACACTATAACAAATGCACTGCTGCAGGGGCCTGAGTGGGGTTAAGAGAATCTGTAAGATACCATGATTTGAAAGATCTTTGAGGTATTTTCTTTGAACCCAGAATAGTTATTTTGAATATACATTTTTTTGTGAAGTAGGCATTGTCATTTTTTAATCGAACCCTTTTTTCTTATCTGTTGTCTTGCTAAATACTGATGCATTTGATCTTTGTACCTGGTTCTTGACCTCTTGAACTTGGATGATTATGATATAATAGGTACAGATGAATCAGTTTACGTGGATCATTTTTGTTTTTGTCTATAGGTAAACTCACAGAAGAGGGAGAAAGATGAAAAAGAAACTTAATACCCCTCTTTAATTACTGTCCTTCACATCACAGTGGGTACATCTTTTCATATTTTCATTGGTGTCATGTTCCAGTCCAGGAAATGAAAATAATGGTAAGTATGATAGGATTTTCTTTCCTGCCCTTCACATGGCAGTAGGCAACAATAAAAATGGGATCACTGCCATGTTCCAGTCCAGGAAAAGAAAATAACAATAAATATGTTAATAGGGTTTCCTCTTTAAGGTGGATATATACAGTAACGTAACTGGAGGGGGGCGGGCCCTGGTGCGGGACGTGCCGCCGGGCCCCCGCCCCCCTCCGTACCTGATTATTTTACACAAAATCGGCCTATGCGGCCGGAAATCAGCAGTGCGCAAGCTGCAGGGGGCTCTGAGGGGGTGCGGGCCCTGGCCCAATTGCACCCCCTGCTCCCCCGGTAGTTCCGCCACTGGATATATATGAAAAGATCTACTTGGTGAGGTTGCCAAACAAGCGTGTCTCTCCCCAATATGCCTACCTTGAGGCAGTCGATATTGGGCTGATTCAATTGTGGCTCAGGGCTTAACGATTGGATCACAGCAGGCCCGAACTGGCAATCTGTGGGTTCTGGCAAATGCCAGAGGGGCTGCTATAAGGTCCCATAGAAAGTCAGTATTTAGTGGACTGGTGGGGGCTTTTTGGGCTTCTATGTGGGCTGATTGGGCCTCTGTGTACCTGAAATGCCAGGGCCTATTTTAATTCTTAGTCCGGACCTGGATCACAGAGCTGGTTATGCAGAGGTCGGACCAAAGGCCACATCAATGAACTGTTGTGCTCATCAATCCAATGGGAATTTTAAGTCTGCCCAATCAACATTTGCCTGATTTTCGCCCCAGGTATTGATCACAGAAGTCGGAGAGCCTCATACACTGGGCAATAAGCTGCAGACTTTTCTTGGCCTGTGTATGGCCACTTTTAGAGTTCTTAAGGGGTAGCTTTGCTACCGTTAGATCACAGCAATATACAGATCGGTGTGCCATGTTTAGTTTCCTTTCTAGTAGAAAAACACTTAGTCATACAAATTTATGAATATCTTAGTTGGATATTTTAGGAAAGTTATGTATTTACCATTAAGTGGTTAAGGGTACCATATTTATACATATAGGGGCAAATTAACTAACCTCCGAAAATTCACCAGCGACGGGTTCGCCAGGCGTAGATTCGCCAGGACAACGCTAATTCACTAAAATCCAAAGTTGAGTCCTGGGTGCCGAATGCTGGCGAAGTTGCTCTAGCGTTACTGCGCCAAGCAAATCGAAGTTGCACTATCGTTGGCTAATTTGCATAAGGCGGTAAGTTAAATTTCATTGGACGTATACATTACACTACACAAGCCCAGGGAAACCTTAATAAAATAAAATAAATTGTTATATTGCCCTACACATTAGCAGATTATATAGTTTATGTGCCATATATTAGGAAATGTAGGGGGAAGCCGGTTACCCTAAAAAAATGTACGCTCTTTTTGTTTTTTGGAACTTAGAAAATTTTTCAACAATATTTTTAGGAAGACTTATCTACTATACTGCACTTCGCATGGTCTGAGGTGGCGATGGCAAGTCTGGGGCAAGAGGTAACGTTCAGTAAAATCCGCATCTTAGTGAATTTGCGTAGTTATGTCCATTTGCTAGAGTGCAAATTCGGGAGGCATTAGGGAGCAAAGTACCGCTAGAGTCTATCTCCTTCACTAGCGAAGTCATGCCGGCGACCGAGTAAATCGCTATATTTTTGATCTGAATTTTTAAACCCTGATTACAAAGCATGTATCCTATATGTGCTGACAGGCAAAGGGGTTAAAAAAAATGTAGTAGTAGAAATCTAAGAAGTAATTTTAAAAAAGTACTGGGATGGCATCCCACCCAATCTCAATCCAACTGAAACTCTGCCTATGGCCCTAATTACCAGATGCTGCATCTACAGCTAGAGATATTTGTGCTGCACTAACTGTGTGCATACATTCTCATTACATACGTACAATTTAACAAACTTATATCAAAAAGGGGGTATACATTAGCCCTTTACTTCATTGTGTTGCTTAAGTCCTTTCTGAATGGAAGAGAGCACAATGTCCCATATTATACCGTGAGCTATAGTTTGCTCAGTAACTAAATGAAGCCCTGAGAATCTGATCTTCTTCAACTCTTTTATATGTAAGGGCAGACACACGCTGCGATTCGGGGAGTTTAGTCGCCAGGCAACAAATCTCCTCTTCTTCGGGGTGACTAATCTCCCCGAATTGCCTCACCTGCCTTCCCACTAGGTAGAATGAAAATCGCCGACAGGATGGCTATTGGAGCACTTTCTTTTCATGTGATGTTTGGGCTTTTAAGGATTAAGGAACTAAATACAGAGCTAGAGGATTAAAATGTGTCTAGAAGATGCACTGCAATGCACTGACTACTTGTAAAGCGAATAGAACGAGGTACAGCCACGGCTTCTCTCTGCCTGCCTACTTTGATGTTTTCTCTTCTGTATCTTCAAAAGTGTTTGAAGGTGAACAACCCGTTTAATATTGCCCATTAGGAGTCCGGCAGCCGAGCCAGACTAATAATCACTTACCTTAGCAATGAGTGATCTCATGAATAGCAAAACTGCAACCTAATATTCGCAGTGAATCTTACAAAGCAGCATCAATTGCTTAACCTGATCCCCAAGCTCAAAAAAACACTGTCATTTATCCATAGTATTCAACACAATACACAATAGTTCTCACTAACCTAACAAAAGTGAGAGATTATTGCAATATTGTGCTCTGGGTGGAACTCAAGGAATTGCTTTTCTTAGACATACAATGAGCGGATCTTTCCCCGATATGCCATTAACGAGCATGGCTATATCGGGGGTGATTTGAACCCCTTACGGCCGAACGATCCGATTATGATGTGCAATGGGCTCCGGCGGGTCAAAATCAAACCTGTCCAATCGACCAAACGACCGATCTCCACCGGACAAAAGATGACAGCACTCTCCACACACGATCCGTAAATCTTTGATTTGTACGATAGGATCTGTGCCTCTATGGCCATCTTAAGCCTGGTGTGGCAGTATCATTATATACCACCAAGAACATCAATCACTCCCAATCCTGCACACGCTATTTATCTTTACTATTGTAGTGTCACTGCATACAAAGGCTGGGTTTTGCAGGTTTGGGGAGAATATAGCATTAGGTACATAACATATAGAATATATTTTCTGACTGCAGTTTTCTGTCAGTATAGAAGGTGGTAATGCACCCTTTAATTTACAGAAAATGGTCACGTGTGCCATGAGCCTTAGATCTGCTAAAAGGGGTTATCTTTATCTTTTCATGGAATTTTTCATGCTATTCAATTACCCCCTGGGCAGTACAATTGCTTGATTGTCACCTGAACCCCTGAAGTCTTCTGCAGCTTTGGTTCTGTTAGATGTTAGTTGAAGTAGAAGCCAAACAGTGTTAGTGATAGAGAATAAAGCTGGCCATAGATGCAAAGATCAGATTGTACAAATCATCGTACAATCAGACTTTCCCATCTCCCGACCCGCCACTAACCATTCAGATCAAAGTCTTACCAGTCAGATTAGTTAAAGAACAGATCAGCAATGTTCTGCCACTGACAGCAATCGTACAATATCGATATCTAACCAAAGCTAGCGACAGTCTCCCACTGAAAATCGTACAATCGGCAATACACGCAGTGATATTATCGGCAGCCGACAGAAATTTTCTAACCTGTCCGATCGACCGATCTCCGCCGGAAGAAAAATGTCGGGACTCTCCACACACGGTTCGAAAATCGTACGAATCCTCGATTCGTACGATCAGATCTTTGCGTCTATGGCCAGCTTAAGTATCAAAACTGTGCCATCTTTATTGTTATGCCTCATGCAAACTAATGCATTTTACAAGTTAGTTGGTTAAACTATTGAAATGTATTAAATTCTGTAGGTATGAGTAAGTCGGTAATTGATCTGGTCTAACATACACGTGAAGCAAAGAACAGCATTAGTAACTAATGAAAGCCTTGCACTTCAGTCAGTATGTGCACATGGGCAGACGCCATCCCCGTGGGTCAAGAATGTGAGAGCGTTACTGGGCCTGCAAGCACCGCGATCCGTCCAAAGCCGCTCTGGCTGCGGAGACGCAAAGGAATAGCAAGTTAGATTGTGTGGACGACATCAGCAGGCAGGCTCCGGGGAAACCAAACTTGATTTAAAATGTCCAATCTTTATTAGGTATAATAAAATACACTGTAGGAGCAGGCAGGGGAACAGGCTTAACGCGTTTCGTGACCCAAGTCACTTCATCAGAAGCTCCTACAGTGTATTTTATTATACCTAATAAAGATTGGACATTTTAAATCAAGTTTGGTTTCCCCGGAGCCTGCCTGCTGATGTCGTCCACACAATCTAACTTCAGTCAGTATGCCATGAGTAAGTACATTACACTGTGTGGGAAATTAAAGGTTTAGGGGTCATATTTCTAAAATATTAAAGGGGAACTCCGGCTTCCAACCCAAAATTTGATAAAGAGGCCCACATAACACAGAAACCCCTAATATATCCATCACAGTTATGTTTCTTCAAAAAGTATAAATAAATGCCATTTTCTATGCTGAAATCCTGCTAAAAGTTCTTATTTTTCTGCATCATGTGAAATCCTGGCAGGGAAGGAGGGACTAAAACACTGATGTTAAAAATTGTAACAACTACTCCACAGCTTACAGACAACATGCAGGAAATACATAACCCAAAATGCATTGCACTGTGATGTTCCTTTCCTTATTGAAATCAAGTGTGTAAGGAATTGTGGGGGTTTGGAGGATGCAGGCTGAGTACAGTTAGCTGTTGATACCAGTAGTCAGCCAACTCAGCAAAGTAGTCAGAAAGATCATCAGGAGAGCAGGGGGCTAGGCTTAGGGAACTGTCAGAAACCATTAAAAATCATGAAAAGTCTGCATATTTTTTAAATGATGTACTGTATATTGCAAAGTTGCTTGAAATTATGTTTAATTTTCAAAAAGCTCAAGTTATGTTTTTGTGGTGTTCCCCTTTAACTATAAAACGGATCTTTAAAACAGTTAAATGACTAGTGGATTTATTTTTTATACCTATATTATAGTTCCCTGTAACAAATGGAAGCTATTTGTTACAAATAAGAACAATCCATCAAAAGATTTTGTTTACATTATGTCAGCTCAGAAATGTATATTCTTTAATGCTTGGTAATACAGTTCAAGAATACAAGAGTACATGTCATTGTAACTAGTCCATAGACAATGTCTCTCTGCCCCAGTAACCAATAAAATAGTATTTTAACATTTTAAACATCGTTCTGTACAGGATCTGCTTTATTACTTATAATCAGTGCATGTCATGAAAGAAAATAATGCATTTATACATGAAAGGTAGTTTTTAAATAGAATCTTTTCTGGATACTGAATCAAACATTTGGATAGCAAACAAACAAGATCCAAGTCCACCAACCGGATACTCCATTAAATGCGTGCAGCACTACAGAGCCAAAGTATCTTTTATGAGTCTTCTCATGGTTGTGGTGACAGATGTTCCCAGTGAGTCAGTAATCTGATAAGAGATTTTGTACAGATATGGCTGCACATCTTTTAGGCTTGTATCAAACACATTATCCACCTCGGACTGTGTCGGCATCTTTGGCAAGTATTCATGTCTGCTCATGACCTCCACAATGTTAATGATCTTTTCACCAAGTTTCTCTCCCACCTTCTCTCTGCAGATTTGCCTCTCCTGTTCATTGGCTAGTGAAACAACATTAACTTTGATGGTCCAGACTTCCCATGGGATGCACTCATCTGAGAAAGGCCATCTTGATTTCTTCTTCTGATAGAACTCCAAGGAAACTTGCCCAATACCATCACTTCCTGAATTCCTCAGAGCCTCCTAAAAATGCAACAAGCAGAAATCATTTTAGTAGGTAGTAAAGTTGCTTCTTTTTTTAACCTTGAAAGATGAACGTGGATCAAAATTTGACTCAATCAATTTTCTCAATTTGAAGTAAACTATTGTATTAATATTAAAAGAAAAAATGTCCAGGCAGGGTATAAAGGAAACAACGAAGAAAGAAGAAAAAAAGCAAAACTATTCTGTTTCCTTCTCAGCGCACAAGGAAGAACTAGCGCCACCTGAAGCTGAACCCTTTCAAAAACAGAACTCATATTTCCTCCAAGATCTTCCCCGTCCCTCAGATATCACTCACTGTAAACAACAACACCTTTCATTCCACCACACAAGCACGCTGCCTAGGAGTTTTCTTAGACGCACATCTGTCTTTTTCACCACACATTCAAACACTTGCAAAATCTTGCCGTATTCAACTGCGCAACATTGTTCGAATACGACCCTATCTCAGCTCAGAATTAACTAAAACACTGATTCAGTCTCTCATCATCTCCTTGATTACTGCAACTTACTCCTCACAGGTATTCCAACAAGTCACCTTTCACAACTCCAATCTATTCTAAACGCGGCCGCTAGACTCATTCATCTAGCTCGCCGCTCAACATCAGCTGCTCCCATATGTATGTCCCTTCACTGGCTCCCAATCTCTTTTAGAATCAAATTCAAATTACTTACACTCACATTCAAGGCCCTTAATAATGAAAGCCCTCCCTATATTTCATCTCTAATCTCCAAATATACTCCTTCACGAAACCTTCGCTCTGCTTCTGATATTCGCCTCACTTTTCCTCTGATCACTTCTGCCCATTCTCGTGTACAAGACTTCTCTCGGGCTTCTGCTTTTCTCTGGAACTCTCTGCCACAAGCTGTCAGACTTTCTCCTTCCTTCCAAACTTTCAAGCGCTCCTTAAAGACCCATCTATTTAAAGAGGCTTATTCGATGTACCTTAATTAATCATTGCTGTATCAAAAATGACAAAGTGTTCATATAATCCTAATGTCTCAATTGTACCCTAACCTTTGGTTTGTAAACTCTAATCTCTAGGTCCTTCTAACCCTACTTCTCCTTGTAATCCTTGTTTGTTATCTACCATTTATTCCCTGTTTGCTATAAATGCAGTAAAGCACTGCGTATCTTGACAGCGCTATATAAATAAATGATGATGATGATGATGATGATGAAGAACTGATTTTATAGAGGCTGGTAGGACATTGTTTTATTGTAGGAAGTGAGGTGTGGGCAGGAGAGGAGCCAGGTACATAAAAAATGCCCTGGGTAAAATACTGAAGTTATTTTTATTTTTATGTTATTTATAAAGGCAGTAAACATATTAAAAACAGCCTCTATGGCAGGGGTCCCCAACCTTTTTTAGCCACATTCAGATGTAAAAAGCGTTGGGGAGCAATGCAAGTATGTAAAATGTTCCTGGGTGGTGCAAAATAAGCATTGTGATTGGCTATTTAATAGCTCCTATGTGGACTGGCTGCCTACAGGAGACTCGGTTTGGCAGTACACCTGGTTTTTATGCAACCAAAACCAGGAATTCCAAAATAAGCACCTGCTTTGGGGCCACAGGGAGCAACATCCAAGGGGTTAGTGAGCAACATGTTGCTCCATAGCCACTGGTCGCTGGGGAACACTGCTCTAGGGCAATAGCAGTTGTGGCGATAGGTGCACATGCAAGCACAATCTATTGCCACTGCAGTGAATGGGGAGCATTTCTAAGTGTTTTGTTGCCCGAATGCCAGAGTTACCCAAAGTGCCATCTCTTTCAGGTCAGTGCAGTATGAGCTGCTGCTTGAAAAGTTTATTTTATTGAACCACTTACACATGCACTTATATGAAGTTTAGAAGCATAGCAAGGTTTAGCAAAAATATTTCAATTATGATGATACATGCTATCAATTGTAGAGTATTACAGAACAACTAAATACCAGACAGGATCCTAAAAAGTGGCTTTATGTGCTAAACCAAGGAACCAAGTTATGTTTCAGCCACTGTGCCTAGTCTAGCACAGGGGTCCTCACCTTACCTGTGAGTCACATTCAAATGTAAAAAGAGTTGGGGAGCAGCACAAGCATGGAAAAAGTCCATGGGTATGACAGATAATGGCTGTGATTGGATATTGGTAGCCTACAGGAGGCTCTGTTTGGCAGTACACCTGGTTTTTATACAACCAAAACTTGCTTACAATGTTGGAATTCAAAAATAATCATCTACTTTGAGGCCACTGGGATCAACATCAAAGGCGTTGTTGAGCAACACGTTGCTCAGGAGCTACTGATTGGGAGTCACTGGGGGAATTATCAAGGTGTGCGATATTTTACGCCATCCAACGCCAGATTTTAGCTTATTTTACACTGCTACAGACCTTTGTATGTAAGTTCCGGCAGAAGTTACTCAAGAAAACTCACATTAAAAAATTACGTTATTTTTACACTGTGATGTCTGGCGATATGTTCTGATGTTTTTTCCCAACATAACAAACCTGCCCCTAAATGTATACCTAGGCAATGGCAAAACAATTATGCATAAAGCATGGGGTCTACCCAGCTTAGACAAAAACCTGTAAATAATACATGCTGTGTCAGTAAGGTCCAGTCATCTGTAAAAAAAAAATAAAAAAATGCCTTGCCCATTTCTCCCACCCAAAGCAGTAGTTCACCTTTAAATTAACATTTAGAATACTATAGCGTATAATGCCCTTTTAATGCCTTTTTTAAATTTTTTTTTTACAGATTGTCTTAGAATATCACTGCCAACATATTAAAAACTAAACTACCCCATTAAGGTAACACGATTCTCACTGCTAATTTACTGGGTGATAGACTCAACAAATGCAATTGCCTATAGTAACCATAGCAATAATTTGTTTTAAATTAGTCAATTAATAATGAATTAGTAGATCAGTCTAAATATTTTTCTGTAAAAAGGTCTAATACTAAATTTTGAGTGCAAAAATGTAAACAAGCAAAACAGTAATGTTTTAAATGCTGTGAACTTGCTTTTATTGTCCAAACTAAATTGGAATAAAGCTGGCCATAGACGCACAGATCCTACGGTACGAATTGTGGATTTGTACGATTTTTGGATCGTGTGTGGAGAGTGCTGACATCTTTCGCCCGGCGGCGATCGGTCCTTTGGTCGATCCGACAGGTTTGATTTTGACCCGACCGATCCCGCCTGAGCCCATGCCATACGCCCAAACGCTCAGATTACCCCCGATATAGCCATGCTAGTTAATGGCATATTGGGGAAAGATCCGCTCGTTTGGCGATGTCGGCAATTGAGCGGATCTTTGCGTCTATGGCCACCTTAAGTGAAAAACAGATTTGTAGAAAAGTCATACATACCTTGAATTCACTAACAGCTTTGAGTAGTGCTCGGTCCAGCTCCTCTGAGGACACCCTGACATAGGTGAACTCAATAAAGTCACAATCAATATCCTGAGTCCCTACTGTGCCAATTGAGTAGGTCCCTTCCTTCTTGTAGTGGAATTTTCCAGTACTGCGATGCAGCAATATGGAGTGCAGTACCGCCAGCACTGCCTCCTCTACCTGTCGACCTTCCACTGACACTTCCAACACCTCAGAGCGGCAATTCATCTTATTGGTTCAAGCAGACAATACTTGGCTTCTCTTCAGGGCACTGCAAATATTCATAATGTTTAATATAACACAGTAAAAAATATCCTTATTTTATTACCCTTTTGTTGGTGCAAAACAATGTTCCCTCTAAGCTGCACACACGGATACTTTATTGTCTGATTATGTAGTATACTAAGGGCACCATACATGCTAGGTCACATTACTCAATGAATGGACAAATCCCACTCTACTTCCTGTTAAAAAAATCTGCAAGATTTTCTTCTGTCAGGTGGTCAGTGAGTGGTAAAAAATGTAAAAAGAGGTAAAATATGTAAAAAATCCTGCAAAACATGGTAGAAACGAATGCCAAATGGAACCCTATATTCAGTGCTTCCCTAATTGAAAGCACATATAATTAGTTACTACTAAGTTCTTACATTGGAGATAACTTGCAAGCATGTTGGTAAATCAGCCCAGCTCAATATCAGAACCTCAAGCGATGCTGCCAGTATCTTTTCTTTTGCAATATCCCAAATATCATCTACAAGCTGATTTCATCTGCAGCATTGACACTATAAAAAGAGAGAACCTACCTCTTGAATAGCAGTTTATGCAAGTTTTTCTTGCAACATAGATAATGTGTTTTTGTTTTTTTTGCTAGAATTGCTAGGGTCTGTAATAGCTTTAATACTTTAGTACTTGTCTGCTATAGCAAACAGACCTTATATTGTTTTATGCTGCTTTTTCTGCCTCCCCCAGCCTGCCCCTCATGATTACAGTGCTGCCAGTTTTGTATTTATCAGAGACAGGCTTCTGCTAAGAGTAGTGTAGTGTACAAAGTTGAAAAATACTGCAGTTTGTACTTTGCACTTGCATTTGTAAATAATCCTTAGAATGTTTTAGTTTGGTCTTATAACTACAATTACTTTTAGTCCTCCACAGTGTATGGAAACTCGGAACATTTTATGGATCATGTTCATAGTAATAACCTCATTATAATTTTAGGATATATGCTCACATTTTTCACACAGGGATCTCCCTCTAATCAGGGGTGCTGTGCCAATGAGGCAAGTTGAAAAACTCACTTCAGGAGACAGTGCCGAAGAGATTACAAGGGCTCCTTTTAACTTTTAGAGCCAAATGTCCAGTTTTTAAACAAGACATTTGGCTCTTCTAGTGCAGAAAGTGCTTTTATGCTTTCTGCATTAGTGATGCTGCCCCCTTCCAGACCCGCTGGTGAATTAAATGTAAGAACTGGGGGTCAGCATCGCAGGCGGCTCTTAGTTTAAAATGTGGAGGACTGTGGCCAAAGATAGTTTATATGCCTGCTGAATATATAATTATTCATTCTCCAGACACTGAAAGCTGTTAACAGTAATAGTACAATTACGCCTGTATTTTCCCAGCAAGTGAAAGTAATGAGAGTCTAACAACAGCAGGAGACTTAAAAAGTCTGTCTATACCAAAGACTATTGAAGGCTGGAAGCACTTACCTGCACCGTAAGTGTTTTTCACTTGCCAATCAAGAACAAGTTAAAGCTTCATACATTTCCAGAAAGCCGTGATATCCATTTCTTTCTTAGGATAAAGAATTTGTTGATTCATGGCAGGCAGTCTTTAATTCCATCTCTGTACAGAGTTTTGGTAAAGACATTAGCATATTGTTAATTATTGTTGTGGGGTTGGGAAGAAAGGAACTGGCAATCAACGGGGAGACTGAACACAATCATAACAGTGATATACAAACAATAAAACCTTCCTTAAGTTCTAGCAGAATATTTCTATACAGAATGATTTGGTGGGGTTCTCTGGTGCAGCAGCCACTGGTAGCAATGCTCCCACTAACTGCACAATAATACACATATACAGATTCAGACAAACCACCAGCCCCATTCCCAAGCATTAGCCATTTTCCCTCTCCCCTGCTGTGTCATGTGATCATACTGTGGCTCAGTCTCTGGTTGAAAACAATCAGCAGTTGCTGCGATCCGTTCAACATTTAAAAGGCACATATTGTGTCATCCTCATCTCCTGGGGAAAAAAATGAAATCACATTTTACCTCTCAGAAATGTATTAGTACAATGCTGCTGAAAGATCTTCTCTGCTCAGTGTTTACACGGAAATGAGAGCTGGGCGTGTCTGTTCATTCTCCCAGGAAGTGGTCATAAGTGTGAGTGACAATCAGAACTGTGCAATAGCAACCCATGTCCCGCCCCATATGTGTTTCCAGACTGTTATCTGTTCATGAGAGCTGCCCCTTATAAAGCTCAAGCTGATGCAGTTCTAAAGCATTAGTTCTATGGGCTGTTTTCAGACGCAGCTCTTTTATTTAGCAAATTGTTACTGATTTTATCAAAACAGTAAGACCACCTCCTTATAGACTATTGTGACTAGCTGACACAGAACAACTGCCTTCAACCTTGGAAGGAACTGGCAGTTCTAGTTTTGTGACAGTTGACATGATATTGCTCACATGGAGAAACATACATTATCCAATAACATGTAAAAGTAAACTACCTTCAGCCATGAGTGCATTCCTCCCAACACTTTGGAAATAATTGTTGGGGCAGCGCAGCACGGCGCAATGTTTGGCCACACCTATTTTGTGACAAAATTGTGACAAAATTTGTCAGGTTATGAAAGTTTGAACACATTTCTGTGTTTTTTTTCCAGTTATTACAGTTTTGCTGATGAAGGTGAATTGTCCTTTAAAGCTGTGAGTCTAACTTCTCCCAAGGGACCTGTTATCTTATATTGTTACAATTACTTATTTGCTTATCTCAAAATTGTTACAAAAGTATCTTATCTGCAGCTGTGGCTGTTATTAGGGTTGCCACCTTTTCTAGAAAAAAAATACCGGCCTTCCTATATCTATTTATCCTTTTTCCCTATTAATAACATTGGGATCAACCGTCAAAAGTGGGACTGCCCCTCTGAAAAAGGGACAGTTGGGAGTTATGACGAGTGCAGGCAGTTCTTGGTCTGTACGAGCTGGAGGATCCAAATGTGCTCCTGACATGAGGCAAGTTGTGAACCTAGCCTCAGGCAGCAGCACACATATTGGGGTAAATTTATCAAAGAGTGAAGTTCCGCCACTAGAGTGAAATTCCACAGCTCACAATTCATTTCTATGGGATTTTGAAAGGCGTATTTATCAATGGGTGAAAGTGAAAGTTCACCCTTTGATGAATACACCTTTAAAAACCCCATAGAAATGAATGGGGAGTGGCGGCATTTCACTCTAGTGGCGGAACTTCACTATTAACTTCACTCTTTGATAAATATACCCCTAAGTTACTGGGAAGACAAAACCCCATTTATTAAACAGGAAATTTGGCTCTTCTGATGAAGAGAGCAATAGCGATGCAGCCCTCAAATCCCCTCCAGGGTTGCCACCTTTTCTGGAAAAAAATACCGGCCTTCCTATATAATTATCTTTTTTCTCTATTAATAACATTGGGATCAACCATAATTTTTATTGGCCAGGCTGGTAAAATACCAGCCAGGTGGCAACTCTAACCCCCTCTGATGCTGAAAAGGTAGGTGGGGGTCTGTGTCATCATGAAAGCTGCCTAATGGAAGCACAGAGTATCTCCTGGGGCCACCAACTAATATTTACTATTGAATAATGATGAGAAACTATGATCCTTCACATGAGCAAGAAACCATCTGGAACTAAAACTGCTTCTGTTCAAACTGTGTCAATGGTTCTTTGAAAGCAGGCAGGCCACACACAGAAACATGATTTCTTTTTATCTAATGACACGTATCAGAGAGTGGTCTTCCAGCTGTCACAGAACAACTGGCATTAACCTTGGATAAAACAGCTCTAGTTTAAAGCTAGAGGCAGAACTATATTTAATTTTGGTCTGGTGCCACTCTAGACATTGGGCCTCAGTGTACGATGTACCCTCCCGCAGCATGATTATTTTCCAGAATGAAGTGTCCTATACTGCACTGGAGCCACTGCTGCCACCACCACCATTGAGGAAGCCTCTACCCCCTAGCTCTGCCCCTAGAATTAATTGACAAATATCTGGTGACTGCAGCGAAGGGGTTTTTTTTGCACAAATTTGATTTACCATATAGGCACCTAAAGTTGCCCCCCAGAGGCATTTGTAGAGTTTCAACCTTTTTCTAGAAAAAAATACCGGCCTTCTTATATTTTTTTGTTTTTTCCCTATTAATAACATTGGCATCAAACAACATTTTTACTGACCAGGTCACTTGCCCTTGAGTGTCTATATTAGGAGTGCCCATACTTTGCTGATGCGAGGTCTACTTTGAGTGATGATGTCCCATTAGGATCTACATCCATAAAGCATTGTTGGCATTCTGCTCTATAGAAAATATTACTTAAATAATTATTTATAAGAAAATGTATATTGCTATATTTAACAAACAGCTATTTCTTATGTATCCTTAACATAAATATCTGAATGAAAAGCATGAAACAGGAGGGTGATTCAGACAAGCTGTTTGTTGACAGATCTACTGATCACCAGCTAAAGGTCTACTGGTCTACCTTTTGGACACCCCTGGTCTATATAGTAAATACAGAGCTGTCAACCCTGTTGAGCGTTGCCAAATTTTCGGCTCTGTCTCCCGTGACTCTGATGCATTCCCCCTATTTTTGATGATCTTAGACGATTTCTAACGATCTGTGGCAAACATCCTGTGTGAGTGTGCACAGAACATTCAGTGACATCAGTGGAGCGAAGTGCTCATGAGCATCATGGTTTCAGTGGCTTCAGGAGAGGTTTTGTGCACAACGTAACTTCTGCCTCTGTCAGGCCCATTGACGCCATAAACCCAGAAACTTTACTGCTATCCCCCGGCTTTTACATTCACAATGTTGACAGCTCTTTAAATACGGCCCTAAATGGCCATCTTCTTATGTAAAGGAACATGCTTTCTTAAAGGGGACCTGTCATCTAGACATAAAAAGCTGTATAATAAAAGTCCTTTTCAAATTAATCATAAAACCTCTAATTTTTTTCTATTAAAATACCAATACCTGTTGTAAACTCGTCTGAAAGTCTCAGTTGTCAATCATATATTTTATGCCCCTCCTCTATGCCTTAGGCATAGAGGTGGGTCAAGCAATTACTTTCACTTAACATTCTGCACTTCCTTTATGTTATTGCACTCCCAACATCCCTGCTCTCTCCCAACCATCTAATTGTGTAGCCAGTGCAGAATGCAGGCCTGGATTTGTGGTGAGGCCACAAAGGTCCTTGCCTAGGGCCTGTGTTTATGAGCTTTAGGTCCCCCTTTCTGGCACATCAACATAATTTTGCCATGATGCAAAACATGCCTTAATAACAGTGTTCACAAAATGGCAGTTGCCTGCTGTGAATGTGAATTTTAAGACTAAATAAAGATTTAAATAATGTATATAGTGAAGTTTATTTTGCTTCACTAAATTCATAATATAGGATTCAGAATTATTTCTTAGAGTGACGGTCCCCTTTAAAATCCCATAGCACATATGAAATAATGGCAGACCCAGATTTATATCCAACATTGCACAGAACACTCTCCCCACACCTGCCCTTCTTGTACACAGTTGGCATATGTACATTGTAGTCTATCTGCATGTGCTGTCTCACGTAGGAGAGGGCAGTCGCTCCTCCTCCTTAGCTTTGCCAGATTTGCCAGATTGGACCTGGTCCCTTGGACTTCCATCACTCTACTGCATTAACCTGATTTTTTCAATTTCAATGGCAGAGTTAGATGGACGCATGTGCAGTTAGCATTTAGTTGAGTGTAGGGGTCTATGCGCATGACAGGGACCATTAAGTGATGTTAGGAGTGCTTTATGCACATGCACTCGGGACTCCTGACAGACCATATTCATATTTTCTGAGAAAAATGTACAGATCCCTCAGGTTGCCAGCAACGGACATCTCTGGATTTGATCTTAAGTGTTCAGCAGTATGTTGATTGTTACATAAAAAAATATGTAGATTTGCTTTCTTTAAAAAAAAACAAACTCTATGTAAGGTCACCCCTATATAGAACATACTACCCTGCAGCTCATTCAGAACAATAAATTCATGCTCCTTTGCCTGGAGGTACAGGTATGGAACATGCTATCTAGAATGCTAACTTTTATCCAGAATGCTGGGGACCTTGGGTTTTCCAGATAACAGATTAATTTGGAGTCTATGGGAGAGTCTTCCCATAATTCTGAGTTTTTGGATAACAGGTTTCCAGATAACGGATCCCATACATGTCACTGTTTTTTTTAGCCTGTAAGTTCACCTTCTTATTTGTGATGAGATTGGGGTTGCCACCTGGCGGTTATTTTACTGTCAAAAATAAATGGAAAGCCAATACCGAAGGGCCATGCGGTTCCGAAACATTTGAACACAACAAGTGTTGTGAGCACCATGGAATAAAGTTTGGGATTCACCCGTTTGTAGCAGACAAGGTATTGGCTTTCCATTTATTTTTGACTATTTCACTGGCGAGTGGCTAGGCCAGAGCCTCTATCCAATTCCCCTATCTGGACTTTAATCATACCTCCCAACATTTTGGAAGTAAAAAGAGGGACAAAATTTTTTTTTCCGCATGTAGCGCAGCAATTTTTGACCACACCCTTTCTGTGGCCACACCCCCTAATTACCATGTTTGTTTTACAAAATTTGGCAGGTTATGAAAGTTTGAAAATATTTCTCCTTATCTAAATTGTGTTTTTGTGTCTCAAAAATGTTACAAAGTATCTTATTTGCACCTGTTAGCTATTCTGGGCTCTCTGCTAAAAGCCAATTAAGTGAGAAACTTTGTTTCTTTTTCTGGCTGTTCAGTGCAGAGAAAAGAGGGACTTTCCAGTACAAATGAGGGACTGCGGGTTGAGCTGTCAAAAGAGGGACTGTCCCTCCGAAAAAGGGACAGCTGGGAGGTATGCTGTAATGTTTATTTTACTGGCCTGGTCGGTAAAAATGATGGTTGATCCCAATGTTATTTATAGGGAAAAAAGATAAATATATAGGAAGGCCGGTATTTTTTTCCAGAAAAGGTGGCAACCCTAGATGAGATGGATAATAACATTGACATTTTTCCAATGTCAGTCAGTGGCCCTCCAGAACTAGAACTGTTTCAGTTCAGTGTCGTTTTTGCTATGAGGCAACGGAAGAACAGAAAGTTGTCCCGGATTGCATAAGAAGAGAAATTCTAGTTTTGTATTAAGCAGCATTCACTGAAGCACCTCAGCACCCATCCATAGAGGAAGTTGTATCCCAGTAATGTATAAATGAGGTGCTCCAGTTGCTGTGATTCAATCACTTCAATCAATTTTATTATTCTTAGGTTGTAGGGAATTTATGGTTACAGACAAAACTGAATACAGAATAAACAAGCTGTGACAGTTTGGTATTGTTGACAGCCGAGAAACACGGGGCGGGACTTCTGGATTCACTGTCACTCGCAGCCATGATCACTTCCGGTGGAAGAATCAAAGGACCCTCCCAGCTCACAGTTCCGCGTAGACGTTGAGCAGAGAGGATCTCAGCAGTTGTAAGGTAAACGCAATTTCAACAATTTGTCCTCTGGGCCAATATACATGGAAAGGGAGGGGGGCATATTATGTCAAGAGATGAGGCTGACACTATAAATGTATAAAGGATGGCAGCAATTGCCGATTGTTTCTTATAATACAAAGCCTGTCACGTGACACTGTGTGCGTGTGAGAGAGAGTTAGAAAATGGCTCTGCTTCTGTGTGAGGGAGTGGGGCTGAACCTGCGTGTGTAAGAAAGCAAATGATTGCGTGGGGGAGTGTGTGTGTGTAAGAAAGAGAATGATTGTGTACATTGTTGTGTACGTGTATTATTGTGGAGTAAGTGGGACACAGCTACCTGTGGCTGCAGCACCAAAATAACCAGTGTGAGCCCCTCTGTATATATTCTGCTAGAAGTTCAACTAGGTAGGGATTTTTTAATTGGCGTACCCATATAAATAACTATTTACTTCTGAGTAAATGTTTGTACAAGAGATTTATATCAGGTACTGAAATTTTAACCTTTTCATTGGCAGGAAAAGTGAAATACTGGCAACAATGTAGCACCTACATGTCCAGGGTCAAAGGGCACCTGTTGGCTGAATATTAGGGATGCACCGAATCCAGGATTTGGCCTTTTTCAGCAGGATTCCGCCGAATCCTTCTGCCTGGCCCAATCATGTGCAAATTAGCGGCGGGAGGCAGATTGCGTGACTTTTTGTTACAAAACAAGGAGGTAAAAAATGTTTTCCCCTTCCCACCCCTAATTTGCATATACAAATTAGGATTCGGTTCGGTATTCGGCCGAATCCTTTGCGCAGGTTTCCGGGGTTTAGCCTAATGCAAAATAGTGGATTCGGTGCATCCCTACTAAATAGATTATCCCCAATCAAATGTGCGGACTAATAAACCAAACTCCTAGCACTGGCAGGGGGCAATTTAAAAAAAAAACCTATTACCCCAAACTGGAGTGTGGGCTCTATTAGCCTACACTTTTGGTTGGGGATAATATATTTATCCAATAGGTGCCCTTTGAGGTTATGCTACAGAAAAGGACGTTGTTGCCTAGTAGTGCGTCTTTCCCGGCTAAACCTGCTAGATTGTTGGCATGAAAAGTGTTAATGATTAAAATTCACCTCCCTAATTACATGTTCGTTTAAAAGCCTCCTGCTTTTAAAAGTAGGAGGAGAGTTGTAGTTGAACAGTAGCCTGAGAAATGCAGGGGGAATTCTGCGCTGTTACAATGTAGTCTGATTTGAGAGCTCTCTGCCTGTCATGCACTTTGGTGGTTGTTATGTACAGTTGGGCCGCATGCTTAGTGATGATATTTATTCTGCTTCCTGTGGATCCGTAAGTCCCACTAACTTCCACCTGGACTTCATGAGAGATATTTGTTTATTTAGACAGAGTTTTTCCTTGGGTGGGGGTGGAGGGCATGTGTTACAGACCCTTAAAAAGCTGGCCATAGACACAAAGATCTCATCGTACGATTTTTGGAACGTGTGTGGAGAGTCCCGACATTTTTCGTCCGGCGGAGATCAGTCGATTGGTCGATCGGAGAGGTTAGAAAATTCCTGTCGGCTGCGGGTAATATCTCTGCGTGTATTGCCGATCGTACGATTCTCAGTGGGAGACTGTCACTAGCTTTGTCTATCGTACGATTGCTGTCAGGGGCAGAACATTGGCTGATCTGTTTTTTAACTACTTTATTTGGTCGGAATGGTAAGACTTTGATCTGAACGGTTAGTGGCAGGTCGGGAGATGGGAAAGTCCGATCGTACATTGATTCGTACGATCGGATCTTTGTGTCTATAGCCATTTTAGAGCCACTGTTTTCCACTGTAGTGGGAGCTATTTTGATAGCAAGTCCCAGAAACTGATCTGTGTTATTTCTATAATGCTGCTGAGTTTGGAAATCCCTATTGGTGGCGCTTTGTACTAACTACCCCCTTAGAACTAACACTATGGGGTATATTTACCAAAAAGTGAAGTAAGAGATCACCACAGTCCTCTGGAGTGAAATTATGCCATTTTGCATTCATTTCTATGGAATTTTGAAAAAGAGTATTTATAGATGGGTGAAAGTTCATCCTTTGATAAATATGTCTTTCAAAATCCCATAGAAATGAATCAAGAGCGGTGGGATTTCACTCTAGAGGACTGTGGCAATCTAACTTCACTTTTTGATAAATATACCCCTATATGTTCTGGTGCCATTTGGGTTCCCAAGGACCTGATATGTCTCTTGAATCTGGGTCCCCGTGAATAACAAGTTTTGCATTTCACATTTGTTTCAACCAGTAAGTGTTAAAAACCCTGAGGATGTCCACTGGTTTATATCAACTGGTTTTTACTAGAGCTTGTTATGCGTTCTCTTAAAGTAGGAGCTGGATAAAGAGACACTGTAGGATATTCCTACTATTTTTCCTGTTCTTCATGGGACTAAGGTGAAATGGTGAATCATTTCAGATTACAGGTATGGGACCTGGGTCACCAAAAAAAAAAAAAAACAATTGTAAAACATTAAATAAACCCAATGGGTTTTGCCACAAATATGGATTGATACAGTTTCACTACCGTCAGGTAGAAAGTACTGCTTTATTATTATAAAGAAAAAGGAAATAATTTTTGAAAATTAGAATTATTTACCTACAATGGATTTTATAGAAGATAGCTTTTCTGTAATTTGTAACTTTCTAGATAAGATTCCCATACTGCTATGCTCCATTTTAAGTCAGTTTAAATCCTTTAGTTACATTTTAAGGAAGAATTCCAATTATCAGAGGTCAATGCAAAAATTTCAAATTTTTAAGAGGCCGTTCATTAAATTATTGTATGAAATAATTTATTTCAGAGATGATTTGCAATTGGTGATTATTTTATGTTTCTTTTAAGGTTTAGCTTATGTTCAGCAACTCTCCAGTTTTGAAACAATGGTTACTAGGCTCCAATTGGAATCTGGATTATGGTTAGGAGAGGCCTGAATAGAAAGATAAATAATAAAAACAATAACAATACAACATGCAGTATTTGTTTTGGCTGCCAGGGTCAGTGACCCCTATTAACCCTTTAAGTGCCAGCAGAATTTCACATTTTGGTTACGCGAAATGCCAGCCGTTTTTGAAACATTTTGTGCTCTCTCACTTTAGGGGCATTTTCTGAGGGGAAACCTATAGTTTACCTAGGAAAACTATACATTGTTTTTTTCGGTAGAAACTGAGCTTTCTAAATCTGCCTGAGTTTTCATGTATTTCCACCTGTGCAAAAAAATTTATAGCGCTAAATACCAAAAAAAAATGAAACATTACCATTTTTCATCGTATATCAATTTATACCAGAAAAATATTTCATTTTATGGATGAAAATCCAACTGATTTGGAAAGCCTTATGTCTCTCGAACATGCCAATACCAGATATGTATAGTTTTAGGGAGATTTAGGATTTCTGTACAGCAAAAACTCCCGGCAGTATATTACCGAATTTTGAAAGCACTAAGGCAGAAAACGGCATGCTTTAGATTCCAAGGCAAAAAATCCTGAAACCGTAGGTTTACCCCAGAAAACCATACATTTTTGAAAAGTACACATTCTGCCGATTACAAAATGGGTAACTATGTCTCTCTACTCCCAACTACCAAACATAAAAGCTTGTCTGAACATAGCGGTTTTTCAACAAAAACTTCAAAATTCGGAAAAATCATTTCAAAGGTTTTATTTTGCTGCTCCGCATATCCCAAACTATATTAGGTACCAAGAAAAAGCACCTGAAATATGATTGCCAGGGGTCCACTGAACAATTTGATACCCATTATGCATAGGTTTACCAAAGTATCTGGCATTTAGAGACACCAATATGTAGTTAGCACATCCAAATTCTTCAGGACTTTACTTCAGCTACTGAGAAATCAACACATTGACTGCATTTTTTGTGGGGTAAAAACACAGAAATATATGTTTACCCCCCAAACGCATATATTTTTGGAAAGTACACATTCTACTGAATCTAAAATGGGTACCCATGCCTTTCTGCTCCAAACTACTGAGTCGCAAGGCTTTCCCACAATTGTCGGTTTTGGTGAAATATCTGAAAATTTCCTCAAACCTTCAACTTCCCAGCACCATATCGCCCATGTATCATTATGTACTAAGAAAAAGCACCCTAAATATGATTGCCAGGGTTCCTCTGAACATTTTGGTGGTCATTGTTCATAAGTTTACCAAAGTATCTGGCATTTAGAGGCTCCAAAATGAAGTTAGCGCATACAAACAGTCCCGTGGGTAACTTCAGCTAATGAAAGATCAACACATTGACTGCATTTTTGTGGGGTAAAAACACAGAAATATATGTTTACCCCCCAAAACCCATATGTTTTTGGAAAGTAAACATTCTACCGAATCTAAAATGGGTACCCATGCCTTTCTGCTCCAAACTACTGAGTCGCAAGGCTTTCCCACAATTGTCGGTTTTGGTGAAATATCTGAAAATTGCCTCAAAGCTTCAACTTCCCAGCACCATATCACCCATGTATCGTTACGCACCAAGAAAAAGCACCCTAAATATGATTGCCAGGGTTCCTCCAAACAGTTTGGTGGCCATTGTTCATAGGTTTACCAAAGTATCTGGCATTTAGAGGCCTCAAAATGAAGTTAGCGCATACAAATAGTCCTGTGGGTAACTTCATCGAATGAAAAATCAACACATTGACTGCATTTTTGTGGGGTAAAAACACAGAAATATATGTTAACCCCAAAACCCATATATTTTTGGAAAGTACACATTCTACTGAATCTAAAATGGGTACCCATGCCTTTCTGCTCCAAACTACTGAGTCGCAAGGCTTTCCCAAAGTTGTCGGTTTTGGTGAAATATCTGAAAATTGCCTCAAAGCTTCAACTTCCCAGCACCATATCACCCATGTGTCATTACGTACTAAGAAAAAGCACCCTAAATATGATTGCCAGGGTTCCTCTGAACATTTTGGTGGCCATTGTTCATAAGTTTACCAAAGTATCTGGCATTTAGAGGCCCCAAAATGATGTTAGCGCATACAAACAGTCCCGTGGGTAACTTCAGCTAATGAAAAATCAACACATTGACTGCATTTTTGTGGGGTAAAAACACAGAAATATATGTTTACCCCCCAAAACCCATATGTTTTTGGAAAGTAAACATTCTCAGAATCTAAAATGGGTACCCATGCCTTTCTGCTCCAAACTACTGAGTCGCAAGGCTTTCCCACAATTGTCGGTTTTGGTGAAATATCTGAAAATTGCCTCAAAGCTTCAACTTCTCAGCACCATATCACCCATGTATCGTTATGCACCAAGAAAAAGCACCCTAAATATGATTGCCAAGGTTCCTCCGAACAGTTTGGTGGCCATTGTTCATAGGTTTACCAAAGTATCTGACATTTAGAGGCCCCAAAATGAAGTTAGCGCATACAAACAGTCCCGTGGGTAACTTCAGCTAATGAAAAATCAACACATTGACTGCATTTTTGTGGGGTAAAAACACAGATATATGTTTACCCCCCAAACCCATACATTTTTGGAAAGTACACATTCTACAGAATCTAAAATGGGTACCCATGCCTTATTGCTCCAAACTACTGAGTCGCAAGGCTTTCCCAAAGTTGTCAGTTTTGGTGAAATATCTGAAAATTGCCTCAAAGCTTCAACTTCCCAGCACCATATCACCCATGTGTCATTACGTACTAAGAAAAAGCACCCTAAATATGATTGCCAGGGTTCCTCTGAACATTTTGGTGGCCATTGTTCATAAGTTTACCAAAGTATCTGGCATTTAGAGGCCCCAAAATGAAGTTAGCACATACAAATTGTCCAGTGGGTAACTTCAGCTAATGAAAAATCAACACATTGACTGCATTTTTGTGGGGTAAAAACACAGAAATATATGTTTACCCCCCAACCCCATATATTTTTGGAAAGTGCACATTCTACAGAATCTAAAATGGGTACCCATGCCTTTCTGCTCCAAACTACTGAGTCGCAAGGCTTTGCCAAATTTGGCGGTTTTGGTAAAATATCTGGAAATATTCCTCAAAGCTTCAACTTTCCAGCATCGTATTGTCCATGTATCATTACCAGCATAAAGCATCCTAAATATAAACATATGGGTCTACTAAACAGTTTGATGCCCAATGTGCATAGATATACCAAACTATGTGGCGCACAGAGACCCCCAAATGACAATATGTATAGACATTTTCACGGCTGACGCGCTGGCTGCTGCAATATAACCACCCGGTGTGTATTATGCGACATTAGCCCACCTAACAGTTCAGAGACCCCAGAAAAACATATATTTTCAGAAAGTACACATTCTGACGAATCCAACATGGGTAAATAAGTGTTTCTACTGCAAACTGCCAAACTGCAAAGCAATGCTGAACATAACGGTTTTTATCAAATTTCGGAAAATCGTCACAAAGCTTGAATTTTACCCCATTATATGCTCCACATTTCATAACTTATCAGCATAAAACATCCTAAATATGAACGCCAGGGGTCTACTGAACACTTTGATGCCCAATATGCATAGATATACCAAACTATGTGGCGCACAGAGACCCCCAAATGACAATAGTGTATATACAATTTCACAGCTGACGCGCTGGCTGCTGCAATATAAGCACCCGGTGTGTGTATTATGCGACATTAGACCCCCCTAACAGTACAGAGACCCCAGAAAACCATATATTTTCAGAAAGTACACATTCTGACAAATCCAATATGGGTAAATAAGTGTTTCTGCTGCAAACTGCCAAACTGCAAAGCAATGCTGAACATAACGTTTTTTATCAAATTTCTGAAAATCGTCACAAAGCTTGAATTCTACCCCATTGTATGCCACACATTTTGTAACGTATCAGCATAAAACATCCTAAATATGAACGCCAGGGGTCTACTGAACACTTTGATGCCCAGTATGCATAGATATACCAAACTATGTGGCGTACAGAGACCCCCAAATGACAATAGTGAATATACATTTTCACGGCTGACGCGCTGGCTGCTGCAATATAAGCACCTGGTGTGTGTATTATGCGACATTAGACCCTCCTAACAGTACAGGGACCCCAAAAAACCATATATTTTCAGAAAGCACACATTCTGACGAATCCAATATGGGTAAATATGTGTTTCTACTGCAAACTGCCAAACTGCAAAGCAATGCTGAACGTAACGGTTTTTAGCAAATTTGTGAAAATCGCCTCAAAGCTTGAAATCTACCCCATTATATGCCCCACATTTCGTAAAGTATCCGCATAAAACATCCTAAATATGAACGCCAGGGGTCTACTGAACACTTTGATGCCCAATATTCACAGATTTACCAAACTATGTGGCGCACAGAGACGCCCAATTGGATATATAGTAGATAAAATTTACAAGACATAACAAAATAATACAGAAAGTGTGAAATTCGAATAAATTACTAAAATCCAATAAAACCACAAAAATCTATGCTTTTTTTTTTCAGACTAGTGTAATCAGACATCAGAATTACAGTTTGAATATTTTAGCTTGGCAAAATATTTTTTACGGACAGAATAAAGCAAGCAACAGTTATGCAGAGCTGAAAATGCAATAAAATGGCTAACAATGCACCAAAATCCCCAAAATTTCAAAATAATCACCGAAATAACATACAAAAGGTATTGCACAGTACGGTTAGCGAATACGCTATTCGCAAAGGCAATAAAACATTTTTTTCAGCCAAAAACACAACAATGCAATATGGAAAAAAAAAAAAAAAAAGCTACACAACAGCGTATGTGTGTGTGCATGTGTACAATTGGTAAATTGCATGTTATGTGTGTGTGTGTTTGTGTGTGCAAGTGTATGTACCCCCCCAAGTGTGTGTGACCCCCCTGATCCCCCAAAAAAAAGTATATGAGTGTGTGTAAGTGTAAATCTAAGCATGTATTAGTGTATAAAGTGTGTGTAAGTGTATTTTGTGTGTGTGTTACACTAACCTGGGGTGTGTAGCTGCAGATCTGTGTCCATGATGGCAGGAGGAGTGGAGAAGCAGGAGGGAGTCGCCAGATCCGTTGATCAGATGCGTGGGCGTCGCTGGAGGAACCCGGAAGTGCAGGCAGCAGCAGCGCGCAGACACGTGTGTCTGTTGCGTCTTTGGGGCCCCTGGACAATCGCGCCCCAGGAGCCCCTTTCCCACCCGCTCCGCTCGTTGCCTAGGGGGTTCTGAGCGAGCGGGGAAGGAGCGAGCAGCATTTAAAGCCGCTCCTGAGCTTCCCCACACGCATATGCTGCAGAACGTAGAATCTACGTTCTGTGGCATTTCAAGATACTTTCCCACAGAACGTAGATTCTACGTTCTGTGGCACTTAAAGGGTTAAAAAGGTTGAAATAGGCAGAATTGAAAAACAATTAAAACAATTAAAAAAAATCAAAAGGCAATGGAGACCATGTGAAAAGTTACCAAGTCAGTATTTAACATTGTAAACTTAAATAAAAGTTTAATAACCCTGCTTATAAAACTTTGCTTCTGTGTAATGGGTTTTACACTGTTAGGTAGGATTTGTTTATTTAGGTGTTATTAGTATATCCAATTACAATTTATATTCCAAGGACTTTGTAGTTTTCTTGAATATTATTACAGCAAACTTCCATATGTGTGTTTTCTATGTATAGGAACTTGAGGGCCTGTAGCTAGGCCGGCAGCTTTAGGGGACTGGACGTCGGGTGCTTATATAGAAAAGTCCGGCTTAAAATATTGCCTAATTGTCCAATTTTTGCCTGATGTGTCCACTGCAAACCTTTTTTTATAACTTCCCATAATTTTCTTTTGTAATATAAATAGTAGGGATGCCCTGAATCCAGGATTTAGTTCGGGATTCGGCCTTTTTCATCCGGATTCCGATTCAGCTGAATCCTTCTGCCTGATTAGGGGCATGGGAGGGAAATCACATTACTTTTTGTCACAAAACAAGGTAGTAAAAAATGTTTCCCCTTCCCAAATTAGGATTTGGTTCTGTATCTGTATTCTGTATCTTTTGCGAAGGATTCGGGGTACGGCCAAATCCAAAATAGTGGATTCAGTGCATCCATAATAAATAACCAGGTTGGACTCGTACTACTCTGTATCTGTGCATACTAATACAGGGTTGAACTGGTGGGATCTTGTGGTGGGCCCATCCTCTCATTCTTATATCCACCAAAAGTATACCATTCTCCATCTACAAGTTGTAGTAATATCTACTTGTTTGTGAAGTACATCAGATGAGTACATTTTTGCTTGCTTGCTTGTGTCATCCAGGTTAAAACTTTTGCACCGGTAGGTTTGTTGAAAAGGCTAATAGCATGTTTTACGACCCCTACTACCATGTGTGCCACTGACACAATTGGAATTTGTCTGTCACTTCAACACAGAGCAGATATAACCAAAAAAACACCAAAAGGTTCTTTTTTACATGGAAATCTGCCATGTTTGTAATGACATTTCTTCTCCTGTAAACTCCCATACATATGGGGCAGTAGGGGCTGTGGTGGGTAAAAAGCTACATGATCCATTAGCCTAACAAAGGGCCCTGGTACCATAGTGTGTTTTTTAGTTGACTGGTTAACCCAGGTTGGAATTTGCAAGAATGAAATGTTGGAGAGCTGTAACACGTGCATTTGAGCTGATTGTTAATAAATGATTAACAAAAGGAGGTAAAGAATGTTAGACTAAAAGCACTACAAACACCCTGTTTATAACCACAGAAACAGTATAAAGTCTGACATGGTGTGTGGCATTGAAGAAGGTTCTGAAAGGGAACATCTAGGCACTGGGAGGTAGCAGTTAAATAACACTGCTGATAGACTTCAGACAAGTAATTGTGCCTTCCACTTACTCAATAAAGCAGATCAGTTGCTAGTTCTACATAAAATCCATTAAAGCAAAGAACCAAAAGACTCTAATGCTGTCACAAAGTGCAGTTCTCTACTTGCAATGCAATGCAAACTGGCTGGCATCGCCCGTACATGCAGATCAGCCCAAAAAGGCTTTAATATGCCATTTTGGCCACAACAGCACCAGCAGTTTTAGTGAGTTTTTATTGTAGTCATCAGGTTGTGTCATAGGTGTTGCAAGCATTTCTCAGCTGCATGTGACAAGCTGCTCATACCGGGTCAATATAAGATGGCGACTAAGGCCCTCCAGACTAAACTGTCAGATTATTAGCTTTTATATGGGGCTTTCCTACAGTGTTATCATCAGGTGTAGGCTCTCAGTATGATGTCCACAAATTAGCCTTAATATTCTCAGCACATGGATGGGCAAATTGGGCGACTCTACCAAGTAAGGGAATGTCAGCATTGATGGACAGCAAACGTCTAAGGAACATGTGAGCTCTTGGTTTGGTTCAACTCCCTTGTACATTGATTACACAGGCCCCACCTCAATAACTTGGCCGATAGTAGGACACTCCTTGGATGTTCATTTTGCATACAATTAAATCTCCCTTCACCCCATTGTCCTCAGTCTCAACCTTTTTTGCAACATTGCCCCCCAGCATAGATAGGGCAAGCAATATGTATGTGTATACAACAGGTGAAAATCATTTTTATCAGTGCTTTTATTTGAACATGGTTCCTAGTGAATAAACCTATATAGCTGTTGGCGCTTATTTTTAGTATGATACTATGTTCCTGACTATTTGGACGGAAGGGAATACTAGTTTGCTTTTTTGTGAATTTTATTCCTTCCGTTTTTGCATATAATCGTACAGATTCTGTTCAGATTCTTGCAGAATCTCCATTTTTTCTGTAGTATTTCTTATTCAACAATTAATTTCTCATTCCTCTGCTGTGTGTTAAATTGCCCTGGTGTTGCCAAGGGATATCATTATGGGTGTTAATGTTTGCAGAGGGGTGGATTCTGCATACTGACAACATGGAGTATTCCTCTTTGGGAAAACATATGAAGTCTGGTTTCCCTGTAACAGACTGCAATAATTGCACCATCTAGAATGTGTCCCAAGGGCTCTCTCTCAATCCATGAGTCACCCCTGATAAAGTAGAAACCATCAGTGCATATGGTTTGCTTGATCTGAGAGGTACATTCACTTCTCTCAAATACATTTGAATACAAATTTAAGATTTTCTTTCATTTAGTCTTATTTTTGCAATTTAGACTTTAAATGATTATATGAGTTTATAGTGGCAGATAGGTAGAGTAGCAAAACAGTTAAAGCTGTACATGAGCATTGACTTAATCCTTTGGCAGATGCCGATCTTAATCAGCAGCCTGGGGATGCTCGTGTTACACTGATGTTTTGCACAGCTCAAGCGAATCTACAGATGACTGGATTTTAAGCCTCCAGAGCCGGTGTGACTTCCACTAAATGTTTTTTCCCTCTCTCCTTCAGTAGGTACAAGTGCTGCCCACCAGTTTGCCCACAATGGATTTCATGGACCGGAATATCAACTTTAATGCTCTCCTCAAGTTCTCCCACATGTAAGACTTCACTACTTTTTGTAATTATTTCCTTTCCATGTACTCTAAGATGGAATTCTAATTTGCATTCTGCGTTTTTTTATAATGGTATTTCTGATATAAATTAATGCAATAGATGTATGGTTATGATCGAAATGATACCCATTCTAGCTTTAGTACAGGCCTAGTACTGGATCTGATAGACTCATTCAGTATGTTATCTTTGGCATAGGTTTTCACCTTGGATTCCTACTGAAGTACACCCAGTACTGTATACACAATACTTGTCATAAACAAAAGGGGCTTACATTTGTGATACCTGTCCTTGAAATCATTGTGATCCAATTTACCAGCACAGTGTCTGTTTCTTATTCAGACAAATAAAAAGTGCAGCAAAAGGGTGGCTTTAAGTGGTTCTTTATACTGATACAGGTAGCCAATAATCTTGTGCACTTTCTTTGTCATGCAGTTTCTATTAAAGTAAACCCGGAAGAAGTGCATATTTGAACCCACAACAATAAGTGCATAATTGTGGGGCAGATACATATATTGTGAGGTAAAGTTAGGGACATAGCTATTCACTTACACGCCCTTCATTTGCACAGGCATGCTTAAAGGAGAACTAAACCCTAAAAATGAATGTGGCTAGAAAAGCAATATTTTATATACTGAACTTATTGCACCTGCCTAAAGTTTCAGCTTCTCAATAGCAGCAATGATCCAGGATTTCAAAATTGTCACAGCGGATCACCATCTTTAAAAGGGTCTCTGGTGGGCTCTGAGCAGCTGTTGAGAAGCTAAGCTTAGGGTTTGTCGCAAATTATCAGGCCAAAATTGAGGTTGGCCTGTAAAATAAGCTGATGCTACAAGGCTGTATTATTAAATTCTGATACACTAATTATGCTGTCATGTAGTAATTATCTATATTAATTACTAATAGACCTTATATTGTGACATTTATATTCTATGTCTACTGTATATTGTGAGTTGGTCCCTAAGTTCAGTAAGTTCAGACTTCAGCACAGAGCATGTGCAGTGAATCAGCAGAAAAGAAGATGAATAGCTACTGGGGCATCTTTGGAGACACAGATCTTTACTGCTAAAGGGCTGTGGTTGAATTGTGCTGTTACAGAAGACCAAATCATAACAACATTTCTAGCCTACTTCTTTAGTTAAGCTTTAGTTCTCCTTTAAACATTTGTGTATGCCAGAAGGTAAACCCTATTATTTACTGGAACAAATAGAACAAGGATGTTGGATGATTGCACCCCCTTAACAGATACAATGTTTATTAGATACTGAAACAGTGAATAATTATTATTATTATAAACACCTGTTCCAAGTGAATCTTTTATGTTATTTTGTGTTTTAGCTCCTCCTCCACACAGCAGCACCTTAAAAGGGTATACTCCTGTTTTGCTATTTGCTTATTGGTGGCTGCTGCTGGAGCCTATGTGAATGTGGTCCTCAAGTTTCTTCAGGTAAGTCGTTAAGATTTGAAAGGTGTGAAAAGATAGCATTGTCAGCAATGGCGTAATTAGAAGACACTAGTTACTAGCTTAGGGCAAATGTACATTTTAGTGAAAATATTTTTTCCCATAAAATGCTTTGGTGTCTTACTGGGCCCCCGCAGTTGCCCATTTTGTCAAAGGAATATATTATTCTGAAATTAATATTGCTCAAAACTCTCTAGGGAAAGGTATAAATCATCAATGGGAACAATATCTATTTGGTAGCTAATGTTTTAATTCTCTAATAACAGAGGGTGCCTAGGTTTTTCATATGTGGGGTCTACTTTTAATGATGATATTTCATTGTCAGGGTGTTGTTATAGTTGAAAATAGTGGTATTCAACAAGGAGAGTGAAAAATGCAGTTGTTTTTGAGTGATGCTCTGATGAAATATTATGATCATCAGCTTAAAGAAACATTTACATTTGTCATAACATTGTCTTTGCATATCATTTTAAATTTTGCCATAGAAGTATTTACTTCATGCCTTTTCGTTACATACCTGATCTCCATGTTCCTCTGTGAATTGGCTGCCATATTTGTGCAGCAGTAGTCATTTAACATTAGAAGCTGTGATAGGTTGAGAAGGGACAGTCAGCTTGGCAAAACAGTCAGGTTTAGGAACTTCAAGTAACAATTACTTAAAAAAGCAGACCTGTCCGTGGAAAACTATGAACATGACCTACAGGTGTACATGAATATTTTGAAAAGCAGTTTAAGTGTCAGTGTCCCTTTAAGAACTAATGGTCATACTATATAATGTGCTTTGCAAGAGTGCAAAATGTAACTGGTAGGTGGGGGAATAAGTTTTACCCTGTGTAAGATCTAATTTCCTTTCTGTCTACAGGGAAGCTTCATCTCATTTGCAGGCTCTCTTGGAATGATGATCTGGTTGTTGTCCACTCCACATACTTTTGAAAATGAGAAAAAGCGTCTAGGAATTCTTGCTGCATTTGCCTTCTTTTCAGGTAAGTTGATTAGAGTTTATTACAATAATGATGGATATATTTTTTCCTCTCAAACACCTTTTAAATAGTTTGATTGCTCTGCCATGTAATGCAACCATAAAAGCAAACTAAATAACAAATTGACACCTGGCAGCTGCCTTCTCTGCTAATGTAATATATTCTGCCCCTATTTCAAATAAAGTTGACATTTAGTTGTGTTCTTAAAATGTACACATACCAAACAACAGCATTCCTGCATCACAGACCCTCCAGCGATCTTTCTTTCAGTCAGTCACTCCAGACACACCAAACAAGATGTTCCTTGATTCAGCCAATATCTCTTGGCTTCATTATAGTTTTTATTTCATGCATATATTGGTGTATGCATTAAACATACATATTACATACAAAAAATAACCAATACAAGAGTTAAGGAGGGTCCTGATCAAAAGAGCTTACAAACTAAAAGTGCTTTACCAACTAGTCCATCACAATTTCCCGCCATTGCTGATTTTTTTTTAATATATAGTCTTACATTGCCATTGCTTTTTTTTATGACAATACTGTCAACCACGTTGCATTCAAGTGATAATAGCTCGCTCAGCTTTTTTTCTTTCTGCATTCTCCCTCGTAGTTGCCTCTTTCAGATACACAAAACAAGAACAGTAGTTATGGGTAGTATAATCGGTTATGCTATATATTAAGCAAAATAATTACTTTTTATACATGTATGCCGTTTGTCTCCCCCTAGGAGTTGGTTTGGGTCCAGCTTTGAATATGTGCATTGCCATTAACCCCAGGTATACTCTTTGTTATTAATTATCTCACCTCCCCTACCCAAAAAAAAGTAAGTTGCAGTTGGCTAATAGTATTTTCTTTTTAATTCAGCATCATTCCCACTGCTTTTCTGGGCACAGCCATGATCTTCATGTGCTTTTCACTCAGTGCTCTCTATGCACAAAGGCGCAGCTTCCTGTTCTTGGGAGGTAAGTGGTGTAGACTTTTATCTATCTGATCACAGCTAAAATGTGCAATCACAGCATTATATGCTGAGTACCATTTTTGTTTTTTTTCCAGGTATTCTTATGTCTGTTATTAGCCTGCTGCTTATCGCTTCTTTGGTGAACTTGTTTGTTGGATCAGTTTTACTATTCAAAGTAAGTAATTCTCTATTGTTTTGGCAATGTAACATTTCTACATATATCTATAATTATGGTAGCCATATAAAGGATGCCATTTTACTAGCCTTTAATTAGCTAAGGGAACTCAAGGTGTATATTTGGGGTACAACTGCCAGCCAAGGGACATTTCTATTGGGAAGTGACCAATAGCTATCCCCAAAGTTTTGCAACAAAGATGGAAACTAATGGTGGTCATTAATCATTATTTTACAGATACTTTCAGTGCAGTTTCAACATAACATGAATGGATAGGGACAATTTTAAAGGGATTATCCTCCCAAATAATGACTTTTCAGTAGCCTGTATCCCCTTGCTCCACCCTTGACAGATGCATACACAGTGTAGTTATTTTTTCAGACTTTCCAGCTGGAATACAATGGCCAGATCTGCTGCAAAGTATTTCAGGCCAGACTAGAAGTCATTTTAACCCCAGGCATTTGCTTTCCTTGTGTAATAATGGTCATGCTTCTCCTTTTCAGATGCATATGTACATTGGACTGCTGGTGATGTGTGGCTTTGTGTTGTTTGATACTCAACTTATCATAGAGAAAGCTGAACAAGGGGATAAAGATTATGTCTGGTAAGCCATTTCTTAAAATTACAGATCCCATATCCAACCTTTTGCCCACTGATTTTTAGTAAGTAATACTTGAAAGTTACATACTCTGACCATACACAGGACATTTAACCGATTTGACCATCAAGGTGGTTTGCCAGTCATGCTAATTTAATAATCAGATTACTCAAAGGTGTCTGTAGACTTGTTTGTGAGTAGGATTTTAGCAGGCCCTGGTTAGAGATTATGGATGCTGTCATTGAGAGCCTGTATACATGCCACTGGAATGGCCAAATTGGTTGCCAATATTTGCTTTTCTTTGGGGTCCCACTTGGCAATTTTTCTGCCATATTTTTTAGGCCTAGAACAGACAATATTGCCATTTACAGGTGTTTGGCATTACTGCTCCTTTCACAGACTCAAATGTAAATTGCCTTCCAGTTGCTAACTTATTAGTAAAACAGAATAGTTGCTCGAGTCTCCCAGTGACTAACATTTTAACATAGCATGGTAGTACCCTTGTTTTACTTGTAAAGAGTAGCTGCAAAATGTATTGCTATCTAAAGCCATAATCACTTAGTATAATCAGTGCAGTGGGTAAGTGACTATTGGTGGCACACAAGTAAATAAGAGGTGCCCTCCAATGTTACTATGAATGAACCTTCCTATAATATCTTGTTTTGCTGTTCTAGGCACTGTGTGGACCTGTTTTTGGATTTTATCACCATTTTCAGGAAGCTCATGGTAATCATGGCAATGAACGAAAAGGTATAACTATAATTTAAATTATGCACTTTTGTTTGTTTTTTTTTTTTGTCGTTGTAAAATTTGTTAATACAAAATAAGGCTCTGTGCATTCTGACCAGTCACTGCACCATACACTCACCTTCTGATTATTTACATAATTCATGCAACAATTCCATGAATGTAGTATACAGAATGCATTGTGAACATACAATCACTAACGAGCTTAAAGGGATACTGCCATTGGGAAAACATGTTGTTTTTTTTAAACGCATCAGTTAATAGTGCTGCTTCAGCACTCAAAAGAGAAAACAGATTTTTTTTTTTTTTAGATTTAATTTTGAAATCTGACATGGGGCTAGACATATTGTCAGATTCCCAGCTGCCTCCAGTCATGTGACTTGTGCTCTGATAAACTTCAGTCTCTTTACTGCTGTACTGCAAGTTGGTGTGTTATCAACACCCCCCCCCCAGCAGCCTAAGAGAACAATGGGAAGGTAACCAGATAACGGCTTCATAATACAAGATAGCAGCTCCCTGTTAGATATAAGAACAGCACTCAATCGTAAAATCCAGGTCCCATTGTCAGTTCAGTTACATTGAGTAGGAGAAGTGCTGGCTCTTTCAGAAAGCACATGACCAGGCAAAATGACCTGAGATGGCTGCCTACACACCAATATTACAACTTAAAAAATACACTTACATATCATAATAATAATAAAATACACTTGCATGAACTGGAGGAAAGTACATAATTTTACTCACAATATATCACAATATTTCCCGAAAGGAAAATAAAAAATGACCCCGTCTTAATTTAAGATGTAATATCTTCACAGACCTGTAACCACATACTTTCTTCTGTTATTTTTTTATTTTTCTACTTTTCAGAAAAATATGGTGTGGGCAGTATTGACTGGTGATATTCTTTTATTGCAGGAGAAAAAGAAAGAAAGGAAGTAAAGCAGACTGGCTCCCCCATAGCGTGGCTGGCATTGTTTTGGGTTTTCATACATTTCTTACTGATGGCTTTCTTTCCTATGGTATAATGAAAAGCTTGGGAATCACTCTATTGTCTTTTGTACATTTTATTGTACCTTCAAAAGTTTCATGTTTACAGACACTGCCTGGCATCATCTTTAGAAGTAACTTGACTGCTGTGATGCAACTTTGGGTATCTGTACCACAAACCTTTATCTCCCAGGTTAGCTAAACAGTGGCCCATGGTCTTTTCCCCCTGAAAATATGCTCACTTTGTTGCTCCTGAAGACAGAGCTTGGGTATAATTGCTTAAAATGAATAGTATTTCTGTGAATTGTTATATTATGATATTTTGCTTGCAGTGTACATGATGGCCTCTTCTTTCTGGCTGTATCAAATGAGTTGGCTCCTCTGCAAGCTCCACCATGTTTGCAACATCTTGATGTGTTGTGTTCATACAGAGTTTCCCAATACCACAAACATGGGAAACAATCTTTTATTTCCAGAATGTTGCATGTTGTGAAGTCTTTTGAGCTATTGGTGATCAGTTTTTTTTCAGATGAACTTGTTCCTTTACAAACAGAAATATATCCATTTACACCTGGAATAATAAATATGGTGCTCTTCCCTTCCATCTCCTGATTTATCAGATACATATCCAAGAAGAGAAGCCTATTATCTTTTATGTACACTGGACTCTGGGAGTTTCTCAATAACTGCCTATTGAATTTGCAATTCTACTACTGCTTTCTGCTACACTTCTGTTTATTTAGTGATTAAACTAGCAAGATAATAAGGAAATGTACCTATCTAGAAATGCTGATTGTTAGAGTTAAAGTTTCTTGTATTTGCCTGCATCATTACTATACTGATCTAGCTAATCTGCCACGATTTGGGCTCTTAACCAGTGAAGTTAACAATAGCCATCACCATCTCTCTGCTAACCTGCAGGAAGATTAAACCCTGATCCAAAAGTATTCTCAAAACTATTACTAGTGGTTTTGCATATTGTATAGATTATGTAAATATTCATTTTCTGCAGTTAAGACTAATGTCACACTAATTAATTGTGTTTTTTCCCCTATGCTCATTAACTCTTTCACCATGTACATTTTCTTTGACAGAGGCATGTGAAGCAGTAGTTGCCTACCATTACAGTCAGGAGAGTGTATAGTGAAGCAGTATGTAGATTTAAAAACCTAGGCTTTAGTTGAAATGTGTGTGTGTGTTGTAGGACAAAGGACAACCAATGAAGGAATTATAGGTTGGAAAATAAAGTAATGTGGTATTAAACTACTTTGAGGATTTTTTTCCCTTTAAATCTGCAGAAACAAAATAACCTGTGTGACTTTGTCTAGAAAAAGGTCGTCTTCATTATATTTCCCTAGGAACACTGCTCTTTAGCATAAAGGGTAGTATGTACACTTTTTTCCACATGAGTGCAGTGAATAGGGCTTGTACTGAACATATTGTTTGCCTGTTGTTTGTAAGAAGATATATGTATAGCTTTTATTTCTTGCACTAAACAGGGCAAAATTTCAAAAACAAAGTTATATCTATACAATAAAAACATGCAGTCCCATGTGAAGCGTCTGTGTAGCCTTTATTAAAGGGGCTGTTCACCTTTAAATTAGCATTTAATATGACATAGAGAGGGCTATTCTATGACAAATTGTATTTGGCTTCATTTTATTTGTGGTTTTTTAGTTATTTAGCTTTTTTATTCAGCAGCTCTCCAGTTTGTAATTTCAGCCATCTCCAAATTCCCCTAGCAACCATGCATTTATATGCATAAGAGACTGAATGTGGCTAGGAGAGGCCCTGAATAGAAAGATGAGCAATAAAAAGTAGTATTAACTGTAAGTTTGTAGCCTTTCAGAGCATTTGTTTTTGATGGGGTTACATCTGATGGGGTTACATCTGATATGGTTACATCTAGTCGGAAGAAAAAGGCATTAAATAAACTATTAAAAATAAATAATGAAGACCAATTGAAAAGTTGCTTAGAACATACCAAAATATAGCTTAAAGGTGAACCACCCCTTTAAGGTGTGAGATAAGGAGCAGCTCATTATACAGAAGGCTTTCTAGTGGACTGATGATTTGTTTTGCACTGTTTGAAACCATACAGAATTCCTAATCAAAATAATAAGCAAAAATGATGTTCAACACAGACCCCTATTCATCCAACTAGTATTGGGGCGGGGATTCAGCCCCTCTTTTCCTAGATGCTCAGGTTGTGCTCACTAATAGGATTTTTGCAGATAATGATCTGAAAGTGTTACTTGTCCCTTCTCTTTTTGCATGCGTATGGGGATATCGCCAGCTCCTTTAGAAACCGTGCCAAGAATCTCCTCAAAGATGAAAACTATGTAAAAGATTTCTAACAATTCTTCATAATCATTTTATTTTACAGTACAGTGATCTGCTGTAGAGACAACTGTGAGACAGTGAAAGTTTTTTTGTTTTGATTGAAATATACAAAAATATGAGTTCATTTGTACAAACAAAATAAAACATTAACAATGTACTTAAATATGCTTCAGGTCTGTTGGTTTTGCTCCCACGTTGAGTGGGACAGAGTACAGATGTGATTGTATCAGAGGCGCATTATGTGCTGTATTTCAGAATAACACAAGAATCTTCTTCAGCCCATAAAAAGTAAGAATGAGATAATAAAAAACTCGGTGATACAATACTCGGCACTGTAGTGGTCTGATGGAGATTTTGCATCTGCTCAGATCATTGGAATTTCTCCTGCTGATATGCTAAGTGGTGGTCTCACAAGTAATGCTCATGGCTGGAGCACCTCTAAATGAACACAATTGCTCTAGAGTTATTGCAAAAGTGCTGCAATGAGGGTAAGAAACACATGGCTACTTATGGCCAAAATTAAACTTTGCACAGTGCACTTGCGCCTTTTTATATTTTCATTATTATATTTTAGTTGATTATATTGAGGGCTATTTTGGGGAGATGCTGCACGTTAGTAGTTGCCAAATGAACTATAGGTATGGCATCTGTTATCCAGAAATCCTTTCTCTATAATAATAAAACAATACTTTGTACTTGATCCTGTCTAACATATAATTAATCCTTATTGGAAGAAGAACAATCCTATTTGGGTTTATTGTTTAAATGATTTTTTTTTACACTTAAGACATGTAGGGGGGGAATGTAATATAAGTCGGTAACGGAAAAACTATTCGCAATGCGAAAAGTTATGCTTTGCGCGAATTTAATATAGCTTTTGCGAACGCGGAAACTGTTTAGCGACCACTTCCAACAGTGGAAGACAGTTTGCAAATTTTATAGTTTGCGACAATGCACAGTCAATATAATAAAACAATGAAAAAGTCGCTATGTTTGCTCCAATAGATTACGACACCTTCAAGCACTACTTAAGATTGCGCAATTACAATTCGCAATGCAATAACAGTTTAAGGAGCAATATTACATTGTAATGTGGCTTTTTAGTCTTAGAGCGAATTGTTTTGCGCTTTGCGATTTTAATAACATTCCCTCGCAAGTGTACTAAATGCACTGCACACCGGAATCGACTCACTCTGCAGTAGTGGTGCTGGTCCTCCGTTGAACCGGCACGGTCCCTTGGCAATGGCAAATTTTTGTTCACGGATCAGCACACACACAAATTTCTGCAGTGGGGAAAGTGCCCCTTCTTTATTGATTTATATCATCACCAACATCAACGCTTCAGGCTTTTTCACAAAACGTTAATGTTGGTGATGATATGAATCAATAAAGAAGGGGCACTTTCCCCACTGCAGAAATTTGTGTGTGTGTGTGGATCCGGGAACAAAAAGTTGGCAATACTTAAGACATGGACACCCCAATTGCAGAAAGATCCCTTATCTGGAAAAAAACAGGTCCCATACCTGTAGTGCAGTGATCCCCAACCAGTGGCTCACGAGCAACATGTTCTCTCCAACCCCTCAGCTGTTGCTCCCAGTGGCCTCAAAGCAGGTGCTTATTTTTGAATTCCTGGCTTGGAGGCAAGTTCTGGCTGCATAAAAACCAAGTGTACAAAGCAAAAAGATCCTCCTGTAGGCTGTCAGTCCATATAGGGGGCTACCAAATAACCAATCACAGCCCTTATTTGGCACCCCAGGATTTTGTTTCATGCTTGTGTTGCTCTCCTTCTCTTTTTACACTTGTGGCTCACAATTAAAAAGGTTGGGGTCCCTGCTGTAGTGGAATAACAATTCCTGAAATGCTATCTTACTTTCTGAAACCATCTAGGAAAAACCTTTAAACCCTTCTGCCTAGGGATGCACCGAATCCACTTTTTTGGATTCGGCCGAACCCCCGAATCCTTCACGAAGGATTCGGCCGAATACCGAACCGAATCCGAACCCTAATTTGCATATGCAAATTAGGGGTGGGAAGGGGAAAACATTTTTACTTCCTTGTTTTCTGATAAAAAGTCACGCAATTTCCCTCCCTGCCCCTAATTTGCATATGCAAATTAGGATTCGGATTCGGTTCGGCTGGGCAGAAGGATTCGGCCGAATCCGAATCCTGCTGAAAAAGGCCGAATCCCGAACCGAATCCTGGATTCGGTGCATCCCTACTTCTGCCTATAAGAGAATTGCCTCAAGATAAAGTAGTGCTAACCCGTCTGTCAATTCACTTCATTAATGTGATTTTGGCTATCAAGCCTTTTTCAAATTGTCCATCAATATAGTCCATGTGATTCTATTATTGTCGGAATAAACATGATATAAGCAACTGCACTTAAAGGTGCCTTCCCCACACATGCACCTTATATGACATATGTACAACAGCAGCTTAGCACACAGTGTGCGTATGTATTCATGGGCATAGGTGTATTGCGCCATGTATGTGCAAATGCCAGAGATGAGTTTTAGCACATATATGCCATTACACTAAAGGTTTTACAGTTTAACCTTAACCTACCTTAATCGTAGAAGGGATCTCTACTCCAACTTTTTTTTGGACAATAAAAAGAAATTCTAAGCAACTTTCCATTGTATATTCATGAAATATTTCAATGGAGAACTAAAAAACTAAACTAAAAAAAAAATGAGAACTAAACCCCAAAAATGAATATGGCTTGCATATTTTATATACTGAACTTATTGAACCGGCTTAAAGGGTCGGCATCTCTACAGTAGTAATGATCCAGGCCTTTAAAGCTGGCACAGGAGTTTCCCATCTTGAATTTTGTTAGGAGTGTCTGCCATGCGCACCTGCTCAGTTTGCTTTGAGCAAAAAAGGATCCTTGTGATTTGAAACATGTTGTGTGTCAATAAATATTTATTTGCAGCAGAGTCTGCGCGTTATGTGCTCCATCCATACCTATGTTTGCTGAAATCAGTTTGCTTTGAGCTGCTGTTGAGAAGCTAAGCTTAGGGATTATCACAAAACATCAAGCAGAAAATAAGGTTTTGTAATATAAACTGATGCTCCAGTGCTTTATTAAATACTGGTGCTAATTGTGCTGTCTTCTGACCCGCCATGCACAATACCAATAATCTGAAATTATTTACTAATTAGCCCTATATTGTCACATTTATGTTATTTATCCAATATCTTATGTATCCAATATCTTGTCTAAGCTCAGTAAGTGACAGCAGCACAGAGCATGTGCAGTGAATCAGCAGAAAAGAAGAAGGGGAGCTACTGGGCATTTTTTAGAGGCACAGATCTTTTCTGCTAAAGAAGCCCAATATGTAATGTGCAATATTTCTGACCTGCTTCTTTAATTAAGCTTTAGTTCTTCTTTACAGGAGAAACAACCCCCCTTATTAAAAAAAAAAAAACCCTACCCCACATAGACCCCCCCCAGCCTAGCTATTACCCTGGGCAAATGCCCCTAACTCTTTACTTACCCCTCAGATTAAGGGATTGGAGTTCACAGCAGCCATCTTCCGGGTCTTTGTGTATTATTCCTGTGCTTCAGCAATTTCCATCAGTTTTGGCACATTCGCAGTTGTTGGAAGTTTCTCCAACTGCGTATGCACCGCCATGCTGGTCTCGTTTTCAGATAACCGAAGACCTGTAAGATGGCTGCCGTGAACTCCGATCTCTGAATCTGCACCGAGGGGTAAGTAAAGAGTTAGGGGCATTTGCCCGGGGTAGCAGCTAGGCTGTGGGGGAGGGAGGGGGGTCTATGTGGGGTAGGGTTTTTTTTAATAAAGGGTTTGTTTCTCCTTTAAGGGTATGTGTAATCGCTATTAAAAGCAGTGTTTGTTTGTTCTTTTCTATCCTATGACTCTCAAAAATAGTTTTCTTTCAGGCCTGTGAATCAGCTGGCTTCTCCAAAATTGTTTCAGGAGACTTTTTTTACTTTAAAAATCTAAAAAATCAGATTTTGATAAATAACCCCCTTACTGAACACCAAACCTTTTTGCACCACGTACCAGTTTAAAGGAAGATAATTTTTCAAAGGACTAGGTAGGGGTGGGCTGATGCGTGGGTGGCTGGGTGAATTTCAGGCTTAACAAAAAACACTGTTCAAACAGTACTTTGGTCCTTGTCATGATCAGTAGAACGTTTATTGGGCTTTGCACAGGTAATTGGGGCCTTTTTAATTGTTTCTGCAGCTATTATAGACTGCAGCCAGGACCAGAGGAGGCCCAGTTCGGCACAGCCCAGCATTGGGCCGAGGCCTGGTGGTTGAGGACCACTGAGTTAAAATATATATATATATACATGGCTGAGTAGCTGTTCATTTAGATGTGTGCCACAAACCACTACATTTGGTGCAGTCACAAAGCATGCTTCTAAAGGAATAGCTGATAAGAAATTCAAAATGTACTCTTATTTAGGTGTTAGGCTTATAAGCAGAATTCAGATGTCCCGCTGACCAGTAGGTTCCACTATGCTGTGTTTGTGCCATCCAGGCCCTTCCTGGAACTGACTAAGTAGTTGTTATTGTCTCCTACACAGATGATGCAACAACAGCATATACCATTGTAACATTTCTCCTGGCTGATTACAAGTGTAAGGAACTTATTGCTGCATCCAGCTTACGTGCAAAGGTAATAGTTCTTACTATTAATATGTAGTACAGTTGTGCCCATGGCAATAGCACAAGCAGTGATTTGTTGCCTCTCTGAAAAGAAAACATTGAGAATAAATACTACAGAACTTAATTATCAAAGGGTGAAAATAGAATTCAGTGTTTGATCAATATGACCCTAAAACTCCTACGTGTGACTAGAACACTGTGTTTGTGTGTTGTAATAAAGGGATGAACCTTTATTAATATGAATAATTTATAACACATATTAAAATGGCCTTCTTATGAACTGCTGGTTACTGCCACCTACTCATAGGTCCGAGGCAAAGCAAGCAAGAACTTTGTGTCTTAAACACGCAGACCCGGTTGACTCATTCTTACAAGAGAACTCAACCCCCAATTAAGAAAAGCTTCTTCTTACTCAGCCAGATAAGTCCCTAAGATATTTCTCACCTAGAATAAGAGTAAGCCCAGCGGAGCTTGTCACCGACATCTTCCGGATCTCTGGATTTTTTTGGGTCCTCTTCTGCAATTTCCAGCACTTTTCGCACATACGCAGTCAGTACAAACTGGAAGACTGCTCCAACTGCCATGTGCCAGTAGGGCACTCTATTACAGAGGAAGACTGGCGATCCAGAAGATGGCGCCCACAAGCTCCGCTGCTCTTAGTCTGCACTGTTAGATGAGAAATATTTTAGGGACATTTTCAGAAATATTGAAGTGTGCGGGGGTGGGAATAATGAGCGGGAACTATCTTGCTTAGTAGGTAGGGGCGCTTCTTTATTGGGAGGTTGAGTTCTCATCTAAGGATGTTTGCTATAGAACATTTGCCCAGCAATATAATATAAGTACACCAGGGGCATTAGACTCAAATAATTATCCCACAATCTGGCAAGTTTTACTTTACTCAAACTTAAAGGAGAAGGAATGCTCCAAGATAGTTTATTGCCAATAGAATAGCCAATATAGTGCAAACTAGAACGCTATATTTATTCTGCAGAATGCTTTACCATACCTGAGTAAACAGCTCTAGACACTGTCTCTGTTTGGTTAGGATAGAAGCTGCCATATATGCTTGGTGTGACATCACTTCCTGCCTGAGTCTCTCCCTGCTTACTAACAGCCCTGAGATCAGATTACAGTAGGGATGGGAGGAGGGAGGGGGAGAGGAGCAAACTGAGCATGCTCAAGGCCGTGCCCTGGAGGTTTAAGATGAAAACAGGAAGTCTGATACAGAAGCCCTTGTGTACACAATAAAAGCAAAGAAATGTGGTGTTTCTTTTGACAGAGGACTCAGAGCAGCATTACTTTGAGGGTTTACTGGTGTATTTATATAGACCTTTCTGAAAAAGCTTACTTAATTTTAGCCTTTCCTTCTCCTTTAAGGGTTGAGTCACTATAAATCGTATATATACTGTATATATACTGTATGTATATATATGTGTATATATATATATATCCTATTTGTGCCATTGAACATAAGAAGTCAGTTTTGAGATTTCAGGATTCGTAGGTCAACGTTTGGTAGCTGTAGAGAGGTGTTCTAACACAATCTCTATTTGGTATTTATTTGCTGTTCTTTTGGATTATCTTGTATTTTCTGTACAGCAAGATCCAAATTTTTATCTTAAGACCTGGATATGAGCTCTAATAATGTGATAATCTTTACAGGGTTTGGCTCACAGTTCTGTTTAAAGAGCTTCAGAAAAACAATGAGTGATTATTCTTCAGGTGACAAATCATATTATAGATTGACAAGCCCTTTTCCTAGTCTACATTAGTTAGTGCCACATGGCCAACCTTTCAATGGCAATTAATCTCTGTAGAAAATAATCCAAAAGGTACATTCCTTCTGCCCCCTATCAGTGCAAATTAATATCAGCTGGTTTAGTCCTAATTGATGTCCCATAAGGGCAGGACTACATGACACGCTTGGACCTGACGCGTCGCAATGCGTTTTCGTCCGACAGTCGCATCAATGTAGTTGTAACATGCGATTTCTCCTTCACTTCCGTTTTATGTAAAACATCCGACACGTCGCATGCGTTTAGTCTCATTGCGACGTGTTGGGTCCAAGCGCGTCATGTAGTCCTGTCCTTAAAGGTTTCTAATTACCAAAGTATCATACAAAAAGCATCTCATGGTGGGTTAAAGCAAAGAGCTCTCTCAAGACCTTTACATCCTTATTGTTGCAGAAATATCTTTACTGAGAAAAACATTGATGTGTTCAGTACTTGTTTCCCTGCAGTAAAAGCCTGTTATTAAAGTCTGGTGTAAATTTCCAGCATATAAACACTTATCTCTGTGTTTTAAGAACCACTGACTCCCAAGATATTGAAAGACCTGTGAAATCCGTAAGAAGACATTTTAAAAAGCTTTTCTCCAACACTCCAGCGAGGATCCACCTAAATTAGATGTAACAAATGCTCTACTGTCAGTTTCAGGGAGTCCTCGTCAGACCTGTGACAAGTGAAGGGCTAACAGCCTCATATTTACAGTCTAATCTGACTTAATTAGTAACCCCCACCTGCCAAAATAGCATTAACGTAATTCCATAGTAAAATATTTTTTACAGTAGGGGGTGATATTCTAGAAGTGTCAGTAGAGGGCACTGTTACTTCTCAAATAAACCTAATATTTGCATAGTGGTGCCATCAGCATTATTCGTAGATATACAGAAAGGATATAGGTACAAACAGTACATAGGTACACACCTTAAAGGTGGACATAGACACACAGATCCTATCGTACGAATCGAGGATTCGTACGATTTTTGGTTCCTGTGTGGCGTGTGCCGTCATCTTTCATCTGGCGGAGATCGTCGTTTGGTCGATCGGTTAGATTTGATTTTGACCCGACTGATCCCGCCAGAGCCCATGGCACATCGTAATCGGATCGTTCGGCCATGCGGCCCCGATATAGCCATGCTCGTTAATGGCATATCGGGGAAAGATCTGCTTGTTTTGGTTATGTTGCCAAACGAGCGGATCTTTGCGTCTATGGCCACCTTAAGTCTGTCCCTATTTGGCAAATACAAATATAAAAAACAAATTTCCCCATCCTGCCTCCATATAAGGGGCTAAGGCTACTTGTAGATTGGCCTGATTTTTATCCTGTGAAAATACATACACTAAAATCTACTGTGTGTCTGCACCCGTGCCCATCTCTTGGTGAGACATAGATGGGAGCAGAGGTCAGAGGATAGGTTCGTTTCTGGCAGTGGCCTAAATTCAACGGCAAAGCTGATGTGAAGAAATAAATGGCTCTGATATAAAAGGGGGTCATTTTGTGAGGGCCACCCCTTAAAGCATAATAAAAATGCAATATTAATACTGTTGCACCAGTAACGTTATTACATAGGTCCACCCCACCGCCCACCCCCCTCTGGACGCAGTTTTTGCTTCTGATCCTTACTGCAATGAGCATCAGTCTATATAGGATATAAACTGGCCATAGACATACAGATACTGTCCTACACCAGATGAAGAGCAATCAAAATATATAGAATAAGTAATTATCTACTTGAAGAATTCATCCTTGCATGGCATTTACATGGAGTGCAGGACTCATGGAGGGAGTTGGAGTAGACAAAGGGATCCCAATTTACCCCCCTATGGCTGTCTATACATATAGATACTCATGGAAGGCTAATTATTCAGCTTTTCAAAATTATTATTTACCAAACTTTGTGTGGAAATCATAGCAGGAGGTAGCTAGTGCCACAAGGAGTGGCAAAATTAAAAATTTTCACTACTCTTGCTGGAATCCTTGCTCATCACATACTATATCTATCTATCTATCTATCTATCTATCTATCTATCTATCTATCTATCTATCTATCTATCTATATCTATATCTATATCTATATCTATCTATCTCTATATCTATCTATATCTATCTATATCTATCTATATCTATATCTATCTATATCTATCTATATCTATATCTATCTATATCTATCTATATCTATATCTATATCTATATCTATCTCTATCTATCTATCTCTCTCTATCTATCTCTCTCTATCTATCTCTATCTATCTCTCTATTTATCTCTCTCTCTCTCTCTCTCTCTCTCTCTCTCTCTCTATATATATAAAATGCTAGTGGTTGGGACTCACCAATAAGGATTAGTTCACACAAGGAGATTCAGGGAGATTTTGTCGCCTGGCAACTAATCGCCTTGTCTTCTGGGCGGCAATCTCCCCGCAACTGCCTCAGCGTGTCTTCCCATAGGCTATCATGAAAAGTCGCCTGCGCTAAAGCACACGCGGCACTGCGTTTTCCGAAGTCACCCGAAGTTTCCGAGACAACTTCAGGCAACTACGGAAAACGCAGTGCCACGTGTGCTTTAGTGCAGGCGACTTTTCATGATAGCCTATGGGAAGACACACTGAGGCAGTTCGGGGAGATTGACGCCCAGAAGACGAGGCGATTAGTCGCCAGGCGACAATCTCCCCGAATCTCCTTGTGTGAACTAACCCTAAGACTTACCTAGATGAGGCTAGTGATTAAATGCTCTGTGGCCATATGGTATAACTACAAAGCTTTTTATTTATTTGATTGATGTTGACCAATTGAAAACTATAATTCTCTACCCAAAAGAAGAAAAGTTCAAAAGACAAGTCCATCTCAAGTGATCTCAATTCATTCTTGCTTTACCTGTCACTTGTGATGGGCGAATCTGATCCGTTTAGGTTGCCAAAAATTCACAAAATGGTGAAAAATTTGAGAAATGTCTATGAACAACAATTTTTTTTGGCGTGCAACACATTTTTTCACCCATTAGAATCTATGGCAGTAATTTTAAGGCAAAACTTGGCAAACAAATTCGCTCCTCACTATGACTAGGGTTGCCACCTTTTCTAGAAAAAAAATACCAACCTTGCTATATATTTATCTTTTTTTCCCTATTAACATTGGGATGAACCATCATTCTTACCGGCCAGGTGGCAACCCTACCTGTGACCTTACACCTTGGTTGAATTTTCATTGAATGTATCAGCACTCAACAACACTGTGTTGGCGAAATCCACTGTTTGTGTCTGCCCCACAGGCCGATGCAGTGTCCGTGAATTTGGAAGCCAGCGGATTGGCAGATTCTTGGCCTGTGTTTCTTCAAGGTCAATGTGCAGAAGATGTTCTGTGTTGTTTCTCTTTGGCCATCACCTTCCTCTTGCTTTAGGCAAAGGAGCCTGCTACAGGGCTACTATTATGATTTTGATGGTTTAGTTCTAATACTATATTAGCCTGTGCACATGGTAAATAATTCAGCCTACCATTTAATTTTATACATATAACTTTTTTTTTTGCCAGCCAGCATTTGGATCTGCCCGTGTATGGGTGGACAACCAATTTGGGCAACGATTTGCTCATCTGCGATCTCACCAAACAAATGGATCTTCAGATGTATGTAAAGCTTGAAAGATCTTACACATCACATTTACACAAGTAATCCCATGGACCCAGCAGCGTAAATAAAAATGAATATTAAAAGAAAATAGATATGGGCCCCTGATCACACTGGGCCCTTAGGCTATTGACTAGGGTAGCCTGTGTATTAATAAGTCTTGGATTACGTTTGTAATACTGCCACTGACCCTGTCTGGTGTTTTACTAGCTAGGCATTTGAGATACCAGCCAGGTGGCAATCCTAGCAGTGAAAGAGGAATATGCCACCATTGCTTGGATACATTACAGACTAGTTCTTGAGGGGGCAAAATAGTGATGTCACAGAGCGGGACAGTGATGTCACAGGGCAGATCTAAGGAGCTGGATGTGGTGGAAGCTGGCATTGGGGTGGACCAAAGGCTTAAATGGGTGTGTCAGGGGAGGGCGCATTTGTTCAGGGAAGTACAATGTTGGCCCCGGCCTAAGCTGTAGGATTTCACTGAATAAAATATCAGCTGGGTGAAACCCTACAGGGGCAAATTAAATAAGGGGCTTTGAGTGAAAGTCACCACTCCATGTGACACAGATGCTCCATGTATCTGGTAAAATGTCCCATATGCCATTGTGTAGGGAAATACATTCCATTTGTCAAATTCCAAAGACAATTTCTCTCCTTTCCCGTCACACGAGCACACCACACAAGCTTTGGTTTGGCTGCAAAAAGCCCACTTTTTTTTTATTTTTGAGCTTAAAAGGAAGTGAGGCAGAAAACAAAAATCACAATAACTTATATAAATAAAATCAAAGCATTGTATTTAAAAAAAATAATTAAAAAAAATACCAATAGTAGAAAGAGAAGGAGAACCTGACAAGGAAAAATTTTCCTGGTTAGCACCTTATTTAGAGCAAGGACATGTAAAAAAAATACAATGTAAACACAAATGCATAGGAATGGAAAGAACTAAACATGGTACACAATAAAACCAAAGAGCGCAAGATGAGACAAGATAAAACAAGGCGGAACGCGTAATAGTCACATCTGATCACACTGGCCAAAGCTTTCTAAACATCATGGAGACTTCCAGATTTGCAGCAGAAAGAAAAAAAGTGTCTTGTTTCAAGCTCTCCATCTGAGAAACTTCCCCACACGCAGAGCAACATGAACTGGAGATGGGATGTTTGTGATTCTTTCACAGGTTGCTGGGAGATTGAGCAGAGAACCAGACATGTGAGGTATTAGAGAAACCCGTCACTTCCCATTTGCCAGTTTTCCTCTTCTGAATGACCTCAAATCTGCTGGTGGTATCAATGCATAGTAAAAGGGGAACCAATTTAAGAAAAATATTGAAACAGAGGCAGAGCATGTTGAGAACTGTCGGAGAGAGTGAGGCAGAGAAGAGGACAAGTGTCCTGTGGGACAGAGGGATTTGTACCTGTAAGGCTAGCGAGATCACGTCTTCCGTTGGTTAATACTTGGTACTATTCAAGCTCAGAACGATGACATCAAGGTGATGCTAGAGGAGCAACAAACACTGCTATAGAAAAAGGACAAGGGCTCCGTATAGCACCCACACGCAACCAATACTGCCCAGCCATGTCTTTAGAGTTGTTATGGGTGACTGGTTGAGTAAAAGGATTTGGCAGTTAGCCTTGACTCCCACAGGATGATAAGCTATCATACAGAGAGTCACTCAGAGATTCAGAGTTCTCCAGGCCAGTCTGGCACTGCTCATTGTCACGAGATTTGGTTTCACTTGTTCCCTCCTCCCCAACCTCAGAGGTACTTGGAGTGCGGCTGCTCACGCTGCCAAGGAAACAGAGGGAGGGGTGCGCATACCCTGACACATCACAGTCTCTGTCCCCTTCTGAAGGAATCTGAAAGGACAGACATAAAATATGAGGCAGTTAAAGTTAAAATACCTGTATTTATGAATTTATTTACACAAAAGGAAAATATTGTCTAATATAGTTCGATCTTTGCTCATTTGGTTTCTAGGGCAATGGTTCCCAAACTATGGAGCTGATTGTATTTTCTCCCACCCCATAGAAAACAAGCCCTGGGCCGTTAACACATGGGGTGTTTTGTTGCCTGTTGGAAATTTCCACTGGAAAAAAATGTACCTGAAAAAACCTTACCATCCGTTTGAGATGCCATATGTAAAATCTCTTAACTTGTGCAGTGCAAGGTGAATTACATGGGTAGAGAAAGAAATAGCTGCATAATAAACCCTGTTTTTGTCACCCTGTCTTACTCTAAGTTCCTGAATGAGCGTGGGGGGACTGGGGTGCTGAGTGGGGGGTTCAGGGTATAGAGTGGAAAGGGGTGCTGTTGCAGGGGACTAGAGGTACTTGTCTTGGGCACCACTATCTCTTGGGCTTACTCAGATTATATCACTGCATGAAAGTGTTTTATATGCAGCAACACCAATGGATGGAACAGTATTTTCAGGATTTTTGTTGTTCACTGTAGAGGTGATTTTGCATGGGTGATAAAGCACCCTATGTGTCATTTCCCCTTAAAGCCATAGCATTTAAAAAGCTTTACATGAACCACCAAAAACAACTATTCTAGAGCAGTGCTTTACATGAAACACCAAAAACAACTATTCTAGAGCAGTGCTATGTAACGGACAACTAAGGAAAAGGGTGTGGCCTTCTACAGGATCAGCTCTTAGGCTACTGTGCCCGGAACAGATTTCTAGTGAATCAAGAAGGGGGGGGGGGGGGGGGAAGCAACCTCTGATTATCTAATTTGGGAATTTTTGCCATTTTAGATCTACTTAGACCAGTTACAGCAATGTCGCATGGGTCCCTTAGTCGCCCCTGTTAAAGCACTGGCAACAAAATGACCAAAATGTGGTACTATTGCCAGAAATGTAAATCACTTCCAGTAAAATATTCAAATTCCATCATCACGCTGCATGAAATAGGATTCAAATATTCATATTAATGTGGTCACAATCATGGACCCATATGAAAGCTCTGCATTAAAGAAAAAAAATATATATATATATTAAAAAAAAATAAGACATAGTCCATCAAGTTAAAGCTGCCTAATGTCTAGTTCTACAGAATACTCACAATCGTAGGTTACACCAAAACACTTTCTTGTAACTTAACCCTTCCAGCCGCATTTTCTCAACTATTCCAAAAAATGCAAACAATATGATCAGCAATGGCAGCCAGTCATGTAAACTGCCAAATGAACTTGTCATTTTAAATAAATGAGAACCCGATATTCAATATGACACTGGCAGAGAGCAATATCTTTGCTTGTTTTCATTTTATTCATCCACCTTCTTCCACATATGGTTGATTAAACTATACATGGCCGCCCCACCAATAGGTGGAAATTAAGACAAAAGAGTCTCACGCAGATAACGGTGTGGGATGTGTGAGCTCACTGCATATAAAGCAGGGATCAGTGAGGCTCCAGTAGTGCAAATATACAGCTGTGTCAATATTTCTGTGGAAACCTGCTCAGGCAACACACAGGCATCTGCACATTGACTGCTCTTCAGACAGAACAATACTGAGATAAGGATTATTTTGGCTAGGAGGAAATGGTGCATAATGGGCTTAGCAAGGCTTAACGGTTCTACGTCACATCCGACATGCACTTTCTCATTATAAAGACCTGAAACCGATCTGGTTTAACCCTTTACTGTGCAGAATAAATGCAATCATAGCATTCACAAGATCGACTGTTCTACTTGAACGATGAGATACAAATGACTAGATCTACTAGTTCTAGCTCTGACCCCATGAGAAGCAGGTATGAGGTTGCTAGAGGGTTAATATGCTCTATTCTTTCTGCATATGCATAGTCAATCAGACTATGAAGATTCTCATTCATCCAGGTCATGGTATATCTAGTATAGGTAAATCTAAAAACAACTGGACTTGCTGAGTAATCATTGAAGACGTTTCACTACTCATCCGAGCAGCTTCTTCAGTTCAACTGACTGGTGTGGGAAGTTATCGGCATATAAACTCTTCCACTAATCCAATCACAATGGCATATTGTAACTCTTCAAAGAGGTGACATCTGAAGAAATTCACAGAGGGGTTGATTCTGTGTAGTGGAAGAGTTTATATGCCGAGAACTTCCCACACCAGTCAGTTGAACTGAAGAAGCTGCTCGGATGAGTAGTGAAACGTCTTCATTGATTACTCAGCAAGTCCAGTTGTTTTTAGATTTACTTATACTAGATATACCTATTCAATCACTTTATTTTTTTTATGATGGATTTTTGTTGCAGAGTATGAAAAAGTGATTAGCAATTTATTTTAAAGGGGAAATATCAAGAAAAAAAAAACCAAGCCTTTTTCATCATCATCATCATCATTATTATTATTATTAACATGTATTTTTAGAGCTTACATTTTACACAGTGCTGATTTTAAGCAAGGAAAGCCTCTCCTTACTGGTTTTCCCCTTTGAGACAAAGCTCACATTTTTGTCATAAGTTCCATGACCTATGCAAAAGCGCTCTGTGTTTAGGCTCATGCTTTTAAATGAATATACATATGTTCAGTGCCAATATCTATTTATCTACACACATTCGCATACAGAATAGAAAGAGCCTCAAAATATATTAAGACCCCTGACTAATTCTCTGATTTTATTGAGCTATAAATCCTACAACAACCTTTTTTTTTTTTTTCACATGGATTTTTTTTTTCTGTATGCCATACTCCATTTATTACCTCCTCAAGGTCATGGTTTCTGGACCGGAAGCCATCTGCGGAATTAGTGCTGACCTTTGCATTGGGAAATGTCCAGTTCTTGCCCTGCTGCGGCCGGCTGTGCTCCCTGCTAGAATCTGCAATGTAAACACAAACAATGCTAGAAAAATACAAAAGCAGAGGGACGCTCATCTGAGGACATGTCAAGGATGATGGACTTCATAATCAATAACGGCCAACAGAGATTACAGTTATAATGCAAGTTACACACTTTTCAACCCCTCCAAAAGGGGAATGTACAGGAGTGTGTCATCATTGAACCTTGCTTAGAACAAAACAACGGCTACAAGCCAGAAGAAACAAAGTTCTGCCTGGTAGCTTAGTGGACCTGGCCCGAGATCAAAGCCATCTGAGGGACAGATTTCATCATCATCAACAAAAATAAAAAAGTTTGCAAAACATCTCTGAAAAGTAAATACCTGCTAGCAATCCTAAGTCAAAATACTGGGCATTTTTTTTCATAGGTCTATACTTCAGCCAAGTGCTAACCTGCCCCCCTTTTCAGTAGGCCCTGGTCCTGTCTTTTCATCATCGTGCTGCAAACAAAAAAAAGCTTGCACTCCAGAATACTAACCTTCCACATACACTCGGTGTCCCATTGGTGGCTCTGGCTCTGCCAGCAGTGCATGAAAGGCTGGGACACTCTGGTGCTGTCCAGATGAGAACATTTCCTCCACGCCCCGGATGTCCCTTTCTAAAGTCCTTGCTCTCCTTGGCACTTTAGGGAATGCAGAAAACCTTCCCATGGGGAGAACAGAGGGCGATTCTAGTCGGGGCTTTAATTTTGGGGTGCCTTTATTTGGGGTACCCCCACAATAATCAGGTGGAGGAAAGGTGCCGATGCCGCTGTCCAGAGTTCGAGTGAGAGAGTCACAAGCTGTGAGACACAAATATACAGTTATAATCAGCTGGCAAATCAATGCAGGATGGCAAGAGTGAGACAAGACACAATAAAGGCATCAATATAGAAAAATAATAAAGATTACAAATGTCTTCTGATTTAAAGGAATCCATCGAGGATTCTATTACAGCTCATTGTCTAAAAATCATTTTCTCATTTACACATGGCTAGCCAAAATGCATTGTTTAGCACTAAAAGGTGACCCACCCTTTAAAAACACTTTTAAGTTAACTTTTAGTATGTTATAGAATAGCTAATTCTAAGCAAATTTTCAATTGGCTGTTATATTTTCTTTTGTTTAGTTTTGGAATTTTCGCCTTCCTCTTCTGTCTCTTCCCAGTTTTTATATGGGGGGTCACTGACCCTATCTAAAAAAAACAAATACTCCGTAAGGCTACAACTGTATAGCAATCGCTACTTTTTGGAACATTTGCCCCTGTTTGATAATAGGACCATGCAGTTGTTTGGCAAAACAAAAGAGGAACAAGACAAATAAGGGCAAATAACCTTAATTAAAGACAAAAAATGGAAAATACCTGCAAAGTGCTGAGAAGGGATAGGTTCTGGTATCCTCCCGGGATCTGGAGGGAGAACCACCTCCATTTTCTGTTAAAAGAAGAAATTAAATGTGAACTATTGCTAAATTAATCTTTCTTTAAACTAGAATAAAACTTACGGCTCTTCAATGTAGGTTACCGACTACCCAACCCCCAGCCTTCCCTGCTGCTTGACTAAGCTTCTAGTAGCTCTCTAGTATCTCAGTTCCACCAGCAAAGTTCTTTCTTTACCCACTCACAATACCTGCTGTGGTCTAATCAATAATCCCACCAGCAAAGTGTATTCCTGCCTACTTGAGGGCTAAACCCAACAACAATGCCTTTTCTCCACCTGTTCGAGGCTCTTCTGTTCGGAGCGCTGAACATATGTCACAATTCCATTCCTCTGAGGTCGGAAAGGCCTGGCCTCTTTGCTCTCAGGCGATAATCTGGGGAAATCACGGAGTGGTGCCTTGCCTTCCACCTGGCCATCAGTGGGTGGATCTTTTCCATCAACTCTGACAAGTGAAATAAATTGATTTTTTTTAATTCCAATTCCAGAATTTGCAGTCTTTATTCTATACTTCCTAGCTAGTTTAGTCAAGAAATTAGAAACTACAAAGCATATTCAGTGTGCTTAATATTTATAAAGTTTCATTATTACTATATTTTTAAGATGAGATCTTTCAGTAACTAATCTTACATTTTGACATGCAAATCACTGCCTAGTTACTAGGACCAGCTGAAACTACCAAGCAAACAAACCACAAAAAAAACCTTTAGTATAAGGCAAATATTAGTACTCTAGGCAGCCAAGTTTGGGAGTTTTACTTTGAAAGCAGCAAGTAAGTTGCAGGTAAAATTGGTCCCTTTTGTAAAATGTATAATGAAGCAATAGAATTCTTAATGAATCAGATGAAAATTGAGTGTAGGACTGGCCAGATATGGGATGACTTTGACGTAGTTGGCCAGCTTAAATATATTGCAATATATGGACAAACAATCCCTGTTTTGTTTAAAGGGTAAGGCATTTTTTAGTAGCAGTATACACAAAATGTTGCTGTCTTAAATATATTGATAATGGGTTGAGTGCAGAGGACTTTTGTATTTGATTATATGTATTTTGTGGTCACAGCCTCATTGCACCCCCGCCTAATGGTTTTAAAAATTAGTGGTGAGCACAACTTTCCCTTGTTATATATATATATATATATATATATATATATATATATATATATATATATATATATATATATATATATATATATATATATATATATACACACACACACATATATATAATAAATCTGGTACGGAGATTCAAAATGTCTCAATGTCCTGAACCCACTTACCGATTTAGCAGCTGCTGCATGAAGTTATCAGCAGTCAGAGGTCGTGGATTCGGTGTTGGTTCCATGGAAGAAGCTGAGCGGGTTTTCTCGATGGAAAGGCCATTGATGTAAGCTCTCTCCTCCTGCAGAGCCTTTCGTAGGTCTTCTGCTTTCTCCATGAGCATGGAAATATTTAAGCTCTCCCCTTTAACTTCCTTCGAGCGAGGCACTCCTCCTGTCGTTCTCTCTCTTTTGTCCTCTTTCAGACGACCAGGTTCAGGCCTCCGGCTCAATGCTGGGAGTTTGCTCTTTTTCAAGCCAAACCAATTTGCAATACCACTTGAATTGCGTTGTTTTGGGTCGGGTGATGGTGTGCGGTGTTGTTCCTGCAGCCTCAGCATGTTTTCTTTAATGCCTTTCATCACTTTTTCTTCAATGGCAGAATGTAAAGCACTAAGAGGAAGGCTTTCTGTTCCCTGTGGACTTGCATTACGAGGACAGGCATTTTCTGAGCAGGTGGCATTCTTCTTACCTGCCCCAGCTGACTGTGCCTTTTGCTTCTCTTCACTTGCATGATTGGCCTGTCGAGAGCCTGGTCTTACTTCTTCACTTAAGGGCCGAGATATCAAAGGCTTGGCTGTTGCCTTACTTGGGGACTTTGCGGGTAGTTTTGTTGGGCTTCCATGTGGGCTACGAGGAGATTTGTTAGGGACAGGTGGTACTTTGGCTGGTGTTCGGGGTCCATGTGGAGAACTAAGGGGGCAGTGAGTACCAGGCTGACGGGTCCGTGCAGATTCAGCTTTTTGCCCATGATATCTTGGTGGGTAACTTTCTGTAGATCCAGGTTCAGGAGTTCTTAGACTGCTTACACCAACCGATCGCTTCATAGAAGGACGACTGTCAGGACCATCCACCATGCTGCTGCTTTCAGTTCCTGTTACAGCAATGTCTCCTCCCTGTGGATCAGCTCCCCTTAACTTTCCCATCCTTTCTCGGAAAGGGAGATGTCCAGGTGTCTCTGGAGGTTTTCTGGAAGCTACAGGCTTTCGAATAAAGGGGGCGCTAACATGACTCTTCGTGTCCTCACTACAGTTACCCTGCGAGTGAATGCAAAGTCCTGGGGTGCAATTAGCAGTGCACACTCCTCCAGACAAATGGGAAGAAACTTCTAAGGATTCACTAATTTGGTTTGTGGTGGGAAGCTCTGAAGTTCTAGGTGGGATATTTTCATAATCATGTGACTTTTTGGTGCAACACTGCACTTCTGGCTTGTTAATCATGCTGTTTGGAGTCCGCTCACACTGGCCTTGCCTGTTTGTTTCAGAAAGGGGTAAATCAGAGTGGGATGTTGGTTCATGATCAGTATTGGGATCTGGTACATCTTCTATTCCCTTCCTACCCAAACGAGGAGAGGGAAATGATTCATAATTATTGCTTCTACATGGGATCTTAGAGGACTGAGTAAGTTGTGGACTGAGGCGCAAGGAATTAGGGTTTTGTAACTTTTCCCCAGAGCTTGGGAGTTTAAGGAACTTGAGAAATTTTGCTGGAGATGGAATGTGAGGTGTTCGAGGCTCAGAGGAAGAGATGAGTGTATCTTGTGGATCCACAGAGGTTGGGTTAGGGATTCCTGATGATGATTGCAAATCATCATCTGGTAAATCGAGGGATGCGTTCTTAAGATTCAGTACACTTGTGTCTCTTTGCACACTGGCAGTGCCAGAAGTAGGTGAACAGGTATTGACAAGTCCATCCAACACAGGCTGTTTTCCTGGTGACCAGGACAAAGAATCCCCCCTTTCGGTAACCATTTGTTGAGTCACTGATAGCTGCGGATTTGGACTCTCTACCATGTCCCTCAAACTACGACTATAGCATGTCAGTGAATGAAGATGCCCAATGTGTCCCCTATTTAAACCATCAGAGTGGCCCTCAACAGGCATTCTCTTATCTCCATGTGAGCAGAGGCAATGACCCAAGCCTTTAGCCAAGTCTGTCAGTGGCACCCGTTGCCTTAACTCACTTGGTAGGGGTGGAGGATCTCCTAGGTCATCATCCGAAGAGGAGGAGCTCCCCTCAGCCTGTCGTTCCAGCTGTTGCGCATCATCACCCACAGCCAAACCAAGTCTCTCCCCTCCTCCCTCCCCTGGGCTCCCCGCAGGTGGTTCTCGTTGAACTGCTTTCCACTTGAGCAATTCCTCCCACCCATTCTGAGCTAACAACAGACAAGATGTCCAAGGCTCATCTCCACCCAGTTCTGGAGGTGTAAGTCCTTCACCATTCAAGTAATCAATACCTTGGTCTGATCCTAAGCGCAGACCATTTCCCCCTGTTGAAATACCACCGAGGAGAACAGGTGGACCAAGGAGAAACGGTGGGGCAGTGCAGGAAGATCCAGACTGGGATCCAGTTGCTTCTAGCCTTCTTAGAACTTCCAAGATCTGAGCCTTTTTTCTGAGGAATGGAGACATTGCATCTAAAGAGCGGCAAGATGACTGGGCTCGGCTGGAGCGCTGGTTCTCCTGGAGGAATTACGCAAGTTAATTAAAATCAAACTCTCATTTACCTTATCTTAATTATGAGCAATAGTAATTATAAGCAGAAATGTTTGTGCAGTAAATTCGGAAGCATTACATTTCTTGTAAATTATTATAATTAAATAAATAAAAAAAATAAAACAGTAAAAACAGAAATAATGATAAATGTGTGAATGTGAATCTTTACGGATATTAATATGCACCCAGTCTATAGTGGATACAAATAGGTTTTATTACTTTCCTTATAGATTTTAAGTTATAAATGGTTTATTCGTGTTTCCTTAACTTACAATATCTGCTAGGTGCAAACACATCGCTTTTATCAGTAGTGCATTAAAAATGGTTGACTCGGGTTAGAATGAGCCAGTTGGAGGAAGTAAAATCTATCAACGAGAGTTAGAGAAAATTGAACCTGATGAAAACTTATGAATTATTACATTTATAAAGAGTTTCAAGAAAAAATAAGAGCACATTTGTGAAAGGGATAAATATTCACAGTTGAGTGACAGTTCCCCTCTGATGACATTAGTGCACACATCACATCAGTCATTAGCTGGAAAGAACTTCAGTCATACCTCTCTGTGTGCAGCACATTGTCCAAAGGGTAACGAGCCAGAGAGCCTCTCCAATTCACCAGATTGGGAATCAGATGGAATCTGCAGGGGGTGGATCTTAACATGGGAATAAAACAGAGTAGGGCTTCATTACATGATGTTAGTTGCACACATTCATATCAAGGTAGAAACAGGCAATTCCTTAAATATTGTGCAAAAGAAGTAGACCATATACTGTTATACACATAAAACAACATAATCAGGGGTATCGTTTACTGGCTGTCAATTGTGTTCATGGATGTGACTTGGTACCTCAGGGGATGATCCAGAGGAGAGCTGCAGCTTCTTATGAAAGAGGTCATTTAAAGTTCTGTTTTGGCGCTCGAGGTCAAACACTCTCTTCTTCAGCTTGATGCATTCTTCACGCAGATCCTGTGAACAAACCATTTTGGTTTTAACAGGGATACCATAAATGTGTTCCATTTAAAAAAATCAGATAGGAGAGGACACTTTGGCTGTTGCTCCCAGAGGCTTCAAAGCAGGTGCATATTTTTGAATTCCAGGCTTGGATGCAAGTTTTGTTTGCATAAAAACTGGTGTACTGACAAAAAGATACTCCTGTTGGCTGTGAGTCCATATAGGGTCAACCAATCACAGGCCATATTTGGCACCCACATGGACTTTTTGCATGTTTATGTTGCACTCCAACTTCTTTTACATTACAAAAAAAAAAAGGTTGGGAATCCTTAGTCTATAGCAGTGGTCCACAACCAGTGGCTCATGTGTAACATCTTTGGATGTTGATCCCAGTGGCCTCAAAGCAGGTGCTAATTTCAGAATTCCAGGCAAGTTTTGGCTGCATAAAAAACAGGTGTACTGCTAAACAAAGCCTCCGGTAGGCCAACAGTCCACATAGGGGTAACAGATGGTTACAGATGGTCAATCACAGCACTTATTTCCCACCTACCAGGAACATTTTTCATGTTTATGTTGCTCCCCGACTATTTTTACATCTTGCTCACAGGTTAAAATAGTTTGGGGACCCCTAGTCCATAGTATTTATTTTGTGAGAGAGAGAAAAGGTGCATTGTAGTAAAGGAATGTGGTGGTATGGTGGGATCTGGAAAGTGATGTATTGCCTGTTGGGAGCTCAATGCCTGTGATGTCACACTCAGGATAAAGATCCTTGTTTTATACAAATTGGCAGTCACAACAAGGCTGCAAGTTCTGCAACTACATATACATGGGCTCCTGAAGTTGCAAAAAAGAAAAATAATCAGCAGACCCAAAAATGTATGAGGATTTGTAAATACTGAGAGCTAGGGCTAATGACTGTGTACATAACTTAGAAGTGCAACCAAAGCTGCCACCGCTCATAGATTATTATTAGATGCACCTGCAATTTGATCATTAATATCTTAATATTATATCGTTCATTGGATCATACTAATAAGTTAAAATCCCATTGCATAGTGGGTAAGAACTGAAAGGGTCAAGATTTTACACGGACATGAAAAGTTGATTAACTCTGTATAAAAAGGCTTATGTTATAATTGCGCAGAAGAGTTAGCCCATTGCACTTGTTTATTATGGGAAGGAAATGTCGCCTAGACAAAACACCAAAAATAGAAAATCTGAGAATTGCTGTGGTCATGGCACAAGCAAGTGATTTTCGCCACAGACTGTGTGCATTTGTGTTTTAAGGTGATAATTGTTCTCATGTGCAATAACATCAGCAGCTCTCATGGACTCTTCTCAGAGACAATTCGTGTCATTGGTTTTGGCAGCTAATCCCTGGGAAATGACGTGGAGACAAACACCAGAAAACGCTTTGTGTCAAAAGCTTAAAGGAAAACTATACCCCCAAAATGAATACTAAAACAACAGATTGTTTATATCAAATTAGGTGGCATATTAAAGAATCTTATCAAACTGGAATATATATTTAAGTAAATGTTGCCCTTTTAATCTCTTGCTGTGAACCACCATTTGGTGATGGTCTGTGTGCTGCCTCAGAGATCACCTGACCAGAAATACTGCAACTCTAACTGTAACAGGAAGAAGTGTGGAAGCAAAACCCAGAATGGCTCATGTGACCTAACATGTTTGGTATTTTTGTGTGCACCGTGAATCCTATGATCCCAGGGGGCAGCCATTATTTTTAAAATGGCAATTTTCGAGTTATGATTTTAATGGCACATAATGCTAAAAAAGTATATTATTATGAAAATGGTTTATTTACATGAAGCAGGGTTTTACACATGAGCTGTTTTATGCAATATATTTTGATAGAGACCTACATTGTTTGGGGAGTATAGTTTTCTTTAAAACTTTCCAGTTCAGTTCAATGGCCCTTGCTGACCCCATGCTACTCGCCTCCCTTTACCTGCTCTCTGAATATGGAGTTGGGCAGCAAAGTTGACAGCCATCAGTGCTGCACTCAGTGCCTGGTCTCCTGATGTGGATTTTCCATCAGAAGCATGCACACTGGAAGCAGAGACAGATCAGAATCCAGGGTGCATGCTCTTGCTCCGCTATGGCAACTAGAGAGCCTTACACGTCATATTTGGACAGCAAGTACTGTGGTTTTTTGGTTTAATTTGAGCAAGGGATGCTACTGGAGAGGGTACATGAGGGCTACAATTAAGGATGACAGGGCCTATTTTGAATCCCAGTCTGGACGTGACCCTGAGATTATAAGTACACAGAGGCCCAATACATAGTGTCTCTCGATTGTACCTCACAGCAGCCCCTCTACCATATACCAGAGTACAGTTATGTTCACGGTGAGAGGGTTTAATTTTTTTTTTAAAGAATAACATCTGTGTGGCTTAAATGTAACATTTGCTACCAGGAATTATTTTTATTATAAAAAGAGTTTTCTTACCTTCTGATTGAGAAGAGCCTGAACAACATGGTTTGCAACCTGTGGGGGAAAGGTACAGAAGTCAAACCATCTCTGTTTATACTCTATAAGCTTCAATACAATGAATTTGACCAATGCATTAACTTGGGTCTCTAGAACTAAAACATTTTCACAATGTGATTGGATTTTCTGTTCAGTATATACTGCTCTATAGACAAAGAAAATCAAGCCTGTTATTTCAGTCTCTATAGACAGCCCCGAAAGCAACGTATTAAATAAAAACAAGGCTTAGTGCCCATTATTCATTAAATCTGGCCTAACACATGCAAATTAAAAGAAACTGAATGCTTTAAATATGATGGTATGCGAGTCAGCCGTAATAAACTTTCTTTGATGTCGGAGCCGAGAATTACAGCTGAAAACATGTTTTGCAAATGCAGCTATTTTTTCCCCTTTGCAACTTTGTAATAAGTCTCACAAGTGATACCATAGGCCTGCAGTCATTCTGTATAATGTAGGCTAAATATAAATTGCTGGCAAGTAGTCACAGGATGAAAAAAAAATCAAGTTACTGCTGAAATTAATACAATATCTGCTTTAGGTTTTTATTTCGAACAGGCTGCTTGTGCCAACAAAATTTATAGTCAGAGTGGAGAGAACAGCATTTACATCCATGTGGAAGAGTTACACAGCCACTTTTGTACTTGCTTTATGCAATTATTATTAATAGGGAACATAAATAATAGAATATTCTGACCACACGGTTCCTGTCTGAAAGCCACTGTTTGTTTCACTGCCTTTAACAGGGATTATCATCATAGTGGCATAAAAAACTTGTGCAAGATACATTACTGGACACCACAACAAAATCTTTTAGAGCAGGGGTACATGGAGCATACGCTCTGCTGCTCTCTTTTGCAGGCTCAGTGAAGTGGATCCACACTATACCCCACTTCCATTCAAGTGAATTGCTTCCACGTGCATTTAGTCCTTTTGCGTATTTGGAGTGACCTCCACTTTGTGTGACTGTACGCAGGGGCATCAAATTCAAATCAATAGATAAGGAGCACAGAGGGATCTACTTCTCTCAGCCTGCAAAAAATACTTAGGCTGAGAGCAGCAGAGCCTAAGCTCCATGTGCCTTTGCCCTTAGGTGCCTCTAAGGGTTATGGCACATGGGGCATTGTGTCTGCAGAAAACACAGGCAAGACACTTGTAATTCCATCATCAGTCCTTAAAGGAGTGAATGGAAGCACTGTGTCAGAGACAACAAAATGTAGTGACAAACAGATCTCATCACCAGGATCTCGTTCTTGCATTTAGGTCCAACTGTCACTACACTAGGTGTGTTTAATACAATGCTTTACATTCAGTGTAATCAGGGGTGGTGAGAGGTGGAAAGGGGCACTTTCAAAACTACTGTGTCCACTAAAGCAGCAGCCAAATGGCCATCTATCATAGAACAAGTAATTTTATAAGTAATAAAGCTACCTACCAGTCAATGCCCCTAAGACCCCTCCATACTAGTATACACACACAATCACGTGGATCCAAGAAAACGAAACACACTCAACTTTCCTTAAAGGGAAACTAAAGTCTAAAACAGAATAAGGCTAGAAATGCTGTATTTTGTATACTAAACATAAACTTACTGCACCAGAAGCCCAATTAAACAAATGATTTATGCTTTCAAAGTTGGCCACAGGGGGGTCACCATCTTGTAACTTTGTTAAACATCTTTGCAAGACCAAGTTCATGCACATGCTCAGTGTGGTCTGGGCTGCTGCTTAGTGATCGTCATAAATTAATAAAACAGCACAAGTCAAATAATATCTGCCATTGAAGCAGATACAGCAAGACTGATTAATAATCAGAATATGCAAACCACACTGGGTCCTGTGTTGTCATGTAATCTAATATGGATTTTATATTTTTAGTATTGTTTGATACAAGCTTTCTCCAACTCTCCAGAACCAGTGACTGCAGCAAAAAAATCCTCCAAATAGAATACCAGTTTATCTTTTTAAATCTGGCTCCATGATCTGTGTCCCTGCAGCTGGAGTTGGAAACAGGAAGTAAAGGCAAAAATAAAATCCCATTTTTACTTTATTAACTGAAAAAGAAACCTATCCCCAATAAAAAATATGTACAGTTTTTATAAGAAACCTGACTGTACTGTAATCGGTGAAATTCCCCTTTCATATACTTGGTCTGACTGCTGCAGATATAAATCTCTACATGGTTGCCGGCTGCTCTACAGGGAAACAAACAAAGCTGCTTGAGTCCCTCCCCCCTGCCATTTGAAAGTATGATTGTTGCAGATAGGAAACATCAGACGGTCTCTAACTGCACAGTCAGAGCAAGTATTTTTTAATTAAATTATATTGGAAATAGATTTATTTTTCATTAAAGAAAGTAAAAATGGGATTTTATTTTTTTTGCCTTTACATTTCCTTTAAAGGAAAAGAAAAGCCAAATACAACACTGGGTGCCAATTTGTTAGGCACTTCCAGCAAATTCAATGGATATATTTTTCCCAGGCTGCCCTGGCCCTACCTATCATAATGCTACTATTTTACCTTAGCCTTGTGTAGCCAGTACTGTAACATTCTCTGACAATATTGAACATGTGCGAGTCTAACTTAAGTCCTTGGGAATCAGGGCTGTATTTAGGTTCAATGCAGGACCTTACAGCTTGCAAACATTTGGAAGTGACATCATGTGCATTGTTTTGTGTGATGTCACTTCCTTTCAACTATGGATGCACAGAATCCACTATTTTGGATTCGGTGGAACCCCCTGAATCCTTCGCTAAAGATTCAGCCGAATACCAAACCAAATCCTAATTTGCATATGCAAATTAGGGATGGGAAGGGGAATCCTGGATTCAGTGCTTCCCTAATTTTTAACACAACAAGACCTGTACCCTCCCCCCTAGCAGATTAATGCAGTAAGTGTCCCATGGTGACGGTTGGGGGATTTTTGTTTTTCTTTTAAAAAGCTGCCGCCCTAGGCACAGGCCCTTGGGTGCCTATTAGGGTTGCCACCTTGCCAGTATTTTACCGGCCTGGCCAGTAAAAATGTCGCCTGATGCCAATGTTATTTACAGGGAAAAACTTATAAATATAGGAAGGCTGGTATTTTTTACCAGAAAAGGTGGCAACCCTAGTGCCTATATATAAATACTGCCCTGAAGGGAACCCTGGGAAAGTAAGATGACACACACAAAGAAAACCAAAGGCCAATGCTAGTCATGGGAATTTGTACAGGTTGCATCCCTTTTAAACTATTACATTTGGCCAATGGATTCATCACTGTAGCAGCCTCAGTATTACGTCCAACCTAAGACCATTACAATGATGGCTGGCTGAAAAGCGCACTTAAAGGAACAGTTCAGTGTAAAAATAAAAACTGGTTAAATAGATAGGCTATGCAAAATAAAGATTGTTTCTAATATAGTAAGTTAGCCAAAAATTGAATGTATAAAGGCAGGAGTGACTGGATGTCTAATATAATAGCCAGAATCCAACTTCCTGCTTTTCAGCTCTGTAACTCTGAGCTAATCAGTGACTTGAAGCGGGGCCACATGGTACATATCTGTTAAGTGAGTTTGTAATTGATCCTCAGCATTCAGCTCAGATGTGACCCATGTGCCCCCCCTCAAGTTACCAGGGTAACCAGTCAGTGTAAACCAAGGGAGCTGAAAAACAGGAAGTAGTGTTCTGGCTATTATGTTAGACATTCAGTCACTCCAGCCTTTATACATTACATTTTTGGCTAACTAACTATATTAGAAACATTTTTTAGTTTGCACAGCCTATCAATTTACCCAGTTTTTATTTTAACACTGAACAATTCCTTTAAGGAGAGAGCTATGGTAGTTCAGGCATTTATTCTAATCCTCAACCTCATGCTCAACCTCATGTCCCTGGAATGATTAAGAGCCTTTCCATTTCAGCTCAGCACAGGTCTGGACTGTCTGGGTCTCTATTCATAGATATGGATGTGTGAAAATCAAGGCTGCAGAGATTAAGGCACCCATCTGCTTCACTCGGTGTGAAGGTTAAACTGAAGAAATGAGGCCCTTCTCGCAATTTCAAAGACTTCAAAAGGCAGAAAACCCATTGAAGATTTTATACTGTCTGCCCCGAATTATACTAAGCTGTTCTTGTTACAGTTACACTGTGGGACAGCTCCGCGCATGACTCAATTTCTGATGAGCGTGTAGCTGGCTACATATATGATATTCTTATCTATGGAATTTAAATGCAGAACTAGATTTCTGGCATTCCATCTTGGTGACACAATAATTGAAGCCAGCTGTGGGCAGTTAAATATCTGCATTCCCACACGCTTATCATCAAGCTATTTTGGTTTTTAACAGTTTCTGTAGCAAACTGGTAACTGTAACTCATTGGGTAACAACTCCCTACCTGTTACTAGACCATGACCACCCCCATCATACTATCAGGGAATCCTGGGAGTTATGGTCCACCAACACCAGAGGTTTAAAACAAAACCAGATGTTTAAGATTGCAGGTTTAAACAGTTATATACATCAAAGTCCAGCTCCCTTTTCGGAGTTTCCTAGAAAATACTTTTACCGTTTAAACAAAGTGGTTCGGGCGCACTATGCCCTGAACCCCGCTCTTATTACGTTGGGCAAATCCATCCATGGCAAGTGTTACCCCAATTTTAAATCTCCCATGAGCAGCCATATATGGAAAAGCTTGCCTGCTTTGTGGTGAGACCCGGGTGCTGCCTCCCCGAGTCTGTCGCTAAGGAGGCAACTTGCACAAAGAAGAACCAAAGGTTGCGGCGCACTCCTAGGGCCAAGGATCACTCAGTTCAATGTAAAGATAAAACATCCGTCTTTATTTGTTACATTCAATTAAAAGGACAAAGCAGCCCAACCTTGTGCCTGGTTGCTAGCGTAAGTTGTACCCTAGGCACAGGGGTCCCCAACCACCGGGCCGAGGACTAGTGGCAGGCTGCAGGCTGTGCTGAACTGGGCCCCATCTGGTCCCAGTTGAAGTATAATAGCTGCAAAAACAATAAAAAGGGCCCTAATTACCTGCAATCCCAGTTCCCTGATGCACCATTGCCGTGACAACAGCTGTGAGAAAGCCCAGGAAACTTTGTACTGATTTAGATAAGGACCAAATACCGTTTCAACAGTTTTTTTGGTAAGGCTGAAATGCACCCATGCATCTACACTCTACCCCCCCTCCCCCGGTCCTCGTAAAAATTGTCTTGCTTGAAACTGGTCTATGGTACAATCCAATAGCTACTGAAATTCTAACTGGAGAGCTGAACAGAAAGCTAAATAATTAAAAAAACAAAACACAAATAAAAAAAATGAAGACCAATTGAAAACTGTCTCAACAATACAATGCTCTACTAAAAGTTCATTTACATGTGAAAAATCAGTTTAAAGGAACAGTAACACCAAAAAATGTTATTGTTTTAAAGTAATGAAAATATCATGTACTGTTGCCCTGCACTGGTAAAACTGATCTGTTTGCTTCAGAAACACTACTATAGTTCAAATAAACAAGCTGCTGTGGAGCAATGGCGGAAATTGAAAAACGGCTATATGGCACAGGTTAACTAATGGATAACAGATAACACCATTAGACAGACAGAGTTTATCTGCTATCTGCTGTGTAACTTGAGCTATTTCTCCTTTGAATGACTGCCCCCATTGCTACACAGCAGCTTATTTATATAAACAATAGTGTTTCTTAAGCAAACACAGCAGTTTTACCAGTGCAGGGCAACACTGCATTATATTTTCATTACTTTAAAACACTTTTATTTTTTTGACGTTACTGTTCCTATTTACCTATTAAAAAATGGCACCCTTGATTTCAACAAGTCATAAAATGAAAATAGGCCACTTACCTCATCCAAACAGCGCTCATAGGTCTCTCGCTGTGTTTCATTGGCTTGAGCAAGCGCAGTGTTTTCTGCCTGCAAAGTTAAAAACACAAAACAAAGAATTCAGAAACGTAAGCACAATCCTGTCTTGTGGAAGGTCCCGGCTGTGCATCACTCATCTCTACAAATGCCAATTTATTAGGTGGGTCCCCACATTGCTGCTCTGAATGTCTGCTCTTAGTCAGTGCTATTCAGATTATTTGGGTGTTTCATTGGCTTGAGCAAGCGCAGTGTTTTCTGCCTGCAAAGTTAAAAAAACAAAACAAAGAATTCAGAAACGTAAGCACAATCCTGTCCTTGCTGCCCTGAATGTCTGCTCTTAGTCAGTGCTATTCAGATACAAGCTTTGTTTCCTGTTTTCAATTTAGGAAAATATGGTTATATGTTTTACTATAAAAACAAAACCTACACAGCTACATAATTATTAGAGCTCTTTTTGAATATAAAGAAACAACCCTTAACTAACTGTATGGGGAGAGCAGAATGATTAAGTCACTCTATGTGCCCCTATTTATTATGTTTCGGGAGCCCAGAAGGGAAAGAAAGGAGTATAATACAATCACTTTTAGCACTGACAGACTAAAACGAATGCCTTCTCCTCCCATAGGGATTCTGCAAAGCTAGTTATAAGAGATGTTCTGTAAGGACATTTTATGTCGCATGTGCACTACCTGATCTGTAACAAATAAATATGTTAAAACCCCTAAATTAAGCTTGACCTTTTTCTTATGTTCCATATAAGCTCTCATAATGAACATAGGTATATATTGCTCCTTTAACACTTAAGGAAAGCCCTAGTCACAGTGGCACCGTGATTTATTTTAGTAACTACAGACTGCCTTTCTGGATTCTCACGTGTCCCACTACAATAACCCTTTGGGTCAATTCCAAAGACTCAGCACTGCCTAATGATATCCATGTGCAAACAAATTCTCCATCCATCAGGGGCTTGTGTACAATCCCAAGGGGATTTTCATTGAGTCCTGCACAGATGTTGTTTTTCTCTCCCTTTGTGTCCTAATAAACTACTGAGCAGAGATAATCCATTGATGTGTGGAAAGGGGAAAGAGTAACAGACATGGCTAATTACACATTGTCAAAATCGTAATCATACTTCCCATCTTATTTTCTACTTTTATTTTTTCCTTTTCTGATTCATATCCATCAAATGAACAGTATGACACATGTCAATTGACCTGAAGGTGAGAAGCAAATCTCCCTTAATACCTCCAAAATTCAACATCTGAAGGTCAGCAGGGTGCCCTTTAATGCTATAGTAAGTGGTCCCAAATGTGTCTGTTTTTAAAGCATATATTATATATATATATATATATATATATATATATATATATATATATATATATATATATATATATATATTATAATATATATATATATATATATATATTTATTGAAAGGAGAGTCAGCACACTCTGTATAATTTAGGTGAAAACAAGTGTTGGTTTATTCACACATCTCATCCGACGTTTCGGTCCCACATGGGGACCTTTCTCAAGGACCCTGGGACCAAAACGTCGGATGAGATGTATGAATAAACCAACACTTGTTTTCACCTAAATTATACAGAATGTGCTGACTCTACTTTCAATATTACTACAAACTTGGTCGTGCACCTCTGTCTTAGAATTCATTTTTTTTAATCCTTCTGTTTTGAGAGTAAGAGGAGATAGGAGATACAGAGGGAATATACTTTATTAAAGGTATGGGTAGTTAGTAGCAAACCACAATTTTTGTTGTGGCAGTTCAATTGGCTCCAAGGTTGCTGAATGCACAAGGACACAGTGATAGATGCACATATACAATTGCAGCACTTAGCATTTCAATAACACACACAGTGTTCTCGCTATATAACAAATATGAAATACTTGTTCGAAGAAAAGAAAAATAGGGGCAACAGTCCAAAATGCTTTTGCTACGTTTAAATAACCAAAATCAAAATCAGGTGCTGCTGAGAGGGAATGGAGAGGAGGTAAAAATAAAGTTGTACTTTAAGTGAGCCCCTAGCATTCATTAGTGCCTAAAACAAGCTTGCAGAATGTTTATTAGAATGGCTTTACTGAGCAGAGTGAGATTATTGAGATTGGCCTGCCTATTTACCAGACACATATTTTATGCTTGTTTTTTTTTGGGACTGCCATGTTGCCAGCTGTTGGTCTGATGCTTTAGTTCATACTAAAAAACAGACTAGTGGGTATGGGTTTGCCCTCTCCTATTAAATAATAACAACACATTGTAATGGAATGGATGGCACAGATGAAACATCCATGTAATCCTTTAAATAATCAGCAAATAAAACCCTGGATGACTGCAAGCTCAGGTCTTAATAAGGGGGATTCCCTGCAGGGGTGGATCTAAGTTGTCGCAATAGACTAAAGCAGTAATCCAGCATTGATGGCTCAATGGAATGGAGTTCCATGCACAAAAATTATATCTCAAAATTATAGCATGTCTGTACTGTAGGCTATAACTGTCCAGTGTGACTTTTCTAGAAAGCACCTAAATAATCCCCTTGTTGTATTAACAGTGACCCTAATGCTTCTCAACATACAGCAATTTCATACAGCTCTTTGATAGTTTCCAATATGTTGTGCCATTTTTGTTTTCTAAGATGCTTCCATATAGAATCTTAAATTAAAGCTCATCAATGCCAAGGAAATTGTTTGGGGACTCCATAAAGCGGATACGACAAAGGCTGTTATATTATTGCTCCCACAGCTCTCACACCAACCACAGTGCATTTAGATGGAGGACAGATGATATTCCCCAGAAAACCCTTTGTTGAAGCACTTCCTTAACCTGACACCAGTCTGACCAGTCACAAACAAACAAATCAATAGCACAATGTATAGGGAACTTTCAAAGAGCTAACCCATATATATATATATATATATATATATATATATATATATATATATATATATATATATATATATATATATATATATAAATAAAATAAACAAAAATCTGGGAGTAAACATATTAGAACATATGGGGCGGTGCGACACAAAAGGATCATAGCATATGGGTCAGGATGGTTCTTGATACAGAATCTTTGGAACATATATGGGTCATGGTTGTATTTTGTGTGCATTGACTATTCAATAATATAAAAGTTCCACTTATAGGTTAATGTTGTTGTAGGAATAGGTCTGGTTATTTCAGCTACTATCTTTGCCAGTAAACTAGACTAAGATGTATAAAAAATAAACTCAGTGTAGGCAATATGATGAATTTGCAGAGCTGCTGAAATAAATTATTCAGCCTAAGCTTGTATCAATGTGAGCAGCTAATACAGTGAAAATCACTAAGAAATGTAATTATACGGACGGCTGAACATTGCATTGATGCTGATCTTAACTTTTCCTTGTCTCCAATCAATGAGCCCCCCCCCCAAGCAAGAGGTGGGTTAAACAATCAACCACAGCCTCTATCAATAACAAACAACTAAAACATCTATTGATATTGTATCAAGAATTGTTATATGCAATATTGTCTTCTCCTTATATATTTTCCCTGTATGATTTCAGATCATTTATAAGTATGGCACAGCTCTTGTCCCAAAGCCAGATACCTCTAGTTCCCGCAATCTCTCCAACAGATCCTGAATGACAAAGGGCTCAGACGCTCCTCCAGTCAGAAGCCGAATTTCATCCTCCACCTCCGAAGTCATTCTCTGTGTAGAAAGGGGAAAAGAAACTAAATTAATCATTTAGTTAATAATATAAAATGCCTGGCCCAGAATGAAGGCTGCAAAGTCAGCGCATGGGAACCAGGCAGCACAAAATACTGTAGAACTTAAAAATATGTAATGTTACTAACTAAACAGGTTCCTACAAAGCTGTATGAATACAGTCAAAATACTCAAATCTCAAAATGTGTAAAAGGCATGGGAATTCTTTTACCATAAATCTGGTGCCTTGTAGTGATGGGCGAATCTGACCTATTTCGCTTCACCACAAATTCACAAAGCAGCGAAAATTTTCCAAAAATGCATTGGTCTAACGGTTTTAGGACGCGCAACAAACTTGTTCACCCATTAGAGTCTATGGGCATCATTTTTGCCGCGAAACTTGTAGAAAAATTTTGCTCATCACTAGTGCCTTGCCTATAGATACACTGTATATCTATCTACACACACCTATATTATAGATACACATAAATGTATATAGTGACTTATCCCATAGAAGCATCTGCTAAATAATAATAAATACAGTTTACCAGGCTAGTGTAGAACATTAGGCCTGCATGATCATGTCTGGCTGCTTTCTGTATACAGAATTAAAACTGTGGGGTTTATTTGGTTATTAATCTGTTGGCATTTGGAAGATCTGTAGCATTTTCCTCTAATGCAAAGTGGTTCGGTTTCACTTTATGACGGCAGAGTAAATAGAAGTCTCCCATCTGGTTTGAAGGATTACGAAGATTAGGGCTTTCCCACAATGCCCAGTTTCCTACATAGAACGTGCATCTAGAGAGGCTTTATAGTAAAGCCTTAGAGACAGAAGCAGGTCAGTCTCTTTTTTCCAAGCAAAGTACATCTGGGGACAGAGCTCCCTCCTACACTCACCTCTCTTGTGATTTCATTCCCAGGAGATGGATGGGCATGGGACCTGCAGCATTTCAGCCAATCTGCACAAAGAGATTAACATTTAGGACAGTTAAGCTCAGCTTCCTGCATAATTAAAGGAATATATATATATATATATATATATATATATATATATATATATATATATATATATATATATATATATATGTGCACTTAACATCAGCCCCACAGCATTAACTTCTAAAGATGTTAGCTCACCTTCAGCTAATGTTATGTCAACAGGCTTAATGCACACTGAGCATGTGCAGTGCCATTGACAAACAAAAAATGGCCTTTGAAGAAATGGGAGAATACTGTTTCAGAGCCCCTAAACCTCTGGTCTGGCAAAGTCTGTTTGGTACATAAAAAGCAGCATTTCTAGCCACATTCTTATTCGACTTTAGATTCCCTTAAAATAAGCCATTAGTTATGCTTCACAGAGTAGCAACTCTATTACTTCAGGGTCAGAAGGCTAGAAACCCCTCTTTTTTTTATGCCGTTCTACAGTACTAATAACAGATCAAGTCGGTAAACCTTAGGCTACTTCTCCCCAGAGACTTCAATCACATTTGTTACCATGTCATATGTGACCTCCTTAAATATGTATGCTCTTTAAGCTCGCCGCTGTCAATTAGAAACGACACAGTGCGCCGCATTACAGAACAGCGATGAAGGGCTATTCAGCAACACAGCAGTTAATCTAGGCAATACCATTTACCTTACACTACCTCTGCTCTCACTAAACTGCGATTTGACGTCACTTAATTCCTGGAGAACCCAAAAGAGAATCTGTCATGTTAGAATAATCGTGTGTTTAGATCCCCGAACAGGAACTCTGTGTCTAACAGAAATCAAACATCAGAAATGGCATCAACGGAAACCAGCAGAACAAGTACTGGCAATTAAGGCATATTAAGAATTCTTTCCTTCCAATATGCAAGTTTTTTTCATTTCATATATTTTATCTGAGCACCGGTCATCAGTTCTTTCTACAGTCCAATATAGGATAACCCACACTAAGGTAATATATTCTTGTTGCAACTGATGCATTCTGCATAAACAACAAAATAGCAAGCCCCGTGGTAAAACAACAAACAGACAATTCTAATTTTATCATATATGGGCTAAATAAATTACTAGCTGAAAGATTTAATGGACACCATATTAAACCATTCCCTAAACAGAACACATTATATGAAGCTGTGTTTGGATTTCACTGATTCAGTTACACCATAAAATACATTTAAAAAGGCTTAATGACATTCATATTGAATGGGGGATCACAACACGTGGTTTAATGTTAGGGGCTATGGGGGGCCCCTATCAACAGAACTGGGACATTTGTAGTTGGCCATGGGGTATCACGGGGTAACATGCATGCATGCCCTGGTGGGGAGCCTTAAAAATGTCTTGCTGGGGGCCCAAGTCCATATAGTAATGCCCCTGAGGTGCAATATGCATTTGGAGAAATACACCTGAAAGTGAATAGGAAGGGTGTAAAGACTGCCGTATAAAAAGGAACATGTAACATAACAATAAGGATCAGGAAAGACAGGCTATGTACAAACACAAAGGCTGCATTAGCATCCCTATGAGGCACGGGGCAAGCTGTAACATTTACTAGTCTAAATGTAAACACATTCACAGCACAGGCTTCTATGCAAGGAAATTGGCCTTCACACTTCCGACTTGCCCTGTGAGAAAACATTTAAGCTTTCTTATGCAGAATTGAGGAGTCTCAAAGGAAAAGGACTTCCCCACACTGTAATCACAGGCATCACTCTAAAGGGAAGGGCTGTGGACCCCTGGGACTGCAGGGAGGCTGGGGCCCCCATCTGAGGGCAGAGAGAATTACATAAACCAGGGATGTTGCCTTGGGCTTAAAGGACCAGTGTGCTCCCTTTTTCAAATTAGTTCAATGAATATGGTTTGTGCAGAAAATACTTTTTGTCTGGCTTAATTAAGAAATATGTACATTCTTTCCAATTTCTTGTACTATCAATTTTAAATAAAGTCACATGCTACTTGTATGTATTGCTGTTTGTATGAGCACATTCAAGACAAATTGGCAGCCCTATGTATAAACTAACCTCCCCCCCATCCTGCTCTTCACGGTTCTTTATCACAAAGCTAATTATGCAAAGGACTGCGGATTTGTATTGCTTGAGCTCGCAAGAACCTAAATGTGACTTCACTTATGACACATTTATCTATGTCCTCCCCCTGTTAAACAGTAAACTGTTATTGAAAACTGCTAAACAATGGATCAAGTCTTTCTATACTGACCTTCCTCCAGCCACCTTCTCTATCCTATACCAAACCAGGTAAAAGTTATGGGGATGGGAAATAACCAAAACAGCCCTAGCAGCTCTGCTGGTCACATTCTATCCACAAACAGTGGGTCTGGAGGAAGCTGAATATTCATGGCAGATTTGTGTATGAGCTATACAATCCATGGTATTGCCTGAAGTTACACTTAAAAAGTCTTTAATATAATAGCAAGACTTAAAGCCATAATAGAGAATGGAATATTAGAATGATAGAGGTAGCCCGATGGAACTCTTAGTTTTCTGCACTAAACTAACAATACTTTGCTCCAAACAAATACAATGAAGTTGAAAGAATCTCACTGGGGGATGGTTCATGCAAATCTCCCTGTGGCATCTATTTAGATTAAATTAAAGCCATTTCAGCATGGGAATTGAATATGAGGAATGTGCTGCCTAATGAGGCTTCCGCTAACAGATATACGGGGAAGGTTTCAAAGGATTTAATAAACTATGGCCATGCAGCAAAGTTGTCAAAGTCATGGCTCCCAGCTGTTAAAAACCCGCAGGGAGTTGTGGATCAACACAGCAGGAAAGCTACAAGTCTGACATTGCTGCCATACATATTATATATAGGTGTGGATTTCTGAAACCTATAGAACTGTTTTTTTTAGCAGATTTGATGCTGGGTAAATCATTTTCATCTTAAGAAATTAATTTCACAACGGGTGTGAGAATCCTTTAAAACAAGGCGAATACATTTATTTCAGCACATGAGAGCCCATGCCATGAGCCTTTAAGGCAGGTACAGATCTCTATATTAAAAATTTATAAATCTAGATCAGGTCCTGCACATTCTGTAACTTCATTGCCGAGTCCTGGGGTAGAACACTGCATTGCAGGTTGCAGCAAATGCAGAAGCTCTTGATTCCTCTGTCCCATGCCAAAATACCGATCAGAAACCTGCTCGGAGGAAATTGTCTCTGCCATAACCATTGGAGCAATGTAGCGTGCTGGTGACATGAGGACAATTTAAATTAATTCCTAGTCCTTGGTATCTGACCTGAAAAACTCCCAAGCTCAAAGGACTTTAGGGTAGGAGAGGGATGAAACAGCTCTCTCTCATCTAGTGAAGTTTTTCACACTGCAGCAAGGCAAAGCTTTATGTTTTTAGCTTTGGGGTCCCTTTTATTAGGTAAAATGACAAACACCATACAGACAGTCGAAAAACGTTAAGGTTACTAGAAAAACACATGTTTAAAGGACCAGTTACATCAAATGAAATCAAAATATTTCTTTGCTTTTTTACACATTGGTTATTCCTACCACGTACATGAAGCTGGAGTCTTGACCTTTATTGCAGTGTGTTTGTTTACCTCTTCTTAAGAGGACGACAAGTATAATTCTACCCATATAGCCCAATAGAAAACCCATACAGTGCAGAATAAAAAAAAGCCTAAAAGCCACTTTAAGGAAAAATTTGTTGAAATTTAACATATGCAAAAAAACTGTTATCCAGAATGCTCAGGATTAAAGGTTTTCTTGATAAAGGGTCTTTGGGTTATTTGGATCTCCATACCATAATCCCAGTTAAAAATCATTTAAACATTAAATAACCCAAAAGGTTGGTTTCCCCACCAATAAGAATTAATTATATCTTAGTAGGATCAAGTACAATGTACGGTTTTGTTATTGCAGAGAAAACGGAAATATTATTATTATTATTATTAACATGTATTTATATAGCGCCAACATATTGCGTAGCACTGTAAAGTAAGAAATATGTTTGAAAATGTTGAATTATTTAATTAAAATGGAGTCTATGGGAGATGACATTCCAGTGGTTTCTGGACAATAGGTTTCCGAATAATGTATCCTATAGCTATACAGTATAGTAGCATTTCAGTTGTCCTAGACATTACTTTAATACTTTTAGATAAAAACTTACAATGAGAATGAAATGTGGTGAATGGGTTCTGCCATTGAAAGCCATTCTTGGTAAATGCAATGTAGAATAACATATCCTGTAGAAGTAATGGAAATACTGTACATACAAGATGTAAGAAGTAGAATTGTGGCCCTCCTGCTGTTCTGAATACTTGACTGGCAGACACAACATGAACATGCTACAAGTGTGAGGCAGAAATTAGCTTGTCTGTAAAGCCTACATTCAGCAAGTACTGGTTCCAAGGAGTAAAAAATGCCTCTTACAATAATGATATTTTATTGTGAAGCTGGTTGAAAAAGCAATGAAGTAAAATTAAAAGGAAACAAACTGTATTTAGATTGTAAGCTCTTCTGGCCAGGCCATTTTAACCTCTTGAATCTGTTATATTTTTGTATGTAATAATCTGTATATTTATTGTATACACCCATATATTGTATAGAGCCGAGGAATACATTGGTGTTTATAAATATATAAATATTTTGGACTTGGGTAATTACAGTTTTAAACACACAAATACATAATACATAAAATTGTTCATAGCTGGCATGCACAACTGACATGGAATTGCTTAACCTTAAATTCACTGTCCTAGGATGCACAGCTCTGCAATGGATGTGCAGATTATTGCCTTTGTTTTAACCTATTAGTGGCCAGAACAGTGTTCCTAAAATGATATGGCAAAGAACCAGAATTTTCTGGCGTTACGGACTTTTGCATATAATGCATCTGGATTATAAGTGAATTATTGTGTCTGCAAACTGTATTACTTAATAAATGGCATTGTTCAAACAGGACATCTGCAGACCATTGGCATTAGCAAAGAGAGGCACAGTCTGCTTAACATACACAGGGAAAACTATGACCTTGCTCAGCACCATGTGCACAGCAGAAACACCAACAACACCTAGGGGCAGATTTATTAAGGGTAAGGGTCGAATTTCAAAGTGCAAAAATCTTCAAAAATTCGACCATCGAATAGGTTACTTAGACATTCGAAGTCAAAGTATTTTCGATCGTACTTTGAATCGAATGATTTAATCGTACGATTTCACTTCGACTTCTAAAAACGTAGCCAAATGTTGGCTAACATAGCAATTCGGCAGGTTTAAGTTGGCGAAGTGTCAAAGTTGAAGTTTTTTAAAGAGACAGTACTTCGATATATGTATATGAGAGCCCCTATGCAAGTATTGTACTAGACAGGCCCGGACTGCCAACTGTGGCTTCTGGCAAATGCCAGAGGGGCTGCTATAAGGTGCCATAGAAAGTCACTATTTAATGGCCTGGTGGGGCTGTTTGGGCCTCTGTGTACCTGAAAAGGCAGGGCCTATTTTGACTCTCAGTCCAGACCTGGTACTAGAGACCCCTGAAACACATTCCAGAGAGCCAAACCGCAGACTGAGCAACTTGCCATTCGTTGGAAGCCTGAGCTGAAGTTATGTTTATGGCATACGTTGGTGTATTCAGATCCAAATGTGCACACATTATAACAAATACACAATATATATGCAGCTTACACACACGGCCCTCCAGCTGTTGTGAAACAACTCCCGGCATTACAACAGCTGCAGGACCAGTGTGAAACGGACACCCCTAACTTCTGTACATAGTGCCCTCAGACTGAGCTGCAGCTCAACATCAACCTGTGACCTCCAATTTTAGTTAAGACACCCAGCATCCCAAAGATATCTGCAAGATACAGGGAGTAGTGATTCAAGTACAGATGCAGACTTGAAAAGTATCAGCTGTCCCACAGCATAAGAAGTGGCTTGTTCTTTCCCCTAGGGCAGGGTACAACAGAGAGGACATTGGTCCAAGGTCCAAATCATAACCATGAGGGATTACGAGAGGGAAAGCAGATAAAGTGCTGAGGATATATGGTTTTGTGCAACAATTTGCCATGTTAACAATAGGGATGTTGTTGCAGCCTCACAGCTGTTGCTAAACTGCAGCTCCCTGCAGTTTAGCAACAGCAAAAAGTTTGCAAGACCCTGTGCCAACACTCACAGACATGCACCCAACAATACAGTGACAATAGGGGCACATCTGAAGATGATAACATCTGTACCATGGCATAGCTAGGGAACCACATACTGAGAGCTTCAGAGCCATGACTTGTACTGGCCAGATAAGACTGACAACTAGCGCACAAGTTCAGAGCCAATGACATGAGGCTGGAAATAAGAGAGCTCTACAGAACACTCAAAATGTAGTTTCCTTTTTCCTAAGCCCCAAAACAGATGAAATACTTGCAGGAAATGTCTGGAGTAACAAAGAGAAAGGCCCTGTGCCTCATCACACTTACCTTGTCCCCTCTCCCCTTCTTGCTCTCACTTCATGGAAGCTCTTGGAGAGCCGGCTGCCATGCTTATTGTGCTGCATTGTTAGCTAGCACAGTCGCAGTGGGGAAGAAGGGAGGAGGTTGGAGGGGGGGTGGATGGGTGGGAAGAGAACGAGTCTGAATCCCTGCCAGGATCAGCGTGTGCTCTTCCAGGCCTGCAGCGTCTGTCCCCCTAACCCCCCCCCATGATGTAAAGCAAGGGCCCACGTCACATATACACACACTGCAGCTTGAACTTACCCTCAGGGACAATACTTAGCCCACCATTAGAACGGCAAGAGCTCTCCCTTCTGTCACACACTTCCATTAAAAAGGGGAGATCAACTGGCCCTTCTCTTTATATGGTTGCAAAGTCAAGGTCACTTGTGTCCTGGGTTTTCAAATCATTCTCCATACAGAGTCCCATCTCAGTCAGGTCACCCCTCCATCTTATTAGAACAGGCATGAACAGCAGGTGAACCTCATACACTGCTGTGTTACACATTCTACCATCTAACCAACCCCAAAGCAGTGATGAAACTAGATGTTACCCCACAGCAAATTCAATGTAGGGCCCCAAAACATTCGTAAGTTGATTAATCAAATCAAACAACTGATGTTCCTGCGCTAAAGCCTTTCCTGAGGTATGAGGGCAGTAGTTTCACAACATCTCAAGGGTTCCCAGTTGCCCACCATAATTTTTTGTGATTTAGATGACCTGAATTTAACTCCAATTCCCATCAACCTCCATCAGCTGCGTATGCAGCATTAAAAATACAATATATAAAATAATTATAAATTCAATTAGAGGCCAGAGCTGTGCTTTGTGGACTTTTATTAGCCATTACCTGTGGTCACATGAGTGTAAAATCCCACCATATTTCTGGGCCCACTGCAGGGAAAGGATTTATGTTGCTGCTCCTGCCAAAAAATCTTCCCAACAATTCTTGTAAGTACTAGAGTTTGCCTCACTCCTTATCTAGGGGGAGGCATGAAGGTCATGTGGCCTGGGCCTAAAACACTAAAATAACCTATACTCATGGCAAGGCTAACCCAATAACACAGCAAAGGAGATATAACAACTGATCTTCCACAACCTGCATGTCCATTCTATAATAACCTCTATTCAACTGTGGATCAGAAGCCTCTATCAATATTCTCTGTGTATGACATTAACATTTACAGTTCCTAACATGGAAACAAACATCACAGCTGTTTTTGTTAATAACCTCTTATTTAGCAAAACACACAGACACAGAGGCACCAAATAGCCCCGGGCGTAACACACAGACATGACAGTCTTTAGTAGAGTGTTAGCCAAGGCAGGGACGGGTCTCAGCAAAACATACTTCCATACCTCCCAATATTTTGGAAATAGAAAGAGGGACAAAAAGGTTTGCTGCTGCTCCGAGCCGCAAACATTTGACCACGCCTGTTTTTGCGGCCCCTAATTACAATGTTAATTTACAAAATTGGGCAGGTTATGAAAGTTTGAACACATTTCTGTGTTTTTTCCCAGTTATTACAGTTTTGCTAATGAAGATTAATTGCCCTTTAAGCTGCAAGTCTTTCCAAGAGACCTGCTTATCTTAAATTGTTACAATTATTTCTTTGCTTATCTTAAATTGTTACATTGTTAAAGTACACCTGCCATGTATTCTGGGCTCTCTGCCAAAAGCCAATTATGTTTTAGAAACTGTATATCTATTTTTCTGACTGTCCAGTGCAGGAGATCAAAGACAAAGTTGAGACATTTCAGTAAAAATCTGGGCTGCCTGTTGAAATGTCAAAATCGTGACTGTCCCACTTAAACCGGGACAGTTGGGAGGTATGTACTCAAGGGGGCTCCATTATTCATAGGAGGACACAAACATAGCAGTTCTCTTTTTGCAAGTTGTACATACATACATCAAAAAATATTACATATGTTAATATGTTATCTTTAGCTAGGGGTACCGCAATAAGGCCCAGGCTACTATGCACACAGGAATGGCATGTAATTCACTCCCTATGCCCTTCAGCTTTGACTGTGCACATGATTGCTGCTCTCAGGTAGCAGATGTGTGTTGGGTTTTATAAGGCAACCTGCTCTTCCTACCGCCTTTCCAACCATCTGAGCTGTGATCATTACTTTTAGCCATGTGGGGTCTCAGCTGCACCTTTGCCTGGCATCCATGTGCCTCCTGGCTAGAGCAAGAGAACACGTGAATGATTATCCAGGCATTAATAATGATTTATTCTCTTGCTGCCCAATGTCTTTAACATAAAAATTAACCATTGAAAAGTTTCATTCGTAAACACTGGCTTTTGCCATTCTATGGAAAGAGGTAGAAGAGATGTAGAACTGAAAAGTAGAACTGAAAATTAGGAAACATTAACATTTGACTCGCTGATCCAATGCAACGTTTGGCCCTGCAGTTCTTGTTGACCTATAAGTCCCAGCAATTTTCAGCAATTAGAAAACCTGAACTGGCATAAGCACACATTAATGTAATCAAGGGCATCATAGGAAGGCTGGGGGTCTCTATCTCAGGGAAAAGTACAACCTTTGAGGCTGCAATCCCTAGATGCAATTGAACTCAACTCTCAACATCCCACCATTGTACAGTAGCAGGCACAATCACATCTGCACAAACGCCAACACATTCATCTGCCAAAACATAAAAATATCTGACTGCTACTGCACCATAAAATACCTGCACCTCAAAACATCTTTGAATTATAGGAAAACTATACCCCACCAAACAATGTAAATAAACCATTTCCATAATAGTACTACAAGCTATTGTGTAATGCTAAAAAGAAAATTGCCATTTTAAGAACTAAGAGCCGGCCCCTGGGATCCTATGATTCACAGTGCACACAAACCAAGGGCACACATACATGTTAGGTCACATAAGCCAATTAATGGAGAAAGTTTTGTCTCACACTTCTTCCTATTATAGTTAGAGCTGCTTTATTTCGGGTCATCTCTGAGGCAGCAAAGAGGCAGAAGGGAAAAGATTTTATAGGGCAATATTTACTCAAATATATATTTCAGTTTGGTAAGATTCTTTAATGGACCACTTAATATGATATAAACTATCTATCTATCTGTTGGTTCAGTATTCATTTGAGGGGTATAGTTTTCCTTTAAGCTGTATAAGCACATACGCTGTATTCATGATCTAAAGGCACAAAGCTACTATTACAAAACGTCAATTCTGCAGATCCAAAGCACACGGCATTATGGGAAAATGGAACTAATGTTGTTACCCACATCTCAGAGCTGCCCCATGAAATAAGGATTTATGATTGTTTTAAAACAGAGAATGCATGCCTGTGCACACACCAAGGGGCAGATTTATCAAGGGTAGAATTTCGAGGGTTAAAAAACCCTCGAATTCGACCCTCAAAATAAAATCCTTCGAATTCGAAATTTGAACGATTTTAAGCGATCAAAGGATTTTTATTTGACCAAAAAAAAAAAACTTAGAAAAGTGCTGGGGAAGGTCCCCATAGGCTAACATTGGACTTAGGTAGCTTTAATTTGGCGAAGTATGAAGTCAAAGTTTTTTTTTTTAAAGAGACAGTACTTAGATTATCGAATGGTCGACTGATTTTTACTTCGAATCATTCGATTCGATCAAATTCGACCAATTAGATGGTCGAAGTACCCAAAAACATTACTTCGAAATTCATATTTTTGATTCGAACTATTCACTCGAGCTTAGTAAATCTGCCCCCAAGTATAGGATTGTCCCTTAGTATCAAATTCCTTTTGGTTCCAGCCATCAATGTAGGTGTCCTTCTAGAACACTCCAAAATGACCTTATATACAAAAATGGATCTTTAGCTATAACCAACCTATACAAATGAACATCGGGACAGGACTGCGTGGAGCAAGTAATTAAAAAAGTAGTTAAAAGTCAATAAATATGGTTAAATATACAGGCATATTTTGACTTTCACACATTCAGCTACAATGCAGGACATGTTCAGAATTTAATATGGCAGGTCTGATTTTTATAAGGACATGAACATGGCTCATTACATTAACCCAATGCATTAATATACAGGGCAATACCACAACGCCCAGTATAAATGATTACCATGCTGATCTGGTTGCACTAATCTTCATATAATATATACATTGGAACATTGAAACTTGTCTATAAATTGTAGGATGTTTTTTTCCTGGAATAGAGGTCAATGGAAAACAAGAATACTATTGTCTGGCCACATCCGTTCTAGAAAAAGATATCCTAAGCTGTACAGTTGTGTCACAAAGAGAAACATTTAATGTATATACATGTTGTTGCTATTTTCATTTGCATTTGACAGCTGGTTCTTTAACTGTGTTCTGTTGTTAGCATTCAAATATTTGGATTGGCTCCAGGCTGGTTCTAACCCTACCCACTGCAAAGCTGCTTACAGAAGCAAATCAAAAAACTGATTGCAACTGGTGCTCACTCATCATTGTAAAGCAGCCTTATTGATTTTTATATAATGTTTATTTATTAGTCGGAGCGACCATGTGGCTGTTGCTCAAGATTTGAATGGCCCACCCTTGGCAATATTATCATGAAGAATGCTAGATGCTTGCAGGGGTTACTTCAGAATACATTGTTTAAAATACTGGGAGTATTTATCAGCAAGATAAACTACATTAAACTATCATAGTCATAAATTCCCACAGTTGCAACTGCCCAATGGCAATAAATATAAGGCATCCCACGGAGAAACACGGTGTAATCCATGCATTGCTATCTACAGTGGGTATTATTTGAAAGAGGGGGTTCACCTTTAAAATAACCTATGATTTTATCAATTGAACCATTCTTGGCAACCTTTCCATTGACACTCTTTTCTTATTATTACTTTTTTTTTTTTTTTTTAATGTTTTTCCTGAGTGTTGGCTATTTCACCATCCCACCCCACCCAGAGGAGTAGAAGACCCATGTAAGAAACCATTAATAGATATTAGAGTCACATTTAATGTGTCTATTGGATTCTCTAGTATGTGACACTGTGTTGTGGAGCATTTTGTTACATTAAATGACAGGAATGTTAGTCTGGGGGCATCCATGGGGAAGTCACACTGCAGCTGCCAAAGGACAAGTCAGTAAACACAGATTGCTCACATTCCTGGAAGAACCCTGAGCTTAGTGTAAGCGGAATGGGGGCTTCTATAAATACATCACTATTACAAGAAGGGTTGGTTGCTGTTGGATTAATAAAAATCTATTGCCAGGGCATTTAGTAAGTAAAATGTCACCTTTTCTTTTGATGCATACAGAGTGCCATTTAATAATTTTCAATTTGTTTAATGTAAATGATGATTGGAAGCGATGAGGACACATTGGGTAAAGTGACTCACATGGCATCCCCAATGGCACATGGCATCCCCAACAGCACAAGAAAAAGGAAGGATCACTTCCCCTCTTTCCTCCAAAATAGATTTGAGGATTTGTTTGAAATAACAATGAAGTCAACTATTACTGTAAAATAACTGGGGAAACTATAGATATAACTTTCATCTTTCAGCACTCGCCTCACCAGATACAGATGCCTTTTATCTCTGTCCCTATTCACAGTGCAATTACAATCTAGGAAGAATTAATATCAAGTACAATCACTGATTTTCTGATAAGAAAAATGTAATAAATGCCCCGGATTTGGATTTTGTTTTTTAACAGAAGGTATATTCGGCCACAAAAGCAATGGATGGGTTCAAATCCTGGCAGAAGAGTAAAACATAAATTGAAAGTAAAGGTAAAAATACACTAAGGTAATTGTAGGTTGGAAATCAATTCAGAATAGCTTGAGTTTACCCAATGTGTCAATCATCATTTACATTAAACAAATTAAAACATATTAAATGGCACTTTGTATGCAAACGGAAAGGTGACATTTTACTTACTAAATGTCCTGGCAATAGATTTGTGTTAAACCAACCCTTCTTGTAATAGTGATGTATTTATAGAAGCCCCCATTCCGCTTACCCTAAGCTCAAGGTTCTTCCAGGAATGTGAGCAATCTGTGTTGACTGACTTGAAGCTGAACTAGAGGCTTTACTGCGCAGTCCTTTGGCCAGGGAAGCTCAGTAATTTTTGAGAATTTCTGTTCTATAGTCAGTCTTCTTTGGTTCATGTCTCCCCTTATGGTCCAAGATTTGTTCTGCCCCCACCTCCATGGATCATAAAGAAAGTCATGAGTTGTTTAACCATAGTTTGAAGAATATATGCCGGCATCCTTAATTCCACCCTAATAAACCACCAGCCCTGTAGGAAAAAAATTGGAATTCTACTTGACTTCCCCTTATATGGCCTTCTCCCTGCCATTACTACAGGCCACCTGAGGTAGAGAAGTCAATAATTTGCAGCATCGATGCTGTAAAGCAACAAGCCTGCATTGCCTAGACATACAGTAGAAATTAATGCAATTATGTCCTCTATTAGGTTTCAGCTGCACTGCAAGTCCTTCACCACGGACCCACAAGAGAAGCGTCTTTCATTTACTCATCTCAGTTGCAAACACAAGGCCAGAATTCCTGATTGCCATAGCAAATTAATTTATACACATAAATATATTCTATGTGCTTTCCAACGAAACAGCCTGGAAGCAAAAACTCATCAACGCCCCCTGGAACACTATAATATCCTCCAAACTGACCATACAGAAACATGAACCTTCCAAGAAATGTCTCTTTCTGCAGAACTTGCATATATAAAAGTTACAGACTTGACAAAAATTAAACTGCAAGCAACATCTGAAAATTATTGTTAAGAGCAGGTGGTGCCTCACGTGAGGATTGTGCCAAAATGGGTCACAATGCACATAATGGCCTCAAATGCTACAGTGAGGAGGGGTGGTGTATAGGTCTCCCATGTCAAAATGTTCAATATGTGAACATGTGAATGGTAGGGACCTTTATTGGTGTACAGTATATCCCATGAGTACAACAAATAAGGCTTTGGCTCAATAAAATGTGTAGCTATTATTTTAATTAAGATCTATGCAACATCTAGATGGTAATGCAGTATGGTCAAAATTGGTTAAACAGTCTGACCAAACCTAGACTTGTACGGCCAAGTTAATAATAGGCTGTAGCTGGGGCAGGGTTGGGTTTGTTTATACAGAGGACTTCTCCTTGTGCTTGTTCAAACAGGAAGTAGCATGTAACTTTACATTTAATATTAGCATTTGCCAAGTTTAGTGAAATAACAGATTCCTTAATTAAAAAAGATAAAAGTATGTTGAGCACAAACCTTAATCATTGAACTCATGTTGAACATGAAGGTATACCAGCAGCGGGCCATGTCGGCTGGGCACCCTAGACAACCCTGCTGGCCACCTTGTTCCAACTACACGCCGAGATCTATGAGAGCAGGCACATACCCGCATGACGCATGCCGACTTCAGGAGTAAGCTGTGACAGATTCCCACATGACAACCAGAATGGGGTAGGCAGAAAGAGGCCTCTTCTGCCAACCCCTAGTTCCGGTCCTGAGCTACTGTATATCTGTATTCACAAACCTTTGTGACTGCATACAAGATGTGATCGATTTCTGCAGGAAATATCAACTTGAATGTTCAGGGGTCATCTACATAGAATAGGGGTCTATTGGAAGCCAGAGCAAAGTTCATCGTCAACATAGTACCTGTACCTGCATTTGATGCACACATCAATATGCTATATAAATAAATGATGATGATGATGATGATGATGATAAGTTACAAGCACTGTCTGGAGGAGCAGCTACAATGTGCCCACCTTCCAAGCCCTAATGCAGATATGGGAACATCCTTAGGAGCATATTTTTTCCTGGCCACAAAGGTTCTATACCTGAACAAGACTCATAGCACCCATGGGTGCACAATATATAAAATATAGATGAGATTTAGTTGGCCTTTAAATTAAAAGCTTTAAATATTTATTCTTGGATTTCTGAATAAATTGAGTTTTTTCTTTTTCTTTTTTTTTTTTTTTTTTTACCAAGGGTATAGCTGGTTATTACATTCAAAACCACAGGACAGTCATCAGTTACATTCTCATTTCTAAATGCAGAGCCTGTTTGTGCAGAACACCGCAGGGCAGCAGTGAAGAAGATTATCGGCACATCCAGCCTGAGCTGCATTGCGTGTCATTAATGTACTGCTCTCTTCACTCTTACAATTAATAGGCACGTCCCATAGCCAGAGTGAGGCCAAAGGTAGAGGGGGATTAGGGGGGATTGAAAGAGACAGCACTGCCAAGCACTGCTATTTATAACTGTGTGGGCCCCAGTTACAATACACATTCCTCCTACTGCATTAAACAAACATAAACAATCCTTCATGTTTTAATTTTGCAGCAAATCTAATGATGGTTTTTCCCTCCATATAACAAAGGTCTTTATAAGTCTGATTTATTTAAATGATGCTCTTTTATTTAATTTATATGCGATGTGACTGGGGGCAGAACTAGATTGGGTTCAGGCTATGCAAACTCCCTAAGCATTGGGACAACAACAAATGGCATAGACCAGACCAATTTATTTGGGTACATACCGAGCACAGCTAGAATGAATGGAAACTGAAGTACTGCCATGTCTGCTCCTTTGTGCATTTTGTGGGTGGGCAAAAAGACAACAGAAACCCAACCTGAACCCCTCCCAACATGTTGTGTTGTCATTATTTATATTACTGGGCAAATACCCATCTCTGACATCACCAGAGGGGGCAGAGCAGGGCAGACAGGCGGGAGTATACAAATATGGCAAGTGGAGGTAGCCGCCAGGCAGTTTGATTAGCGATACAGTTGGGTCTACACCCACTAAAGCTATGTTGAGATGGCCCCAGGGGCGTACCTTGACTCAGCTGGCATTTCACCGCAAGTTACCAGGGGTAGCAAAATTGCACTCAAGCAACAAACACTAGGACATTTGCTCTATTGTTCTGTAATAATAAAACAGTACCTTGTACTTGATGGTAACTAAGCTATATGAATCCAAATTGGTGGCCAAACAACCCTATTGGATTGATTTAATGTTTAATGCAATGTGTAAAAGCAATCCATGGAAACTGATATGGTAATCCTTGCAGGCTCAGGTACACTATTTTATGGCTCAGTGCATAACATCCATGGATGCTCCTGGCACTACAAAAACAGGCTGCCTGCTGCTTTCTCTGGATAGTACATTCAGCTTTGGACAGTATTTCAGTAATGGCTGGAAAAAAAGAGGGAGCATACACTGAGAAAGTAAAGCAACTTCCCATAATCCACATATACATAAGCCCCAGCAGAACTGCCTTCAAAGGTTCCAGTTACAAGGGATCACTGTGAAACAGATGCTATTTGAAGCACTTAGGGCCTTGAAAGGTGATCTGAAACTAGTGATTTGCCATATAACTCCCTGTTCCCGTAAAGTCAGTGGGAATCAACAAGCGTTGTGTGTTCTAACCCTGCAGCGACAGGCAATCACACCTGATGAAAGGTCTGTGATCTTAGAACCAAATGGGTTTCTTTAGAAAACAATCATTAAAATACTGCATTAAGTAGTGTGTCCTTGCTAAGACATTTGATCTTGTGGATCAGCTATGGCGCAAAATGAAACCCAGCTTTTCTAAAGCACAAGGAAAAGTAAAAATGTTTCAGTTAAAGGAATGCAACACATTTTTAAAATGGTCTATGGAGTGGAAGCAAGGTTGCATTGTCTGAGCTTCCTGTAAATAATTGTACTTGCTCTTATGTCAGAGGTCATGTTCAAGCAATTATTCTACCAAGTACTAATATTTCCTGCAGGTAAATGAGAAATATTACAGATAATTATCAGCTATTTTTCTCAAAGAATCAAACACGAGTATATTAGAATGGGCTGTCATACTGGGAGAATCCATGTATATACCCTTTTCAATTTGTTTAAACCCTAATGGACAGTCCAGGCTAAGTTGTAACATATGTGGTGTTATAGAAATCAATTCTGAAGTCATGTACAGTATTTATCCAAATAATGTAACATTCTTACACGTTGGTAGAGCTTTAGTCCAATTAACTTTCAGGGACTGTGATGGCATTGAACTTTGGAAGTTCTTAAAACTTATTCCTATAAAGACGGGTTTGATTTTTAAAGCCCCCACTTCTGAAAACAGGAAATAGAACAGGAAAGGCTACCCCACCAGTGGCTATTATCAGAGAGGGGGGTAGGAAGTGAGGTGTCGTCTATAGAGGAAATCAATGCGAGAGCAATCCTGCATTCGCTCCCTCAAAGACATATGGCAGGAGCTACAGTAGATCAGATATGTGCTGGCCTTTTAAATCAAAGCCTTGTGCTATAAGTTTAAAGACTTAGCCTTCAGAACGTAGTGTATATATGAGTGTAAGCAGCTATAATATGATGTTAGAGCTCTCCATGCAGTTTAGAAGACGAACAAAAGTAGCTTAGCAGAATACACTGGGGCTATATAAATAAAGGAAAATATGAATAACTGAATGCTCCAACTAGAAACCAATATCAAAAGATAAGCTACTTTTACTATTGCCCTTGCTAATGCTAATAATTGTTTGGCTATCTAGAAAGGTAACAAGGGAATCTAGAGGAGTTAAACTTTAATTAGGAAAGAGACAGCAGTTATGGGAAACAGAGGTTGTGATTTCTCTCATTCAGATTGAGCAGTATTGTTTATTCAAGCCTCCAGTACAACAGAGACCTCTCTCTCTTACGACTATAAATCTATATGCAGTTCTTCAATACTTTGGAATGACGTACACTTTCCAAAATGAAGAGAAATGGATTTGCATACAAAAGCTACACAGAGGGGACCCAAAGTTTGAAGAGTCAGATTGGACCAAATCTGCTGTAACTGCATTGAATTATAAAGGTGGCCATACACGGGTAGATAAAGCTGCCGATATCGGTTGTTTGGACCAATTTGACAGCTTATCTGCCCGTGTATGGGGGCTTCCGATATCTGGCCAGATATAGATCGGGAAGGTTTGATTTTTAACCGACCGACCCGACGGAGCCCCTTGGCGCATCGTAATTCGATATGGCCGAACGTTCGAATTACCCCCGATATAGCCATGCCGTTAGTGGCACATCGGGGAAAGATCCGCTCGTTTGCCGATGTCGCCAAACTAGCGGATCTTTGAGTCTATGGCCAGCTTTACCTATGTAACTGCACATTGTGTCCTGAAGCATCAAGAATGCAATAATATATATACAGTTCCATCAATATGAGGCATCAGCAGGGTTACCTTTATTTCTGAGGAAGTATGGTGAATGCGAATGCTTTACAGTTCCAGGTAAGGTAGACACTAAATGAACAGTGAGGAGAGCAACACCCCTAGCAAATGGCTTTCCAGAAGAGAAGTTACAAACACTATCATCAAGAGCATGTCACTTCCTCTTTAAAGAGAAACACCAGCTCTTATTATCACTGAATGTCAGCACTGTGACCCCAGTGTGAACAGCTGCCCCTGTTCTGCCAGTGCCCTGCCAAACCCTAAGAGATAAGGGGAGGGGGAAGGTGGCTGCTGCCTGATCACTGCTGGTATCAGATCGGGAGCTGGTCTGTTTTTCAGTTTTTGATTAAATCACTGCAATTTAGACATTCATGGATAATATTATATTTATAATCCACTACACCAGGCATGTCATCCGCTCCAGTATTGCCCAATATCCTGTGTAGGTCAACAGCATCTTAAAGGAATTGTTCAGTGTAAAAAAAAACAAAAAACTGGGTAAATAGATAGGCTGTGCAAAATAAAAAATGTTTATAATATAGTTAGTTAGCCAAAAATGTAATGTATAAAGGCTGGAGTGACTGGATGTCTAACATAATAGCCAGAACACTACTTCCTGCTTTTCAGCTCTCTTGGTTTACACGGACTGGTTACCCTGGAGACTTAAGGGGGAGCCACATGGGTCATATGTAGTAGTTAGGTTTGGTGCGCTGAGTGGATATTACGTCCCAACTTATCTAAATAAAAATAAAGGATGTATATAGTGTATTACAGTTTGCTTTAAGATGTATTCGGTGAGTACAACCGCTCTTAGAGCACTTCCTGAGAATTCCGCCCGTATTACACTAGTGCAGCTGTCTGTTACAGGTACACTCTGAGGACTGACTGCATTATCTGACCAGAATCAGAGATTTTCGTTGCAATCCTTACATCGAAACCTTGTGAGTAGATCCGATTAGCAGATACCATCTTAAAGCAAACTGTAATACACTATATACATCCTTTATTTTTATTTAGATAAGTTGGGACGTAATATCCACTCAGCGCACCAAACCTAACTACTTCATTTCTTCGATTTTGCGGACCTGTGTGAATCCACATAAAAATACTTTGGTGCAGCTAAAAGGATTTTCAATTGGACTAAGCGCAGCACTCACACCTAATCGACACATGGGTCATATGTGTTGCTTTTGAATCTGAGCTGAATGCCGAGGATCAATTGCAAACTCACTGAACAAATATGTACCATGTGGCCCCCCTTGAAGTCGCTGCCTAACTCAGAGTTATAGAGCTGAAAAGCAGGAAGTAGTGTTCTGGCTATTATGTTAGACATCCAGTCACTCCAGCCTTTATACATTACATTTTTACAATTAACTATATTAGATACATGTTTATTTTGCACAGCCTATCTAATTACACAGTTTTTATTTTAACACTGAACTGTTCCTTTAAGACTACCATATAAAACCACATCTATTTAAACTATAATATAAAGAAGAACTTGCATCCTCATCATTAACTTTTGCCTCTTAAATGGGTTGTTCAGCTTCAAAACACTTTATTCAAATACTTTTTTATTTTCTCTATGTGGTCATTATTATAGCTTATTATAGTCTGACGACTTATTCTTTTAAATGGATACATTTGGTTGATACATTTGTTATCTTTGGCCCTGCTCAGTAAGGATGTGTGGGTCAAGAAAAACTCAACCCGCACCCGACCCTAACCCGCTGTGCCCCAGCCTGCATCTGACCCTAACAATATGCGATCCCCCTCTTTATATACCCGTGCCCATCCCGCTGTGACATCATGAAAGGGACAGGGCCGGGCCTGCACGAATATATAAAAAGGCGCATGCAGAGGCAGAAATAGAGCAGAATAAGGCTGTGGGCGGGGAGAATGGAAGCTTAAGTTCAGCCTGAACCCACCAGAGGACGTACTGCGGAAGAAGCCAGAACCTGCCCAACGCGGGGGTAACCCCCGGCCCGCACATCACTACTGCTGAGCACAATCCCTGAGTTTCATTAAAGGCAGCTGTTAGAATTGATACAATAATTGCTAATATTCCACAGATGCTGCTGACAAATGTATCAGCTAAATGAACAAATTTTAACAGTTCAGAATCTGCACCTGAATAACTGAACTGCCAGACTGACACACCAGAGACAGGAGCATTCAACTTTAAACCTCAATTTTGGAAAAACTGTAAAAATATAAAAGATAGAAAGCAACCAGTCTTATTTCTGTTGAACAATCTGAAAACAACTAAACTGGAAAAAGTGTTTGGAAGGAGAAAACCCCCTTTAAGCTATTTGTCTGCCTGACTGCCAGGACCATAGATTCTATGTTTCCCTATTTGTGGCTGATTCTGAACTGTAAATTGCATGGGAAATTGTGGTTCTGCTCACAGCAAGTCAGGCGGTTTTCAAATCCACATGACCAGGTCCAGACTAGGACTTACACAGGGGAAAAGAAGTACTAAACACGTCTCTGTTTTTCTCAGTAAATATATTTCTGCAACAATAAGGTTGGGAAGGTCTTGAGAGAGCTCTTTGCTTTTACCCATCATGAGATGCTTTTTGTGTGATACCTTTTCCAACATAGAAGCCACAGTAACTCTCAACATGCTTAACATGCTTATGAACCAAACTGTTGCAAAAAGGATCCATATAATCACTTTCAATATACCTGTTTGAGGGATAGATTTATATTAGATTTACTTATTACAAAACAGTGTAAATATCAATATTATTACTTGTGTAAATAGGTGCACTTCTTGGCCTCCATTGTTGAATACACAATTTTCTTTAGCGTTGTGCATACCTCCTAACTGTCACAATTTTTGCAAGGCAGTCCTGATTTTGACAGCTCAGCCTGCAGTCCCGGGCTCAAGTTTCTCTTTGATCTCCTAAACTGATGCCAGAAAAAGATGATACAAAAAGTTTCTGAAACGTAATTAAATAAAAGGCAGAGCCAGAATACTCAGCACCTACATTTTCACACAATCGTAACTAATAAGATAAACAATTCTCCTGGGGGAACACAGATTCACGGATTAAAATTTCACCTTCATTACAAAAATTGAAACAACACATAAAATATGGCCCTAAAAACTCCAGAAATGTGTTCAGACTTTCCATAACCTGTCAAATTTTGTAAAATGGATGTGGTATTTAGGGGGATGTGGCCACAAAAATTGGATTTTGCAAAAAAATTTTGGTCCCTCTTTCTGTTTTCTAACTGCTGGGAGGTATGGTGTTGTAGACTTGGTGTCACTATGCCACCAACAAGCTGCTTCTTGTAAACAGAATATATATATATATATATATATATATATATATATATATATATATATATATATATATATATATATATATATATATGTCTCGTGATTTCCCTCCCTGCCCCTAATTTGCATATGATTCGGTTCAGCTGGGCAGAAGGATTTGGGCGAATCCGAATCCTGCTGAAAAAGGTTGAATCCCGGATTCGGTGCATCCCTAATATACACACCCTAAAAGGAAGACAATGAAAACTTTCAACAGGATTATGAAAAGCCACGGTTTGATAGAAAAATGTAAGCATTTGTTATTAACATTATTAACATGTATTTATATAGCGCCAACATATTGCGTAGCACTGTAAGCATCAAAGGAGAAGAGTGTTTGATGTTCGTAATGCTGCTAACGGAGCGAGTCAGGGAGCCTGCTATCCCAACATGTGCGGCGTCTCTTGGCTTTAGCTCTTTTGTCTTCACTATGGAACATGTTCACTAAAGAGGACTTCCTATTTCAAAGCAGGATTAAGTCATTTTGTGTTTAGGTGTCCTTCACATTGTTGTAAAGAGGGGGCACAAATACAGCAAATAATATTGTAAACTAATACTGAAGAGCTTTCAGCTACTCATGCCAATATCAGATGTTTGCTTGCTAAGGCTACAAGCTATGATCAATCAGAAGTAATTGCGTAGAATCCTTGCCTTGAGGTTCACCTACAGCTGCTCAATGTCTGGTCTGCTCTGGGCAGAGGAAACATCAAAATGAGTCAGAGAACGGGTTGTCATTTGGCTGGTAAATCTGGCACTCAGTGTCAATACTATTGAGGAGGAAGGATAACATGGATATAAAGGTATCTCCCCAAGAAAAAGTAACAAACCCTAGCCACAAAACTACTTAGTAGCCCATATTGCCATGACGTACCTGTTCTGCAGCTGTATATAATTACCCCAAAACCCTATGCAATGCACATCCCTAATAGTTTCTCAACCTGTGAATGCTATGTGCACAAAACTTTGTAGTAACAGAATGCAATATGCACAGGATGATCCAAGCAAGTACTGATTATACATGAAGTTTGGAAACAGAGAGCACTATCTATAAACTTTTAATCAAATGAAATCATAGGAATTATAGCAAGTTACATTTCTGCATAGCAAATGTTTTTGGCAAATGCAATGTGAGTGCACATGAAGGAGCATACAGTGTAGAGTGCAGTGGTCAATCTATACTGGCACCTAACTATGAGGCCTCCCAGGATCCTACATTCCATTCCATCAAGAGTGATGTTTTAGTTCTATGCGCACATCTGCCTCTGAAAAAAAATAGGAATACAAATAGCTACAAAAACTAAATTGCATCATTCTAACATCTGCAACTCCCTTGGCTGCTTACAAAGTGATCTCAGCTCCCATGTTTTCCTTAGCCCAAAAGCTTTTTAGTCATTCCTTAACTGACCACATATCAACACACATTCCCCAAACACAGACTGCAATGTCCATTTCAACAAACTGCTAAACTTCATTTTCCATAGTCTCTGCACCCTGACTGGACTAAATAAACAGCTATGTAATAAACACATAGAAGCTAATTAATATCAAATCAAAATGTGCATGTCGGTTTTTAGAGACGGCTCATTTTAACCACTGGCCACCCTAATGATGGTAAAGTTAACAATTGCCAAAAGATGTCAATAAAATTGGTTTTAGCAGATAGGGACAATACAGAATCCTGTGTACAGGCTCTACAAACTTTGGCATGATTGGATTCAGACCAAGCTGAAAGGCAGCCATATTTGTAACTGGTTGAGCTATGGCCAAAACAGTCATATATAGCTTTCAGATTGTAAGCTTTTTTGGACAGGGCCCTCTTTACCTCTTGTATTGGTCTTATGGCATTGTGTGAATGATTATAACCATAATGTTCATGCATTCAGATGAGGCCCTTACCATAACAGCAGCTACTGGGCATAAAATTGGCAGAATGCAGCCCTTTGTTTGCCTTTTGTGTGCCGCTGCTCTAAGGACTTGCTCCATATATGTGAATGCCACTAAACCTATCCATGCACTCATGTTGACTTGCACTACAGATAATTGGTTCAACCTCTCTTTGTTGCATAAATGAGCCCTTAAAGTTTGGTGTCTGAATTCCTTATCCTGTGGATGTCTGATTACCAGCATTGGGTGTACTTATCCCTTCAGATTATTGCAAAGACTGTTGTTTACATGCATAAAATACTCTGTATTTTTTCATCCCACTGTCCAATTTTATTTGTTGTTAAAGTTCACGTAAAGCATACAATATGGTTTTTATTTTATAACAGGCACTGTAGGAGTTTTTGCAAATATGACAAATCTTCAGAAGCCACACGAGCATCACAAGACACTAACTGGCAAACCAAACTCATTGTAACTTCCCAACATTAATCACTAATGTAGGAAGTGCCAGCCATCTCTGCTGGGCTACGGAAACACAAAGCCGTTATGACATATAACAGATTGGTTGGCTGTCATTAACATGTCAGCAGTTGTTCCGCAGTCTTCCTTGAAGCAGTATTGTGTGGGGGGGCAAACTAGACTGCAGGCATACTTAAGGCAATTTTTTACCCACTTCCTTTACCCATGATTGGCCCTTCCAATCAGCAATCATCACTACCCAGTTACAGGGGTTTGTAATGTTAGGAGGGACATAATGAGAAATAATTGCAGGTAGTTATAATTATGGCAGAGGCACATGTGAAGATTTCAGGTGTCTTGTCCTTGAGTAAAGGTGGGCCGATAAAAGCTGCCGACAGACAGAGTCAGCAACTTATCGGCCAGTGTATGAAGCCCTCCTTGGGCTTCCCCGATCCATATCTGTCCGAAAGTCGGGCAGATGTCGATCGGAACGTGACTAAAAATCCTGTCGGATTGCATCTGTTCGTTGATGCGGTCCAAACGCCCGTTTACCCATCGTTATGATCGGATCGCTGGGTCCTAGGGCCCACGATCGGATCGGCCCGATATCACCCACCTCAAGGTGGGCATATTGGGGAGAAATGCACTCGTTTGGCAACTTTGCCAAACGTGCGGATCTCTCCATGTATGGCCACCTTAACTTACAGCTCAGCAAGTGAATGACAAAAACACTTGGAATTTCCCCTATTTATTTCCATGGCAACTGCCTGCACTCACAGGTCAGGTGATAGTGTTTCTTTAAAGGTACAGTAACATCAAAACATTAAATAGCTTTAAAAGTAATACAAATATAATGCAGTGTTGCCCTGTACTGGTAAAACTGGTGTATTTGCTTCAGAAACACTACTATTGTTTATATAAATAAGTTGCTGTGTAGCAATTGGGGCAGTCATTCAAAGGAGAAAAGGTTCAGGTAACACAGCAGATAAGATCTATAGAACATAATGTTAGCGTTTATCTACTATTTATCCTGTGCCATATGGCCTTTTTTCAATCTCCGCCATTGCAACACAGCAGCTTGTTTATATGAACTATAGTAGTGTTATTTTAGGTGTTATTGTTCCTTGAAGTTCCTTGATCCTTCCTTGAAAATGCCCCAGATCATCCTGTGTGTCATTACTCTTAGGTTAATGGCACACAGGGATATCAGTCGCCCACAATTATTCTTCGTTACTATGGGCGAATAATCTCCAGAAAATGCTTTTCCATCAGCAATACTGTAAATCGCCTGTAGGAAAATATGCACGTTGCTATGTCTTTTCCAAAGTCACCCAAAGTTGCCTTGCAGGTGACTAATTTCCTTGCGTGCCAGTTACTTTAAGGTCAGGGCACACAGGCAGATTCAGGGAGATTAGTCACCCAGCGACAAATCTCTTCTTCAGGTCGACGAATCTCCCCGAACTGCCTCCCCTGCCTTCCCGCCAGCTTATATGTAAAACGCCGGTGGGATGGCACTCGGCGCGATTCGTTTTCTAAAGTTGCCTCACGAGGACACTTTGGACGACTACTCTCCCTGAATCTGCCTGTGTGCCCTGACCCTTAGGGTGATAGAAATAGGGAGCAATCCAGCCAGATTTGTTTCAGCCTACTGAAAGAGCAAACACAAAGCAGTGATAACACATTTTAAAGGAATATTACACCTATCAGTTTAATGAGATTTAAAGACTAAACACAGAGAGGACAACTAAAGTATTTGTCATTATTGTGATAATGATCCAATCTATGTTATCACACTAAATGAAAAACACGAATAGGCCTCAAAATTACCCAGCAGGGATCATTATCACCCCAACAATAACAAGGGCTTAATTCAGAAAATATAGCACTGGAACTTTGACAACAGATGAAGACTAAGGGTGTTCTACACAAGTTTGAAACGTCATGATTACTATGTTAAACTGTTGCATACATCGCTGCACTTTATAAATACTGGCTGATAACAATAACCCCTAAAGAGAGCTCTGCTTATGTCAACACAGGGAGAAAAAATATATAAGGGCTTCGTAGACCATGCCATCCAAACTGTCAGCACATCACAAAGCATGCACAATAATGAATGGGGATTTCAGTTCAGTTTGTTCATGTGTGTTTTTCCAAATGCCTTACACCTGCACTAGGATTCTTCTAGCACATTCTCTAATCCATGACTCTCTTTAATAGCAGTGGTGCCAGGACATGCTTTTAAGGGGTCCCTTTACGTATAATCCAAGCTGCAACTGTTAATTGGAATAAATCATTGAATAATGTGCAAGATTCTGAAGTTCAATTATTGACATGAAATGTAAACAACTCGATCACCACGTACCATCCCATCATTGCAGCCCCCTTTTCCTGACACCATCTTGCCTTTATTTACATACTGTCTATATATTAGAAGTGTACCCTTGACAGCAACCAACCTTTCCATTAGTGATAAACCAAATCTTTCTTTTTAGGATTTGGCCAAATCCCAAATCATTCACAAAGGATTCAGCCAAATACCTAACTAAATCCAAACCCTTTAGAGAGCAGCTGGATTGTTGCAAAATACCCACCCAAATGGTCTTGCATGTGGCAATTTTTTACTTTTTGTAGGGTTTGGATTTAGTGCAGCAAGGAACTAAAATTCAACAAAATCCAAAGCCTGCAGAAAAAGGCTCACATATGGCTGAATCCCAAACTGGATCAGTGTCGGACTGGCCCACCGGGATACCAGGAAAACTCCCGGTGGGCCCAGGGGTCAGTGGGCCTCTTGCTTCTAACCATTTGGCCTATTTCATGGTCATTCCCTATTTCTTTATGAGAACAAAGAGCCTTAATAATGGAAGAATAGAGTTTAGTATGCAGAAAAACGAGACTAGGAGAATAAAGAGGTTGAATGAGGAGAGGAGGTATAGTAGTTTGGAAAGTGGGCCCTCAGCCTAAGGTTTTCAGGTGGGCCCCTGGCATCCCAGTCCGACACTGAACTGGATCTTGGATTGGGTGCATTCCGACTCACTATACACATTATGCACAGTTGTAGTACCACTCAAGACACCATTGCGCCATACTATACACACTTTTTCAACATTTTAGCCTCTTTCCATTAATTAGGACATGAGGCTGCTGTGCCTCTTCCTAAAAGCAATTGGATGTTAAATTAGAACCCCTACCCCCATTAAAAAATTCCTTGACTATATACTGGGCTTTACTTGTCTTTTAAGTGTCAATGCAAGATCTAAAAAAAAGGAAGGGAAAACAAACAGTGCAGAGAAGAAACTTGTTTGATGGTTTGAGTTTGCACAGATGTAAGCATTTAGTTGTGTGCTTGTTTTTGGGAGTGGAGACAGTATAATAGTGTTTGTACGTCAGTGCCGCTCCGCCTGGTGATCACAATGATACCGGTGCCTTGGGGCACATTTATCAAAGGGTAAAAGGACAGTTCACCACAGATCGTTAGAGAACTCCACAGCAATCTATTTACTAATATAGGATTTTTTTTATGGCTCAAAGATTCTATTCTATTCTATTCTGCATTTGTCTTTCTGCAACTCTTTCAATAAACGAGGATGTCTAAAGTCTGTCCTCGAGCAGCTGCACAACTACAACACCTATCTCTTTTAGCCAGCCAACAGCAGGATGTCGAGCACAACAGCTGGAGGATATCCCTGTCAACGTAATGAATCCCTCAAAAGCAAGAGATTTCTATTTCTTGTGTTTATTTTAAGTAAAAGCCATTTGTTATTTTTAACCGGAAAGCTCCATGCCATCATTACAATGGAAATATTGTAAATATACGGTACAAACTTTTTCAGCATTTCGTTCAAAGTAACCTAATACAACAGGCAACGATTTCACACAGGAATTCAAATATCTTCAGTTTATTATTTTTATTATTATCTTGCATGTATCACTATATAATATTTATATTTATCTAGTTTAATACATAACTAACCCTAGAAGCAAACTGTATGGGGGCAATTCGTTGTCAACAGTTGAGTAAAACAGTTAACACCAAATTAACAACTGTCTTAATAATAATAATCTTAAAAAAATGTAAACCCTATAAAAAGTTGCTAAGAATAGGACATTAAGTGGGTTATTGATTAAAGGCTGATTATTTTCTGGTCTGAGTTTTAAAGAGGAAAACACCCTTTTTTCTGAGCAAAAAAAAAAACAACTCAATTTTTCTTGTGATTTATTAAACCCTGATGATGTTAAAAGTCCAAATAAAAAAGTAATTCAGCTCAAACCTGCCACGGTCATATAGAAGTCAATGGCAGATGCCCTGTTTACAATTGGAAGATATCCTCATCTGCACTGGGTTTTGTACAATAATCTGAATAATTTGTGGTTTTCGGGGCGTTTACACAATTTTGTCGACTCTTTTCCCGCACCAGATTGTTTTGCGTTCATTTATTGTTAAATATGGGAGTTTGATCGAGGTGGTTTTAGGAAAAAAGTGAGAAATGTTCAGATTTTAGTAAATAACCACAAAATAACATACTTAAAGATGAAATTCCTCTTTAAAGGAGAAGTAACGTTAAAATGTTAGGTACCACCAGTAAATTTAATCGCTTACTTGATATGCCAGGCTGGTTCCCGGTCAGCAGAAAACTGCACCAAGCTGGGGAGATCCTTGGAGAACACTGCAAAAGGATATTCTACTGCTTCTTCTTTCTTCTCTTGCCCCAGGCTAACACATGCAAAAATGAAAAAAGGGTTTTTGCTTGCTTAAAGTTAGTCACAAAACTCATAAGGGTTTTTGGAAATTTTGATACCACATTTTTTCTTGGAAAAATGTTGTGGTGGTTTCATGACAATATTAATTATTTTGCTGTGAATCCAAAAAACATTGATCATCGGTACAGGAAAGGTGATTATAACTTTACTTCTCCTGTAATAAGTTATATGATACAGCATTCAAAGCCAGGCATTGAGCGGATGCTATAGGTGTGCCAAAGGTGGTAGGAAGATAAAGATAAATATGGCTGCAAAATAATATATGGTGCAGATTATATAATCTCATTAAACATTTGCCATATTTATCCCTTTGTGCAACCTGAGGCCAGTGTATGGGATGAGTGAGCTGAGCCCATGTTTTGGCATACTGAAAACATGCAGAGTCTGGTCGTGCTTAGGTATCCTGTTGGTTTGCAGTTCAGCAATGATTGATTAAATGTGTAACATGAAGAAAACAATGTAATACAGCCTATTCACAAAAGTGAGTGGAATCAAAGTACTAAACTGTCATGTGTCAGTCACTGGGTCAGGAGCATACAGTCAATCAGAAGCAAAATGTATGGTCCGAACACAGAATAGCCATTGTTTTCAAGCTGCCACCATAAAAGAACAACTGTTCAGGACTTTTCCATAATATATGTTAGCTATGACAGGAACAATGAGAGCCCTTTGCATAATCCCAGCATGTGGCTGGACCAGCCTCCTAATAAAATCCTCCCTATACACTGTGTTTAAGTGCAACATCACATCAAGAGGATGATTAGGGTGAAGCATTATTGTGATTGAAGTATGGTTTGGTCTCCCCAGACACATCTGCAGTAACATTTACCCTCTACAACTGATGCTGAACTACAATTCCCATCAAGCTCTTTCTTAATCATACACTCATCTGCTGACTGGGAGAGACTTCTGGCAAATCCATTGGCAGGGGGGGGGCTGCACTAAGTGTAAGGTGGGCACTGGGCTGATCCTCTTGCTTGTTTAATTCTATACACTGGATCAGTGCGCCTGGGTCTATGAGAAATATACAGCCCTGATGCACAACATCCCCACATGCCATAACACACAAACACAATAGATCTGCCCCATAGAGTGTCTGTCTTGTGTGTAGCCACACCCCCCGCACATAATATCTCTCCCTCCACATCCCTTGCCTGTGTCTGCCATTGTGTCTATGTGTCTATGTGTCCCTTAATCTCAGCCATCATTACCCCGACTTTCCCCCTACTATATTATCCCGCTCTCCACACTTACCTTTTGCACATCTCCAGCTTTCCCCTCTCCGGCCGGTCTCAGCTTCAGTTCAGTCTCCCCCTCTAGCTACCCGCAGTTTGGTGCGGTCTCGGCCCAGTGACGTCACGAGTTTAAAGCGCCGGCCCAACCCCTAGTTCTTCAGCCAATGAGAGGCTGCCGCTACCCAGATGTTTTACATTTGCAGCCCAGAGCATCCTGGAGGTGCGTAGCCCAAGCAGCCTACAGGGGGGAAGGTGCTTCACAAACACTTCTGGGCCTGCCTCTACTTCAGGAAATAAGGCCGGAAAGTTCCAAGCCAGCAAGCAGTCATTGGTGTTTGCTAGTGATCAGCTGTCTGCCCCAGCAAGTCCCGCCCCTCTGCACGTCATGGTCAAGCTCTGCGAAGGGTTTAGAGAGCAACGCGGGAGTTTTCAAAAGTGTATAGCTGTGGAGCCGGCACAGGCTTGAGCTCTAATATACAGCCCGCGCTGCAGGCCCTCTAGCCGCTCTAATGTATGGCAACCTTCAGCCCTGAGCTGCCCTGAGTCTCCTCCTGACACAAGCAACTGGAATCAGCAGCTGGGCATCACCCACTTCCCTGCGATAAATCTCTGCGGGTGACTCATTTATAAAAGCTTTCCCTCCACTAATCCTGTGAATCATTAGTCTTTAGTATCCTGCCGCAATTTTAACTCTAGTTGTGTAGCTGTCTCTGATCAGTATGGACTGTCTCTATAATGTGCCTGTGCCCACTCTCCAAATAATCTGCTTGACTGCCTCTCACTGTATAACGTGCTTGGGGCTCCTGTTCCCACTGCCTCTCGCCAGGTCCGGACTGAGAATTAAAATAGGCCCTGGCATTTCAGGTACACAGAGGCCCAAACAGCCCCCACCAGCCCACTAAATACTGACTTTCTTGGCACCTTATAGCAGCCTCTCTGGCATTTGCCAGAACCCACAGATTGCCAGTCCGGGCCTGCCTCTCGCTGTATAATGTGCTTGGGGTTCCTGTTCCCACTGCTTCTCTGTATAGTGGATTGACTGTGCCCAATGCCTCAGGCTCTCACTGTATAATGTGCTTGGGGTGCCTGTGCAGGGCCGGATTTACATAAAGGGCACCCCTAGGCCCACTGCCATTCGTTGCCCCTGTCCCCTCCCCTTTATTCATGCAAATTTTCATCATCAATGGGAAAATTTAAAAAATGATCGTATCTCCAGCGCTTTCCCAGTGTTTTTGAACCAATGTGGGTGTGGTTGGGCAACTTGCCCCCCCCTAAAATCCTGCCTTTCCACAAATCCAGGCCTGTGCCTGTGCATAATGTCTCTCACTGTATGTGCTTGGGGTGCCTGCATCTGCTGCTTTTAACTGTTGTTTGAGCTTCCAGTGCCAAATACCTTTCATTGTAAAATGTGCTTGGGGTACTGGTATCCCCATTGCTTCTCACTGTATAATGTTCTTGGCCTGCCTCTACCCACTGCTTCTCACTGCATAATGTTCTGTGGGTACTAATATCCACTGCTTATTGCAGTATAATGTTCTTAGCCAGTGCTTCCTGTTGTTTTATGTGCTTGGAGTGCCCAAATGTTTCTTACTGTATAATGTGCTTGGTTCATGTGCCCACTGCTTTTCATTGTTGCTTGAGTTTCCAGTGCCCAATTCCTCTCACTGTATAATGTATTTGGGGTAACAGTATTCCCACTGATTTTCACTGTATAATGTGTTTGGACTTCATATGTCTAATACATGCATGTCCAAAGTGCGGCCCGGGGGCCAAATGCGTCCCATCTTTAAATTTACAACGGCTCTCAGCCTCCATCATGAAATTAATAATAATGCAGCCCCCCAGCACAGTGCAATCACTTACCCCAGCGTAATATTTGGGCACATTGGTGAAATGATCTGCCACTTGGTCTATACTGCTGCCTGTGTGCTGAAGGTGTTATCACTACGGTGCCCAAATATTACTGCTACGACTAGGCGATTCCTTGTTTAAATGAGTTAAATTATGTTAAGGCTGAATGGTCGGCCCCACACATTTTCACCATACCAAATCTGCAAAAAGTTTGGACACCCCTGGTCTAATACTTCTCACTATATAATATGTTTGGGATGCTTGGGCCCATTGACTAACACTGTATAATAATATCCTCGGCCTGCCTGGGGACTTGAAATTGTTGCCTTGACAACTTATATTTATCAGATTAGCCAGGCCCGGACTGGCAATCTGTGGGTTCTGGCAAATGCCAGAGGGGCTGCTATAAGGTCCCATAGAAAGTCAGTATTTAATGGGCTGGTGGGGAGCTCATTGGGCCTCTGTGTACCTGAAATGGCAGGGCCTATTTTAATTTTCAGTCCGGACCTGATCTAATGAAAACCAGCGTCAAACAATCCCAAACTATCAAGAATCACGAAGGCAGAAAACATGATCCAATTGTTAAAGGGACCATCTACAATTAAGTTTTACATGTTTTTGACAAGTTTTAACTGGAGTATTTCAGATTTTTAGCAGCTTTGGAGCATAAGTCTCAAAAAATGTAAGTGGTTTTTTTTCCTCTAAAAATTTGCATAAATAGGCCCCCCAATAATGTCAGCAAGTTCTTACTGTTGGTAAGTATTAAACCACAGATCTTACTAATGTTAGAAAGTGCTAAACATGTAATCTTACTTATGGGTATTGAAGGAATCGTCCTCCATCAATCTGAGACTAATTAAGTTTAGAGTTGCTAAAAATTCAGGTAACACAAATCACACTGTAATGGTTGGTATGATGCACACATACATAACGATTTGGTTGCATGTTCCCCCAATTTAACCTGCTTTTGCAGACTATGTTACTGGCTATAAGACCTGCTCAAGTTGGGAGGGCGGGTAGGGAGGGGTTGGGGATAATGTTGTGTTTTTTGTATGTCTATGTTAACATGCCATTTGTTAGTGCAATATTGGTTGATACTGCATGTATGCACAGCTGCTCCAACTCAATAGTAGCCACATTTAGTCATGTGTCTCCCCTATACTACAAACTCAAATCATCCGGTACTATCCCCTACTGTATACTAACTAATGGCTGACATAACATTAATTTCCTGGAATATTCGGGGACTCAACGATAAATTTAAGAGAGCACAGATGTTTAATTACCTGAGACACCCTCCATCCCTGCTGTTACTACAAGAAACCCACTTGACCGGACAAAAGGTACTAGCTTTAAAAAGGCACTGGGTGGGATATGCCTACCACTCCACTTACTCTTCATACGCTATTGACAAGAAATTAGCGGATCTTCCCACCGCTGCTACTTGTTTTATGGGTGATTTTAATGCCCTAATGGATCCGCAGATGGACAAACTAAACCCTCCTTATCCCACTGGGAACAAACTACTGACATGGGCTAACACATTGGGTCTTACTGATGTATGGAGATGGAGAAACCCTAGACAAAAAGCCTTCCCCTGCCATTCTACCACACATCAATCTTTTACAAGAATAGAACTAGTGTTGGCAACGCCTGACCTCCTTCCTAGAGTAGGTAATGTACATTACCTCCCCCGCATTCTTTCAGACCATTCACCACTATCAATTACTTTAACCATGGTGACCTCCCCAAAATCCAATATGTGGAGATTTAGCCCAATTTGGCTTAAGAACAACACTGTAATGGAGAGTGCAACCACAGCAGTTACGGAGTATTGGGAAATGAATGCAAGATCGGCTGCGCCACCTATCCTTTGGGATGCTTCAAAAGCATATATGAGAGGACAACTCACTAGGGCGGTCCACAAAGCCAGGGCGGAAGCCAAGGCACAAGTGGAGGAGGCTGAGAAAGATTTAGAGGAAGCTGAATCAGCCTACACAGCCGACCCCTCCCCACTAAGATACGGCAAACTAGTAGACTCCCACCACTCCCTAGCTAGAGAACAGACCCTCCTTACCCGTAAAACACAGTTGTATTCTTATCAGCGGACTTTTGAAACTGGGGACAGAAGTAGTAGGACTCTGGCTTACTTGCGAAAATACAAGCCCCTGTAACTGCAATAGCTTCTGTAGCAGCTGCAGATGGTACACTACAATCTACGCCACAAGATATTGCGGACACCTTTGCAGAATACTTCAAAACGCTGTACGCCTCCCAACACAACTACACTGAAATAGAGCTCCAGCACCACCTCAGTCGAGTTAATACCCCCATACTGACAACAGGCCAAAAAGACATACTAGATTCCCCTATTACTAATCAAGAACTGGAACAGGCCATCAATGCCCTGGCTCCTGGTAAAACCCCCGGCCCTGATGGGATACCGGCAGATCTCTATAAGAATTTATCTGAGCACCTAGCACCTCACTTGCTATATACCCTCTCAATGGCTACTCAAAATCTTACATTACCACCTTCGTTTCTAGAAGCCATTATTGTCCTAATATTAAAACCTCACAAAAACCCACAAGCTTGTAGCTCCTACAGGCCAATATCTTTGCTCAACACTGATGCCAAAATATTGGCCAAGATTCTAGCCAACAGGTTGGCTCAGGTCATGCCTGACCTAATCCACCCAGACCAAACTGGTTTTATGGCTGGCAAGACCACAAATATTAACCTAAGGAGACTATTTTTCAATCTGCAGAAGTTACGTGACAATGTAGGGGCCAGGGTAGTGCTATCACTCGATTCAGCCAAAGCCTTTGACTCCGTGGAGTGGAAGTATCTATGGGCAGTACTCTCTAAATTTGGTTTTGGACCCAATTTTGTACACTGGATTCAAATGCTATACTCGGCCTCAACAGCACGAGTCAAAGCAAACGGCACAATATCTAAACCCTTCTCATTGGCAAGGGGCACGAGGCAGGGATGCCCCCTCTCAACTCTGCTGTTGAGCCTCTTGCAATCATGATACGACACACTCCCTCACTTGAGGGTTGGCGCCTGTATGGTCCAAACTCCCATTAACTCTTTGGGGGAGAATAAACATATTCAAAATGGTATATCTCCCACGATTTCTGTACATATTCCATAATTCACCCATTCATATCCCCAAAAGTTTCTTTAAAACCGTACAACCCAAACACGAATCTCCAAGCGCTGACTGTGGGATCACTAGAAGGCCTTAGGCATCTTCCGTATAGAGCACCAGCAGATTATGAGAACCTACCAGCGGTTATGGCTACTCCAAGAAAGGCTTGGAATCTGGCACTCAAGCTTTATCCCCAACACTCTCCCGTTCTTACCCCAAACACACCCCTATGGGCGAATTCCCGCCTTACCCACTTCCAGAAGTTCCCTGATTTTCTATACTGGCCTAAAAAAAGAATTAGACGATTGCAAGATGTACTAGATGGAACTACATTTGGATCATATGAATTTTTCAAAGAGAAACTAGCTGAACCCAATTTATCTCAGTTTTGATATTTCCAACTTAGGCATGTATTCCAGGCACAATTTGGTAGTCTTGATATACAAATTTCCCAATCCCAATTTGAAACACTACTATGGTCTACAACACTAACTAAACCAACGTCCACATTGTATAAAACCCTGATACAAACAATCCCCTCACCTTTCAAAAAAGCATACTGTAAATGGCAAGCTTGCATCCCGAACATCACTGAGGAGGATTGGGATGAGGCAACAGACAAAAGCTACTGTTACTTATACTCTGTAAGAGACAAGTTAATTCAATTTAAATGGTTACACCATGTCTACCTCACCCCCACACGACTCAGATCCATGGGGCGTAATCTGGAGGCAAAATGTCATAGATGCGGGACAGAGGGTGCAGACTTCCTGCATATGGCCTGGAGCTGTCCCCCATAGGCAAAATTCTGGACTGAGGTTCTCAAACTCCTAGATGACAAACTCGATTTCCCAAGGATACTTACACCACAAGTGTGTATATTGGGAATTATAGATGACATAATACCTACCACTCATGCCAGAACTAGATATAGAACCCTTTTATATTATGCCAGGAAAATAATTTCAATGACGTGGATGGGCCCTAAACCCCCTACAGTGCAAACCTGGATCACACTGATAAATCAAAATCTGCCACTCATTAAGCTTACCTTGCTAGCTAGAGGCTCACAAAAGAAGTTTGATAAAATATGGAGTCCATGGTGGGAGGCGGGGCTGGGAGGTTGTGGTTCTCTTACATAACTTACGATTTGTGGGAAATATAACATACGTACTCAAGAAAACCGATGTCTATAACAATTTAACCCTAATTGTGAGTGGCTTGTTGAGTAAATGCTTCTGATTTAGAGACATTAAAGTATTCAGCCAAAGTACTGAAATATAACATCAATACTATGTTAAATACTTAAATATCTGTCATGGAAATTATATCTAAATACCATTGCATTGATATGGCATGCTCTGTTTATGTTTGTTTTATGTTGTGAAAAACAATAAAAGTTTTATCTTTAAAAAACATGTAATCTTACTAATGTCTGGAAGTGCTAAACTTGTGATCTTACTAATAAGTGTTAAATGACAGTAAGTGCCGTGAGTCTGTTATCTTGTTAATGTTGTGTTTAAACGCATGCTCTTGTTAATGTTAGTGCTGAACAGGTTATCTTACTAATATCTGTAAGTGTTAAACACATGATCTTACTAATGTTAATGTTAAATACCGGTATGTAATCTTACTAATGTTAGTAAGTGTTAAATATGTAATCTTATTAATGTTTGTTAGTGCTAAACACAGGCTGTTTGTATGTTTTTTTTAAAGGTTGTATGTGCTGTGTACATGATGTTCCTTACATACAAATGTATTAATTAATATCTGCAAATCTGTTCAAACAATCTTATTAATGCGTGCAAGCACAGTATATTCCTACTAGAAAGAGTTCAGAACACAAGCAGCATAGCTTGACAAACAGCCAAAGAAAACAAATATGGCTTGTGCCCCAGCAACACATGCACAGATACATTCACCAAATAAACAGGCCACATTTCTGGTCACAAAATAGTCCATTCAGTTAACCAGCAACCTCATAATTAATATGGAATCTCAAAATATATTTGCTTTTCAGATGGGGGAGGTGTACATTTGTTTTACCTTTCTTGTTTTAAGTCGTTTTTAATCCTCTTTTACATTTCCTAGAAGACTAGTAAAGCTCCAAATAAGTAGGAATAAGGGCCCAAAAGCTGTTGTTGTACATGTATGGGACCTGTTATTCAGAATGCTCGGGACCTTCGGTTTTCCAGATAACAGATCTTTCCGTAATTTGGATCTTCATACATTGTCTACTAGAAAATCATGTAAACATTAAATAAACCCAATAAGCTGGTATTGCTTCCAATACGGATTCTTTTTTTCATTATATAGTCATCTCTCGTCTGGCGCGTTTCGTGTCACTAGGGGACTTAATCATAGGCTTCAAATTGTACCACAGGGCAAGGCAACTAGAGAATGTAATATTTGGGAGTCTGCAAGTCAGCATCCTATACTCTTATTTGTACCCACTGAAGCCAAGCTTTTCCCCCATATTCATATAGTACTATCTAATACTAGTCATGCGCCACAAAGGTTTTTGAATAAAATGTTAGCTGTAGCAAGCCCCATGGTAGCTCTCACTCAGGTGTAAAAAAAAAAAACCCCAAATGAGAACTGATCTGCCACAGAACACGCAAGGGCTCATTTATAAACTTTGCGCAGGGCAGATTGGTTCGCACATTGAATATATTTGCCCTGCACATGGTTACATTTATAAAGCTGAATAAGAGAATAGAGAACAGAATTGCGAATTTCTTTTTCACAGTGCAAATGTCTATAAGAGCTTTTTAAATATGTCATAAATTGCGAATAATATGTGCACACGCTGCGTTTGAATTACACCACAACTTTGGTGGCAGAGAAAATATTCGCAAAACAGTTTTGCAATTTGTGAATTTAAAGGGATCCTGTCATCGGAAAAAATGTTTTTTTTCAAAATGAATCAGTTAATAGTGCTGCTCCAGCAGAATTCTGCACTGAAATCCATTTCTCAAAAGAGCAAACAGATTTTTTTATATTCAATTTTGAAATCTGACATGGGGCTAGACATTTTGTCAATTTCCCAGCTGCCCCCAGTCATGTGACTTGTGCCTGCACTTTAGGAGAGAAATGCTTTCTGGCAGGCTGCTGTTTTTCCTTCTCAATGTAACTGAATGTGTCTCAGTGGGACATGGGTTTTTTACTATTGAGTGTTGTTCTTAGATCTACCAGGCAGCTGTTATCTTGTGTTAGGGAGCTGCTATCTGGTTACCTTCCCATTGTTTTTTTGTTTGGCTGCTGGGGGAAAAAAGGGAGGGAGTGATATGACTCCAACTTGCAGTACAGCAGTAAAGAATGTTTGAAGTTTATCAGAACACAAGTCACATGACTTGGGGCAGCTGGGAAATTTACAATATGTCCCCATGTCAGATTTCAAAATTGAATATAGAAAAAATCTGTTTGCTCTTTTGAGAAATGGATTTCAGTGCAGAATTCTGCTGGAGTAGCACTATTAACGGATTCATTTTGAAAAAAATCCCATGACAGTATCCCTTTAAGTTACTGTCAACACTATTTTCACACACAACAACCTCACACAGTGGGCACACTCACGCAAACACCTGTCTCATTTGCGAGCTATTCACAATGCGAATTTGCTAGAACCGAAAAGACGGGCACAGCAGTGCCATAGTTTAGCATTCAGGAAAAAAACATGGGCAATACAACCATTTGTGAATAAATATGAGCTGTGCAAACCTTGTAAATGATCCCCATAGTGTATATTGATGGCAGTTCTAATGGCAACACAGGAAGATAATAAACACATACACATTATGTTTTACTTATCGCTCCCATTAGGACCAATTAAAATCTGCAATAAAAATGTTATTCTATGCACAAATGCACACAGAAATATTTTCTTTTACTGCTTTGTTCTGGGTTTATGTGTATCTCAGCTCAAGGCGCATTTTATTCTGACATTCCTGATGAAAAATTCTCATTGAAACCTCGACTTTGCTATTTTTTGTTGTTGTTGTTGTTTAGATGTATGTATATGCACTAAGCATGATGTTTAAGTGACAAGCTGCGCAGCGTCACTATCAGACATCTGATAAGAACACAGCGTTCAACCCTGGGGCCAATGCGCAGAAATAACTGCAAGATTGGATCTCTGGATGAGTGGGAGGAAAACATAACTGTAATCACAAGACTTGTAGCTGGAAATAAGTGTATTACATCAGTTCACAAGGGAAATATTTCAGAGATCGCCAGGACAAAGCCACAAATCTGAGCACAACCAAACAGCTAAGCCTACTGTATGGTTAACCCCATTTACAGTAAGGGATACGGACATTGATGCCCCCCAGTGCTATATGAACATTAGCCATATACTGTACGTACCTTTATAGCGAGGCTAAAGCCACAATCAGTGTGTGGAATCCAGACAGGCTCTGCTGCACTATATACCATGAAAGCCACTAACTAGAGAGCGTGTAACCCGGTGTTTCCAGCAGGATTATAGGGATGCTCAGTCAGTCACCTGGTTGCAGCAACACTCAGCACTCAGCATACACTCCACACTATTACACAAGTTAATGGGACTACGCCCCGTTTATGCTGCACAGGAATAGGTTACATGTCTTGGGCTCTGTATAAAATACCAAAACATCTCTCTCCACTAGAAATAACAGCATCCCAGCTATGCCTTGCACTCAGCATCTGGGTCTCATTTACCATTACACACATCAGCCAGGTCCTGCATTCCCTCTGTGTTTACATTAGTGCTGTTTGCTCCAAATCCCACAGGCGGAAACAGCAGCCATGTCCAAGGAGAGGTTTTTTTTTCCCTGAGTTCGCCACATACTGAGGGGCCTTGTACTGAAGACTCACTGAGACCCTTCTGGAACATGCTCCTAAAATTGCCTTCAGTAAAGGAAGTCTGTCAATCTGACTTCTAATCCTCTGCTTGTGCAAAAGCACATTGATTTAAGCATTTAGCCCCAAACTGTAGCACACAAAACAAATACCACTGACAAAAAACCTACTGCCCCAGCTCATCCCCTGGCTACACCATTGTACATATCACAATGCACATTACATGCTGGTCTTTTGGTTTTTGTTCTTCTCTGGCCTTTTCTCTTGTCATAGATATTAGATATCGCTGGTTTCACTACATTCTCACCTGCTGTTGCTAAATGACATTCCCTACTGTTACAGAGGGACTGCAGTTAACATCTTTGATCTAGTGAGTCACAGTATTCTGACCTGTATGAAGGTCAATGGGTCTAGAGGTTAAGCAACATCAAATAAAGATTCATAATGCCACTTTATACAGAATTTACTTTGTCAGACACCACTTCTGAAGTATTATATAGCAAGAAAGCATAGCCGCACCGTCACACTCAGTTTTTAAAAAATGTATGCAAACATTTTTATAGGCACAAGGCTATCAAGAGATTGGGAGCACTCGCTATGCCCACCCAGGTGTTCGTTTTGCTGTGTTTCAGCAGCTTTTAGAACACAGTTTAAAGGTAAAATTGGTGCAAATATTTACCTATGACAAATATTCCCTCTAATTTCTTTTTGGCTGTGTGTGCAAAACATATCTTTCATAAGCACTTTAAAGAAACTCTATGCAAAGAGGTCTGTGAGGGGGGTTATTGGAAAGTAATAAGTTATATATATTGACACACAATTCTCTGTGTACTCCATGCTTTGAATGTGGTCTTGTGGGTGTTCAGTGCCAGATTCATTTCCAGTGCTTCGCTAGGCACCACTCAGCGTTATAACAGTATATATATATATATATACACACACACACACACACACACACACAAAAACAATATAGTGAGAGCACAGGCACCAATAGGGTAGATGGCGGAAAAACAGCCTGCTTATCACAATGTCTGTCAAAAATCCGAGGGAGAAAATAGGGTAAATTTTGAGGGTGCAAGTTTATTATTGTTAGACATCCTTGCAAATAAGAAATGTGACTCTGACAAACATGTTTTCATAAAGCTGTAACCTTGTTTGGGACAAAAGGGGAAGAAACCGAATTCTGGTGGAAAAAGGGCCCTGGACCCGGAGTGCAGAAATGGTAAGAAAAAAATGTTTGTGCATTTTTATTTCATTTTAAATTGATACTGACACTAAAAAATATTTTTTAAAATATGAATGTACATCAAAAGTTACCTATAGGTCATGCTGCTATATCCCTTGATCCATCAGATCAAGCACAGATCAGCCCAGTACCTGGCCCCTTTATGCCACCACTGTGTCGTTGATGGTATTTTAGTTCATAAAAGGTGGCAGCCCTATGCCCTCTTTTTATCGTATATCGCAGATATACTTATGTTTACAGGGAATTTAATTTCCTTAGGGGCAGCTGCACTCTTTGATATCTATGTGGCCCTGAAGAAAGAGAATGGTTGAAGCAGGACCAGCAGAGAGGCATAGTAGACATAAACATACACCTTCAGACATCACAAGAAACAATAGTCGACTGGGCCTCATCAGATTAGTAAGTGAGCCTCATATGTTATGCTGATAAAACACGGATGTAGATCCTGATCTTTTATCCCCCATCCCTGTGCAAAAATCCTTTACTATCTTCTGGTTGAGCTGATTTTAAAAAATGAGGTCACAGTTTGACCCCCCTAATATTAGTTTTTTGGTGTACACAAACTACTTGTCTCTCGGGTGTGAGTTTCTCTTCATAGTCCTTAAACACCTGCATGACGATGAGATAGAGAAAACACCAAATTAGCCTCATTTAACCAATCTCCACAGCAGGTGGGCATACTACCCAAGGTTGCCTTTTTTGGTGGTGGTGTCAAGCTATTAGCTGCACAACTACCAGCTCCCCCACATAGAATCATTGCTTATTGAAAAGCCACATCATATCTTATCACCTGCACCATTAAGCCAAAATAGTATAAATGATAAATGCAGATTTGGTGGTGATGTTTCATATGAGGCCCCATTATTCACAGTAACAGGGTAATGTTCATAATGATGGCCAGGAGAAAAATGAACCTCTGCTTAACCTTGGGAAAGGTCTCCATTCTAAGCAGTGGTGAAATGTCTTGTTTCTTAGCGAGGTAACGTCCCAAACACTTTCCACAGAGGACCTGTCAATAAATGTAGCCTGAAGACTAGTATCAGAGATCCCATCAGTCCTTGTGGAACCCAGCTGTTCCCTGTGATTAAATTTCCATGGGTCTTTGGTTGGAGGCTTCTGGGCATTGATTCACTCATGTTATCCCTTTTGTGCTGTTACTGCTGATTTAATTCTGTTTAAAAAGGTTAATTATATTAACTAGGGGCTTAATTGCCTCAAGACATAAATTGGGCTTTGCCTACTGCCCAAGGAAGCACTACCCACTGGCCCCTCCATAGCTTGTACTTAGGGTTGCCACCTGGCCAGTATTTTACCAGCCTGATCGGTAAAAATAGTACTTTATGCCAATGTCATTAAAAACAGAAAAGTATAAGAAGGCCTGTATTTTTTTCCAAAAAAGGTGGCAACCCTAGGCCTCCTTCTCCTCCTAAAAAGTTCCGGCCAGTGTCCCAGTCTGACCCTGGATTCTGTGCATGAAAGAACTTTTCTGCTCATAACAGAGAGCTCTGTTTGAAAAAAGGAGCCAATAATCACCCCATGTGCCACAGGGCAATAATATACCTCTGTGTTTTTGTTTTGTTTTTTAAATGATGGATAAAACATGGTGGCAAAATTGTCAGCTACAGAGAAGTTGCTGAATCCTAGACCACACATGGATCAGAAAGACAGTTCCTGGATGGTTTATGTAATTAATATTTATTGTATGCAAGTAGGCTGAGCAGCAACTGCAGTTATGTCTTAGGTCTCCCAGCAAAGACCAATGCTTGCTTAATCTGAGTTGCTCCTTGATCTCCTCACATACTGGCACTATGGATGGTAATGCAAAAGAGCTTGCAATCGATACAGCACTATATCAGGACAACATTTATTTAATTAAAATGCAAGTTTGTGTAATGTTTGAGAGTTTTTACACTTTGATTAAAAAAAAAATTAATGATTGCCAAAAATCTGGATATAAAAAAATTTGAAAGATAAAGGTCATGAAATATAAGATTCAAAAAGCTAAATTTTTTACTCTATCATTCGAAATTTTATAAACATATTAAAAACACATTTAAATTGCCATAGACAGCTTACATTGATTTATTTTTGTTTTAAATGAATTTAGTTGTATTCTGTTTTGTAAGGTTTCATTTTACTGTATACTGTATTAGTAAAAAATATCAGAAAAAAACCCAAGGAAGCCTGGCCAATAAGAATAAACAATGCAAGGATGCTATGGAGCCACATAAAGCCTCTGAATGTAGGGTTCAAATTACTTGCAAAGCCTCCACCGCATGTTACCAATGAGGTTGTAGAAATAAGTAAACAATAAGGAATTTTTGGGTTTGTTGTCCATTGAGGGTCACCAATACCCTAGAGTCGGGTCATTCTCTTTGACCTTTCTAACCATACATCATTGCAGAGTGGGTGTTAAAAAAAATATTAGCCCAGCCTTTACTTTTTTTCATTGATCTAATATACCTCACCTCCACCCAAATTAAAAAAAAAGAAAATACAGGAAAACGGGATTTCTTCTTCTATTTATTTTTAAGTTCCTGATTTTTCAGTTGAAGATAACGAAGCCCCCACTCATGTTATTTACTTTGTATTTTAAAATCAGATTTATTAACATTCAACCGGAATCCTAAGGTATAATCCAAGGCTTCTAAATAAAAAGATGACCCCTTGGTTTATTGTCGTTTTATAAACACATGATCACAGTGGGACAAGGGAAAAGGCAAATCCTTACAACATTCCTTATGGCTTCTAAAAAAATAGGATTGTTTTGCCTCCGGCATGGATTTAGGCAGCTTAGTTGCCATAATGTACAAGTTACTGTTTTAGTATTACAAAAAATAAGAAAATCTGTAAAAAAAAAATACCCAATAATTACTGTATTTCTGAAAAGTTCTGGATATTTAATTTCCAGATAATAGATTACATACTTTAAATTAATATTCTGATTAATGTTGTTGCTCATTTGGCTAAAATGATATACAGACAGAATAATGAGTGCTTGGCTTGACTGTATACAGGACATGGTATCAATATTTATTTCTCTCCGACACAAAAACATGTGTGAGAAACTGAGCTGTAAACATCAATAATATTAAAATATACCCATAGTTTGACTAATAATGTCCTTGCCATATGGGTAACAATGAAAACACTAAATAGTTGTGGCTTTCAGTAGAGGGGGGATGGGGGATGTGGTGTCAGAGTTGGAGAAGAGATGGACCTCGGCTATTCAAGAAGACATGGCTCCTCTATCCGAGGGAAGTCCAACTGGCAGCCCTGTTGGTTATGGTGGTGGTTTTTAAAAAGTATCTCATCTTTTTTGTGTGTTTTAAACATGTAACAGCAAAATAACCATATAAAGCCAGCTTTAGTATCACGTGACTACTAAACGGGAAGTCAAGCCAAAAAACAATTACTAATAATTATCTAATTAGAATTATGTTTCTTTTTAATTCTGCAAATTTTTATTTTGGGGTTGGCTTGCTGTTTCTCCTAATTCAGGTCCAGTTTTTTCCCCATAGTAGTCAATTGTGTTTTCCTGTGATAAACAGTGAGATAAGTTTTTTTCACTGGATGGGAAAAATCTGGAGTTGAATAAGGAGATAAGTGGTTTTTTTTTTTTAGTCTTGTTTATCAGATGGGAGAACAATTAAGAGAACATTGGGCCAGATTTAATTTGATGAGAAAAGATTATCTTCTCATTCAATTCCAGATTATCCCATGGAGCCAGATGCAATTCAATGAGAAAAACTTATCTTACTATTTCATTACACCTACTGTGCTGGGTGATCTCCTGGTATCCTAAAGCTCCCCATAGACACGACGATTCTTCTTGCCGAACGACCGATTTTAGGGAAGTCCGACCAATCCTTCAAAATTATCGTGCGGTTAGTGGGATTCCAAGGATTGTACATCTTACGATTTTTCAGCCGACATCTGTCAGAAAATCGATCGGCTGGTCAAAAAATCTTTGTCGGTCCCAGTACAATCTATCTATGTTTGCAGGGCCAAGCAGGCAGCTCCCCTTTGTTTTCCTGGCAAATTGGTCTTTTTAGTTGATGGTAAATTCGTACGATCGTACGATCGTTCTGAGAAGATCGTGGTCTCTCGATCAGGATCTGATCTTTTAAAAATCTCAACATCTATGGCCAGCTTTACCTCCCGGGATATTTCTTCCAGGCTGAGGGGGCGCAGATGCGTTCAGTGGAATTTGCATTTTGCCGCCAAATTCCCTTTTAAAAAGCCAATTCTCAGTTTTGACAGTGCCCAAGCTGGCTTCTGTTTACAGATCCTGCCGAACTGATTCTACTTTTTGGATAATCCTGGTTTTTTGACTCCTGCCTGTTTTTGACTTCGTTTCTAGCTGCCTGCCTCGACCCTGATTGCTTGTTTCCTGACTACGTCTTGCCTCATCCTTACTGGTACCTCATTTACGGACTTATGCTATTTCACAAACTAACTCCTTGTTGGTTCCACAGCAGAAAGCCCCCAAAAGGGTGTCGGTGAACACCGGAATTCACAGGGATCTCCTGTGCATCTGAGTGTACCTCACTGCTTCTAAGGTTCCTAACATACGAGTACGTTACACCTACACATATACACACATACACACCCCTACATACACCTAACACATTACTAAACATTATACCTATACATTCATTATACATAATATTCTATATATGCTGTCAGATGCCAGTGTTATATTTGACTGGTTAGTTACTTTGCATATCATTTGCCTAATTGCACACAATAAATACTTAAAGTTATCATCTTGGAAAGTGGTACTTTGACCATAACGGTACACAAATTTTTATCAGAGATACAGTTCCATTTGGGGTCTAACTATTGAGTGAGCCCGCCCCCACCCGACCCTGCTGCCCTCTAGTTACACCACTGGTTCCATTCTGCAGAGGACATCAAAGCATATTCTGCACTATTGTGCGAGGCAAAGAAGTCTAGCACAACTCTCTCAGACCACCAGCAGCCCCTCTGCACTGAGATGTCAGGCCATGGAGGCAACTGGACATGAACCTGATACTCTGAGATACTCTGGCAAGATACACTGGGAAACACTACTCCTATTTACATACCCTTTCACTGTAAATAGAATAAAAAGGGCAGCGTGAACAATCTCCTCATAAATTAATTCCTGTCATTTCCTGATGATTGACACACAAAATCTCCCATGTAGTTTCAACCTAAAAGAGAATCTTTGTAAGAATTTGCAGAGAAAGCAATATTTATATAAAGTTACCTAATAAGCATTGCATGCCTCTGACTGACTGTAATTTATTCTATTTCATGTATTCATGCACAACCTGTCCGACTGTGACAAGGTCATGTTTGGGTGCAGATTCACACAATGCATAATGTTCAGGGGAAAACATTAATAATTTATAGCCATTCAATAGGGTTGCCACCTGGTCACTATTTCACAGGCCTGACAGATACAAAAATAAGGCCAGATAACTGACAGATAACTCAGATGGTATTTGCTTTTCAGAAACCCGATCGTGCAAATAAATGACTGATATGTCTGCAAATACTTTGAAGACCCCAGAATGAATCACACACCTACAGAATTAAAAGCACCTGTTGCTAAAATATATAATCCCCAACCAAAGGTACAGGCTAATAGAGCTTGCACTCCGGTTGGGGGGGGGTAACCGAAATTTTTTATTTTACTTCCCCCCCCGCCAGAGTTAGGCCACCCACACTGGGAAGGAGCTCCCAGTGCACATGAATGCGCATAATGAACGAATGCCGCAACTTGCTCATTATGCCAATGAGTGTGATGTCAGAAGTGCATTATGCACGAGCTCCCTCCCTGTGCGATTGACCTAGTGATGGCGGGGGGCAATTTAAAAAACAAACAAACTACTGCTACTCCCAAACGAAGTGCAGGCTCTATTAGCCTGTACCTTTGTTTGGGGATAATATGTTTTAGTAGCAGGTGCCCTTTAAAGAGAAAGAATGCAACAATTACCCATAATGTGTATGAGAGAAAAGGCCATACTAACCTTAAAATCTCAGGCATACTGTACTTCAGTTTATGCTTACACATTCTTCTGCAATCAAAATAAATGTATAATAAGGCTAATATAACAGCAGTTAACAGGAACTTGACCTAAATAATTTAAAAAGTATGTTTTTACCTGCACTTTTGCTCCTATATACAGTACATGTCTGACTCTGCTCAAGCCAAGACTACAGCGCCAGTGCAGAGTGAGGGAAGGCATTTGGGGAGATTGGTCACCGGCGAAGATGAGGAGATTAGTCGCCAGGCAACCAAATCTCCCCAAAGCCCAGTGTGGCCTCACCCTTAAACTTCAAATGCTGCAGAAGCAATACAGCAATAGCACTAGAGATAAGATTAAACACTCTGACTCCCTCTTTGATATAAACAGGAAGGCTAGTTATTTGAATCAATTATCTGCTGTTGATATTTTCACTTATTGCAAGCTGGAGTAGCAGAAGGTCAGGCTCCTGACAAGGAAATTACAGCTACAAAGTAAAACCGTATTCCCAGCCTGCCAGAAATAGCATAGATTTCCATAAATACATGTTAACAAGTCAGCAGTCTCTGCTGTACTACAATGCATTTTATTTTAATGTTTCTTTCCCTTTAACAGATTAAACAAACTTTTCATCAGAACTGTGTTTAATGAGGGTGAGGTTAGAGGCAGCTACTCTGGGCCCTGCACATATTGGGGCCCCATAGAGCAGCTTTTGTATGTAGTGGGGATTCATTTTTATAACAGATAGGGATGCCCTACATTGCAGAATTCAGACAACCCCCCAATCTTTCAGGAATTTCAGATGAATCTGAATCTACATAGGGGTTGGAAGGGATAAAAATAGTCTATCCCCTGAATTGGAAAAAAAAATTTAAAATTTTTAAGGGTTTGGCCAGGCTCTTGGATTTGGCCAAATCTGAATCCTGCTGAAGAAGGCTTGGGCAGGGCAGGTTGATAAAGTATCACTTTGTCTTTTTGTACAAACTGTAACCCTTCTGTTAAAATTTATGCTGGACAAATTCTGACCCTGAAGCTTCCACGAAGTTGGTCCACAAACAGCATTGTATGCAGGCCCGGACTGGCAATCTGTGGGTTCTGGCAAATGCCAGAGGGGCTGCTAAAAGGTCCCATAGACCCAGTATTTAGTGGGCTGGTGGGGGCTGTTTGGGCCTCTATGTGGGCTGGTTGGGCCTCTGTGTACCTGTTTTACTATTTTAATTCTCAGTCCGGATCGATTGTATTTCCAATAACTAAACTTTATTTCCCCAACACTCCTCCTAACGTGTTTCGTGTGGTGTCACACGTACTCAATAGCATTGTTGTAACACAAGCAAGACAAAGGCCTGGCCACAATGTCTTTCTTACTTTTATAGGGAGAGAGCCCTGACCACCAATGTTTTTACTTTAATGGGTGACTCCGGCCACCAATAATTTTTTTATCTTGGATGGGACTGGCCACCATTTTTTTATGGGGGGTCTTGACCACCAGTGTTTTTCCAATTTAAAAAAAAAACTCCCACAACGACCATGCTGACCATAGATAGTGAATGTGATATAGACTTTAGACCAGTGATCCCCAACCAGTAGCTCGTGAGCAACATGTTGCTCTCCAACCCCTTGGATGTCGCTCCCAGTGGCCTCAAAGCAGGTGCTTTGAATTCCAGGCAAGTTATGGTTGCATAAAACCAGGTGCATTGCCAAACAGAGCATCAATGTAGATTGACAATCCACATAGGGGCTACTAAATGGGCAATTACAGCCCTTATTTGGCTCCCCGGAACATTTTTCATGCTAGTGTTGCTCCCCGACTCTTTTTACTTCTGAATGTTGCTCACGGGTTCAAAAGGTTGGGGATCCCTGCTTTAGACTGTAATCTCTATTGGGGCAGTGAAAGATGTATAACGATAAAGAACAATTGTAGATGGTGCTATATAATACATTGTGAATAAATGATATTTATAAAGGGAATTAAAGAAGGCTATTTGCATTGAGGAAATGATGCTCCTGTGGAAAATATTACTGCATGCATCATCTGCACTTCCTATTTGTCAAGCCACATTCTTCCTTTTATACAGCATGCACATTGAGCAGATTCTTATAGAAGGGGTCAGTTATGACCACAAGGCCAGTGTGCAAAGTGCAACACAATTCCAATATAATTGCAGTTGCAAGGGGGAAATGCACCTGATGTAACTGTGACCGATGCTTTAAAGAAGAAGGAAAGTCTTGCACTTGCGAGTGCTAAATGTTAGGCACCCCAAGTGATTGTATTTACTGACCTGAAACCCCGGGGTTCTTCCAGTGAGCACCACGGAACGATCTTCTTCCATCTTTCTTCTTCTTCGCGTGCCTGCGCATGCGCATTAGAATGAAAAGCCGAACTTTAACTAAAAAGTTGGCTATTTCGTTCAACTGAGCATACATCTGCCCGGGAAATTTGAAGGAAGAAGAAGCCGGAAGAAGATCGATCGGTGGTGCTCAATGGAAGAACCCGGGCCTGGATAGAGATTTCCTATTTTCTTAAAAGGATCCTGTCATCGGAAAACATGTTTTTTTTCAAAATGAATCAGTTAATAGTGCTACTCCAGCAGAATTCTGCACTGAAATCCATGTCTCAAAAGAGCAAACAGATTTTTTATATTCAATTTTGAAATCTAACACGGGGCTAGACATTTTGTCAATTTCCCAGCTGCCCCCAGTCATGTGACTTGTGCCTGCACTTTAGGAGAGAAATGCTTTCTGGTAGGCTGCTGTTTTTCCTTCTCAATGTAACTGAATGTGTCTCAGTAGGACATGGGTTTTTACTATTGAGTGCTGTTCTTATATCTACCAGGCAGCTGTTATCTTGTGTTAGGGAGCTGCTATCTGGTTACCTTCCCATTGTTCTTTTGTTTGGCTGCTGGGGGGGGGGGGGAATATCACTGCAACTTGCAGTACAGAGTGATTGAAGTTTATCAGAGCAAGCACAAGTCACATGACTTGGGGCAGCTGGGAAATTGACAATATGTCTAGCCCCATGTCAGATTTCAAAATTGAATATAAAAAAATCTGTTTGCTCTTTTCAGAAATGGATTTCAGTGCAAAATTCTGCTGGAGCAACACTATTAACCGATTCATTTTGAAAAAAATGTTTTTTTCCCATGACAGTATCCCTTTAACCACTCTGGATGAACTTTACTTCTCAATTGCCCAACAGCTGAGTGTGACGAAAGAGGTCAGTTTAATGGAGGTCAGACTTTGGTTTGTGTACAACAGAAAACATTGCTAGCAATCTGCCCTTGTTATTCACATACATGAATGCATCAACTGCCTTCCAGACTGTGGTATGCAGCTAAAGATCTCGGTGTGGCACTATAGAAGGACATACAGACATCTGCCATTATTTCCATGTGAAATAAATAGCCCGGGGATTGCAATAAGCTGGTGATTCATCCGGCAAACACAGGCAGAAACAGGCTGAACCTATGACACTCAAATAAGAATTGTGTGAGTTAAGGGTGCTTCTTTATCTGGGTAGAGCTATTATCCACAAGGAACAATGTAGTAGCTCTAAACAAAATAAGCACAAGTATTCTTGTGGCTTTAGTTGCAATGCGGTTTATGGCATTTTCAGGCCACTGCATGTGACCGCACGCAAGTAGAAGTGGTTCAGATGAATGGAGCTGAGGCACAGAGCAGATCCGCTTCTCTCAGCCTGAAACAATATGCATGCTGAGAACCGCAAAGCCAACTCTCCTTCTGCCCTTGGCCTTAGTGTGATGCCACAAAACACATGGATATGAATGGAGGCATTGGTAAATGTATATACTTTATAACAATATACCTTAGAGGGCATATAGTCAAAGGCTAAACATAAAACTGCTGACAGAGTTAACAATTTATCCTTGGTCAGTTTTTCCATTGTTGGCACGTCTGTGTCTCGTTGCATTGTTATGGGAAAACTCGCTGATGCTTTGGTTTTTCACCCAGATCCTCCCCAGCGGCGGCGGCTCTTTATTGGATAGTGATTTCCCCAATCAACACTTATTTTTCAAGTGATAATCTCACTTTTCTCTATATTAGTTGAAATGTGTCAGTATCACTTGTAAAGAAGAGATGTGCTATTAAATCCTTTTTTATTTCACCACAAAGTCCAACAGAGCAGATAATGCACACTAGAAGGTTTGAAATCTGCCTAAGTGAACAGCACTATTTATCTTTATTCCCTATAAATAACATTGGGATTATCCATCATTTTATCCAGGCAGGTGGCAACCCTATCTGTAGGGGAGCCCACAGGTGTCCCATGGTGCACATAAAATTGCAAGAAGTCCTCGTTGCAGGTTATTTTTTTGCACATCAGGGGTCATGGTTGACGACCCAGGCCTTCTTACTTACACCACCGACAGATGTAAAGGTTAGCACTTCTATTATCCTATTTGCATTCATTTTGGAGTGTTTCCACAACCCCTTTGTATGGTTGTGCAGTTACAGAGATCCCTTGAAGTACTTGCTACATTAGTCAGCCAATAACTACAGAAGTTGTGAAGACCTTGTGCTCAGTCTTTGTGTACTTGGCAGGACACTGCAGTCATTGTAGATTGCAGCAGCTGAAGCTCTGTGGATTTAGTAGTTGTGCTTCAGCAGGATAACAAGTCAGCACCGACGGGAAGCCAACTGTGTTTATTGAAATGAAAAGGAAAGATAATCCCATTCGGGCCTGCATATCTTGACTTTATCCTTCCACTCAATGGGTTGCTTGTAGTTCAGATAGGAAAAACCTGCTGGGTACTTTTGAATGTGATATGCTATCATATGATTAGGACTGGAGAAAATTCAGAGGTTTGCACCCCCAGCATATACAAATGGGAGATTCATGTCTGTTAATCCAAGGTCCTGGCAGCAGATATCAGCAGTTCTATGTGCCAAGTCAAAATCCCTTGACAGTTATATACTGGCACTTTGGCTACCAATGTCCCTGGGCCCAACGCCTAAGCAGAAAAGAACAAAGAGGACAGGGGTTTCATGCAATTACGTTTCATTCTTGTATTCTTCTCGCTGTTGTATATACAATGCTGATAATTCTGCATGTCTTACCCACCAGGGAATGCCATAATAAAGGTCAGTTTCCCAAACATGCTTATATAAAAGAATATTATTAGACAAGCCAATCAAGAGAAAGAGAGGGCAAATACACACTGATGAGCAAGACTTTAGAACAAATACATATATAAAACAAATGTGTTTTTTTTATGTAAGCATTCCTTTAAAGGAAATTAGTTCAAAGTATGAATCAACAAAGCAGCAGATGTTTACATGAGAGAGTTGGGTCTCCCACACTAATTGTTATAATCGTCCTGAAGAATGAGGTGAAACTTCCAAGTTCATCTTGCGCTTCCTCCCAAGGAACAAAAGCATTAAAGAAACACGTTGCTCTGGTGCCAGTTCATTGAATCTGCTTCCAAATGCCAGGCCTATAACCATCAAATCAATTAGCCAGTTGATGGGCCTGTTGGTGTGATGTTATGGCGCAGATGAATAGCAGCATGATATTGAATATTTGGGATCTTTTCCATATACTGTATTATGTAATAAATTCTTGTTCACTCTCTCGTCATATCACGTCTAGACTATTGTAACTCTCTTTTAATTGGCCTTCCCCTCCAGAGACTGTCACCTCTCCAGTCCATAATGAACACTGCTGCGAGGCTCATACACCTCAGCAACTGCTCCTCCTCTGCTTCGCCATTCTGTCAATCCCTGCACTGGCTTCCGTTACCTTTCAGAATCAAATTCAAATTAATGACCCTGACATTCAAAGCACTTCATAACTCTGCCCCACCCTACATCTCTGAACTCATCTCTATATACTCACCCAACCGCTTACTACGCTCCTCTACTGACCTGCTACTCAACTTTTCTCTCATTACCTCCTCACATGCTCGCATTCAAGACTTTGCAAGGGCTGCACCCCTCCTCTGGAACGCTCTTCCACGTTCTGTCCGACTTTCTCCCAACCTTTCTGCTTTCAAGAAATCTCTTAAAACGCACTTCTTTCCAGAATCCTACCCTCACTCTGCTTAACTACCAAACGCAACACCACATACAGTACCACATTTCTCACCCACTTAATTCGATCTTGCCCACTCCCACACCTTGTGCATTACTCCCTTCCCTTTAGAGTGTATGCTCTTTTGCATAGGGCCTTCCTCACCTTTGTACCGTTATTGATTGTGATGTATGTAACTCCATATGTTCTATGTATATAATTCATGTGATTTGTTGTATAATCACATTTACGTTACAGTGCTACGCAATATGTTGGCGCTATATAAATACATGTTAATAATAATAATAAATAATAAAGTGACCATCATTTCTCACTTGTTCGTGATTGCATAGGGTTATAAGGAATACACAGTGTTGGGCAGCCCAGTGGCACAGGGGTTAGCATCAATGCCCTGTCGTACTAGGATTCCAGGTTCGATTCCACTTGTTTCCCACAGGGTCTCTGATTTCTTCCCCAGCCAAAATATACACAAGCAGGTTAAATGGCTTCTGATAAAACTGACCTTAGTGTGAGTGAATGCAATAGGGACTAGTGATGTATGGGCTGGCCCAAAACCTGCAGATTCATGACAACATTTACACATGATTTCTGAGTTGCAGACAGGTTTGGACTGAGCGCAGCCTCCCTTCCCACAAACGTATTCTGTCTGGCCTCTAGCAGTCACTATTTATAGGCGCCTGCCTCACCCAGAGATGGGGGTGAGTCTATAAATAGGGTTGGGTCGGATGTAAGTTAACTTTTTGAAGCATGTTCCTAGACAAGGTGAATATTTGGGTTGACACCTTTAGGCTTTAGTGAGACTGGGCAGGGGAGTGGGCAGTGACACCACAGGAACAGGATTGGTGACATCAGGGTTGGGCTCTGTGACTTCAGGGGCAGGGTTATACTGTGGGAATCGGCGACTGAGCGACCACCGTGTCAATCTAGTGGAGTCCTGCCAGTTTTCCGAATTTGGAAAATCAGGCTGTCTGGGTAAAAACTGGGCAAGTGGCAACCCTAATGAACTAGATATTATACAGGCTCAGACTGGACATTGTGGGCCCACCGGGTTACAAACCTCCGCTTGGCACAGAAATTGTTTTTCTTTGTGGGGCCGGTAGATCGGGAAATGGGGTCTGGGCCGTTGGGGGCCCATGAGGTCCGGAGCCCACCGGGTTTTTTCCCCGGTGTCCCGCCTGCCCAGTCTGACCCTGATATTATATAGATCTGTAGTTAAAATGTCGGGCCCTAATGAATTGTCTTTGGCTGGGGTTCACCGGAAAGATCCTCTGGTAGGTAAATGCAACTCTGGTTATACAAGACAAAAATTACATGGACAAATCTTTCAGCAATCCCAAACCTTATGTCAATACTTCTTAAAATCCACATATAGAAAAAAAAATAAAAATAAAAGGTCATAAAAGAGGGTTATTGTAAAAATGTCTACACTAAAAATGCAGCATATTAATTAATAACTATCATACCCCCACTGCTGTCTTTTAAAATCTCATGAAAACTCCAGCAATTGCAATTTTTCATGCTGTTTTGCTCAGAAAGGGGCAGCAGCCTATATTCAGGTTCCAAGCAGTGTTGAAAGCTGCTGGCAATGCTGCGCAATGAAGAAATCCATGGTGCCAGAATGAATGCTGAGAACAACAGAGGCACTCTGTACCATTGCCCTGGGACAGATCACTTGCATAGGCAACAAATGGAAAGAAAAATGTAATGTATTTGACCAGTTAGTTATGTTCATTAAAGTGCTATTTAGTCTAGAAAGAAACCACTGCAGGAGCCCATAAGTATACACAGATATCCATCATACTTAGGAAAAGCAGCAGATTTATTTATTGTAAATAGGGGTGGGCTAGGACCCCACGTGCAGCAGGACTTTGCTAGCAATAGCCCAGAGCTGAGGGCTGCAGGGATAAAGGTGTTGTTATGTAGCCTCCCGCGGGATCCTAACGTGCAGCTTTCATTTCCTGCAGCAGGAAGTCTCCACTCTCACACCCTCCTTTAGCCTTTCTGGTACTGTACCTGGTTTGTGTATATTATACCCACGGAACACTAGCTTCTGCTGGCACTCTGTATAACAGCCCTACTGTTAGAGCAGCCTCTCCCTTTCTTGGATTCAATTTTCATTTTCACCAGACACTTCATTTCTTTATTAAAAAACAATCTGCATTCTGTGCTTGATATGAAAGAAGCAGATTATCCTATCAGACTCAGAGATGTCCAGTATTTGGCCCTTTAGGTTTCTTGAAATACAACTCCCAGCATCCCACTCCCGGCCAAAGCATGTGTCAGTGGAGAATTGTTGTGCAATGACAAAGTTGGGTGACAATGATTAAAAGTAAAAAGCTTTTCCCCAACATTCTTTTGCTGAATAGTTGGGGTTCAAGCAGGGGCAGCTGTGCCAGGCCTTGTTATCTAAGGGTCCTACTGAGCAGCAGTTATATAGAAAGAAGAAGTAAAGTGACTCCATTCCTTTCCACAGATATATTTCTTCTAGGAACATCAAGTCTAGTTTGAGAAATAAGACAAGATGGTGTCAGGGTAAAGCCATGGGGCAGTGTGTATAGCAGGGCAAGATGTGTCAGGGAAGGGGGGTATAACTGTGGCATAGTGTGTAGAGTAAGGAAAGGTGTCTGAGAAAGGGCCTGTACCTGGGATGCTATGTGTCTTTGAATGTAATAAAGCAATGTTGTTAGAAGAAGGAACAGTAGCCATGGAGCAGTTCAACAATGCCAGTTTGCGCCAGCGGCATAACTAGAATGCACCAAAGGCGCCCGACATGCACTATAAGGGTCAGTCCACACGAACAGATTCAGGGCGATTAATCGGTTCTTCTTCTGGGCGACAATCTCCCCGAACTGCCTTCAATTGTCTTCCCGTCCGCTATAATGAAAAGTCACCTGTGTTAAAGCACACGCGGTGCTTCGTTTTCCGAAGTTGCCCGAAGTTTCCTCATGAGACAACTTCAGGCAACTTCGGAAAATGAAGCCCACGTGTGTGCTTTAGCGCAGGTGACTTTTCATTATAGTGGGAGGGAAGACACGCGAAGGCAGTTCAGGGAGATTGTCGCCCAGAAGAAGAGGCGATTAATCTCCCTGAATCTGCTTGTGTGGACTGACCCTAAATGCTCTCGGCCCCCAGGGAGGAGATTTTATTTAAAGCTGTAGAGGAAGCCATCTGGACCCCCTGCTATAGTTATGCCACTGCCTGCAACCCTTTATCCAAAGACTGCTGGACATACTGAAGTTCGACAACTGCTGGAAGGCTACATTGCCCAAGGCCATGGTTCCACTGAATTCAGTCTTATGGTGGCCATTGACGTAACAATTACGATCTTTCTTGGAAAAGATTTTTTCATGAAAGATTGTTCGTTTCAATTCACACGTGTAGAGCTGAATCATCAGATATACAGTTAGAAACAATAGAATTTCACATGTATCTGACGAATCAGCACTAACAATGGGCGATGTTTGGGTGCCTTCAAATGCACCCGATCAAAATGTTCTGTCCAGCCCGATCGATGAGCCGGCCGATATCCAAGTCTTCTGCCGATATCGGTCGGGATACACGCACCGAATATCGTACGAAAATTTGTTCGTACAAAATTATCTGCGCATCTATGGCCACCTTTACAGGCATAGGCGGAGGGTGATTTTTTTGTTTGGAGAGGCTAAAGTTGACCATGCTAAATTAAAGGGAACAAGTCATCCCGAATTTCTTTTACCCCATTAATAGAGCTAATAGAGTTTGCACGCCGGTTGGGTTAAACAGTAGTTTTTTTTTTTTTCAAAATATATTAAGTGTATTGAAGACAGTGGGTCCTGGCATATTATACTCAGTAGGAGACAGTGGATCCTAGCACATTATACTCAGTAGGAGACAGTGGATCCTGGCACATTATACTCAGTAGGAGACAGTGGATCCTAGCACATTATACTCAGTAGGAGACAGTGGATCCTGGCACATTATACTCAGTGGGAGACAGTGGGTCCTGGCACATTATACAGTGGAAGACAGTGGGTCCTGGCACATTATACTCAGTGGGAGACAGTGGGTCCTGGCACATTATACTCAGTGGGAAACAGTGGGTCCTGGCACATTATACTCAGTGGGAGACAGTGGGTCCTGGCACATTATACACAGGGGGAGACAGTGGATCCTGGCACATTATACTCAGTGAGAGACAATGGGTCCTGGCACATTATACTCAGTAGGAGACAGTGGGTCCTGGCACATTATACTCAGTAGGAGACAGTGGGTCTTGGCACATTATACTCAGTAGGAGACAGTGGGTCCTGGCACATTATACTCAGTAGGAGACAGTGGATACTGGCACATTATACTCAGTAGGAGACAGTGGATCCTGGCACATTATACTCAGTAGGAGACAGTGGATCCTGGCACATTATACTCAGTGGGAGACAGTGGGTCCTGGTACATTATACACAGGGGGAGACAGTGGATCCTGGCACATTATACTCAGTGAGAGACAATGGGTCCTGGCACATTATACTCAGTGGGAGACAGTGGATCCTGCCACATTATACTCAGTGGGAGACAGTGGGTCCTGGTACATTATACTCAGTGGGAGACAGTGGGTCCTGGCACATTATACTCAGTAGGAGACAGTGGATCCTGGCACATTATACTCAGTAGGAGACAGTGGATCCTGGCACATTATACTCAGTAGGAGACAGTGGATCCTGGCACATTATACTCAGTAGGAGACAGTGGATCCTGCCACATTATACTCAGTGGGAGACAGTGGGTCCTGGTACATTATACTCAGTGGGAGACAGTGGGTCCTGGCACATTATACTCAGTAGGAGACAGTGGATCCTGGCACATTATACTCAGTAGGAGACAGTGGATCCTGGCACATTATACTCAGTAGGAGACAGTGGATCCTGGCACATTATACTCAGTGGGAGACAGTGGGTCCTGGTACATTATACAGTGGGAGACAGTGGGTCCTGGTACATTATACAGTGGAAGACAGTGGGTCCTGGCACATTATACTCAGTGGGAGACAGTGAGTTCTGGCACATTATACTCAGTGGGAGACAGTGGGTCCTGGCACATTATACTCAGTGGGAGACAGTGGGTCCTGGCACATTATACTCAGTGGGAGACAGTGGGTCCTGGCACATTATACACAGTGGGAGACAGTGGATCCTGGCACATTATACTCAGTGAGAGACAATGGATCCTGGCACATTATACTCAGTAGGAGACAGTGGATCCTGGCACATTATACTCAGTAGGAGACAGTGGATCCTGGCACATTATACTCAGCGGGAGACAGTGGGTCCTGGCACATTATACTCAGTGGGAGACAGTGGGTCCTGGTACATTATACAGTGGGAGACAGTGGGTCCTGGCACATTATACAGTGGGAGACAGTGGGTCCTGGCACATTATACTTAGTGGGAGACAGTGGATCATGGCACATTATACTCAGTGGGAGACAGTGGGTCCTGGCACATTATACTCAGTAGGAGACAGTGGATCCTGGCACATTATACTCAGTGGGAGACAGTGGGTCCTGGTACATTATACAGTGGGAGACAGTGGGTCCTTGCACATTATACAGTGGGAGACAGTGGGTCCTGGCACATTATACTCAGTAGGAGACAGTGGATCCTGGCACATTATACTCAGTGGGAGACAGTGGGTCCTGGCACATTATACACAGTGGGAGACAGGGGATCCTGGCACATTATACTCAGTGGGAGACAGTGGATCCTGGCACATTGTACTCAGTGGGAGACAGTGGGTCCTGGCACATTATACTCAGTGGGAGACAGTGGGTCCTGGCACATTATACTCAGTGGGAGACAGTGGGTCCTGGCACATTATACTCAGTGGGAGACAGTGGGTCCTGGCACATTATACACAGTGGGAGACTGTGGGTCCTGGCACATTATACACAGTGGGAGACTGTGGGTCCTGGCACATTTATACTCAGTGGGAGACAGTGGGTCCTGGCACATTATACTCAGTGGGAGACAGTGGGTCCTGGCACATTATACTCAGTGGGAGACAGTGGATCCTGGCACATTATACACAGTGGGAGACTGTGGGTCCTGGCACATTATACACAGTGGGAGACTGTGGGTCCTGGCACATTATACACAGTGGGAGACTGTGGGTCCTGGCACATTATACACAGTGGGAGACTGTGGGTCCTGGCACATTATACACAGTGGGAGACTGTGGGTCCTGGCACATTTATACTCAGTGGGAGACAGTGGGTCCTGGCACATTATACTCAGTGGGAGACAGTGGGTCCTGGCACATTATACTCAGTGGGAGACAGTGGATCCTGGCACATTATACACAGTGGGAGACTGTGGGTCCTGGCACATTATACACAGTGGGAGACTGTGGGTCCTGGCACATTATACTCAGTGGGAGACAGTGGATCCTGGCACATTATACACAGTGGGAGACTGTGGGTCCTGGCACATTATACACAGTGGGAGACTGTGGGTCCTGGCACATTTATACTCAGTGGGAAATTAAATGCTAATTTACATATAAAAGCTTAAGGAAAAATGGTAGGTATAACAGAGGACTGTTTACATGAAAACAATGAAAAAAGTCCGAAAACTAGTATAAAGCAAGAAGAAACAGAGCAAAAAAAAGAAAAATAACTTAAAAAAACCTTTAATATTTATTCAAGCTGGTGTAGAAGCTGCTGTATATAGTACCTGTGAGTTGAATGAAAGTTCCAACTGCTTCATATCAGTCTCCCTTCTGCCATGCTGCCTTCAATCGGTAAAGGTTTCCCAGCCACGCCTACTCTGAACCTGGTTGGTACATTTCACTGTCTGTAAAGTTAGCTGTGCTCTGATTGGACAAGCTACAAACCACATATATCCAATCAGAGTGCAACTGATCTCTTCAGCATCGTGGTTTGGAGGCGGCCCTTAGCTACCAATCCGTGATTAAAGAAACAGTGCAGTCAGGAACGGAGCAGGTTTTATTTTGTTTTATTTCTTTTTATTTTAGGGGTCAGACAGGTTTGGGGAGGCTTAGCCTCCCCTAGCCTTATTGAAAATCCGCCTATGTTTACAGGCATTACATGGGCTGATTTATTATAATATGTGCTAAATTATACCAATGCAGTTTTTAACAGCAGAGTCATAACTAATGGTTGGCGACAGTGGGGACCACGGGACCCCCTGCCAGGAAATATGCCTCACACCCACTCTCATCTAAGATTTTTTGTAGTCTCCAGCAGTCCCTACCACAGGGCGAGAGACACCTGCTGTTCCCCCTGTATTTATATAACTGGTTGGCAAGCTGTCTGACTTGGGTGCTGGACTATAGGGGGTGCAGCCAACAGTGCCCCTTATTACTGGGAATAGCACATGGAGACAGGGCAGAGTGATATTGTTAAGCTGATTTAATTGATTAAATGATTATTTAACCTTATATAGAACAATTAACCATTATTAATAGTAATCTCTTGTTACTAACGGATTAGGTCAAAGATTAAATTATAGCACTGGATGAAAGCGAAGTGACAGAGAGCATTTGGGGTGAGTTTTCGGTGTTCTTGCCAGGTGGCGTTTATAAAAAACCTTTTCATTTATTTATAAACATTAATATATGTGTGTCCGATTAATTATTAATAAATAAATAATTTGTTTGATTGTGGTGTCATTATTATTATGTTGTAGTTGCTTAAGATAACAAAACTAATCAAGGATATCCTTTTCTCTTCTTTTTTTTTTCTCAGTTACTAAATGGACATCTGTACACCAGTATATACTGTATTATATATCATTTATATCATGATGTTGATTCTGTAACAATTTGATATGTTAATAATAATAATAATAATAATAATAATTGAAAAGAAGAAGAAACATAGGATTGAGTCTTTTCAGATGAAGAGATTTGAAAATTTCCTGCATGTCTTCAGTGCCATACCAGATCTACGTGTATGCTTGTAGAATGCACACACATAGAACTGGTCTGGCACTGTACCAGGGGTTGGGTAGGGGAAGGAGACAGGGAAGGGGAGGAGAGGTGGCGAGCGGAGCCGGCCTAGGGGCGACTAGATAGTAAATATGGGCCTGCCTATGAATAGTATATTTATAAAAGGACTTCCAAAATGAGAGGAGGAGAGGAAAGGAGAGGAGAATGAGACTGGGGTAGAGGAGGAGGTTAGAAGGAACATCAAGGCCTCAGAACCCTTGGACATCAGGGTCATGTAATATCATAGGCAATTTGAATATCCAGGGGGCAATGCTCTGCCCCTTTGCCCCCTGAGGCAGCTTCTACAATGCCGCCTCTCCTCGCTCCCCAGCAGTTTGGGGGGGGCGCATCACTAGTGCATAGAGCGCAATTGTGCTCTTTGCACAAGAAGTGCAGAATTTCCAGTTTAATAACTGGAAATTCGACTCTTAAATTTACTAGGCGAGGCTTTTTGCCACCACTGGCAACTTGGGGGGTGCTGCCGCCTCTCAACTCACCTCATGGCAGTAGCGCCCCTGAGAAAACCTTATTTATTTGCCAAATTAAGAGCTTTAGTTTACTTGTTATATTCCATTAATGCTTAAATGAATTTAAAGAGCAAATATATAATTAACAATGGCCAATAGCAATATCCGAAAATTATTTTCAAATCAAGTTAGAAAATGCAAGTTAGAAAATGAAAGCAAAGACCTGACTGGTTATTGTTATTCTGTAGTGGTGCAATTTAGCAACCATAACCCAAGCCTCACACTAATAGCCTGCACAGAAAAGAAATCCATTAGGAATTCTGTGTAGGAACAACGATCCCATAGCTCTGAGTTTCCAGCATATCAGTGAGTATTGCTAGGGAAGAACTGCCTGTCGCATTCAACACTGGGCGTCTCTGGTGACATGATCTGGAGCGGTGGCGGCAGCCATGCACAGCATTCTTATCCCCTTTCTGTTGGTGGCTAAATGTAGCTTACCTAACCACTCATCAAAGCTCAACATCAATCATGGCTTTCTGGGGCAATTAAACACTGATCTCTGGAAGTAAAACATCCTTGTTGTGATATGCTTCACTTACTCTAGTCTGAGCTTAAAATAAGCACATCGTCACATAGAGTAAGTAACTCCACAAAATTCTTTTCAATGAGAACATTGCATAACCTCCCCCAGACCCCAAGACTTCTATGTACCATGAAAGGGGAGACTGGGAGGCTAACATCTAGTGCCATAGGAAGGTGTTATGAAAGTCTGGAAAACCCCTACTTTCCTTAAAACATAATACATGCAAGTAATTTATTCACAGGACCGTGTTAATGATGACCCCCCCCGAAACATTGATGCACAGGTGCAGTAGCATAACTAGAGGGGGACGGGCCCTGGTGCGTGAAGTGCAGCCGGGCCCCACCCCCCTCCGTACCGCCGGCATTTTCAGTGGCGAGCAGGCTGCCGGGCCCTGAGGGGGTGCGGGCCCAGGCCCACTCGCACCCCCTGCTCCCCCTGTAGTTCCGCCACTGCACAGGTGGTCACAATAAAAGGGGTAAGCTCCCCACCTGCAACAAATATGGTGTCTGTGTGATTCTCTTAATAGCTTCTCATCATTAATTTAAAAACACAACATATAAATGAATGTTGCTTAATAAGCATAGATGAGCTACTTTTCAATATTATATGTTCTGTGTTGGTGCAAGCAGATCAAGAAGTCATCTAGGGACTGCACATTGCAGTTGTAGGTGAAGGTAACCTAAGCTCTGTAGGAGGGAGGTACTTCCATTGACTCCATTGGTCAATGGAGGTACCTCTGGGTATTCCCTAGTCTATAAAAAAAGAGGGAACCCATAGATCGAGCTCCCCAATATTTATTTTTACCCAGGAGCAAAATTTTAAAGTAAAAACATTTGGAGAGTAACACAAGCATGGTATGAACTGCGATTGACTATTGGTTGACCCTATGTGGATTGGCAGCCTACAGGAGGCTCTGTTTGGCAGTACACCTGGTTTTTATGCAAACAAAACTTGCCTTCACAAAATGAAAAAATGTTGCCTTTGCGAGCACTTTGCCCCTCATAGCAATTGCGAATTTTAGAGTTTGCGAACGTTAGAAGGCTAGGTAATAAAATCTTGCAATCGAAAAACACTTTTTGCGACAAAATATTTAACAAACTGAAGAGCAGGTGTAAAGGTTGGAAATGCGCAATTAACATTCACAATGCAATAAAAGCCTAATGAAGAATATTACATTGTGACAAGCAAATTTTTATTTGCAAAGTTTAGCTCTTTGCGAATTTTATTACATTTATCCCCAAAGAGTTTTGGAAGGTGGAATCGTCTTAGGATTCCCATATTGTTTTACATCCTGGACTGTGAATGTTTCATGAATGTATTCAGAGTTCACAAGAAAAAGTACATGTGTACGTGTGCAGATTGTGTTCATAGTCATTTATCAGATTTTTAATAAGAGAGCAGAAATCCTGGTAATAATAGAGGCTTTTCTTGAGATGTATAGCTTTATAAATATATAGTCATGGAGAGCTACAGATCAATGGAATGACAGCTGCCTGGATGGAAAAATATGGTTGGTAAAGACCAGCATTCTCTTGTACTTAATTTAAACGAAAAGCCCTTTATTTCACATACCACTTGTGTCCAACGTTTCGGCCCACATTAGGACCTTTATCACGGATATCAAATAGTGACTTGTACAAATCTTAAATATCCATAACTAATGTGAAATTGAAGCCAAAACGAGATCAAACAATCAATTAATTTGTGGCTCAATTAAGTTAATTTAAATGTGCAAATTACCATAGGTAATATACCTTACAAAAATATGTGAACATTACTTATGGTTAGTAGGGCACCTTTGCCAGTAGTTACAGCACTTAGTGCTAGTGTCGGACTGGGATACCAGGGGCCCACCTGAAAACCTTAGGCTGAGGGCCCACTTTCCAAACTACTATACCTCCTCTCCTCACTCAACCTCTTTATTCTCCTAGTCTCTTTTCTCTGCATACTAAACTCTATTCTTCCATTATTAAGCCTCTTTGTTCTCATAAAGAAATAGGGAATGACCATGAAATAGGCAAAATGGTTAGAAGCAAGAGGCCCACTGACACCTGGGCCCACCGGGAGTTTTCCTGGTATCCCGGTGGGCCAGTCCGACATTGCTTTGTGCAAGCCTTCTCCAGGTAGGAGCATATGGCTCAGCCACCCAGCTTGTGCATGAAATACAATAGAGAACTTTTCATTGCATAGCTAACGCAGAACTGAGAAACTGTCCAAATAAACAGCAACGTTCAACCAAACACAACGTGGTCTGATGCAACAGAAGTAAAAACAGGAAACTGCCTAGAGTTTTAACAACTAAAAATACAAAAGTCTAATGGAAAATATAAGACAAGAAGGCTTTATGCAAAAATACTGTATATAAAATCTCATCTACATGCAAATAATCCGCAACCCTTGGAATGTCTCCCAACACCCATTAACCCAACTACTTACCAGGCCAGTCCCTGAATATGCAATATTAACTGCATTTGAGATATATCGAATTGGCTGGCCCTAAATATGAATATGGCTAAAAATTCCATATTTTATATACTGAACTTATTGCACCTGCCTAAAGTTTCAGCTTCTCAATAACAGAACTGCATATTCCTCACTTGTACAGGCAAATATGTGAAGGTTTCTAGAAATAGAGAGAAATGAAGAATTCCAGATGTCTCCAGGAAACAGTTTGCACTCCTCACTTCCTGCTTAGGGCCTCTAATGGACTATGGCGGGACACAGCAGCTTGTGATAAGGATGAGATAAATGACTTCCCCATATTGTTTCCACCACATTCCTTTCACACTAGATACAGATAAAATATTCCTGGCAGTTTTTAATCCAGCAAGTGTCTAGAAGTGAGGCATAGATACCCTAAAAATGGCTGGTCGCCTCTGAATGCTGCAGACTCTTCTATCCCCATTTCCAAAAAAGTTGGGACACTGTGTAAAATGTTAATAAAAAAGTAAATGGGATGATGCCCAAACCATTTTAACCCTATAATTAAACATTTTGAAAATATTTTTACATTTTGATATTAACACGTTTTTTAAAAAGTTGGGACAGGGGCATGTTCCCCAATACATCACCTCTTATATGACTTGAACTTGCAATTCTTGTAAGTGGTGTGTTATTCAGCACACAGGCTCCATACAAAACCAGAGCTTATTACTTAATGATCCAGCACCGGGGAAGCAGGCTTAAATAGACCTTTAAAGGAACAGTAACACCAAAAAATGAAAGTGTTTTAAAGTAATGAAAATAGAATATAGTGTTGCCCTACAATGGTAAAACTAGTGTGTTTGCTTTAGAAAGACTACTATCGTTTATATATACAAGCTGCTGTGTAGCCATGGGGGCAGCCATTCAAATCTGAAAAAGGAAAAAACGCACAGGATACACAGCAGATAACAGATAAACAATAGGAATCTTCAGAATGTATCTGCTATCTACAAACAGACCAATTTTTCCAGTGCAGGGCTACACTACATTATATTGACATTCATTTAAAACACTTTAATTTGTTGGTGTTACTGCTCCTTTAATGAGCTATTGCCTGCACTGGACAGTGGGTGTTGACCATGGAAGATTGACAGGGAGGGACACACTTATACTACCCAACATTAGAAAAATGGAAAAAGGGACAAAAAGATCTGCTGCACATACCAAAGCTAACATTTTGACCACGCCCATTTTATGGTCACACCTCTAATTACCATGTCCATTTTACAAAATTTAAGAAACAGGAATGGAGAGCTCAAACTCCCAGAAATTGACATCCAAGCAACAGTGTCTGGTGCTGAACTGGAAGATCCCGAAAGTTAACACTCCTCTTCAGAAAAGGCGACAGGGCGACGATCCATCGCGGGACGCTCAATTTCTCCTCCCTGGCTATCTCCTATAGAATGCAGGAAGGAGAAATCCAGAGCTGCATAATGGATCGTCGTCCTGTCGCCTTTTCTGAAGAGGAGCACAAGTTTCGGGAAGTTATTTTTTAATAAGGACTGCAATTTTAAAGTTAAATATGTCTTGGTTTTTTTTTCTGTTATATACAAACGATTTTTTTTTTTTTTTTTTAAATTTGTATCATTTTCAGGCGTCGGTGCAGGAGATCTCAGAGAAACTCAGGACTTTTTAATAAAAAATCCACTAATGGGCTGAGCTGTCAAAACCGGGATGGTCCCGCAGAAAAGGGACAGTTGGGAGGTATGACCACACTAACTCCTATGGCTCAAGTAGAAGGAGCAGTGGGCAGTCGTTTTCTGGTTTAAAAACCAGGGAGTTCCTAACACGTTCTGCATGCAAGACCTTCCCTGAAAAAAGACATTATCTGAATGGCAGCATATGTAGCTTAAAAACTTGAATATATATCACACAGCAACAATGGTACCTTCCCGGGCCAGCAGACACCAGAAAAAAACAGGGTGAGCGCCACCGACCCAGTCCCATTTCTCATCTGCAACTAAAGGCACTCCCCCCTGCAGGGTTAAAATGATTTGGAAATTTTATTTGTATTTACATTTTACACATTGTCCCAAGTTTTTTGGAATAGGAGTTGTACACTATTTAGTGCTGCAGCATGATCTTTTTGTATGCTTTATTTATGAAAGGCTCGGCCAAGACCATTAAGGGCTGCAAAACCAAAAGGGGCATGATCCCCACTAGTCTGGTTGAGGGTGACCCCTGTAACTGATAAAGGTGCCACTGAAAATCAGCATCATTACCTAAAATACTTTAAAGGAGAAGGAAAGTCTTATTTTGTTTGTGGTGCCAAAAGTTAGGAACCCCAAGTGGTTGTACTTGACACTCCAGGCTGGTGCCCCTATCAAAAGAAAACAGCACCGACCGCGGTTCTTCCAGTGAGCACCACAAATCCATCCTCTTTTTGCTTCTTCTTTTCTTGTGGAAAATCTGAACTTTAACAAAAGAGCCGGGTATTTCATTCTACTGCACATGCGTCTGCCCTGGGAAATTTGAAAGTTGAAGAGGTAGGAAGAGGATCACTCGGTGGTGGTCACTGGGATAACCCCAGGCGGGTGCAGCTAGGAGCCCATAGTGTCAGATAAGTAGATACAATCACTTGGGGTGCTTAACTTTTGGTTAAAAAGACTTCTCGTCTCCTTTAACTTGTTGCTGATTTTTGTGATTAAAACCTTCTGTAATTCCTATGCCTAATTAAATGATTATTACTGTTGGTTTAAGAATGAGTGGAACACTTTCTATGTAAAATGCACTATATTTGCAAACTATCCATTGTGCTCAATGTTCATAGAAAGATTTCTATTAAAAGCATGATGTCTTAGAGAGAATGGATCTCTTGGGCTTTGTGACTTGACAGATTGGAGTCAACATGTGGACCAAATGCCTTCAGGTTGACAGCAGGCTCTTAGATAAAGGCAAGAGGGGTGTTTGGGGGATAAAACACACTACAGTACCCTATGGAAGCACACTCTATGTAATTGGAAAGTTCTACCCCGTGAATGTCATTATACATTCCTCTTAAAGGGATACGGTCATGATTTAATGTAGTTTTTATTTCTTAATTGCATTGTTTACACTGCAAATAATTCACAAATGTATTCCTGAACCAACAAGTATATTTTTTTAGTTGGTATATTGGTGTGTAGGCAGCCATCTTAGCTCATTTTGCCTGGTCATGTGCTTTCAGAAAGAGCCAGCACTTCAGGATGGGACTGCTATCAGGTAGGCTGTTGTTTCTCCTACTCAATGTAACTGAATGTGTTCCAGTATGAGACCTGTTGAGTGCTGTTCTCATATGTATCAAGGAGCTGTTAACTTGTTTCAGGGAGCTGCTGGTTACCTTCCCAGTGTTCTGTTGTTAGGCTGCTGGGGGGAGGAAGGGGTGATATCACTCCAACTTGCAGTGCAGCAGTAAAGTATAACTGAAGTTTATCATGACCGGGGGGCCCCTGGGAAATGGATAATATATCTAGCCCATAACGGATTTCAAAATTAATTGTAAAAAAAATCTGTTTGCTCTTTTGAAAAACCGGTATCATTGCAGATTTCAGCACTATTAACTGTTTTTTTAAAAAAAAAACAAAAACAAAACCATTTCCTGTGACAGAATCCCTCCTGTAGGAAAATGAAAGGCAGTCCCTTCAGATTATGCCTTGATAATATAACAAGTATCTGTGCTTTAGTCAGGCTTAATGCAGCAATCTCTTTGCACTGAACACCAGTTTTATTTCCTCCCATGGGTCTTTATTAACTGTACAGGGGAAGGGTCTTGCATAGGGAACTAGAACATTACTGCCCTCACAGAGACCTCTGGCTATCTCTTCTTCTAGAAGAATGTTCATGAATGAGTCCCCAGAGCACATTAGATGAAGGCTGTGGTTGGAGGTATGCATAATTTATGGGTATTACAAATGTTTGAGATTCCCTTAACTCTTGCAACTGGAACTTCACGGCTCACTCATTTTTAATGCCTCATGCAGATGTCGGTAGATGAGTGCATAAAGCAAACAAGTCTGCCCGGGCCTTCCAATGTCAGTGCTGCAGTCTAATGGTGAAACAGAATGGAAAATGCTGCTTATCTGCACAAGCTGCTTAGGGAACCCGCTGAAAGCTTTTGTAGAATATCCCATTTAAAAAGGGATTGCTAAGTACAATGGCATGATTAATAGCTCAAATATAGCTGATTGACCCTTTTCAATAAAATAGTGTCGCCTGTTCAACAGACAAAGCGATGTTAACTGCTACTGGAAAACCTAGAATTTATTGCGCTGTATCATATATATATATAGCAGTGGAAAATTGGTCTGGACTTTGCATAGAACATCTTGTAGCATGACTGCCACTCAGTGTGTTTTGTATTCATTTGACAGTCCTAATAATATTTTCCAGCAATGTATTTGCCTATAAAATTGTATTTACCTGTTATTTTGCTCCCAGCCCAACCCCTGATCTGCCCCAATCTCTGCTTCCAGTTTACTACTCGCATCTGAACCCCCAAACACTGAATTCAAGCCACAGTACAGTGTGAAGACAGTGAAACATGGTGCAGCGCCGATTCTGACTAAGAAGCCGCATGAGGCGGCTCCTGCAATGCCGCCCCCCCTCACCAACGTGTCGGGAGGGGAGGCAGAAACACTAATGCGGAGAGCGCAATTGCGCTCTCTCGCAATAGTACAGCCGAATTTCCGGTTCAAAAAACGGAAATTCGGCTCTTAAAGGTGCAGGAGCGGCTTTTTGTCGCCCCTGGAATCCTTTCATGCACTGCCACCTGAGACAATCAGCTCAGCTTGCCTCATTGGCGGCGCGCCCCTGACATGGTGGCACAAGCATCATGATATGGGGATGTTTCTCTGTGTTGGGTCTATTTATCACAAACCAGGAATCATGGATCAGTTTCAATACATCAAAAAGAGCTCATGTTGCCTTATGCCGAAGAGGAAATGTCCTTGAAATGGGGGTTTCAACAAGACAACAACCCCAAACACACCAGTAAATGAGCAACATCTTGGTTCCTGACCAACAAGATTGACGTTATGGAGTGGCAAGTCCAATCCCAGGACCTTAATCCAAAAGAAGATGTGTGGGATGGCATCAAAAATGCTGTTTCTGAGGCAAAAGCAAGAAATGCAGAAGAATTGTGGAATGTAACAGGTGCCAGAAGTTGGTGGACTCCATGTAACACAGATGTGCAGCAGTTCTCAGAAACACTGATTATACAACTAAATATTAGTTCAGTCATTCAAATGAAAGCAAAATCTTGAAACATTTATCAGTTTATACAGTGAATGTTTGAGTCTATAAAGAAGAATGCAGACACTTCTATTTTTTTGGAACAGCCGAATATTCCCTATATACTTTACCAACAAAACCGCACTCCAAGTTCTTTGTTCAAGTGAAAAAATCAAGTGTAAACTTTATCAACTTTCGGCTGGAGCAGAAACGTCAATAAATAAAGTTTACACCTGATTTTTTCACTTGAACAAAGAACTTGGAGTGCGGTTTTGTTGGTAAAGACCTTGGAGTGCGGTTTTGTTGGTAAAGTATGAATTGTTAATTTTGACCAGCACCCAGGCTGTTGCTCATTTGGTGTTGCGAGTGCACCAGATACGACTTGATTGATATTTATATATAGTGAATAAAGTAGCCCCTCTTGTAAAATATTTATATATATATTTTATATTTTATATATATATATTTTATTATATATTATAAGTTACTGAGGTGTTTCATGACCATATAAAAACACGAGGCCAAAGAACTCTGAGGTAACTTCTAATATCCTCATATTTTACAAGAGGGGGTACTTTATTTATTATAATACACAAATTTCAGTGAGTCATGTGACATCAGAACTTACCGTTTATATAGTGAATAAAGTACCCCCTCTTGTAAAATATAAGGATATTATAAGTTACCGAGGAGTTTCATGACCATATAAAAACACGAGGCTGAAGGCTGAATGTTTTTATACAGGTCATGGAACTCAGAGATAACGTCTAATATCCTCATATTTTACAACTGGGGGTACTTTATTTATTGTAATACACAAGTTTCAGTGAGTCATGTGACAGAAATGACATCACTACTCACCGTTTATAAGGATACAATTTACAAGATATTCATGGATTTTGTGTATTATATATATACACACACCTATATACTATGCAGAATACATTTCCCTCATTTTCCTGGATTTTACACCATTTTTTTCTGGTTCCCTGAAAAATGTAAAATGGGGTTTTTACTGTATATACATACTGTATATAGGATACAGAGAAGTGAAAAGGAGACTGGTCATACACACGCGGAGCTCCTCTGCTCTTTTCTGAAGATTTCAGCACGCTGACTGCAGGGGGGCAGGCCATCAGTATTTTTTGGGGGGTCCCTGCCACCAATGTTTTTGAAAAAATATTTTCTGGGGCTCCAATTTATTTTAACTTGTAAGGGGGGCCCCGGCGCCAATTTCTTTAAAAAAAACTTTTCTGGGGGGGCCCTGGCCATCAATAGTTTTTTATAAACTTGTGTGTGTTTGTGTGTGGGGGGTTACCTTTTTTGTGTGGTCTTTTAACTGTGTTGTGGAGTGGGTGGGATCTGGGGTGGGCACGAAAATGATGTTGTATGGGGCCCCGTGATTTCTAATGGCGGCCCTGTATCTACATACACATATATATAAATATATATAATGTCAGGTTTGAGAAAACCAAGTGCATGAGACACAAATATTCTTGTACCTGCATGGCCCTGCTAGTCAAAAAACCCAGCAAAACTACCCCAGCTCTGGTTATGCAACAAACAATAGTTTTAAAACAAGCCCATAAGTTAATCACTTACAAACAATATCTGCCCCAGACACCTATATGGGGTAATGCAGAATTCCCGCACGTGTTTACAATTAACCCTCCACAAATTTGGGACACGCTCGAACTAACCGCCCTGAGGGACGTGTGGGAAAATGGTCAGATTGAACCAACGCAAACCCTACATGAAACAAGGCTTCTGCCCACAACACAGTGGTTTACGCACCATAGGCTAAGGATGGCCCTTAGAAAACAGGCCACTAGGAATCCAGTCAAGGGGGATTCACCCATAATCGATATCCTCCTGAATAGCAACCAAAAGGGTAAGATCTCTTCTATATACAAACAGCTCCATAAACCATTGTATAAAGACCCAGAGCTCCCTGCTAGGGTGGTATGGGAGGGGGAGGTAGGAGCAATTATAGACGATCAATGGGAGAGGATACTTGGTTCACCCTTGCTCGTTTGCGTGTCCCAAAGACACAGACTGCTGCAACTGTATTTTATACATCAGGCTTATTACACAATGCAGAGGCTTCATGTCATGAAGGTAGTTCAATCACCAATGTGCCTTAGATGTCAAACTGTGGTGGCCACCCTGTTGCACACTGTGTGGGAATACACGGCTATACAACAGTACTGGCATGATAGATGTGCATGGTTGACAAGTGCCGTCTGGGGTAGAGTGATAGTGGTGTTAGATCTTGTCGTTTAACCCTGGATCTGGATGTAACCCAGGACAGATATACCATGATTTTTATCACCAGAGCACTATTTCAGGCCTGAAGGCTGATTACCCTTCACTGTAAGGATTGCTCTCCACCAACCTTCACAGAATGGCAAATTGCTATGTATAATGTGGCAACAATGGAAAGAGCAGCACTTAACAGGAAAGGCCAGCTGCTTAAATACATACAAATATGGCGCCTTTGGACGGGTAGTTTGGACTGTACAGTCTCCCTTCCCTCAGATTGGCAATTAAGTACCCAATGTAATTAGGCACCTCTGGGTTAATAAGACTAGTTTGTGCACAGGTGTAACATTGGGACACAGCCATAGTAATCTCTACGAGGTTTATTTATGATGCATGGACAAATGTATGCCTGATGGTACTCTTATGCCTTTTTTTTGTTTATTTCCCTGTGCTATTATTTCTAATAAAACTTCTTTGAGCAAAAAAAAAAAAGACAAAGTCCATCAAGTTCAACCCCTCCAAATGAAAACCCAGCATCCACACCCCTCCATACTTATAATTAAATTCTATATACCCATACCTATACTAACTATAGAGCTTAGTATCACAATAGCCTTTGATATTATGTCTGTCTGTTGAAACAGATGTGGAGCAAATGTTGGACCTCAATGGTGGGACTGAAACAAAATAATAAACTCACAACAGAGGTTGCTACTTTTCCAGCTGCTGCTTGGTGATTATCTTAATCTGCCTTGATTGTAGATCACTAAAATAATGACAGCAGTGCAGACATCATTTATGGCCCAGAGTGCTCCAATTCCAAAAACAAGACAGTGGCTGCATTAAATGGCAGGAGCAGTCTCAGTCTCTTTTATACAGGTTCTCTTTTAAACAGACTCAAGACCTGGGGTTTTCCTGGATAACGGATCTTTCTGTAATTTGGATCTTCATTCCTTAAGTCTACTAGAAAATCATTTACATTAAATAAACCCAATAGGCTGGATTTGCTTCCATTAAGGATTAATTATATTTTAGTTTAGATCCAGTACATGGTACTGTCATCTTTTTACAGAGAAAAAGGGAATAATTTTAAAATACTTTTATTATTGGGATAAAATAGTCTACGGGAGATGGCCATTTCATAATTTGGAGCTTTCGGGATAACCGTTTTCTGGATAACGGATCTCATACCTGTACTATCATTATGCCAGTTTATCCGCAGGCTCTGGGGTATTTTATTTAAACATGCAAGCTTTGGTGTTACATTTCAGTTAAAAAGAAAATATTCAGGCCTTATTTTCATGAGCAGACCCTAGATGCAAGCTGCAGCGCACATTTTTGTGTCTATCTTTTATGGCAAGCTGTAAACTTTATGAGCCAACTGCAAAAACTATGGGACAATTCCCCCCAGGGCAATATCGATCAGTCAATTAGATGCAAACCTGTCCAGCAGTTTGTATGAAAGAAAGATCAATGGGTTCATGTGTCTATTACATGTAACATGTGGGTAATCGTTTCTGCTGTGCATATGTTCTGTGCACCAACTCTGCTTACAAAGTCCTGCATCTGTTTTTTGACTGTTACAACCTCTAGGGGTTAATAACAGATTGCCCCATGTCAGTATGCCTAGATAGGTCAAATCTGTATTTTGTGTTTTATCCTATATGGCAAACTCTTGCTATCCAGATGGCAGCAGCCTCTATGCTTTTCATACTGAAGACTCCCATAGCAAATACTTTGTGTACAAAAACATACTGCTTTTAAGGAGAAGGAAAGGCTAAAACTAAGTAAGCTTTATTAGAAATGTCTATATAAATACACAAGTAAACCCTCAAGTAATGCTGATCTGAGCCCACTGTCAAAAGAAACACTGCATTTGCTTCTGTATCAGACTTCCTGTTTTCAGCTTTGACCTCCAGGGCTCAGGCTTGAGCATGCTCAGTTTTCTCCTCTCCCCCTCCCTGCTGTAATCTGAGCCCAGAGTGAGTAGGGAGAGACAGGAAGCAATGTCACACCAAGCTAATATGGCAGCTGCTATCCTAAACAAACAGAGTGCTTCTAGAGCTTTTTACTCAGGTATATTAAAGCATTCTGCAGCATGAATAAAGTGGTATAACTTGCACAAATGTGGGTAATCTTTTTGCAATAAACTGCTTCAGTAGCTTTCCTTCTCCTTTACGAATAAAAGTGACACTTTTTTCACATAAAGATGTTATTTAGAGGGCAGATAAAGCCCAGCAGAAATAGTCATTACAGAAGTTATCAGGGATAGCAGCCTTATGTCAGTCAAGCTGACCTTCCCTCCAGGCCCAGTACCAGGTGCTGCTGCTCTTTATATGTGCCAATAGCAGAACTCCTGAACAAGCACTTTAACCTCAGCAAGTATAATAATCAACAGCCGCTTTACACAGACATAAATGAACTATACTGCATGCATAGGGGGTTATTTACTAAACTCTGAATGCAAAAAAAATCAAGAAAAAATTGTCATTTTACTTTTATAATAATCGGACTTTAAAAATAAATAAATAAATGTATTAAACCCCAAGGATGGAAAAGTCTGAATCTGAAAATCTGGCATCGCAGTCCTGTTGAGGTTGCATATAAAAGTCAATGGGAGAAGTCCCAATGATTTTTTGCTGTGCGCTGGGTTTCGTGCAAAATGTGTGGGAAAAAAGTTTTTTTTTATTTTCCCCGCAAAGCAAATTTTTCGGGGAAAAAAGAATTAGCATAAAAAACCTGAGCGGATTTGATTGGAATTTGTAGCAGAAAATATTGAGATAAATTCAGACTTTGATAAATAACCCCCATAGTGTATGAATATCTAAATAATACAAGTATAAACTAATAACTTCCAGTGGTCCCCTAGTTGAGCAAAGGGAGGAGTAAACTCAAATTCGTTAGCCAGTATTTTAAAGGCTTTAAGCCGGTAAAGCTAAGAATACTGTTTTGTACTGGCTTTAGCAATGTTTCAGGATATGTACCTACTATACAACAGGCATGAGCAAGATTGGACAAGTGCCCGAAAATGTTTATGCTTAAATTTGCCATAAATATAAACAATGTATAAGGAACCACCACTTTTTATCTGATCTACTGCACAAATGTCGAAGACTTCTCTTGGCATAGAGGCAGGGCTTGGTAGTCTTTCAACAACAGCAGTTGCTACAGGGACATGACTATATACAAGCATTTCGCCTACTATTTCCCTGTATTTGGGCTGCTGCAGCAGTGACGTCAGGCTTGAGGGTGGGCAAATGCCCGATACCTTGGAGAACTGCAGTTTCAGCCGACTGGGTCTTTGGCCTGCCTTCAGGTAGAGTTGCCTGCCTCCAGATAGCAGCCTTCTTATCATATTTGTGTCTTATAAATAACAATAGCATCAAGCATCATTTTGAAACTCAAGCTGGTGAAATACTGGCCAGGTGGTACCTCTACCTCCAAATCTAATATCACTGCTGCAACAAAATGAAATTAGTTTGTATGCTGCCATGTAATGAGAATCTAAAAAGAATTACTGATCAGCACTGTTTTGTGAATGTTATATTGCATATATACTGTAAACAGTGAGTTGGCCCCTAATCTCGGATAACTGACAGCAGCTCAGAGCATTTATATGAAATTAACAGAAACACTTGAGGACCTACTGGGCACAATTTCTAACGCACAGAGCATCACTGATAAAAAAAAGGTGTGAGGCTTTGGGCACATACAGAAGTGCATAAAAATAAGGTTTGGCATACGTAGACTAATTTTATTTAGTTTTATTTTTACTTTAAGTTGTGTGGATATACAGCCTCCAGTGCCTTGCTAACCATCTGCAATTGGTGGTTAATATAGAAATATAATTAGACGCACAAGCAGTTTCCTTTCCTTTTTATGACCAAACAATAGTACAGTTTCAATGTTTTAGTTAAATACACACGTATTACATGTTTCTGGAGCAAAATGAAATTAAACAAAACTTCAGAGGGAATAAAGAAATGATGATTGAGGCAGCCTGGTAGTCTTTCCCTTGACGATGATGGTAAGACAATAAAGCTTTCCTAAAATTTAGCTGATCTATGAGGCATCTGCATTTCCATTGATTGTAGACAAAGAGCTTTCTGTACCATTGTTGGCTGCATTCTGAACCTGACCCTGAAACAGATAAAAACTGTTTAGAACATATTCTCTGGCTCCATTTGTACCAAGAACTCCTCACACGATGTTTCTACCAACTGAATTGGCTGGGTCACAGAGGAAACATGAGCAGCCAACAGACCACAGGAAGAAGTTAATATAGGCACCTGCTTGAAGCCAGTTGCCACAACAAGCCACCAGCCTTGATTTAGGGCCAGAACACAGCCGCCTTCAATGGCTCCCTTTCAACTGAACTAGAAACAGAAGTGCAAGTGTAAGAGATTTAGCCAAAAATGCTCACCACGGCATTTATATAAATAAGCACTTATGCATGGACTTCCATAACTTTCTCACTGAAGTGAATAGGAGCCACGTAAATCATTGAAGCTTTGCCAGCCAGCTAAACAATGCACTCAATGTGTCATTAGCTTTACAGATGATATAGTGATGATAAGTAAATCATTAAAATAAATGAATAGTATTGATGAGTGGGCTATTCTAAGCACTTTTGCAATGTACATTCATTATTTATTTTGTTTTTATTCCAAGATATCAAAGATACATGTACTGTTAATATGAAGATTTTCATTCATCCAGGTCATGGTATATCTAGTATAGGTAAATCTAAAACAACTGGACTTGCCGAGTAATCATTGATAACATTTCACTACTCATCTGAGCAACTTCTTCAGTTCAACTGACTGGTGTGGGGAGTTCTCGGCATATAAACTCTCACAATCCCAACACAATGGCACATTGTAACTCTTCAAAGAGGTGACATCTGAAATTCACAGAGGTGTTGATTCTGTGTAGTCAGTGATAGGATTACCAATGAGAGTTAGGCAACTCCTAGATACAGGTGTTACTTGTGAGAGTTTATATGCCGAGAACTTCCCACACCAGTCAGTTGAACTGAAGAAGCTGCTCGGATGAGTAGTGAAACGTCTTCATTGATTACTCAGCAAGTCCAGTTGTTTTAGATTTACCAATACTAGATATACTGTTAATACGAATGCATTTTGTTACAACAGCACCACCTACTAGTCAGTTTCTGACCACCCAATAGTCAAGGAAGTTGTCAGGAGAAACAAAGAGGCTGCTCTGATGTTCTTCTGCTTAGGAAAGATTTGAGTTTCAATTTTTTTCCTAAGCAGAAGAACATCAGAGCAGCCTCTTTATTTCTCCTGACAACTTCCTTGACTATTGGGTGGTCGAAAACTGAAAAGCAGGTGTCGCTGTTGGAACAAAATTAATTCATGTTAACAGTACATAGAATAACACATAAATCATGACTGTACATTGCAAAAGTGCTTAGAATAGCCCGCTCATCAATACTATTCATTTTAAAGGTTTACTTGCCCTTTAAAAGAAATGTTTACCTGTCCTGCAGACCCCACTAAAGACTCTGCGGTTAGAAGTGAGTGGCTTGTCGTGGTCCTGTGTTTCTCATCAGACTCCTGTACTTCTAGCAGCCTTGAAATGTCCACAGAAGGGTCAAAAAGCAGAGGAGATGGTGGGAACTGCATCCCATCCCCTACAACATCAAGGTCCTAGTGAAAGATGTCAGAGTTTGAAAGAAGAATGTTAATGCTGGAAATTATGGGAATATTTGTGTGAGAAAGAGAGCCGGAACATCAAAAAGTATGCAAGCCACAGACTTACATCACTGAATTCCAAGGGTAAATTTTCAGTAGGCTGCAGCTCTGCAGTGCTAAGGTAGAGTTCTAGAGGAGTCACGTCCATCTGCTCCGGCACAGGCAGTACTGGTTCTGACTTGTACATAGGTGACGGTAAGCGGTAATGTAACAGACAGCAGGGTTCTTCAGATAGGCTTAAAGGAACGGGCTTATTACAGGGTACATCTTCTGAGCCTGAACACAGCTTGAACAGAACTTGACTGCTGTCCTGACATATATCTGATTACGTGCAAGATAAAGAAAACATGGACCTTGAAAGAATTCTTTGAATAATAAAAATTCTCCACAAGAGTCAGAAACGATACAATTTGACTGAAAACAACTGTCCTAGATTCCCTGTATTGGTTTATAAAGATTCTTCACTTCTCTAGAAGATATTCATTTCCATTCCAAATATCAAAAAACACCCTAAGAATTGGATTTGCTGCTCAGCAGCACATCTTGTAAATTAAAGGATATGCAACATTATTTGCATTTTATTTAAAAAAGGACATATCTTTCCCTCAAAGGAAATGTGCTCAAATCCTTATATAGATGTTAACACAACACTTAAGTCTCCCATAACTGTAATTTGGGAAGTTCAAAGTGTACAACAACCGTGGATAAATATACATACGGCTTCAGTATGAAAGAGACAGCAGCAAACTGCACAGCAGCATAGGCCTGAATTGGCAAACAGTTTATATCAGGGGGGGTCCCAAATGATCCTGCAGCTCAACTTCATGATGTGAGAAACATGGCTGCCATCAATGAGGCTGATGTGATACACCTACTGCTAATGAACGAAAAGCAGCTGTGCTATTTGCAGGACAATGCTCTCTGATATGTTTTTACTACCTTCTGTAGCCTTAACCCACAAACAGACATATTAGATGAGAGACTAGAGGGTGCCATCTAGTGTCCCAATTGCTAATTAGCAATAAGTATGAACAATATAGACACATATGCTGGATAGGCTGTTAAACACTACAAGATGCATTTCATTCTCAAGATTCTCAAGTAACTGCATTAAAAAAATCTAATTACATAATAGGACATAATAAAATGAATGCATTTCATGCCTAAATGGGCACTAACTCATTCTCATAAGTGTCCCGTTATGCACAAAATGTGTGCATAATGCCCTTTAGTTAATCACGTCTGAGGCTTAAAAGCCATGTGCTTCCATATACTCGTTACAGGTTTATGCCCTTTATAACTCGTTTTTGAGCAATTGCTATACTGTGAAAAGTTTTGGTTTCCTCTCATTTTTAATTATAACATCGATGGTGTTTTTTTAGCTTTAGTTTATGCTTTTAGAGGAAATGAACACACATTTGACATAATACTCACCACCCCCTTTTTACTAGGTCTCTATCGCTGCATTGTTTCAGCACAAAGGATTGATAGCAGTAATTTTAATTAGTGCATATTTTGAAAAAGAAAAACTGCTGTATTACCAACAATTACACAGATGTAAATACCTTAGAAACAAATGAACATAAGCCCCTTTTTTGTTATCACGTCTTGTTTCTTCCAACTGAAGTGGATGGGCCCTAAGAGAAATGGCACAGCCAACAGACCACAGGAAGAATATGATTTGGGCTCCTGTTTGAAACTCACAGCTACAGCAAGCAGTCAGCCTTGATTCAGGGCCAGTGTTAACAATGATGTCCAACTAAACAGACCTTCCCCCCAAAGGATACGAGAAATGCAGTGCCTTGTCATGGGCAGACACGGGTTATAGCAGCGCACGTCATCAACGAATGCCATGCATCTCTGACTGGAGCGGGTTGTGTGAGCCTGCATGTAAGAAGCAAATATTTTTCTCATAGTACAGAACACTGACTCAACTTGCTGATTTATCTTCAAAAACATGTTTCAAAAAAAGCAGCATAAAATATTAAAGTTCATGCTCAGGCAAGACCAGTTAAAAATTCTAAAGTACCACCTCTGTTTACACCAGAATTTATGCTAGGCTACATATTTGCCAAAACTGTAAATCAGACACAGGCTATAATAAAATTCCAAACTAGATCATTTATGCTAGAAGGCACATAAAAATGCACAGTACTGCAAATGTTTTGGTGGTTACTTGTCTGACATTACCAGTGTAAGTTCTTCACATGTAAAAAACTACCACCTGCTGAGATGCACCTTCAGAAGCCAACATGCGCCTTTCTTTTAACTGATGATGTAGAAGAGCCTCTACCCCATAACGTTTTCGGTATCGCCGCAATGCTTTTAACCTTTTGAGATATTCCCGTTCCTTAAGGTTAAGTCCTTCAGGACCACTTAAGAGACTGCTCCCTGACAGAAGGATAGTACAACTGTGATCAGAAAGTGAAAGAAACCTTTCATTCCAAGGTGAGAACAATTAGCCATACTGGTTTATATAAATAGCCCTGTCATTTATGCAACTCTTCTTAAAGGAATAGTAACACCAAAATATGAATGGTTAAAGTAATCAAAATATTATGACCTGTTTCCCTACACTGTAAAATGTATGTTTTTGCTTCAGAAACTCTACAATAGTTTATATAAACTCTAGAATAGTTTATATAATGTACTGTCTGTGGCCCTACACTGGTAAAAACTGGTGGGTTTGCATCATAAACACAAATATAGTTTATATAAACAAGCTGCTGTGTACTCATGGGGGCAGCCATGCAAAGCTGAAAAAGGCATAGCATACACAGCAGATAACAGGTAAGCTTTGTGGTATACAATTCTTCAAAACGTATCTGTTATCTACTGTGTATCATGTGCTTGAACGGCTGCCCCCATGAGTACACAGCAGCTTGTTCATATAAACTATTTTTGTGTTTATGATGCAAACCCACCAGTTTTTACCAGTGTAGTAGGGCCACAGTACATTATATTGTAATTCAATTAAAATACTTTAATTTATTGGAGTTACTGTTCCTTTAATTTATAACAAAATGTGAAACCAAGATTGCACAAAAAATGACACCTACACAAACATTGCAAAGACTTTTTACAATAAAAAAACAAAAAAACAGAGAACAAAAATAAGTAGAGGTTCAGGGCAGACATTAGTTTTGGAATTTTCTACCAATTCACATTTTATTGGAGTTCCAGAAAGCTCTTTTTTTACCCTTCTTTCCTGTGTAATATACATATATAACCATTGTGTCTCTTAAACAAGGGAATAAATAAATGTGAGCCAACCCTTGAAGGCTCATATTATGTCAGCGCAAATAACTTATTGAGCCTTTGGAACATGGTCAGAGAACTAATGCGGGGATGTGCACAAAAGCAGCTGCCAAAAATACAATGACCTCCAATGTGATTTTCAGAACTTCTCTAGAAGCTGTTCAATATGGACATAACCTTGTCAGATAATTTTGTGTATAGGTTGGTCAAACAAATATTTTCATTGTAAAATGAAATGTAAAGAATGTTACTTGGTTTACAAAACAAATACATACCAACAGTTTCATGTTCTGTTTTAAGTGTGTGCAAGTAGTTCCTTTTTTTCTCCTTCAGTAAGTGCTGCAATCTTTTAAACTGATCAATATAAAGGGATTGCAGGCGAATTAGCTTTTCTCTCATGATCAACGTTACCTCTTCAGCTGTGTATACTCCAGCATGTCTGGAATTAACGCAAGAATGATCAACAACTGAATGCCTACCATACCAAAGTAAGGCCCTGTTCTATTTGGTGGTTTGACTGGATGAATGACCGCAAAATCACTGTACATGTGTATTCACATTCTGCTTCACTTCTTTAACTACTTACTTTATAAAAAATGGATTACAAGATATGCATTTTAAGTTAGCTTACACGCACAAAAACAGTTCCTGCTGTTTCACTCATTTGGGAGCTTAGCATGAATGATCTGAACAAAATGCAGCAATACTGTGCCCCCCCTTGTACGATTTCCATTCATTTGACTGTTAGGTCTGGAGAGTGTAGAAGATCGACCAATATAATGACCAGGCTAATGGCACATAAGGAAATACCTTTGTATTAAAGGACATGTAAAGTCTAAAATAGATAAGGCTAGAAATGCTGTATTTTGTATACTAAATATAAACATGAACTTACTGCACCACAAGCCTAATCAAACAAATGATTTATGCTTTCAAAGTTGGCTACAGGGGGTCCCCATCTTGTATCATTGCTAAACATCTTTGCCTGACCCTGACCCTGCACAAGCTCAGTGTGGTCTGGGCTGCTTAGGGATCGTCATAAACAAAGCTGATTGAGTTCTGCATGGCTGGTAAGTAAGGCGGGGGCTCCCCCTGCTGTTCATAAGTATGATTGTTTCCCTGCTCAGCAGTTAGGGACCATCTGACAATTCCTATCCACAGCAGTAAATGAAGGGAGAATTTCACTGCATACTGTCAGGTTTCTTATGAAAACTGTACACATTTTTTAATTAAAGTATATTGGAGATAGTTTTCGTTTTCTTTTTCATTAAAGAAAGTAAAAATGGGATTTTATTTTTTTGCCTTTACATGCCCTTTAAAGAGAATTGGAATCACCATATCCTTGTGGAACAGTACTGCCACCTTCCAAGTGTTACAGAGAAGGAAATGAACAAGAGCAACATAAGCATAACACAGTAACAACTTTCCAATGTTTCCATTTGGTAGATCCATAGAGGAAATAAAACATTTACCATTATAGGCTATTTCAAAGGTGGCATTTTCTTTGTTCTGGTAAAGAACTTCCTGTACAGTTACCCATATGCACACTGCAGTGCAGTTGTGGGTTACTGTCGTTAATCAATATATAGTTGAGCAAGAGATATTTTATTACAGTCTTAACAAGTTAATAGCACATGAGCATGTTTTGCTTACTTTAACGGGTCCTCTTGGTCACTGTCCAGGCTGTCAGCGTCACTGTCAAGATCTCCCCTCCATGTTTGCTCAACTGTTACAGTGTCTTGGTCACTTTCACTCAAGCTATCTTCATCTGGTCAGAAAAGATAAAATTATGCGTGTGCTTACAACTTTGCCTAAAATCAATACAGAACATTATATTTACAAATGATTTCACACTGCATACTGCAGCATTAAAGTCAAGTAGTTTTGGTTTATTTCACTGCCCTTTATCCACATCCAGTCTCAGTCTGTATGTTTGAAGATTTGGCATCCCTTATTCAAAAAAGATAAAAGTTAAATAAAAAATAAATTTACTTTGTTATTGGACAACACACAAAATATCTCCCTAGCAGTTTATGTACCATTTGTGATTTTGATATTTGACTTTAAAATCAAATAAAATCTGTGGGCAGACCAGGTACTTCTTGTAAGGTGCCTGCTAGGCCCCTATTAGCTACTGCTGAGACTGGGCTGTATGTCTGTGCATTTCAGGCTCTAATAGGCAGTGGCTGCAGATACACATGGGCTGCCCACAATCTACATTTGTATTAAACATTATTAAAATAAACACATCCTTCAAAGTTCAGTTACAAAACATTTAAATAAGTAATTTTATTTAAATTCAAATCAGCTTCACTGTGGTCCTAAAAGCACAGCACTGAGGAGCACAGAAAGACAGTTCTGTTATAATGGACACAGAAAAACAAACTCAAAATATTTACATACCAAGAATCCTGCAGGCTTCACTCCTGCTGCTTTCCTGTATCCGAGATCCCAGCTCACTTCTGGCATAAGTACTCAGCTGATACAACAGAGACTCACTGGTCGGTCCTGGGTTTGATTTCTTTATTTGAGCTTGGAGGGCTAATGCATTCCGGCGTGCATGCTCTGCACAAAATGAAACACTGCAAATATTGAAAGACACAAAATGAATATTTAATTATGAAAGCAAAGCTGCTCGTGTTTGACACTTGCAGTCAGTCCAATCATTCCAATTAAGCTTTATGGTCTATTATTACTTAATGTATTTTCTTTCCAGTAGGTGGTGCTGCTCATCAGGTTTATAGAGAATGTCCCACTAAAAACTATAACAATACATAGTACCCGCTGCTGAAACGTATATGGACCTGTTCACAGCAAAGAGGTTCTGGGCACAAAGTTATACCCGAACAATTGAAGGAGATATATAAAATATGGTGGCTCAAGGTAAAAGGGCAATATCTGCCGATTGTTGAATACATTATATGTTAAGATAAAAAATATTGGTTACATTTTTCATTTACCTGTAAACCACATTAAATGTTCCTGTGTATGCAACAAAAACTTGCATCCAAGCCAGGAATTAAAAAATAAGCATCTGCTTTGAGGCTACTGGGAGCAAAGTCCAAGGGGCTGGCGGGCAACATGTTGCTCACAAGCCACTGGTTAGGGATTAATTATATCTTCGTTTGGATCAGGTACAATTTATGGTTTTATTATAAAAGAGAAAAAGGAAATCCGTTTAAATAATTTGGATAAGATGGAGTCTATGGGAGATTACCTTTCCGCATTTCAGAGCTTTCTGAATAACTGGTCCTATAGATGTATAAGTAAAAGCACCCATTCGATTTGCAAAAAGAATGTCACTTACCCATCCTTTTTATCAGATTTCGGGGCTGCATTGGAACATCGACGGCCATTCTTTGTTGATATATAGCTGCACTGCTTGAAAGGAGCATTTCTATCTTCCAGGATATGTTTGATGCAGAAGTCGTGACCCTCAATGCGAGGCTGGGAGCATGGTCGGTGTGTAAAAGAGCAGGATAATGCTTCATGGGTTTTGGGTACTGGAGTCAATCGTCCCCGACTTGTGGGCAAAACGTGTATTCGAATCCTGTTCATTTCTAAAAGAAATAAGACCTTAACAGTTGTTGGGGGATATAGAAAAGTCATAAAAACAAAATATAAACATTAGAAATCTGCAGTTTTTCACACACACGGCTCCGTATAAAAACAAATGGCTGCATTGGATTAAAAGATGCACAGGGCAAATTCATATCAGCAATTGGCCAGTTGCATCTGGTGTTCAATGTAGAGCATTTGTAGGCCCTATACACAAGACAGTGTGTGTTAGATACTGCTGCAAGGTAAAAAACTGATTTTATTACACCAAAGAGGCAGAAATATAGCAAAGATAGTGAGACTGGAGAAAACTGCTAGTGTCAGATAGGGGAATCAATTTGCATGTGACATTTACTGATATCATCTGCACGTCTCATACAGTGACTGGTGTGTGCGTAATGGCCCTCAAGAAATGGTAGCCATTCACCATCATGGCCAGTGCTTGGTTTATTGCTAGATGAGGACGTGAAGAGCGGTGGCTTTGTTACACATTGTTAGAACAGTTGAGTGCCCCTCCTCACCTTCTGAAGTTGCATAAGGAAATGCGTCTAACGGCAGCTCAGAAAAGCCAAGAAAATCAACTAAAACAAATCCACGGGAACGGTATTAATGGGCACTGCCTTTCAAATTGCACTGAATCAGCCCCTTTAGCACATGGCTCCTACAGTTGGGCAGCACATCCCAATCACATCCAGGGCCCAACTAAATTGATACGGCTGCAGGTGGAAATCCCTAAAAACAACAACTTATTTGTTAATTACCAGGTGCATTCAATCCCAGGCTGCTTCAAGCCCAACACCATACAATCCTGGGGAAAAGAAGCAGACTATACTTCGGCTTCTGCCTTTAATGTAGCTCAGCAGAAATGTGGCACAAGCTTTTGGGGACAACCCCTTCCTCAGGTGGAATATCCCTGACATGAAGCAGTGCTTGTCCTCGTATAGCGTAACAGAAAGTCCAATCCCCCTCATGCTGCCAGAGCAGGGAACCTATAGTCACAGACAACTGGTGACACAAGTAATCAGTGGGCCCAATAGAAGCCTATGTAAGTATTGTACGAGGCACGCCACTGTAAATATATAAACAATCTACATTCCTAAGCCGCCATTTTACCTGTCCAGCCGCTCCTTTCTCCATGGCCTGCAACACTGGAAACAGCCACGGTGCCCTAGGGGCTACACCCACTCACCGTAACACGGACTCTCATTGGTTAGATCCCTCTTCCTGAAAGGACGTAAATTACGTCAGCTATGACGAGCGCTTACAAACTCACGTGTTTTGCAGATTTGTTTTAAACTCTCGCGGGAATTGTTTAGGCGCCGTTTAGTTCTGTGAAAAGGATAGCTTTTGACATTTTGGATAAAGTAACATTAATTAATAAATAGTAAGATGATAATACACTACAATAGTAGCAATTTCTTTTTACATAAGCTTGTATTATTGCTCAGTGCTGCTGCTTTGCCGGTTTTGAAAATCTTGCCATACAATTTCTCTTCCTCTGATGCTGCCTTGTAAAAAGTTTTGGTTCGATGGGGGGAAAAAAAAAATCAAAAAAGTACTTGTGTCCATACATGCTCCCTCTACTTGTGCTTACATTAGCCCAGCCTGCCCTGTTGACTAGCGTGCAAGGGCACACATCAGCCTAAGTAGGGTTGCCACCTTTTCTGGAAAGAAATACAGGCCTATATTATATATTTAGCTATTTTCCCCTATTAATAACATTGGGATCAGCTATCATTTTTACTCGCCAGGCCAGTAAAATACCGGCCAGGTGGCAACCCTAGCCATAAGAAAACCTGGGATATGGTGGCACGTCCAGGGTTCCATTGGTGGGTTGCATAGGTACTACTGATTTGCACCAAGCAAATAGGGTTGCCATCTGGCTGGTATTTTACTGGCCTGGTCCGTAAAAATAATGGTTCAGCCTAACGTTATTAATAGAAAAAAGAAAAATATGTATGAAGGCCGGTATTTTTTTCCAGAAAAGGTGACAACTAGGGTTGATGGTCCCTGGTGAGCAAAATCCCTGAGTTTCATTAAAGGCGGCTGTTAGAATTGATACAATAGTTGCTAATATTCCACAGTTACTGTATCAACTAATGTAGCAAGTAAATGTAGCAAACGTTAATAGTTGAGAATGGTCCTTAATAGTGATGAGCTAATTTTTCGGATAAATCCAGCCATAAAGTTGGGGGGGGGATGAGGGGTATAGGGCTCGCTGTGCGCCGGAAATAAAATAATGAACAGCTGTGCATGTGATGCCACTTCCTTAAAGGAAAACTATACCCTCCAAACAATCAGTGGCGTAACAATACACCTAAGGGCCCTAGTACAAAAATTTGCAACTGGGCCCCCCCCTGCACCCATGTTGTGGGCGGGTAACAACAATTACTGATCTTATGTCATACGACTGAATTTAACAAGTTATTTTCAATTACTGAAACTGTTAAACTTTTTTTATGGCAAAGTACAACACAACTAAAATTAAATTTTTATAACTCTATTAGTATGTGAAAATAATCTGGCGCAGACCACAGTGATAACAACTCATGGAAACAGAGACATTTTGTGAACATCTTTAGTGATGTTACTTTTATGATAAAATACAACTAAACGTTTTTACAACTCGCCCAGTACTTACAATACGAAATAAGGCTGGGGGTGGGGGGAATAAGGGTATGTAAAATTGAGGCTTCACTGTATATGGTGTTCTTGTATACAGAGCAAATATTATTACATATTCATTTCATGTATAATACCAAAAACAATAGGTGCAAAGCAGACCAGGGCACAGGGCCACAACTATGTATACAGACCTACAAACTCATAGCAGGATGACAATTCCACTGTTGGTAAATCAACTTTGGCTCCCATACACCCTCTGGTAAATAACAAACGATGCCTGGTGCACAAGGGTAGAGGATCGACTGCCTCACAAGCAGTATAGCAGAAAGAATCCCAAGGCACACAGGGTCAATGCAAGCAGGTGCACTTGACAATAACCACACAAGGCAGCTTGCTTGCATTGACCCTGTATGCCTTGGGATTCTTTCTGCAACAGTTGCACTTACACATTAATGGCAAGGAAAGGGTTAAACACCACAAGGCAGTGCAATAAATGCGATTGAGGTCTCACATTCTTTCTACACTGATAGTATGGTGTGTGGGGGCAATCTGCGGTGCACAGTACAGGAACCACAATCCAGGAAATCAGGGCTGTAGACCATGTTCCCTGTGCAACTTTGTTGACCATTGTAGAAATGTGTGCACAGCACCATGGATTATATATAAAAATAAATATATTTCACTAATTACTCTATTTTTAATGTTTATGGACTTCAACTGCACAGACAGAACATGTACAAATTCATAGTATATGTAAACATAGAGTGGACTCTTTAAAGGACTACCCTCAAACCTTCTTGCTGTATGGTAAATACAGTAGTACAGGGGAATGCCAATGCTGGCATTCACTTATGGGATCTCTCTGTACAGACTATGAGCAAATTTATGGGCTGTTCCTGCTGAATTGTGCTTAGTACAGGTGAATACCTATGCTGCCATAGTTTTATGGGATCTCTCTGTACAGACTATGAGCAAACTTAGGGGCTGTTTCTGCTAAATTGTGCTTAGTACAGGTGAATACCTATGCTGCCATAGTTTTATGGGATCTCTCTGTACAGACTATGAGCAAACTTAGGGGCTGTTTCTGCTAAATTGTGCTTAGTACAGGGGAATACCTATGCTGCCATAGTTTCATGGGATCTCTCTTTACAGACTATGTGCAAACTTAGGGGGCAGTTCCTGCTGAATTGTGTTTAGTACGGGGAATAACTCTGCTGCCATAGTTTTATTGTATCTCTCTGTACAGACTATGTGCAAAATTAGGGGCTGTTCCTGCTGAATTGACTAATGACAGCAAGGAAAGAGTTAATGTTGTGACTATGGAAAACAGAGTGGAACTAGTCAGATCCCTACAACAGTCTTGATAAGGGTAGTGGCAATGCTATCTAAATAAATAGTTCAAGCTAGTAAGAAAAAACAAAAAAACAAAGTCCTTACCAGACAGTAAGTTCCCTGGACAGACACAGTGTGTGTGGGGGGGAATCTAAAAAGTAGCCACTAGCCAGCCACTGAGCCACCAACTTGCCTTTAGCGAGTCCAGAGCCCATCGTCAAAAATAATTCTTTTCCTCCTGCATGAAAAGGAGTCTGTGTCTGCAGATTTGGACGATGAGTGACGGTAAAAGCAACCAATGCGCCATTCTGAAGGCATAGGACATCACATGAAGGACAGGTATTACACTGTAGGATCTCCTAAAATGCGTTCCGTACAGGCGCCCTGGTGCAGTTGCACCCCTGGTAGTTACGTCACTGCAAACAATGTAGGTCTCTATAAACATATTGCATAAAACAACTCATATGTAAAACCCTGCTTCATGTAAATAAACCATTTTCATAATAATATACTTTTTTAGCAGCATGTGCCATTGGGTAATCCTAAATAGAAAATTGCCATTTTAAAAAATAAGTGCTGCCACCCTGGGATCATAGGATTCACGGTGCACACAAACAAACCATACATGTTAGGTCACATGAGCCAACTAACAGACAGAGTTGTGTCTTTTGCTTCAATAATTCTTGCTGTTACAGTTAGAGCTGCAGTATTTCTGGTCAGGTGATCTCTGAGGTAGCACACAGACCATCACAAAATGGTGGTTCAAGGCAAGAGATGTATCTGTTGCTTAAGTATTCATTTTGAGGGTTTAGTTTTCCTTTAAGTTCATGGCTGCAGTTAGGTCTGGTGCCTATAACAAGGGCTCAGCACTACCCTCATCCTAATTAGTAATTGACAGGATGATCTCTACTCTATATAATAAATAAAATTATTGTCAATGCCAGGGCTCCTGATCATTCACAGAATAAAGGCAGTTTAATGTGGGTTAAATCAGATCCATAGTTCAGTTGAATCCAATTAAATGTCCAAATGCCAAACCCTAACTTCTTGCTTTCAGGCTTGGACACATGCATCAACATTTTTCTGTGTGCTAAAGTCATTGGCTTCAGTTGCACAATACAATTATGTTACATGAAAACAAAGGGCAACTAAATCTCAAAAAATAAAATCAAAGCTTTGGGCCAATCCAAAACTGAAATCCTGAATTTAGTATATGGTCACGTTTTAAACATAATCATAGTGGATAACTTAAATTTGTACCTACACTAATTCCACCCAAATAATGAAAACATGCAATTGCATAATGAAAGAAAATGTAATTTTAGCAATATACAGGTAAAAGTAAAATAAAATATGGAAATCAATTGAAAAAAAAAACAACTGAACTGGAAAAAAACGTGTGGAAGGTGAATAACCCCCCTTTAAGTGGCTCCCGATGAATCTGACCATAGTGTGTGAGAATGTGACAGGCACCTCAGATTGAAAGATCCACTAGGGCAGAGTGTGTACTTCATAAATATCAGGAAATAAATATATAAAAACCCCAAAATGACCCCGTGTGCCATCGCCTAAACTTCAGCTATACTTTCACTAGAACCATGCAGAGTGATCTTTATGGCTGGACTCACAAAGCTGAAAAGCAAGACTACAATCAAATGATCTTTATTTGCATTAGACAGATGTTGCTGCAGGCAGACTCCTATTCTCTTTTAAACAGTTACTGAAACAGCCACTTTGTTTCAGTCTCATTAAATCCACTTGCACTTTGCATAGACATCCTTTAACCACATGTATTTTAAAATAGAATTACACTTTGCACTGTCCAGTCCACTTTTGTTGTTAAATATTTAACATATGCACATACAGACCCATGTATTAAGTATATATACATATTTACTTATACACACTCCCTTTTTAATCCTCCTTTGTTTGGAAAAACATAATGCAGAGAATGGCACTGGGTAGGAAGCGAGCAGTCATTTCACCATGTCACACACAACAATAATCGAACGCAGTGAACATACGTTTCTCACTAGTACTTTTAGGTGAATTGCTGGCTTAACGGCAAGTGTTTAAGATAAAGACACAAGCTCTAGGGGATTTCATATTCCAGACAGATAACAGATCCTGCAGGACCAGACTATTCAACATTCAGACTTTTCTTCACTTTCTCATCAGATTATGATATATGCCCAATCTACTATGGATATTGGTCGGGATCATTGGGGCTCCTTACACAGAAGAAAAACATTTTTTGTACAATTGTATTGATATGTACAGTATATGGCCAGCCTTAATACTGACACAAGACATTAAATCTCTATCAAAACATTGTCTTTGCATGCTATAAGTAATTTTGCCATAAAAGTATTTGCCAGATGCTTTTACTGATTTCCTCAAAGTGTTTTTTCCACCATTGGAGGCATGTCTGTGTACTGTACACACATCTGCCATGTGCTGCAATTATAATTCAGTCTGAAATGCATGTGTTTTCTGACATCACAAACATGCAGCCTAATGATTGATTTGATACGAAAAGAAGAGGAACAAAAATATATACTTTATAGGATGCCTTTTCTTTTCACCCGTTTCTAAAGCAATTATTATTGGTCTGGACAAAGACCATCTCATTATGCCTTATTGTCTGTAATACAAACTGCTAGAAGGTTGCGGCCTGAAATATATCTCCATATGCAAATAGTAAAAGTGGCTATAATTAAAATCTCTCTTTTATTAATTTAATTGTAAATAACATTTTGTTTTATTCATTCTCTAGTAAATATTTTTTTTTTTTTTTTAATAAATTCCCATAGTGAATATACTACAAGACACAGTGAAATGCTCATCCAGCTACTGTCTGACAATGGCAATAACTTTAATATCCGGTGGCCCAAACGTTTTCCATTCCTGCTTTAATGGTGAAACAAGGCCTAACTGGAATTATAAAGAATATAGAGAGATAAACAATTGCGGATATTGAGTTGCTAAGAAGTCCTGTGGGCTTGGGGATCCTGAGGAAGACTATCTGGATTTGAATGATGAAGTCTAGCACACAGGCCCCCATGTATAGCCAACATTGCAGAGAAACATGGCTGTTCCATTATCAGTGGGGTCTTCAAGTCTTATTAATAATGACAATTGATATATTCATCAATATAATTATTTCATTATTAATTAAGGGTTTTACTTGATATTCAAAATGTCATAATGACATATAAGCAAAACCAACTATCCCATGTAATACAGAGCCAGAATTCTATACAAAAGAAAATGTTATCTTGCAGAGTGAAACCCTACAGCTAAGAATACAACACTGGTTATTTGCACATAAGTAACCTCAAGTCTCAGAAGGATACACCTCCAACGTAAATGTACAACTAGAACTCATCCCCTTAGGCTATGGTTAGACTAGGCTCTGCAGGCAGAGAATCTGGTCCTCCACTGCTGCTGTTCTGTCCCAAGTTTTCGCTTGGGACCAGGCAAAAGCGGCAGATATCTGCTCTGAAATGTGAACTCTTGCATTTTTTTTTGCCAAAATCCACCACTACTGGAGCAAAGACAATGCTTCTGGGAGTAGGCAGAGCACCAACAGGGAAGCAGTGTGTGTGTGTGGGGGGGGGGGGTTGGATTCTCAGGCCTAGCCATAAAATATTGTAGATCACAGAAAACAACTGTTCCAAACCAGTCCAATTGCATTATTGCACAAAAAATGCTTTATTGTGCATTTTGTTGAGATTGGACTTACTTGGATTATGGAAATCACGTTTCAAAACAGAAAGGTAATTTTCAAGTACAACGTCTACCACGCAATAGCAATGTTTTTCCACGCCTTGGTGCCATTTCCGTAAATCTTTTCTGATTGGACTAATGCTGTAAGTTTACGGTTGTTGAAGCATTTCTCTATTAGGCTAGATGCAAGTTAGAGGAACCCAAGAAACTTTGTCAAAACAATTTTTAATTCTTGACCCTTATTTATGTAGACTTGTTGGTAGAAGCAACAAAATACTATGATTAAACAGGAGTACAAAGATGCCATTTGCAGGGCTCATGACACAGGTATCATTAACAAAGCTCTCTGGCTGGATGAAAAACTACACAGGAACACACAAAGCATTCAAAAGCCACCAAAACTTGAATATTTTCAATGGTATGTGCAGTTTCTGATTGCAAAGGTGTATGAAATATGCTTCACTATTGTAGTAGTTTAAGCAGCCAATGTTAAGTAATGTAACCTTCTAGTTGCTCTTTCAATGCAGAAAAAAACAAAACCAGAATTCACATATAGGCCAAACAATAAGGCACATAAAGTGGATGACTACTTGTAAGCCTTCCTTGATTTCTATTATTAAGAGGAATTGCCACTTCATGGAAAGTTACATGCGCATCTATCAGCTCTGCAGACTATAAGCCTCCCTTGTACACAGTCATACAAGATAATGATAACAGCCAACTGGTTATAATCATTTAACAGCAGGCAGGTGAATGCTGGTCTATCAAAGCTACTCGCCAGACTAGCAGTGACAACATTCATCCATGAAATACTGAGCAAAGGAAAAATAGAAACTCTACAAGTTCCTCGGAGCATCAAAGGAGGCAACAATATTTTTTTTGATTAACAATTCCCAGCTATATTTTCCATTTAACAATACTTTCAAATCTTTAAAAACATTTTATAAAAACTGTGGCGCAACTGGGCAATATTTAGTAAGCATCTTAAAAAAGGGAGAGAGTAAGTTGTTCGGATGTAGTCAAACAGGGTGTACAAATGACTAGCAAACGGATTTGCTTCAAAAATTGTCTAACAATGTTAGACAGGGCCAGGACAGAAGACTTTCTTTAGAAAATCACTATAGGGTTCCCCTATACGCATCCCTCTCACAGTTTGAGAGCTTTCCGTGTCTCTTATTTAGAAGAGCCAATAACCGGGGATGGCTACCTAACAACCTAATGGCCACACTGAGCAACCTTGATTAACCACAAATAAGAAGAATTCCATTAGAAAAAAAAACATCCTCACTTCATAATTGAGATGAAAGTTTGACACCGACAATGAAAACAAACAAAAAAGCATAACGATGTTAGACAACACTTTAAATACAATGTACTAGAAACCCGCAAAGCTTGTTATCAATACATTTTTAACAATTTTCATATACTTTCTTATAGAAAATTTTTAAAACTATGACCCGTTTGATAGAAGTAGACAGAACAGCAACATAAACAAAATATAACATAAGAAGTGAGTGATTCAAATCCTAGAAAGTGATATCAATTTTTTTTTTTTAGATGTGCAATAAAATTATGCAAATACAATGGTAAGTCTTTGTTTAGGAAGGAACAAAACCACAATTTATAGTTGGTATAAAAAAGAAAAATGGAAGAGCAAAGATAAAGAAAAATAGTGTGCTGGTTTGGATAGTTCAGATATCGGAAAATCAATTCACCTTTCTAGACATTAAAATCATAGGCTCAAAACTTATATCACTTTGGCAGTGGCGGAAGAGGGGGAGGAGGCTCAACAGGAAGTGGGGGAGGCCTGAAATTATCAGTGTTACCGGGCCGTGTCCTGCGAAAATCCCCAAACTGATTTAAATACTGCGGGGGCTGCATGGGCTGTACTCCCTGTGCACTAAGTAGTGAATGTAACATGTTCACTGTGTCCTGATAATCAATGACTTTAGTGACACTGTGACCATTGGTTCCAGAAGATTCTCTTTCTGTTTTGCTATGGGATCCTCTCACTCGGTTTAATGAGTGTGAAACAGCAGGTTCCTGTGAGGAAGGTTTGGAGGTCCTACTGACTTTGTGAGTAGGCTGTTCGTGCCCTGTGGCTTCCTCTGTGGCAGGACGTTTTCGGGAACTAGATGAAGATTTGTGCGTTGAAACTACTGGGGGAGGTAGAGAACGTTTGCTACTGTTACTTCCAGATGATTCTTGGTGATGCGGACGATGTGACTGGTTATTTTGATGGTGATGTGAAGATGAAGAACTACTTCTGTGCTTATCTCGACTCTTGCTGCTGTCCTCATTTGGCAACTTAATTCGTATCTTTCCCTCCTCTGATTTCTCCCGGCTAGTAACAGGAAGCCGAAGCTTGAGACTGGAAGATTTCTCAGAGCGTTTGTGACTTACTTCATGCAACGGAATCTTCAGTATAATAGGGGAGGCATGGGCCTCTTTATCACGTTCTTTCTGCTGCTGTATTAACAGATTCTGAGCAGCACAAGCATATTGTTCTTTAAGGTTGGCACCCAATTGCTCCAGCTGGCGTTTTTGTGCTGCCAATTCCTCAGCATGCTTTGCTCGGTACTCCTTCAGAGACATTTTAGCAAGGGGCACTGGTTTGGAACCAAGCAATTGTGACTGTTCTGTAGATGTTACGTGATCGCCAGGTCTATGCAAATCCTGCTGGCTCTGTAGCTGGCACCCCCACTGCCCTTCAGACATTTCTCCATCATTTTTTATAACTGAGAGTGGCTGAGATGATGAATCAGAAAGGGAAGCATTATCTACCATTCCACTATGAGAGAACATTTGAAGAAGAGTCTGTTCTGAAAAGCTACTATTATTATCAGACTCTTCTTCACATTCATCTTCTTCTTTAGGTTTCCTGGTAGCCTGACTAATCTGTAAAAACAAATGTGTTATTAAATATTTCCTGCTTTAAAACAATATCAACAGCTTAAAAAAAATAATTGGCATGTTCACAAAACTTTGTTGTGGCCCTTGCAGGTGATTTAACTCTGCCCCTTATGATACTGGAACACTTTACAGCATTTCTGGACAGAAAAGCATCACGTATGGTTCGTTCCAGTGTTTCCCATTCAACTGAAATGGCACCTCAGAAGACCATTTCATGTGTGCATAATCCATAATCATAAAAACACATTTAAAAAGGAGTGTAAACATCATTCCAGACATGGCGTAACACACTGATAAAGGGATCAAATCAGACCGCAAATTAATTATGCTCTAAATGCCCCATAAGTAAGATGAATGGCATGTTAAAATAAATCAGGCATAAAACTGAAAACACTTTTCAGGGTCATGATAAAGTTCTGTATATATCCTTTTGATTTATAGATATGGGATTGATGCTTTTATTCTCAGCTTGCAATGTAAGAGTTCATGCTTTCTGTACATTGCCCAGTTTTATTGTGAATGTAGTCAACCCTTAAATACAGGTATGGGACCTGTTTTCTGAATAATGGATCTTTCTTTAATTTGGATCTTCGTACCTTAATTCTACAAAAAAAGCATGTAAACATTAAATAAGCCCAATAGACTGGTTTGATTCCAATAATGATTCATTATATCTTAGTTGGTATCAAATGGAGTCTATGGAAGACGACATTTCCGTAATTTGGAGCTTTCTGGATAACGGGTTGCCTGATAAGTGATCCCATACCTGTAGTACAATTGGATTGGTCAAAGGATTTTATGGTATATTTGTTTTTTTGGTTTGAAAAAAACATCTACTACGTACGTTGATATGTAACACGTCTACTAATAAAAATTAACTCACTGGTAAAATGCAAACATAATAGTTACAGACAATACAAATCTACTTGGGTGATCAACTGTCACTTACCCTCCAATTTCTGATTCGTTTCAGGCGATTAGGAGTTTTCTCTAAGATCTGAAGAAATTCATGGGTCAATTCTGCAATAAAAAAACAGATAATGGCTATGAAACATGACAGTAATATGTAAAATCCTAATCTGCTGAACTATATTCAACAGTCAAATCAGCCACTCAAAATCATCATAACACCGATTTAGAAAGAGTGTAACTATAGGGAACATCAGTAGGCATCACTGCATAAAATCAAGTGTATTTATAAATCTTTGTATTGATTTATTTTTGTCAACTGCCAAGCCTAATTGTGACATTATGGTACAAAAAGCAACTGCTGCTTGAAAAATGCTGTTTAAAAAATGTTGTTTGTTTTGCCATTTCTGCTTATTAAAAGACCAGTAACATTAAAGGGGAAGCGCTGCGGGGCGGACCTCAGCCTCCTTCACATACTGTCACTAGAATAGCCAGGGAGGAGAAATTGAACACCGCTACATGGATGGTCGCCCTTTCGCCATTTTAGAAGAGGAGCGGAAGTGGAGTTTTGGTAAGTTATCTCTTAATAAAGGCTTTGCAATTTAAAAGTTTTATTTGCCTTGGTGTTTATTTTTCGTTCTATACTAACGAATTTTGAAAAAATAATTTTTTTAATGTTACTGGTCCTTTAAGCCATTTAGAATGCTTGTGATGCACAGCTTAAAATCACTCTTTGAAAGCTATTTATTTACAGTGTACTACTACTAGTAGTGTGTTCTACTACATATTGCCTAACACACAAAGCTGATATTGTCACTGGTGCAACTCCAGAAAGAAAGCATATGGATAGTCTAAAATCTTCTCTATAAAGCACATTAGTATTACCACACACTTAAGCCCACTTAAAAACAACAATATGGCACACAGGTGGATTCATACTCAGTGAATGAGGAATCTGGCTATGAGTTTGGCACACACAATACCAGATTGGCTGTGTCAGCAAGTAAGTGAGTAATAGGTAACATTTGGAATCAGATGCTTAACACATCAGGTCACCAGGGCCAGCTGCATTAAGACCGTGTCAGGATTCAGAAATACAGTAAACTCAGAAGAACAAATGTGCTGGCTTCTGTAGGAAAGAACCTTAGTCAGAGTTCCTGCTTAGGGAAAAGTCACTGTCCCTAGAGCAATCTGTGGATAGCCACTGGAGGAGTCAACAAAGATTTAACCAGGAAACTGGGTCCTCAGGATGACATACCGGGTCTAGCAGAGTGCTCTGATAGATCTCGTGCTAAACTATACAGGAAATTTTGATCAGATTTGGATCAGGTTTTATTTGATCTTGTCAAACAACAGCACAAACCTTTGTAGGATCCTACAAAATCTGATCCCAAAAGCTGTTAAATCGGATCAAATAAAGTCGGATGGTGTTTTTGTTCATGCATTTAAATCTGACATTCAATGTATTTCAATGACCAAAAGAAAATACAGCATCAGATTTTATCTTCTCGGATCAAAATGCAGCATTCAAATATGATGGCAAATCTTCCATGTAATTTACAAATCAGATTTTTATAATCAGTCCCATTAAATTGACACAACTTCATCTGAATTGCAGGATGTATTCTGTCAATCCAAAATCATCTTACAAAATCTCAAGTGTAATTTAGCCCTAAGTTATTGTATTTTCCACAAAATCCTTGAAGGAAGTGGGTATCTCTGTAATTTTGAACAAGGCTTTGCTTCCCCTTTAAGAATTGAATGTTCTAAAATGGTGCTGTTCAAATAAAGCTGGAAGTCAGTTATGGTTCTCAAAAGGATATTCATATGTCCAAATATGCAATTGAGTTGTGGTGTGCAGTTCTGCTTTCAATGTCCAAAATGTTAAGTATTGATTCAAAGATAACTCAAAATGTTATATACAGTGGTCACCTCCCAGGAATCCCCACTCCAAAAGTGATCCATCATTTAGTAGAATAAAGCAAGAGGTAGCTACTATTAAATAAAGGAGTAGCCCAAGAACTATTAAAAGTTTAAAAATCTTTCTTAGGACATACAGAAGCTGAACCTCCTGCTTTTTGTTTTGATATATTCATGTGCCCCAGAATTAAATAAACATAAAGACAGAAAACTGTATTTGGTGCTACAGAGTGTTACGGATAATGGTTCACATCCAACAACCATGAAAGTAAGTTAGATGCTTACCATCCAGCAGCTTTAACGTGACTGTCACTTCGACATACTCCCACCATGGCTTCCCATCCGTCGATACAGGGATCTCCCAATTAGACCACTTACATGCCAAGTGAATGCAGACACAAGCCACCACAGGTGGGGTATATTGGAGGCTGAAAGTGGTCAAATGCAGGCTAACGGAAAACAGAATATATTTCAGAAGCTGTAGCTGAATGTTTATCTATGATATATACTTCCCAATACCTGATCATACGCATTTAAGGACACCGCACTATGTACCCACATTCTGAGAAGTAACTTTACTAACCTGTTTGTTGCCATAAAATACGATGTCTGAGCCAAGTCCTTGCTTGCTGTAGAAACACAAAACTCTGAATAGGTTATTAGAATTCATTATAATTCATGCAATAATGCGTTCTCACCATGTGTACTGATTGATAACGAGATAAATAACTGAACAGGAAATAAGTAAAAACAAATATGAATGTATTGAATATTATTATTACATGATCAAAACTATCAATTTTGGGAAAGCATTGCAACTCAGTAGTTTGTAGTAGAAAGACATGGCTATCCATTTTGGATTCACCTAAATGTATACTTTCCAAAAACATATGGTTTTGGGGGTCAACTTATGTCTTTGTGTTTTACCCACAAAAAATGCAGTAAATGTGTTAATTTTTTAGTAGCTGGTGACCTCTGGGACAAATTGTATGCACTAACTTCATTTTGGGGTCTCTAAGCAACAGATACTTTGGTAATTCCATGCACAATTGGCATTGAACTGTTCAGTGGACCCCTGGTATTCATATTTAGAATGTATCTGCTTGTTACCTTATGCTATGTGGGAGATAACATGCTAAAAAGTGAAAGCTTTGAGAGGATTTTTTCAATATTTCATCAAAACTGTCAATTTTGGGAAAGCATTGCAACTCAGTAGTTTGTAGTAAAAACTGAATGTTTACTTTACAAAAATATATGGTTTGGGGGGGGGGTTTACTTATTTCTTTGTGTGCCCCCCCCCCCAAATGCAGTAATTGTGTTGATTTTTCAGTACACAATACACAAACATTCCGTCAGATTTAGAAACTTCAGGTTCTCCTGAAAAAAAAGATGTATCATTTTCCTAGGTAAACTAAAAATCCCCCTCAGGAAATGCCCCTGAATTGAAAGAGCACAAAATGTTAAAAAAAAACACCTGTCACTAAGTGCAAATGAAAAGGGAAATTCTGCTGGAAATTAGAGGGATAAACCTGATTGGTTAAAATGCAAATTGAAGAGCTGCTAAATAAAAAACCAGTTATATCTTACGAGAGTAAGTATTGTATAGATTCTGATAAGCTTGTTTACACAATCATACATAATAACTAGGCCTGAAAAAGTAGAAGCTAAATAAATGCCTTACCTCTGACAAGCTGTGCACACTTTACAACATGTGTGTGTGGATGATCAATCGTAATTTCAAAGCCTGAAAGAAAAATACATTGTTATAACCCATCCATTCTTATGTATTCCAAAAAAAAGAAAAAACAATTGTAAAAAGAAAATTTTTTCTTTAAAAATAAAAACCATTTACCTTATCCCTTTAATTTATCCTGCCTAAAATGAAAAAAACAAAATCTACTTACAGCACACAAGTCCGAATGTGTCTGCCAATCAAGACTTTTTTTTACATTTAATGGGATTCAGCTATTTTGTTTCTGTTTGGAGATTATTTTAATAAAACACATTTGCCATGCAGCCTTAGACATCTGTATTTTTATAAAAATGTTCTTTAACCCAAAAACAAAACCACACATTATTGGGTTCCGATGGGCATTGTTAGGAATCAAAGAACAACACATGGCAGAACACACATATACATAATCATATTCCAACAGCGCACAACGTTATTTTGCAGACTCTTCCTTCAGGTCAGTCATGTTCCACAGCTGTAAATCTTTTTTTAAAAAAAGCTGTACAGTCTTTCCCTTTGCAGCTGATGTGGAAGACTTACCCAGGGTCTGCAGTATAATACTCTCAAGAATGACCAAGTCTTGGGCTTGTTGCAGGTATGCCTGTTGTTGAGAGGACAGGCAAATTACTTACTGTGATTTACAATGTCCTAAGAAACCAATATATTATTGCCTTTTTAGCAATGAATTGGTGACAGGTCTGCATGCCTGCTTTCTTGTAGCATATGCACCACTTCATTTAATATTAAATATATGCAGAAGCAGAACATATCCACAATATAATTAAAAATTCTTTTAATAAGAAAAAAATACTAAAAAGTTAGTTTACCCATGGATGATTCCATGGAAACAAACTCTAGATTTTATATATTATAATTCAAAAATGTGCAGGCATACAGATCATCATCATCATCATCATCATTTATTTATATAGCGCTGTCAAGATACGCAGTGCTTTACTGCAGTTATAGCAAACAGGGAATAAATGGTGGATAGCAGACAAGGATTACAGAGCACAATAGGGTTTACAAACTAAAAGGTTAGGGTACAATTGAGACATTAGGATTGTATAATCAATTTGTCATTTTTGATACAGCAATGATTAATTAAGGTACATCGAATAGGCCTCTTTAAACAGATGGGTCTTTAAGGAGCGCTTGAAAGTTTGGAAGGAAGGGGAAAGTCTGACAGCTTGTGGCAGAGAGAGAGAAAAGCAGAAGCCCGAGAGAAGTCTTGTAGACGAGAATGGGCAGAAGTCACCAGAGGAGAAGTGAGGCGAAGATCAGAAGCAGAGCGTAGGTTTCGTGAAGGAGTGTATTTGGAGATTAGAGATGAAATATAGGGAGGGGTTTCTTTATTAAGGGCCTTGAATGTGAGTGTAAGTAATTTGAATTTGATTCTAGATGAGATTGGGAGCCAGTGAAGGGACATGCATATGGGAGCAGCTGATGTTGCGCGGCGAGCTAGATGAATGAGTCTAGCGGCCGCGTTTAGAATAGATTGGAGTTGTGAAAGGTGACTTGTTGGAATACCTGTGAGGAGTAAGTTGCAGTAATCAAGGCGGGAGATGATGAGAGACTGAATCAGTGTTTTAGTTGATTCTGAACTGAGATAGGGTCGTATTCGAGCAATGTTGCGCAGTTGAATACGGCAAGATTTTGCAAGTGTTTGAATGTGTGGTGAAAAAGATAGATGAGAGTCTAAGATGACTCCTAGGCAGCGTGCCTGTGTGGTGGAATGAAAGATGGTGTTGTTTACGGTGAGTGATATCTGAGGGACAGGGGAAGATCTTGGAGGAAATACGATGAGTTCTGATTTAGAAAGGTTCAGTTTCAGGTGGCGCTGTGACATCCAGGAGGAGACAGCAGAGAGACAGTCTGTGATTTGGGAAAGGACAGAGTTAGAAAGATCAGGAGTAGACAAGTAGAGTTGGGTGTCATCAGCATAAAGGTGATACTGAAGTCCAAATGACTGAATGAGTTTTCCTAGTGAAGTTGTATAGAGCGAGAACAGCAGGGGGCCAAGAACAGAGCCTTGCGGAACTCCAACAGAGAGTGGGAAAGTTGTAGAAGTAGAGTTAGAGAAGGAAACTTTAAAGGAACGGTCAGACAGATAAGATGTAAACCATGAAAGAGCAGTGTCCCGAATGCCAGCTGAGTGTAGAATGTCAAGGAGGAGTGTGTGGTCAACTGTATCAAAGGCTGCAGGGAGATCTAGAAGGATTAGAATGGAATAATGACCTTTAGACTTTGCCAATAGAAGATCATTGGTTACTTTGGTGAGTGCAGTTTCAGTCGAGTGTGATGGGCGGAAGCCAGATTGCAGGGGGTCGAGGAGGGAGTTGTGAGTGAGATGCTGGATCAGGCGTTTGTAAACAAGCCTTTCTAGTAATTTGGATGCGAATGGAAGAAGGGAGACCGGTCGATAGTTAGTGGGAGAGCTGAGATCAAGGGAAGGTTTTTTGAGGATAGGAGTGATTAGTGCTTGTTTGTATAATGATGGAAAGGTACCAGTAGAGAGTGAAAGATTGAATAAGTGGGTAAGTGCAGGAGAGAGTGTATCAGAGATTGGGTGGAGAAGGCGAGAGGGTATGGGGTCAAGGGAGCAGGTGGTGGGTTTTGAGCTGGCTAGAAGTTTACTAACTTCATCTAGAGTTGCAGGGGTGAAGGAGTGCAGAGTAGATGTGAGTGGACTGCACGTTGGTCTGAGATTGTTGTCGGACGGTATGCTCAGCCTAATGAGATCGATTTTTTCATTAAAGAAATGAGCAAGGTCTTGGGCGGTAACATTAATAGGTGGAGGTGGTGGAAGGGGGCATAGGAGTGAGTTAAATGTGGCAAACAGCTGCTGTGGTTTGGAGGACATAGTAGATATTAGATAAGAGAAGTATTGTTCTTTGGCTAATGATAGAGCTCGGTTATAGCAGGAGAGCATGAATTTGAAGTGGATGAAGTCAGGATCAGTTCGTGACTTTCTCCACCGTCGCTCAGCTGATCTACTACATCTTCTGAGGTACCGTGTTACACTAGTGTGCCAGGGTTGGGGTTTAGCTGGCCGGCTGTGACGGGTGGTAGAAGGTGCAAGGGAGTCAAGTGCTGTTGAAAGGGCATCGTTGTAGAGAGAAGCTGCGATATTGGGACAGGAGAGAGTATTAATATGAGATAGGTATTGTGCTGATACTGTTGATAATTGTTGTGGTTCAAAGGCATTAAGGTTTCTGTACGTGTGGGTAGAGAGAGATGGTTGTGAAGGTGCAGGTGAAAGCAGTATCTGAAAGGAGAGTAGATGATGGTCAGACAGAGGGTAGGGAGAGTTAATTAAGTTGTATGGGCAGCATGAGTGGCAGAATATAAGGTCAAGAGCATGACCCTCGATGTGGGTAGGTGAGTCGGTCCACTGAGAGAGACCAAAAGAAGCTGTTAGAGAGAGAAGTTTAGAGGTGGCAGCAGAATCAGAGTTGTCAATGGGGATGTTGAAGTCCCCTAAAATGAGAGCAGGTGTCTCACTGGAGAGAAAGTATGGAAGCCAGGCAGCAAAGTGATCCAAGAAGGTGGAGTAGGGACCTGGGGGGCGATATATGACAGCAACACGCAGAGAGATTGGAGAAAACAAACGTATGCTGTGGACTTCAAAAGAAGTGAAGGAGAGAGAAGTCGGTGTAGTTAGATTTTGAAACCTACATTTGAGGGAGAGAAGAAATCCCACCCCACCACCATGACGGCCATCCGGTCTAGGAGTGTGAGTAAGTGAGAAGCCTCCATAGCAGATAGCTAAAGCCAGTAATGCAAACAGTAAGGAAAAGAAAGAATTTTTGCTCAGTCCAGTACGTCCAAAACAAATGCTATACAGCAGTCAAAGAGTTACCGCTAAGTGCAATAAGGCTTTACCATTAAAATAATTTAAATTCAAGCAGTTATCCCAGAAACGGACAAATCATAAAGCTCCCCCAGTAGATACAGTGACTGGGGTGTGTGTATACCCTGGGTCCCGCTCTTGGGTCAGCAACTTCTTCTGACAATTGTGTGGGTAACAAGCGGGGGAGATCGCGCTCACCAAATGAAGAGAGTGGCCCGGGTGCATCGCCCGAGCCCGTAGCTTCAGGTAAATTGCAATCGAAGAAAAGTCGGGCGAGGACGTCCACTCAGAAGTTTAAAACGAAGAATTTTATTTTAACAGGTTAAAAACAAACATTGTCCTAAGGAAGGACAATGTTTGTTTTTAACCTGTTAAAATAAAATTCTTCGTTTTAAACTTCTGAGTGGACGTGGAGTGCTTGCGACTTCTCTATAAATGCAAACAGAACATGCAGCTACTGGATTTTTGCTGGTGCGTTATATCCAGTTTACTGTTATGCAAATGTATTTACTTAGCCATTAATTACAAACTGTAAATTTCCCCTTAGGTTAGTTTAAGGAATGGTCACAAAGCATGCAATAAAATAGAAGTCAACACTACATATATCAAAGCTCTTGCCCCTCCATATATTATAAATATGTTAAGAATACATGGAACAACGTTCTTTAAAAATTTAAAACCAGAGGAAATTCACCAATAAAACCATGAACATCCCATTCAGCACAACAAGGGTTATTGTTTTGTAACTTTGCCTTGAGTGCACAGAATGTACAGTTAAAGGTTTGTTGGATTCCAATTTTCTACAAATTTTTTCAAATAGGTTAGTGATTCAGTTAAACTATCAAAACCAAAATGCAGTCATCTTTTTATTCAGCTATGAGAAAGGAATATTGTTGGACCCCATGTGAGTTGGGAAATTATGTTAAAAGAAACCAGAATTCACATTTGATGTGCCTCTATACCCTTTGAGAATTGTTGGTTGGGAGTTATTGCCAATTAAGCTATTCTGATCAGTTTGGACAAAACGATTCCCCCACAGTAGAGCTTCCTAAATTATTCCATTATCATACATACAATACTATCTGGAGTGTTAAGAGATATAATTATATAATTTAAGGTGATGTCACCCCCTAAAGTTTTCAGACATAAAACTATTCTGTAGGGAGAAAAACCTCAAAGAAAATTCACTCTGTCCTGTACTATATGTGAAATATATACATTAAATATAAATTAAAATAGCCCTCCAGCTGTCTGCTAAGGCAGTTCCTATCATTTTATTAAAGCAACTTACCTCACTTCGGATATCAGGGGCAGGTTCTTGTGGATTCAGGCATGCATGTGCCACCCTGATTACATGCTCCAACTTCCGTGGCTGCTCTTCCACCTTTGCTGCCAAGAAGAGAGCAGCTGGTGCTACAGACTACAAAAGACAAAAAAAGTTATATGTACACTCAAACACTAAAATTTTAGACTCTATTTTCTTTTCACCAAGAGCTGATAAAATTATAGCAGGGTGCATAGAACAGTATCCCCAAATGTTTCCTGAGTTCGTGAGCAGTGTCAAGAATATGGAGTCACAATCACAATCAAATATATTTCTTCTCTAGTATGTATGTATGTGTGTGTAAATATATATATAAATATATATATATATATATATATATAGATAACATTATAGTCAAGGTATAACCCTTTCCGATATTGCTCAGGATATCCTTGTGATACAGATTCAATTCACTTACGTTACGGTGAAATCGAGTGAAAGACTGAACCATATAGAAACGATGCATGTATACAATAGCTGTATTGATGGTCAGCTGTGATCTGTATGACCGAGGCTAAGGAAAATAAGATTTCTATATACAAGTATACCTGTGTGGGGAGCAATAAAGCACAAAATGCCCTGAGATACATTAAGCAGAGGTAAAAATGAATTGCAGAATATTTTCTAACATAAATGCATGAACATGACATTGCTTGCATTCTAATAATCTTGATGATTTGCTACTGCAGCATGGTAGCTTTCAATTACAGCTTTTTTTTTTTTTTTTTGAAAACGTTATCTTTTACTAGATTGTAAATTAACTTCACTATACTGTGTATTTGCCCCCTGCAACCATAATCCCACTGGGACATGATAGCATACATGACATACATGATAGTATATTTTAGGACTTTACACCAAATGATCTTTAAAATGAGGCCACTGGGCTGGTCTACTAACACAGTTAGCATTCTGGTACAATTAGCACTTATGTTATGTACATCAGTCCCAGGCTAACAAATCTGATGAAAACTTGCCTATAAAGCATGTTTTGAATCATAATAAAACTGGATGCTGCAAAGAAGACAGCAAAACACAATACTGTTATCTTTAGCATTTACTTTTTTATTTTCATATTGTTAACTCCCAAAACCCCCAGTATCTGGCTGTCAGAGAATGTTTTGAAGTTTAAAAAGTTCTAGATGTGAACAATGAATTTTACAGTAATACATAATGTGGTTAAATGCTTCACATCTCTGTAATACATTACAGCAGAGCACATAGCAATATGTTATATGGTTAAATGTTCCATATATCTGTGTTGACACAAAACCATGTAATCTCTTCAAGACCACGCAACACACCAAAAATACGTTTTATTGAATTAAATACACAATACGCATTGCAGACCCCAGTTTTATTTGGCAGAGTTTGTTCGAGGGTGCCTTGTAATCTTAAAGGACACTTTGTTTTGATGACAAAGCACAATCCCCACAAAGGTGACAATATTTACTTCTACGGGTGTTGCAAAAGTAATTAACGGGCAAATAGTTTTGAACAGTCTACTGCACAATAGAAAATTAAAACAGAGACCTGATTGGTTGCTCTTCGTTAAGGCCTTTGCGCAATTTAGTACATACCCCAGGAGTGCCCATACTTTACTAATGCGAGGTCTACTTTAATGCGAGGTCTACTTTTAGTGATAATGTCCCATTACGATCTACATCCATAAAAGCATTGTTAGCATTCTGTTCCATGGAAAATATTATTTAAATGTGGACATGTGAGAAAATGTACATTGCTATATTTAACAAACAACTATTTCTTATGTAACCTTAACATAATAAATATCTGAATGAAAAGCATGAAACAGGAGGGTGATCTAGACGAGCTGTTTGTTGACAGGGTTTTGAGATCTACTGATCACCCGCTAATGGTGGCCATAGACTCAAAGATCCGCTCGTTTGGCGACATCACCAAATGAACGGATCTTTCCCCAATATGCCACTAACGGCATGGCTATATCGGGGGTAATTCGAACGTTCGGCCGTATGGCCGAACGATCAAATTACGATACGCCAAGGGGCTCCAACGGGTCGTTCGGTTAAAAATCAAACCTTCCCGATCGATATCGTGGCCAGATATCGATCGGCAAGACGGTCGGAAGCCCCCATACACCAGCAGATAAGCTGTCAAATCGGTCCAAACGACCCATATCAGCAGCTTTATCTGCCCGTGTATGGCCACCTTAAAGGTCTACTGGTAGATCCAGATCTATCTTTTGGCCATACCCTATTAAACAAGCCCTCACTTTGAAAGGCTTTATTTTTTGTAAGAGAAATAGATCAGGAGAACATGTGCAGTTTTGCATTAATGATATTAGATTTAATTTACAATGCAAATGCTTAATTACTTTTTTTGCTTGCATGAAGGAACACGGTTGCTGGTATAATGTTGACACTTCGTGTCTCTGGAATACAAAACTACGCGGAATCCCCTGTGTAACATTGCATATATTATTAACAGTGACATTTCTTTAACATTGTTTCAATACTCGACACAAGGCCAAACACTTGAGTTGAACCAGAGGGAATACATGTAAAATGAGACACGCTGCTTTCTTTAATTACCCACAAGGTCCAGGGTATGACATCAGCAATATGCATTAACAACACTTAAAGTAAAACTATACCCCCAAAATGAACACTTAAGGAACAGATAGTTTATATCATATTAAGTGACATATTAAAGAATCTTACCAAACTGGAATATATATTTAAGTAAATGTTGCCCTTTTACATCTCTTGCCTTGGGCCACCATTTCGTGATGGTCTGTGTGCTGTCTCAGAGATCACCTGACCAGAAATACTTCAACTCTAACTGTAACAGGAAGAAGTGTGGAAGCAAAAGACACAACTCTGTCTGTTAATTGGCTCATGTGACCTAACATGTATGGTTTGTTGGTATGTTTGTGAGTACAGTGAATCCTACGATCCCAGGGGGCGGCCCTTATTTTTTAAAATGGCAATTTTCTATTTATGATTACCCAATGGCACATACTACTAGAAAAGTATATTATTATGAAAATGGTTTATTTACATGAAGCAGGGTTTTACATATGAATTGTTTTATGCAATATCTTTCTATAGAGACCGACATTGTTTGGAGGTATAGTTTTCCTTTAAGGATTATTTAAAGGGATTTGATTCTAATCAGTGATCCAGTAGATCCTTCCGAATGGGCTTCTATTTATATCCAGAACCGCACTGGCTGCCGGAGTGAACCTGCTTTATATAAACAGAATTCAAGATTGATATGCAAAACAATAATGGGACCTTGAATTGCCCCCTCCAAATGGGGATCATGTAGTTGCTAATTGATGTGCTGTGCCCATACTAAACTATCCGTGTCCAGCCTACTGAGGAGGAACACAATTAACAGCTGCGCCACACGCACAACTCACACAAACATGACGAAAGCATACATTTCGCACTATTAAGGATTTAACACATATTCTATTGTAAGGCTCTTGGCCCAAATAGCACACACTGAGGCCTGGTTTATCCCCTAACACGAAGCCTATGTATATTCTACGCCTGCCTTCCGCCCAAGCCGACGCTGCGGGCAGGGGAAGGATACACGTTGAGCCGCTGGCCCATATCTTGCAGGAGGTTTGCCGCCTGCTGTCGATACGAGAGCTCCTTATCTGCGTCCAGTCCAGCTCGCCGGGACGGACTACGTTCTAGTTGCTCCCGAGTGAAATACCAGCGGCTCAATGGCGCCATGATTGTACGGGCGAGGAGGAGCACGCATGACAAACATAATGACGCAAAAGCACGTTTGCGTGGGGGCGCGTAGCTGGTGAGACGCATGCGTAGTAAGAGTAGAATTCTAACATGTTTATTTTTTTTCCGGGCGTTGGTGGAGTCCAAGTGTTAACAGTCTGAAAATCCATTATGGTTTTAATTTTTGTTTTTAATGCATTTAATCAAGGATTATAATAAAAAAAATTATGTTTCAGCTTGGTCCTGGTCTAATTTGTCTTTCATTTGATTATTCAGATTTGCGAGCCATGAAGAAACTCAACAGTATCCTCATAATCCCTCCAAACCGAAATAAACTCACATGATAATACAGTTTTGTATCAGAACTTCATAAATATGCCACAGGTCTTCCACAGGGGAGATCCTGGCCCCTCCGCTGCCTGAGGCAGCTTGGAGTTGCTGGCGCCCCCCTTCTCCCTGGCAGGCCCGGATTTGTGGAAAGACCACCTAGGCCCAGGCCTAGGGCGGCAGGATTTAAGGGGGGCGGCATGCTGCCCAACCACATGCACATTGCATACCTCCCAACATTTTGGAAGTAAAAAGAGGGACAAAAAAAAATTTTCCGCACGTAGCGCATCAATTTTTTGACCACACCCTTTCTGTGGCCACACCCCCTAATTACCATGTTTGTTTTACAAAATTTGGCAGGTTATGAAAGTTTGAAAATATTTCTCCTTATCTAAACTGTGTTTTTGTGCCTCAAAATTGTTACAAAGTATCTTACTTGCACCTGTTACCTGTTCTGGGCTCTCTGCTAAAAGCCAATTAAGTGAGAAACTTTGTTTCTTTTTCTGGCTGTTCAGTGCAGAGAAAAGAGGGACTTTCCAGTACAAATGAGGGACTTCGGGTTGAGTTGTCAAAAGAGGAACTGTCCCTCCGAAAAAGGGACAGTTGGGAGGTATGACATTGGTTCAAAATTTCCCATGTGCCAGTCCCCATTTCTCCTGTCCCCCTGGAGTAGGGTTGCCACCTTTAATGAAAAAAATAACTGGCTGGTGGGGGGCGGGTACAAAAAGGAGGCGGGCCATGACACAAAAAGGGGCAGGGCTGAGCAGCGCGCCACAAAAAGGGGCGGAGCAACATCGCGGCGAAGCGAAGAAGACTACAAAAAAGGTAAGTTCTGGGGGCAGGCCGAGGGCTTTTTTTTTAAAGGATATTACAAATTACCGGCAACTGTATTGCCGGTAAATTTGTAATACTGGCCCCGGCCTTGGCAGGTGTTTTACCGGGGACAGGGGCGACGAACAGCAGTGGGCCTAGGGGTGCTCACTATGTAAATCCAGCCCTGCTTCCTTGGGCTCTCCTTTTTGGTCGGGAGGGTCCACGACGGCGGCGGAGAGGGCCAGGAAGCTAGCATAGAGAGCATAATTGCGCTCTCTGTGCTAGAAGAGACACATTTCTGGTTTGAAAACCAGAAATTTGGCTCTAAAAGTACCAGGAGTGGCTTTTTTGTCGCCCATGGTACCTAGAGGGGTGCTGCAGCCTGAGGCGAGTTACTCAACTTGCCTCATTGACCGAGTGCCCTGGTCTTCCAAATACCTGTATACCCAATATGCATTCATACCTCCCAACTGTCCCTTTTTCGGAGGGACAGACCCTCTTTTGACAGCTCAACCATCATTTGTAATGGAAAGTCCCTATTTTCTCTGCACTGAACAGCCAGAAAAAGAAACAACATTTCTAACTTAATTGACTTTTAGCAGAGAGCACAGAACTAGTGGTGTGGGCCGACCCAATAGCTGCGGGTCGGGCGGGTTCGGGTACACCTCGCAGTGGGCTGAGCTCTTCTCCTGCTCTCCCGGCCCGCCACCTTCAAATGCCGGGATCTGACTTCCCGGTTTGTTTATATAATATAAAAATATCTGGAACAGTCCAATTCCTATGACGGACGAATGGCTAGTGTCAGAGGGTTGATATTTGTCACCCCCGCCCTCTACGACGCCATAACGCTATAGGGCCCAAGGCAGGATGGACGAATGGTCTACTGTGGACAATGGTCACTCATATAGCTTATACTAGGCCATACAAACAAAAGATCATCACTCTGTTACTTAAATTCCAGAGTATCAGTCTAACGCCAGTCTGTCTGTTGGGGCCCCTTACTGCTGAAGTGCGGCTCAGATTACTGGAAATACCACAATGGCCTTGGTTAGCCGATAGCTGATTGCGAGGCTGTGGACCGTTGGAGCTAGACACAGTATGTTACAACATTCCTTTGATAACATGTAAGACTAAGTAAATCATTTAGACATTAATTGTATAAGGAGGAGACAGACTATGTATGGTATTTCCGTGAAACCCTTGTCACAATTATTGTAAAAGCCTTCTGAAAGCTATATAATGCCTGGACCAAGAGGTGGGTCTTTGGTAAGTCCTTGGCTGACATTCTGTGTGTTACTCCAACAGCTTACCCAGACAAAACTGTTATGTTGTATTATGTAAGAATAAATTGCCTGACTATTACTAAAGGTTTTCCTTTATTGAGTTTTGTCTTACACGAGGTCAAAATGGTACTACTAAAAGTACCATCATATGGTGACCGCCGACTGTGATCCAGTTTTTTCCAGTCATTTTTTCAGGCAATGGAGGGCTCCAGGCTGTGTTACTGGAGTGTACCTGAGGACCTTTGTTCTCGGATGTCTGTAGATACCCGTGGATATTTTCTTTTCCAGGATGGTTTCCCCGTAAAGCTTTACTTTAACGGATGATGGATACACGCGCGTAAGTACCCCTCTGGGTGGGGTATATATGTTTTTTCTAACTTCTTTTTGCCTATTGTTTTGTTAATTGTTGTGTTAATCAGCTGAAATTATCTGCCATTCATGATAGGAATCCGCAGTTTCCTTCCTGTTTTTGTATTTTGTACGTCTCTTATTCCTTATCATGAAGTGTAGTCTAAAACATCTTGAAATAGAAATTACACGTGTATGTTGTTTGATGTATGCAAAAGGATCCATGAATGTTGAATGTTTGCCTAGCTGAGTGCGTGAATAACAATAGTGTAACTGTCATATCTGTGTGATGGTGTGTGAGAGAATTTGTGGCTCTATCTCAGAGTCTGTTTGTTGTTTAGGAGTTTATGGGGTGACCTAGCAGGCCAGAAAAATGGAAAACTAGGTTTTCTGAAGGAAATTCTTTAGAGTGTGAAGTGTGAATCACTTTCCTGTCCATTTGAATTGTCAGAAAAAAAACGAGAGCCTACAAACATTTAGGTGTTGTCAATCTGCAACTTCAAACCTGTTTTCTCCCTTTACACTCAATTGTAAGCCTGTTCTAAATTACAGAGAAAAGTATAACATCATTTTTCCTGCAGGTGACTCCAGTTTATATGTCTGTTTGTTTGCCCTGTTTGTTTTATAAACCAATGTTCATTGCTTGCTGCTCAGCTTTTTTGCATCCTACAGGTCTGTTAGAGCATATTTTGAATGTAATACTTGTGTGTATGTTAGAAAGAAAAGGACTTGACTTGACTTGACGGTTATATGACTTTGATGTGTCTGTAATGAATATGTTTGCATAACTGTTTTTGGTTCTCTTTAATGTTTATAAGTTTTCATAGGTACCTCTTGTAATATAATATTTGTTCTATGTGTCTGTCACTAAAATATTGTCATTTTGTCTTAGACTATCATGTCACTATTCTTATCTTATCATAACATTGTCTTCTTTGTTCTTATTCTCATAGTAACATTAGTTCTCTTGTGTATTTCTGTTTGTGAATGGGTTACTCGTGAATAAGGTTAATTCACTCCACTTGTCTTTCTATTTTAACAGAAATATTAGTGTTGTCTCTTTCAATGTTCTCTGTTGCAGTTTTTGTCTCAAAAAACCTTATTTCTCTTTTTTTTATCTTTATGTGTCAGATTGATAACTCTTTTCTAAGTGTATTATGTTTTAAATGTGATCTGAAAGAAAAAAAACATGTTTCATCAGTTTAGAATATCTAACAATCCTCCTAGATATACTAGTTGAGTGCCCAAAACATTTTAAGTTTCAAAGCCTTTGTTAAGTGTCACAGTGGAGGGGACAAGACTGCGTTTTCCTGGCCAGAAGGCGATAGTTTTCTTCCCTCACAACTTGAAATTCTACTGTGACAGATAAAGGATATGTGTAAGAGTAAATATTTTACTATACTAATTGCATGCCACTAGATCTAGCAGGCTTTTGCCAACAATAGAAAGTGATATTTCTCACATATACTTCAGCTGAGACATTACACCTATTCTCTGCCCCTTGTTCATCAAACTTAGATCCAGTCCTTTATATGGATACTCAGGAGCAATTAAATGCTATTTTGAATGTGCCTATTGGCAATTTTAGAGTGATACAGGGTTACACAGTCTCAGAACTTTTGGTTTCACAGACGGTGCAGCCCCCAGTAATGAAGATAATGGTTCAGAATGTTTTAAGCTTATTCACAGTAGTACTTCCCCTGAATCTTCTGAAGACAAATGTCCTGACGACCAAATAAATCATGGTCAGTTGTTTCACACTGAAGTACTTAATGGTGCATTAGATTTACAGCACCCTTTAAGAGGAAATCTAGTTCATAGTTCAAGAAGGATTCTATTTGCTGGTACTGTCATAAAAACTACATTTCCCAGAATCCTCTGTTGCACAATATTTCAGATGCTTAACTTCTCTCACTGTTTTGTAACTTCCCTTTTTTTGTCAGGCAGCTGGCTCAGGAACTTTTAACCACAGCAAATATTTTTAACTTTACTGTTTCATACTCATCTGTATTTTTTTTTGTCTCTCCTGCATCTGGATCTTTTACACCAACATGAAGGTAAACTTGATGCAGTTTGGATCCATACCCGATTCACTCATTGGTACAGGTTAAATTCCTTTCATTATTCTCTAGACAGATGTGAATCTATTATTTCATATTATTGTACTGCATTTGCAGTACAACAAGAGAGGAGTATTATATTGTGGGTTATGTTGTTGTTACTATTTTTTCTAATTAAATAAGTTTTTAGTTCATAAAAATGCAGCTTATGTGCTTGTGCCGCTGCTAAAAAAAAAAATTCTTCCGTAATCTTTGCACTTGTGTATCTTGCATCACACGTCTGCAAGTGTAAGAAAATGCAGAAGTGACTTAGAGTTATTGTTGATTTCATCTGATAACCAGTAATTTCACTATTTAATTTGTAGAAATAAATGATGCTACTAAAATGGGTCTATGTCATTCTCATTTAGGCTAAAAATATAAATATATATAAAAATATATAAAGGTACAAGAGAGAACTTGTTAAATGTTTTTCCTGGTTATGATTAATTAATATTATTTTGTTATAAGAAGGAAACAGTACAGGTTGTATTTAATAGCTTAAACAATTCAATTTTCGATTCTATTACAAATTTTCAAATAACACTGATATTAAGTGGAATTGTGTCTTTGTACCATCCCACTTCCAACAAAACAATTACTGGCAGCATTTGGTTGGATTTACTCCCAGCTGTCCTATCAATTCTCTGCAACAATCCTATCAGGTGTTGTGGACTTTCTTCATATGAATTAACCACAAGAAAACAAAAGTCCTTCACTCATATCATACATGTACAACCACTTTTCATTACTGACAGTTCATACAGTAGTTTCAGTAGAGTTCTTTAGCTAGTACACTAGATAAGTCAGTATTACTAGAACACCAGATATTGTCACATTGTCTCTTTGTTTCCAGGTTGGTGATCTGAGCAAAACTCCATCAGTAGCTGTTGAGATTATTCCAATCCATTCCAAATAGAACAGCTATCATTGATCACACCACTCATTGAAAGAAACTCTGCATACATACAAAGAGTCATTCCAAAGTTTGCCATTCGTATCTGTGATGCCTTTACATTTTTGCCCATCCTAATATCGAATCCATGGACTGATTATGAACTCTTAAGAACTGTACAGAGACTGCTGCATTGACTGAATACAAATGACTGTTGAATATTTCTTCATATGCCTATCCACCGCCATGATGATTCTCTGATTGGACTTTCCCCTATAATGAACTGATGTACAGATATCGAAATGGGTTAATTTTAAGTTTAAGATTCATGCAGTATTGAATGTGATATAGTTAAATTGTGTGCAATTTATGAGAACAATGGGAATGTGATAATGTAACATTTTCTCTATATATTTAATTTTAGATTAGTTATGAAAACAACAAAGGTAAAATTGTATCTGTTTAAAAAGGTTTTAAAAGGAAAGTTTCCTGTAATTACTTATTATTGTATTATTACCCCAGGTCCTCAGCTCTCTATGTAGCTGGTTGTGTGTAAACGGCACTGACATAAACAAAATGACAAACACCATAATAATAGAACTCTGTCATGTGCTAATGTTAGAACTGAATAGAGTCTAGATTCCAAGACCAGTCCTGCCCATAATGTAAAATCTACAAAAAAAAAATAGAGTAGCTGACCAAAATAGTATGATTTTAGATTATCATGTGTTTTGATAGGAAAAAGAAGGTTGTACTCATATTGTTTCTGAAATGTTTGCTGAATGTCATATAGTCAAAGTTTTAGAGCTGCTACAATAAGTGTAATGTTTTTATAGAACAGTTCAGTTATTCCAAATGATTAGGTAAAATTTTATAGCTGGTTAAACAACTCCATTGGAAGTTTCATTAAGTCTATCCATGTCATCCTAGCATTAATACTTGCTCTATATTTCTTTGTTAGAATTTGTGCTATAAGTACCTTCCAACTTCTGCTCACATTTGATTTACATCTATAAGATAAAACTTTTCGCAGCCTTATGGGGGAGGTTTGAGAAAAAAAAAGACAAACAGCTCAGAGATAAGTTCTCTGAAAGTTATAGCTCAGATACAGACAAGCAGGCTGTCCCCAGCCCCACAGCTAAGCTCTACCCCTCCCGTACAATACAAAGTAGAGAAAAGGGGGGCGACGGGGGATGCTGCAGAAGTGCGTCTGACTAAAAACACACAGATTAACTCATAAGGCATACATAGAGCCGTCAGCCTCCCCACTCTATGATGAGTTGTTTTCCCGTAATAGCTAAGAGAAAGAGAGAGGCAGCAAAAGAAGTAAAAGGTCAAGTATGTGCCCTAGAAAGTCAGGAAAGGGCCTGAGAATCAAAGGAAGCTAGAAAGAGAGGAACAAGAACAGTTGATAGCAGAAGGGTTATGTTAGATAATAGAGAACTGTAGAAAAAAAGTTTGAATTTAGCATTTTTAGCCTCATTTTAGTATTTTTCATTTTTACATTTTTATCTTACTTAGGATGATTATTACTATGTCTCATTATCTCTATGCAATGATTTCCTTTTATTATCTCTCTGTAATGCTTTATTTTGCTTTATTTTGAAACCTAACTTCACTATAATCATATATTTGTTTAAATCTTAGGCTACATGTTATATTCAGACAGCTCTTGCTTCATTGTGCGGTTCCAGCGGTTCGTAGTCACGTTAGTTCCTCAAAAACAGGAAATACCTGTAGCTCCTTAGCTTCCTGTTTGCTTTGTTTTCATTCATTTCAGCTTTTCAGCTGCACTTCTGTATTGGTGCTGCCACGACAGTTGAACTATAACTCACAACAGCATACACCACTGTCCCATTTATAATAGACCTCCCTTGTTCCTGGGGGTCCTCTCAGCACTCTCCCAGTGCCTGTAATTACTTATGTGAAACATATTTAATGTTTCAAGAGAGGAATGTTTATATAATATAAAAATATCTGGAACAGTCCAATTCCTATGACGGACGAATGGCTAGTGTCAGAGGGTTGATATTTGTCACCCCCGCCCTCTACGACGCCATAACGCTATAGGGCCCAAGGCAGGATGGACGAATGGTCTACTGTGGACAATGGTCACTCATATAGCTTATACTAGGCCATACAAACAAAAGATCATCACTCTGTTACTTAAATTCCAGAGTATCAGTCTAACGCCAGTCTGTCTGTTGGGGCCCCTTACTGCTGAAGTGCGGCTCAGATTACTGGAAATACCACAATGGCCTTGGTTAGCCGATAGCTGATTGCGAGGCTGTGGACCGTTGGAGCTAGACACAGTATGTTACAACATTCCTTTGATAACATGTAAGACTAAGTAAATCATTTAGACATTAATTGTATAAGGAGGAGACAGACTATGTATGGTATTTCCGTGAAACCCTTGTCACAATTATTGTAAAAGCCTTCTGAAAGCTATATAATGCCTGGACCAAGAGGTGGGTCTTTGGTAAGTCCTTGGCTGACATTCTGTGTGTTACTCCAACAGCTTACCCAGACAAAACTGTTATGTTGTATTATGTAAGAATAAATTGCCTGACTATTACTAAAGGTTTTCCTTTATTGAGTTTTGTCTTACACGAGGTCAAAATGGTACTACTAAAAGTACCATCAGGTTCCAGTTTTATAGTGTCGCGTCTGCTCGCCCCACCCCTTTTGTGATGCCATTGTGACATCATTGGCGGGGCGGGTCAGCGCAGGTCTGTAAAAGGACCCCCGGAAGAGGGTGCGGGCAGGCGCGGGTATTAGCAGGGCAGGTTAGAGTCGGGTGCGGAAACCCTGACCCGCACATCACTACACAGAACAGCTGACAGGTGCAAATAAGATACTTTGTAACGATTTTGAGACACAAAAAAAAGTTAAGATAAGGAGAAATATTTTCATACTTTCATAACCTGCCAAATTTTGTAAAATGAAAATGGTAATCAAGGGGTGTGGCCACAGAATGGGTCGTGTTCAAAAATTTTCGTTGTTGTACGAGTGGAAAAAAATTTTGTCCTTCTTTTTACTTCCAAAATGTTGGGAGGTATGTATATTTAACCATGTGGCAAGTGTCCCATAATATAAAACATTACATACAAATTCCATGGCTGATTCTTCAGATCAGCTAGCAAAACATAGTGCCTGTGGTTAGGGTTGCCACCTGACTGGTATTTTACTGGCCTGGCCATTAAAAATGATGCTTAATCACAATGTTATTAATAGGGAAAGAAGATGAATATACAGGAAGGCCAGTATTTTTTCACAAAAGGTGATAACCATACCCATCCCTACCCCAAGTCCCTACACTTGGTGAGTACCACCTCGGAAAGTAACCCACAGTAATTCTTGGTGGAGCATAGGCTGCTCTTTATAACTACTATTTCACCCCCCATTTTTTCTGGAGTTACCAGATTTTCCGCTCTGTCCCCTGGTCTCCCATTATTCTTAGACATTACCACGATTTATGACAGTTTCTGATAATTTTCAACTATCTGCAAGCAAAATGAGATGAGATCAGATTTGCGCATGCGCAGAGCATTTCAGTGTCGTCAGCAGAGCAAAGTGTGCATGATAAAGTGGTTCCTGTGGCTTCAGAAGAGGTTTGTGCATGTGCTTGATGGCACTGCCACTGATGTCACAAACCCTGAAACATTTTCTTTCCCTCTGGTGCCTGGTTTTAAAAAGTTGACAGCTCTGTGTATATAACTAGTTCACAGGGTCCCTTTCCTCATATCACTGAGGGTCCTCCATTCCTAAAGTCAAAAAGCTTGTTTCTGGGGCCTTATGCTCAAGGCCTTTCTCCCTCTCCCATCCACCCCCAGCACCAGAAGTCCAAAGAGTAATAGCCATGTGATCCCTCCCTTAAATATGGACCAGAACAACTCACAATACCCCTTGGCTCATGGGAACACATTCCATCCCAAGGGCCATTGGTGATTCTGGGGCTTCTGCCTCAGGCCCCCCTCCCTCTGCTCCATGCCTAAAAGTCAGCGTTGGAGCGGGTCAAAGGGGGCAGCATCACCGGTGGAATAAGCGCAATAGCGCTCTCTGCAATAGCAGAGCCGAATTTCCAGGTTAAAACCCAGAAATTGGTCTCTTAAAGGAGACATTTTCATATTACTCTTCAGTTATATTACTCATTCTAACCTTACAATGTGTAATGATGCAGGCGAAAAACTTTTGAATGCATTTTAACCACTAAAAATATCATTATATCAGAGTGGCAAATAGACCCTCTCTCTTCAAAGTTTAGGCTGAAATGAGGAGTGGGATTGTCTCCTTATTCTCCCACAGGAAGTGATCACAGCAGCATGGAAAGCCCCTCCCAAGTTTTCGTGCATGTGTGTCTCTTCCAAGCCTTCTTGTATCAGTCTTATGTTGATACTCCCCACACCTAACGATATACTGCAGAGACTGTTTATCATTAGTTGTAGGGAGTTAAATTTAAGCCAAAACTGCAGATTTTGTGCAGAATCAGTATATCGGTATTTGCATGGAGTTGGAGAAGTACCACAGCCCATAATAAAAATGTAATGCCTTTAAATTTTCATGAACATATCTTTTTACATTTTAATAAAACTTCATTTTATTCATTGGGAGTGCAGAGGGCTGGATTTAAATAGTGCACCCCTAGGCCCGCTGACGTTCATTGCCCCCATCCCCTCTCTTTAATGTGCACAAATTTTCATCATTGGGACCAGAGCAATGGGGACTGCCACACTGAAATGTAAAAAAACTATTGTATCTCTTGCGCATCCCCAGTGATTCTGAACCAATGTGGGTGTAGTTGGGCAGAATGCCCCCCCCCCCAAAAAAAACCTGCCGCCCTAGGCCCAGGCCTTGGTGGCCTTTCCACAAATCCAGGCCTGGGAGTGCACGGATGTGCAATTACAGCTGGTGATGGAGATAGCGACTGAGGCTTGCAATAGGGAGGAGGTCAGGATGGTGTGCAGAGAGGAGAATGGCCTGCAGCCAGGAGGGGATCTGGAACAGGAGCAGAACTGTGGGCCGGGAAGTGATCGGGAATCTGGGCAGAGAGGGGACTGGGACTGCGGGCAAGATCGAATTAAGTAGGTGAGAAATGTGGTATTGTATGTGGTGTTGCGTTTGGTAGTTAAGCAGAGTGAGGGTAGGCTTCTCGAAAGAAGTGCGTTTTCAGAGATTTCTTGAAAGCAGAAAGGTTGGGAGAAAGTTGGACAGACCGTGGGAGAGCCTTCCAGAGGAGGGGTGCAGCCCTTGCAAAGTCTTGAATGCGAGCATGTGAGGAGGTAATGAGAGAAGAGTTGAGTAGCAGGTCAGTAGAGAAGCGTAGTAAGCAATTGGGTGAGTATAAAGAGATGAGTTCAGAGATGCAGGGTGGGGAAGAGTTATGAAGTGCTTTGAAAGTCAGTGTCATTAATTTGAATTTGAAATATAACCCAAAAGAGGTGCCTTTATTCAAACGCAAAAAAGAGATCTTTCACAACTACTGTATTAGTTGAGGTCTGACAAGGTCAGAGCAACAAACAGAATTTTTTTTTTTTTACAGAAAAAGAAAAAAGAAACCCCACCAATAGTTATGATTCTAAGGTTGACAGGAAAATTCTAATAGGTGATGCACCCTACTTATTTAACAACAATAATTCATAAGAAATTATACTAAAAAAAGAAAGATTTTAAAGTGCCAGTGCCATTATAAATCCTCTTCTACGCTATACAACCTCTTACAATCTTCTTTCCATTCTAAGGGGCCGACGGTTTGTGGCTTTTTAGGGTTACTTAGCCTCTTTTAAATATTCTAGGGCAAGCTAAATACCAAGGCCACAGCCCCGGTTACCCTGTCCTGCCTTATCTTTGTGGTGTCCGAGGCTCTAGAAAAAATCAGGTAGCTAGTTTACGGGACAACTCCACCATCTATTTTTTCTAATTTCTAATATCTAATTTTTTTGGATTGTGACTACATTTTTTAACCCACTACCATGTTTGGTCATTTTTAACTACTTTTTAATTCAACTAACTAATTTTTTGGGTCTAATACGCTAAATTATTGCACTGCACTTTACTTAAATAATGAATTTTTCTATTTATGGATGAATTTAAGGAGTAATATTATCTCACAGATGAATTGAATTAGTTAGATTTTTAAATTTTTCAATCTCAAAGTATTCAGGAAAAGTTAATGTGGTTATAATGGCACTGGCACTTTAAAATCTTTCTTTTTGTAGTATAATTTCTTATGAATTATTGTTGTTAAACATATAATCACATTTACTTTACAGTGCTATGCAATATGTTGGCGCTATATAAATACATGTTAATAATAATAATAATAATAATAATAATAATAAATAAGTAGGGTGCATCACCTATTAGAATTTTCCTGTCAACCTTAGAATCATAACTATTGGTGGGGTTTCTTTTTTCTTTTTCTGTAAAAATTAATTTGAATTTGATTCTGAAAGGTAACGGAAGCCAGTGCAGGGATTGACAGAACGGCGAGGCAGAGGAGGAGCGGTTGCTGAGGTGTATGAGCCTTGCAGCAGTGTTCATTATGGACTGGAGAGGTGATAGTCTCTGGAGGGGGAGGCCAATTAAAAGAGAGTTAAAATAGTCTAGACGCGATATGATGAGAGAGTGAATAAGAATTTTGGCAGCGTCTTGGGTGATAAATGATCGTATTTTGGATATGTTCCTTAGGTGGAAGTGACATGATTTAATAAGTGACTGGATATGAGGAGTGAATGACAGGGCAGAATCTAGAATAACCCCAAGGCACCGGGCCTGGGGAGAGGGGGTGATAGTGTAAATGTTATCTATGATGGATACTTCCGGGATGTTACTGGTGTTAGTTGGAGGAAAGAGAACCATTTCAGTTTTGGAGAGGTTTAATTTAAGGTAGCGTTGCGACATCCGGGTAGAGATAGCAGACAGGCAGGAGGAGACGCGAGTTAGGAGTTCTGGGTTGAGATCAGGAGATGAGAGATAGATCTGAGTATCGTCAGCATAGAGGTGGTAGTGGAAACCATACGAATTTATTAATTTGCCGAGGGAGTAAGTATAGAGGGAGAATAGTTTAAAAAAATTATGTCCGACAAATAGTAGTGACTGTCTTAGGCTCCAGCTTGGGCTCCCTTTTGGCGGCTCCCATTCTCCTTTGGCTCCCATTGCCCAGCCCATAAATGGACATTTGTTGAACAGCCCAGTGGCCAGTTTCAACTGGCAACCCTTCCCTAAAAGTAAGATAGTCATGCAAACTATGCATGAAACTGCTATTTTGTCATTCTGCTTATGAGTTCTGGGGGGTATTATACATGACCAGGGCCGCCATCAGGGGGGTACAAGTGTCCCGGACCCGTACATGAAGGGGGGCCCTGCAGTGCTGCAGTTTTGAAAGAGCTAGGCCCCCCTTGCGAGCAACGAAGCCTGCATCCATTTTCAAAGTCACATTTTCAAACAGCCGAAATGCGGAAGTGCCGAAAAAGCCGAACAGCCGAAGGACCGGAAGCCACGAAAACAGCCATAGTTGAAGTCCTAAAGTGGCGAAAAGACCAAAAGTCATGATAGGAGGTGAAGTTGAAGTCCTGAAGCCACGAGTTCAATTCTACCAATTTGTGTGTGTTTTTTTTAATCCCCTGGCCACCAATGTATTATTTTAATATTCTATAGGCCCCTGCCACCAATGTTTTTATAAAAAATATTTTTTGGGGCCCCAATTTTTTTTAACTTGTAAGGGGGGCTCTGGCGCCAATGTTTTTTTTTTAAAAAATATTCTATGGGGCTCTGATTTTTTTTTTTTTTGGCCCTGGAGCCAATGTTTTTTTTTTAACTTATAAGGGGGCCCTGACCATCAATAGCTTTTTATAACTTGTGTGTGGGGGGTTACTTTTTTAGAGCTGATGTCTGTGTGGTCTTTTAACTGTGATGTGAAGTGGGCAGGATCTGGGGTGGGGCTTTTGTTGTACGGGGGCCCCGTGATTTCTAATGGCGGCCCTGTACATGACATTGATATTTCGTTTCATCATTGACATTGACTTTGTATCATCCTGAGGTGAGTTCAGGGGGTATTACACACAGTATTGCCACTACATTCATTAATATTCACCAGGGTGTATTTGTAAAATGGGGAGTGATTAGTGTGTGTGGGGGGGGGGTCTTGCAAATTGGGTGTGTTCTAAACATGTTGAAATGCCAATGTTCTCCCGTCCCCAGATTTCTCTTTGAAAATGTGGTCACTTGATGTCATACAAAGAAGCAGCCCGGACTGGAAATCTGTGGGTTCTGGCAAATGCCAGAGGGGCTGCTATAAGGTCCCATAGAAAGTCAGTATTTAGTGGGCTGGTGGGGGCTGTTTGGGCCTCTATGTGGGCTGATTGGGCCTCTGTGTACCTGAAATGCCAGGGCCTGTTTTAATGTTTTAATTCTCAGTCCCGGAGGCTCTGGACCTGCAAAGAAGTCTTGGGACAAAAAAATGGTTATGGGCCAGAAAAGTTGCCAAACACTAGAAATGACTAATATATTGCCCCCCCACATGTTTTAACGCAATGTTGAATCCCTCTGTGGTGCTACCTAACCTGATAAATACAATACTCTCCTCACATCTCATGGAATAAAAATTCTGATTTCCTAACATTTAGACAGTCCTGAAGCATTTTTCTCTGGGGGGAAAAAAAATCTATATTGCAAAATGAAAATTACAAATAATAACAAATATATGTGAAGCGCCCGCCAGATAATAAGAAACATAATTCATAACGGAGCCGCCTCAGCTGCCATAACTACACGTGACTCACGGCCCCTCCCATCAAAATCTCGATGGAAACGGCGCTCCAATGTTGCTCCGCAGGCGTGTTGCTATGGCAACCATAGGACGCGCAGCGGGCAGATTCTCTCATGGCTTTCTTCGGACTCACGCAGCTCGGCTATCAGACTCCATTACGGGCTGTCAGCCTCCAGGGCAACGGGCAAGGGACAGCCTTTTGCCAGACAGCGGGTGAGACGGGGCTTCGGAACGTGAGGGGTTGGGGAGAGTTTTGCCTGGTCGCTGCATTTGGTCGGGAAAGGGAAACTATTCCATTGCACCAGACTGATGCTGCTGGTTTCTTCTGCTACATTGTTTCTAAAGGCAGAAATCTGTAGTTCTTTATGTTCTGCCTCTGCCAGACTGTCGGACTGGGACACCAGGGGGCGGGGCCCACTAAAAAAACCTTAGACCAGGGGCCTCTCTCAGTAATATTATTCTTCCTCTCCTCACTCTATTCTCCTAGGGGCAAATTTACTAAAGGCTGAAGTGACTAACGATGGTGTAACTTCGCTAGCGAAGGAGCAATAACGTAACTAGAGGGGGCGGTTGGTCGGGCCCTGGGGCGGAACGTGCAGCCATCCAGCCCCCTCCGTACGTGATTTTCAGTGCGTATCAGTGCAGCATCAGCGGCTTCAATCGGTGTGCAAGCTGCCGGGGGGCCCTGAGGGGGTGCGGGCCCTGGCCCAATTGCACCCACTGCTCCCCCAGTAGTTTCGCCACTGTGAAGCGAATTGTCACTCTGGCGAATGGAAGTAACTCTGCCAATTCGCAAAGATGCGGATTTTAATGAATGTTACCTCTTGCGCCAGATTTGCCTTTGCCACCTCAGACTAGGCGAAGTGCAATAGAGCAGATAGGAGTTCCTCAAAAAAAAGCTGAACATTTCCCAAAGAACGCTGGCGACTTTTCAGTTTTTCAGGGTGATAGGCTGCAAAAGCCATCGTTCAGCGCCCTGGACACAACTCGGATTTTAGTGAATTAGCATTGTCCTGGCGAATCTACGCCTGGCGAAGTGCTGCGCTGTGAGCAGAGCCGGATTTACATAGTGGGCGCCCCTAGGCCCACTACCTTTCGTCACCCCTGTCCCCTCCAGGGGGACTGGAGCAATGGGGATTGGCATATGGGAAATTAAAAAAAATATTGTATCTCCAGCACATCCCCAGTGTTTCTGAACCAATGTGGGTGTGGTTGGGCAGCATGCCGACCCCCCTAAAATCCTGCCGCCCTAGGCCCGGGCCTAGGTGGCCTTTCCACAAATCCAGGACTGGCTGTGAGCAAAGCCGTCGCTGGCGAATTTTCGGAGGTTAGTGAATTTGCCCCTAGTCTCTTTTCTTTACATACTATAATCTATTATTCCATCTATTTAGCTTCTTTTTTTTCTCATAGAAATAGGCAATGGCCATGAAATAGGCCAGATGTTTAGCAGCATGAGGACCTACTGACACCAGGGTTGCCACCTGGCTGTATTTTACTGGCCTGGCCTGTAAAAATGATGGTTGATCCCAATGTTATTAATAGGGAAAAAAGATAAATATATAGGAAGGGCAGGGTTTTTTCTCCAGAAAAGGTGGCAACCCTAACTGACACCTGTGCCCACCAGTAGTTTTGCTGGTATCCCGGTGGGCCAGTCCAACATTGTGCACAGAAACCATTAAACGACAGAATCATTGCCCTCATTTCATCTGCAGGCTTGGGAGACAAGAGAAAAGAGCAAACAGGGAACAGGTGCAAACTGTATCACTTCTTGGATGGTTGGAGACAGGCACAGACTCTGTAGATTGTGGCAAATGCCAGAGGCAGGGTGGGACTGAGGCTTCCAGGACTGTTACCTCAATGTTCCTCATACTAGTGTCCATCCTCCCACCATACATATTTACAGTTTACCTTCCTCCATAACTTTGGGGGTTGGGGCGCAGGCCCTGGTGTCAATGGGGCCCATGAAGGCAGGGCCCACCAGGTTTTTCCCCAAGTGTCAAACTAGTCCAGTCCCACACTGCCCAGAGGGCTGTTGTAAGATGCCATAGAACAACCTCAACCAGTGGCTCAACATGTTACTCACCAACCACTTGGATGTTGCTCCCAGTGGCCTCAAAGCTGGTGATTATTTTTTAATTCTTGGCTTGAAGTCAAGCTTTAGTTGCATAAAAAACAGTTGTACTGCCCAGGGCCGGAACTAGGGGTAGGCAGAAAAGGCAAGTGCCTAGGGCGCAAAGGCTGAGGGGCGCCAGGCACGGTACCTCTTCTGACGCCTTCCCCTAGTTCCTACCGCTGTGTTCAAAAGCTGCGGAGCAATTTGTGCTAGTGTGCGCTCTTCGACGCATGTGCAGTTGCACATCTGCAGTGCGCTCTGATGCATGTGCACTCGCACGTCCTTGCTGTTCTTTTGTGCATGCGCACTCGAACGTCCTCGTGACTTGCGCACTTTTGCACATTTGCGAGAAGCGATGGGCGACGTAGTCGGCCAGGTTGCCTAGGGCGCCCGACGGACTTGGCCCGGCACTGGTACTACCAAACAGAGCCTCCTGTAGGCTACCAGTCCATATAGGACTACTAATAGCCAAACATGTGGCTCCCCAGAAACCTTTTGCATACTTGTGTCGCTCTCCAGTTCTTTTTATATTTGAATGTGACTAACAGATAAATAAGGTTGGGGATCCCTGCCATAGACAGTCACTGTTTGATGGGGGGGGGGGGGCTGTTTGGATCTCTGTGTACTTCGAATGTCAGGACCTATTTTGAATCTCAGTCCAAACCTGGTTTGAGGCATTAGTAGATCTGATTATAAATTCTGTAGACAGACAATATTTCATAGTCATTACAGAGATATAATTATCAATATATACTGTATTAGTAGATCTGTATCTTAGTGAAGCAGTTTCCTGCTTCCCTTTTTGGTCCAACGCACCCCCCCCCCCCCCGTGGGTTGATTCTCTAATAAGCCATGTTGCAGTATTTCCAAGAACATTTAGGACAGCATGTTAGTGTTAACTTGGCCTTCAATTTAGCAAGTAGGAGAATGAATAAGCACATTATATGAATCTCTGTCTCAGTCCTGGCACAAAGCACAATGCTGTTTTTTAAACTGGGAGCACTACAAAATGTCTGAAACAAAGATTTTAGGACTCAGCCCATGTATATATACAGTACATGTTTTCCAACACTTTGCTTAATTAATCCCAGCCTGTATGCTAAACTTTTATTTTTCATAACAGACAGTGGAAAACACGAGGAAAGTCACATAAAGCTGCCTGCGCTTGTTCCCCGGCCTCCTAATGTCAGTCATGGGAAGTATCAAGAGATGCGGAGACGACATCAAGACCTAAGAAGTAAGTAGATCTATAATGGCAATAGCTGATTCAAAAATGTTAAAATTATTAGAAGTGGAGTATTCATATCTGGACTGACAAATAGGCCCTATACATAAATACCCGAACAGCCCCACAAAGTCCTGTGGAATCACTGGTCTATGGCATTTTCTATTTTGCCAGTGAATATTAGATAGATTGTAGAGAGAACCCACTGCAACCAATGATTCTCACTTTCCCTTTTCACCTAAATGAGAAACAAGCTGCCCATGACATACTCTTGTATCAGTGTGACTGTTATGTTTATAAATACTGTACTTTAGTAGCTTCAAGTGAGTGGGATGTGGCTGCTAGTGGAGACTGGTACAAATGAGTAGACCTAACCTTGTTTTCAATAGGCCAGTGCTGAGCTGGGAGGGAGGTCGGGAGTCCCACCGGGTTTTTTCCCAGTGTCCCACCAGCCCAGTCCGACCCTGGTTCCAACACCAATGTTTTTTTAACTTGTAATGGGGGCGGAGGGGGGCCTGGTCACCAATGTTTGTTTTTTTTTAATTATTATTTTATAGGTGGCCCCTGACCAGCAATTGTATTTTTAACTTGTAAGGGCGAGGGAGGGGTGTCCGGCAACCAATTTTTAAAAAATTTCTATGGGACCTAATACCACCAATGTCTTTTGTATTTTTTAAAGGATGGGCGGGGGGGGGCTGGCCTTTACATAGATCCCCTAATGTGATCTTGTGTCCAGAGTCAGAGAAAAGCCATCACCTGTCCAATATTGCCTCTGCGCCTGCTGTTTATTTGCAAGTGTCCATAACTGTGCACATGGAGTGCAAAATTCTTATTTTAGGGGTGAAAAGTTAAAGGAGAGGTAATGAGCTTAGTATTAACAACCGTCTCCCTTTCGCCCTTTATTGTGACTGCTTTGTCTTTCAGATAAGCAGAAGTTCATTATGTAGGGGTTTTAGGTGTACACTGGTCAACTCATTTCACTCAAGATACAACAAAACCTATAGATTATTTTTATTTAAATGAAACAACTACCAAAGCTCTGTTCATTAAACTTATGTTGAACTATGGGTATATTGACATTTTAAATGACCTTTTAGCATGAGGCAGTTTTTGAATTATATTCTCTGCTCTCTGTATTGCAATATTAACTTCTTACAATTCTACTGACCCTAGCAATGAAGTTTGAATTGGAGGCTTTAAGGACAATAGGTGAAGGTCGCAATAGAAACATAAATCATTAAAAAATATTTATTTGCTTCAGCCCCAAAACAGACTCAGCGATTGCCTGCAACTGCTGCTCAACAGTATGGTTGGTGGCTTCCACAGGATCCGAAATGTAAAGCAGAATCCGTTCATCCATGGATTGGCTCTCAGCGTTACCCTCATATAAACAGTCCTATGACTTTGTAAGTCTTGCAGGCTGATAATTGAATCACACATTTTGTTACCATGGGACTGACTGCCTTATTTGAAGGGCTGATGGGGTTTTAGTTTGCATGCTCATTTTTTTTTAAAGTATGTTTCAGGAAGCAGTGGACAATTAGGGTCAGATCTGGGGAGTCCATTTATTTGCTGCACAAGATATTCTTGGAACCATTTTACAATGACTATTTTTACGAGGTAGGGAGGGCCAGTTGCACAGAAAAGTTGTAACAAAGAAATCGAAGAACTACTGATGTTTTCCTACATATACAGTATAGTGGCTCATGGACTGCTAAGGGTATAATCACTGGTGCCAAAATGGTAGGGACCCCTCCAGTAATTATAATCACTTACAGTGGTGTGTGATCCCTTTAAAATGCTATATATTTTTATGAGATTGTGACCTAAAACACCAAACGAGTTTTAAACAAGATGAAAAAACCTAGTTAAACGAATTAAACAAACATTATTCGATTTGGTGATGTGTTTATTGAAAAAAAAATGGTCCAATAAGATATCTCCGTGTGGCAAAACTAAGTGAATGGTGCTCTCAGTATTTGGTGTGAACCCCCTTGTGCAGCAATAACAAAGCATTTGTGGTAACTGTTGATCAGTCCTGCACATTCACTCAAAGCTCATTCCTTCATACAGAACAGCTTCAGCTCTTGAAGGTTGCTGGGTATGAACCACTCACTTTAGGTCTTTCCACAACATTTCAATTAGATTAAGGTCAGGACTTTCACTTGGCCATTCCAAAAAACATTCACTTTATTCTTCTTTAACCATTCTTTGGTTGATTGACGTGTGTTTAGAATCGGTGTCTTGCTGCATTACCACTGTTTCTTGAGATTTAGATCATAGACAGATGTCTTGATATTTTTCTTTAGAATTCTCTGGTATAGTTCAGAATTCATTGTTCCATCAATGATGACAAGCCTTCCAGGCCCAAACCGGAACACTTCCACCACCTTGTTTCACAGATGGGACAAGGTTCTTATGCTGGAATACAGTGTTTTCCTTTCTCCAAATGTAACGCTCCTCATTTAAGTCAAATAGTTCTGTTTTGGCTTCAACTGTCCACAAAACATTCTTCCAGTATCCTTCTGGTTGGTCCACATGATCTTTAGCAAACTGTAGATGGTCGGCAATATTTTTGGGGGAGAGCAGTGACTTTCTCCTGGTTACCTTGTCATAAACACCATTGTTGCTCATTGTTCTCCTGATGGTGGACTCATGGAAATAAACATTACCCTGGGTTCCTTTATAACATCTCAGTCTATTAGACACCTTGCAGTTGGAGTTAACTTTTATGGTCGAACACTTCTGGGTAGGGTAAATACAGTCTTGAATTTCCTTTATTTGTACACAATCTGTCTGACTGTTGATTGGTGGAGTCCAAACTTATTTAGAGTCAACAACTTTTTCTGAGGTCCTCAGACACCTCCTTTGTTTGAGTCATGATAGACATCCACAAATGTGTTGTATGTGGGATCAGGCTTTGCTGGATCCCTGTTCTTTAAATGAAACAGGGTCTCTCACTCACACCTGATTGTCATCCCATTGGCTGAAAACACAAGACTCTGATTTCATCTTCAAATTATACAGTATGATAAAGCTAAGGATTCTGTGAGAACGCACGCTTGCGTCCTGTCCGGCGCAGGCGCGGACGCGCTAATGCGCGTCGGCGTCTGACGCGGGACGCTGGCGACCGTCGCGGGCGCAAGGACGCAGGCGGAAACGCCTGTGACGGACGTGCTGGCGTCAGTTCCGTGACGTCAGCGTAATGACGCTGGTATTTAAATACTCCTGTATTTAAACCTTAACCAAATTAACATGCATTGCCTGGTTATTAGGTTATTTTGACTGAAACCCTAGCGACTCTGAACTTTGGATTCCTGATTATTGACCCTTGCCTGAACCCGGACTTTGATTATTGCCGCCTGTCTCAACCTTCTTGCCTGTTTATCGACTACGAGTATTGCTGCCTGCCTTTGACCTCGGATCTCCTGACTACGACTTTTGCCTAATCCTTTGTACTTCGTTAACCGTCTCACCGGCTACTCTCCACAACCCTGCTCCCTGTTCCACTCCAGGTGGGTAGCGGTTGTGTGAGGCGCTTGTGGGTTCATTTACTTCTGCTCCGGCCTCTTCTACGACTGGATTATACTGGTAAGTCCTGACAGTATAACCAGGCCAGATGGATCCAGCTGAAGGGGCGTCCCCGTTTGCAGTCCTGACGCAACAGTTATCTTCTCTGACGCAAGCCGTCCGGGAACTGCAAAGTGGCTATGCTCAGCTACAGGAGCACATCAGGACCCAACCACCGGTTGTTCTCCCTTCTACAGCCGCTGCAACTCCTCCGGTTCCAGCAGAAGTCCAGGTGATCACTTCTGAGATTTCAGAACCTAAGGTGGCCTTTCCGGAGAAATTTGCGGGTGACCGAAAGTTGTTTCGGAATTTCAGGAGCAATTGTAAACTGCTGTTTTCACTCAAGCCTCATACCTATCCCTCTGAGCAGACTCGGGTCGGGGTGATTATCTCGTTTCTGACTGGAGAACCACAGACGTGGGCTTTTCGTCTTATGGAGCGCCACAGTCCTGCATTGGCCACAGTAGACTCCTTCTTTGAGGCTATGGCAGTTCTTTTTGACGATCCGCACAGAGCCACTACTGCTGAAGCCGCCATGCGCGCCTTGAAGCAAGGTAGCCGCCCAGCGGAGGACTACACCCTGGAATTCCGGCAGTGCGCAGATGACACGGAGTGGAATCCGGCTGCGCTTAAGAACCAGTATCGCTTCGGCCTTTCTTCTGAACTAAAAAATGAATTGGCCCGTACTGGCATTCCCGACAGTCTGGAAGACCTCATCTGTCTGGCCATCCAACTCGATCAGAGGCTCAGGGAGCGTCGAGAGGAAGAAGAGGCAGAGAAAGCAGGACTTCCACCTCAGTCTTGGATGTTACCAACCGCTCCACCTCCTATCCGAATGCCTTCCACTTTTCCTCCTGCTGTCCCACCACCCGCCTTTAACACAGCCCCAGAGCCGATGCAGATTGGAGCCATTAGATCTGCGTTAACTCCAGAGGAACGGATCAGACGTCGCAGACTCAACCTCTGCCTTTATTGTGGACAAGCAGGTCATTTGCTTCGGGGTTGTCCGATTCGTCCAACGGGTAAGAGGATTTTCGAAAGAGACTTTTCCAGTTGCCATGTTCCCGTGCCTCTCCTGACTGTCTCTTTATCTTTGCAGTGGGGAGACAAGCGGGTAGAGCTTCAAGCAATTCTTGATTCTGGGGCCAGCGGGTGTTTCCTGGACAATAAAGTGGCGCAACAGTTCCAGATCCCACTCCAGTCCAAAAAGAATCCCATAGCCCTCCGTGTAGCTGATGGCTCCTTGATTACCTCGGGCCCTGTGGTGCAAGAGACTGTCTCACTCTTTGTTGTATTGAATAAAGGGCATGCTGAAGTCATGAACTTTGATGTGGTTTCTTCGCCTCTATTTCCCGTCATTCTGGGTCTACCTTGGTTGCAGAAACACAACCCGTCCATCAACTGGACTACCGGTGAAGTGAACTTTCTTTCAAATTTTTGTTCCTCTCAATGCATTTTCTCCTTCAATAGAGTCTGTTCTTTATCTTCTGCTTCCGAAATTCATAATCTTCTTCCTCAAGCTTATTGGGAGTTTATGGACATTTTCAATAAGAAAGGAGCAGACAAGTTGCCTCCTCATCATATTTATGATTGCCCTATTAACCTTCTTCCAGGGGCTCAGATTCCTTTTGGACGAGTTTACCCGTTGTCCGAGGCTGAACTATCGGAACTTCGTTCTTATTTAGATGAGAATCTAGCCAAAGGCTTCATTCGACAATCTTCTTCTCCAGCAGGGGCTGGGATCTTCTTTGTTGAAAAAAAAGATCATTCCTTGAGGCCGTGTATTGATTACCGGGATCTGAACAAGATTACTGTTAAGAATCGCTATCCACTTCCTCTTATTCCTGAACTTTTTCAACGTTTGGCGGAGGCTAAGATCTTCTCTAAACTGGATCTCCGTGGTGCATATAATCTCGTCAGAATAAGAGAAGGTGATGAGTGGAAGACGGCTTTTCGTACTCGTTATGGGCATTTTGAATACCTGGTCATGCCCTTTGGTCTGTGCAACGCTCCTGCAACGTTTCAACATTTTGTCAATGATGTTTTTAGGGATTTCCTCGACATATTCGTTATCATATATTTGGACGATATTCTTGTTTTTTCTAACTCTTTGGAGGAACACAGATCACATTTAAAGAAAGTGCTTGTTCGTATACGTATTCATCAGCTTTATGCTAAGATTGAGAAATGTGTCTTTGAACAAACATCTGTGGACTTTTTGGGTTTTCTCCTTTCTCCAGAAGGAATTCAGATGGACTCCAGGAAGATTTCCGCAATTCTTGAATGGCCAATTCCTTCTTCCAAGAAAGCTGTCCAACGTTTTATTGGTTTTGCAAATTTTTATAGGAAATTTATAAAAGATTTTTCCCAGGTTATTCTTCCAATTACGGAGTTGACTCGTAACAACCAAAAGTTCTGTTGGTCTCCACAAGCTCAGGCGGCCTTCGAGAAATTGAAGGCACTCTTCACTTCAGGTCCAATTCTTCATCATCCCGACGTTTCCCTTCCTTTCATCCTGGAAGTTGACGCTTCAGAGCTTGCGGTGGGTGCAGTGTTATCACAAAGAGCTGGGTTTCAGGAAGATCTGCATCCTGTTGCTTTTTTTTCTCGTAAACTGGCCAAGAACGAATGTAACTACGATGTTGCCGATCGTGAACTACTTGCCATTAAGTTAGCACTTGAAGAGTGGAGGTATCTCCTTGAAGGATCTAAACATCCAATCCTTATCTTTACGGATCATAGGAATCTTGAGTATCTACATTCGGCCAAGAGGTTGAGACCCAGACAAGCAAGATGGGCTTTATTCTTCATGAGATTTAATTTTCATCTCACATATCGACCTGGGTCTAAGAATGTTAAAGCGGATGCCTTGTCCCGTATGTTTTCATCTGAAGATGAGTCGTCCTTGGTTCCTGAAACAATTTTGAACTCTAATAATTTTCTCCTGCTTCAGTCTACCCTGGTTGATGGAATTAAAGACGCTTCCTTAAATCTCTCTGAACCATCGTTAGTTTCCAAGGAGGGTCTTCTTCTCCATCAAGGTAAAATTTTTGTTCCTGAATCTATGCGTTTAGAGGTTCTCAAGAATATTCATGATTCTAAGTTGGCAGGTCATCCAGGTATCAAGAAAACCATTATCCTGGCTAAGAGACTATTTTGGTGACCAGGGTTGGCTAAAGATTGTCTTCAATTTGTTACTTCTTGTGAGGTTTGCTCTAGGTCCAAGGACTCCCATTCTCAGCCTATTGGTCTTCTACAACCTCTCCCGGTGCCTTCTCGTCCATGGGGTTCAGTTTCTTTGGATTTTATTTCTGATTTGCCATTGTCGTGTGATTGTTCCACCATTGTCGTTTTTGTGGACTGTTTAACAAAGATGGCTCATTTCAAGGCGTTACCTAGACTTCCTTCTGCCTCTGAGACTGCTGATACCTTCATTAAGGAAGTAGTAAGGCTCCATGGTCTTCCGGATGAGGTGGTGTCGGATCGGGGACCACAATTCACGTCTCAGTTTTGGAGATCGTTGTGTGGAGCACTCAAGATTTCGGTGTCCCTTTCCTCTGCCTTTCACCCTCAGTCCAATGGTCAGACCGAACGAACTAATCAAACTCTTGAGCAATATCTGAGATGTTATTCTTCTTACCTCCAAGATGACTGGGTGAATCTTCTTCCTTTAGCCGAGTTCGCTTATAACAATTCCCATCATTCTTCAATCAATCAGTCCCCTTTCTTCGCAAACTATGGTTTTCATCCAGTGACTTTTCCCTCTGCCATTGTTTCTGACATTCTAGTTCCTGCTGTCAAAGACCGATTAACCTTCTTATCTAATAATTTTCAAAAGATCCAGGAAAACATGAAGCAGGCCCAACAAAATTTCAAGTTTTATTTATTCAAGTCTACTTTTATGGAGAAGTAACCCAGAATTTAAGGTGGGTGACCGTGTATGGTTATCAACTGTTAACCTTAAGCTTTCTTGTCCTAGTAGGAAGTTGGGTCAACGTTTCCTGGGTCCCTTCCCTATCGTTCGCCAGGTCAATCCTGTGGCTTTTCAACTTAAACTCCCAGCTTCCTGGCACATCCATCCTGTGTTTCATGCTGCTCTTCTAAAACCAGCCTCAACATTCCGATTTCCTGGGCGTTCGGCTCCTCCTCCGCTGCCTGTGGTGGTCAACGGTCAAGAAGAATTTGAGGTTGAGGAGATCCTGGATTCCAGACTAAGAGGCAAACGGCTCCAGTACCTGGTGAGATGGAAGGGTTATGGTCCGGAAGAAAATTCCTGGGAACCAACATCGAATATCCACGCTCCCGAGTTGCTGGAGAAATTCCATAGAACTCACCCTGGTAAGCCTTCTGGTGGTCGCGTCCTGAGGCCGCTCCTTGATGGGGGGCAATGTGAGAACGCACGCTTGCGTCCTGTCCGGCGCAGGCGCGGACACGCTAATGCGCGTCGGCGTCTGACGCGGGACGCTGGCGACCGTCGTGGACGTGGAGGCGCCAGTGAAGGTCGCGGGCGCAAGGACGCAGGCGGAAACGCCTGTGACGGACGTGCTGGCGTCAGTTCCGTGACGTCAGTGTAATGACGCTGGTTTGGCGCCAAAACTCCTGTATTTAAACCTTAACCAAATTAACATGCATTGCCTGGTTATTAGGTTATTTTGACTGAATCCCTAGCGACTCTGAACTTTGGATTCCTGATTATTGACCCTTGCCTGAACCCGGACTTTGATTATTGCCGCCTGTCTCGACCTTCTTGCCTGTTTATCGACTACGAGTATTGCTGCCTGCCTTTGACCTCGGATCTCCTGACTACGACTTTTGCCTAATCCTTTTTACTTCGTTAACCGTCTCACCGGCTACTCTCCACAACCCTGCTCCCTGTTCCACTCCAGGTGGGTATCGGTTGTGTGAGGCGCTTGTGGGTTCATTTACTTCTGCTCTGGCCTCTTCTACGACTGGATTATACTGGTAAGTCCTGACAGATTCACTTACTTTTGCCATACACAGTTTTGTTATTGGTTCTTTTTTTAAATAAATACATGACCAAATATAATCATTTTTGTTGTGCTTGTTTAACTAGCTTTTCTTTATCTACTTTTAGGACTTGTTTGGAAACATATGATGTTTTAGGTCACATTCAAATAAAAAATAGTAAATTTTAAAGGACAAACTTTCAAGCACCATTGTACCTGATACGCTGCACCTGCCCAGGGTATTTCTGTAGAAGCTCATCATCGAGATCCTCTTTGAATTGTACCATCTTCAAATACTAGCCGGTAAAACACCTGCCAAGGCCAGGGCCGATATTACAAATTTACCGGCAATGTAGCTGCCGGTAAATTTGTAATACCCTTCAAAAAAAGCCCTCGGCCTGCCCCCAATCCCCTGTAACTTATCTTTTCTCCTCAGTCTTCGGTTCTCTGCGCGGTGGCCCCGCCCCTTTTGACACCACGACCCGCCTCTTTTGTTCTTGCCCCCCACCAGCCGGTAAAAAATATAAGAAAAGGTGGCAACCCTAGCAGGTTCTGACACAGTAGAGTTAAGGTCGAAACATCTCTTCTTCACTCTAATGTGCATGCTTCTGCATGAGAAGAAAGATCTCAGTGAATGAGCTTCTATACAAGTACCCTGGGCTGGTGCAGTTTTTAGCTGACAGAAGCACTGACTCTGAATATCAAAGTAAGCATTTCTAATCGCTGGGGGATGCCGTGATTATAACTTTTGCTCTCCTTAAAATGAGAATTACAATAAACAGTATTGCGGATGGCTTTGCAACTGTTTTTATTTGCACTTAGACCATGGCGACTTTCAGGGCAGTCTATTCTTTCCAAAATTTTAAAGGTATGTAATAGTTTCTTTGTTTTCCCACTCCAGGTTTGTGCAACAGATGTACCTTACAGACAAATCCTTCCGTCTTTTCTAAGTGAGCCATCTGCTTTTGTGCAGCCTCCATTTCTATCCAATCCCTGTATGATTTCTGCTGTGCCAAATTCTCTTTTACATGCCCAGTATCTATGGATCTAATGCTCAGAGGTTAAATTTGAAAACATTCTGCTTTCTGTTGGCTGTGCAAATGTGAGATATCTTATGGCTTTGAATAATATTTTAGTGGTTTGATCTAGAACTGATAGCTGATAAATCTTATGAAAGTAACCTGTGCCTGTGTGTATTTATTTTGGAACGGATTTTACAGATAGGTTTGCTCAAATCTTGTGGGTTTGGCACAACTGCCAAAAGCATTGCAAGCTTAAAGGAGTTTTCTACCCATTTTTTTGCATAATGAAAGAAAATGTAATTCTGATATACATTGTATGCTGTGGTTTTCAGGTTATTGATACATGGGACTGTTATTCCCTTTCATCTTCCCTGGATCTAAATCAAAACAATATAACAGGAGCCAGATTTTGTCAGGATTATGAATTAACTTTAAAGAGGTGGTTCACCTTTAAGTTAACTTTAAGGTATGTTATAGAATTCTAAGCAACTTTTCCCTGTATGGCATCTTGCACTCAGCTGTTCTTCCTGGGTTCCCCTGCAGTGGATCTTTGATGTGAGGCATAAATGACTTAGGTGGCCAAACTCTATAATATTTGCTCATTTTGACAAGGTCGCCAAACAAGCAGATCTATCCCCAGTTATGCCCACTTAAAGTGGCCAATATTGGGTTTAATCTAATCAGATTAAATGGGGAAATAGGAGCAGTCAGAGCGAGGACCACATCAACTAGTTTCAGTGGTCCTCAATGAAACCAGATATCAGTCGGGTGGGCCTATCGGAGGGCCCCACACAGGTGGATAAACTGTCGAATTGGACTAAGGGCTGAATCACCAGTATAAATGTGCCCATGAATAGCTACCGTTACACAATCTGCTCTATGTTGTGTAGGCCAAATGCTTATCTGTATACACAGTAGGGATGCACCGAATCCACTATTTTGGATTCGGCTGAACCCCTGAATCCTCCGCGAAAGATTCGCCCGGATCCAGAATTGCATATGCAAATTAGGGTAGAAAGGGGAAAAATTTTTCACTGGCTTGATTTGTGAGAAAAAGTCATGCGTTTTCCCTCCCCTCCCCTAATTTGCAAATTAGGATTTGGTTCGACCGAATCCTGCTGTAAAAGGCCGAATCCTGGATTCAGTGCATCCCTAATACACAGACCAATGCCAGTGCCCCTCTCATTAGATCCACATTTCATCAGAGGTGTCTCTGATTGTAAAAATGCCTTTAGCCATTTTATGGAATTAATTTGCAACATATCAAGGCTGCTGGTAAGTTTTGCATACAATGTGAATATATATATATATTTATATATATATATATATATATATATATATATATATATATATATATATATATATATAATATATTTTTTAAGGGTCCACACTCTGACCTTGCATCCCGAAGATCACCTGAACAATTTCTTAAACACATAATTCAATTTAGGAATGAATCATACCAGGACCAGCACTTCCCTTTGTGAAATTTCAACTTATATTTACAGTGTCGACTGGGGTGCCTGGGGCCCACCAGGAAACTGTAACTCAAGGGCCCACCCCCCGTACAAATTATTATATTAGTCATGTGACGTGTGCTCTGATAAACTTCAGTTACTCTTTACTGCTGTACTGCAAGTTGAGTGATATCACCCCCTCGCTTTCCCCCCCAGCGGCCTATCAGAAGAACAATGGAAAGGTAACCCTGTTAGAATAGCACTCGATAATAAAAATCCTGCTACAACCCCTTCAGTTACATTGAGTTCGAAAAACAATAGCTGATCTACAAGCAGTTCCATCCTAAAGTGCTGGCTCTTTCTGAAAGCACATGACCAGGCAAAATGACCTGAGATGCACCTACACACCAATATTACAACTAAATACACTTGCTGGTTCAGGAATTACATTTTACACGGTAGAGTAATGTATTTGTAGTGTAAGTTATGTCATTTATAAATAAAAACTACAGCATAAAAATCATGACAGAATCCCATTCAAATGTTGGTATGACACAGAGAGTGATATCCTACGAGAATTTGCAATTGGTCTTAATTTTTTTATGTGTTTTTTTAATTTCTTAGCATTTTGTTCAGCTCTCCAATTTGGAATTTCAGCACTGATCTGGTTGCTAGGGTCTAAATTACCTTAGCAACATGTATTGGTGTCAGAAATACCTGTGTCAGAAAGCAAATAATTTGAAAATTATAAAAAATGAAGACCTATTGAAATGTTGCTAAGAATTGTCCATTTTATAACATAATAAAAGTTAACTTAAAGGCATAATATCACCCTGCAACTTTTTGTCTGTTTATCCCCACCCTATTAACAATGACACAAAACATTTTTTGTATTTTGTTTAGTTAGACTTAGACCAAAAGTCAGTACCTGTGCCACCTTCTGTGATGCTGCAACAAGGGGTTCAATTGGATGTCTCAGAATTAGTGAAGTGAAGCTAGGTATGATGTGCCAGTGGACAGTAAGGGGGTGCCACTGCCAAGCTGATGCTGCCCGCTGGACTGATGTAAAGAAGAGAAGATACCCACGATGAGCTTGAAAGCCGCACCTAATAGAATGCCCATGTCAGGTATACGTTGGCTGCCTCCTGCCTGAAACGTACAATTAACGTGCAAAGTGAAAGTGAAGCGACGACTATTGAGTGATGGACTGTGGACACTACGTGCTAGGAGGCGATGTGGGCCCACAGTCACAGGAGCGGTGCAATTCTGATTTTGCTGCCCACATGCCGTCTGTGGCTGCCTGCAAATGTGTTCCATCACCCGTCGCACGCACCGCATGGTACCGAATAACTTATTTTATAATAATGCTGTCGCAGGTAATTAAGTAAAGGGCCTAGGGGCCCACAGGGTTATTTCCCAGTGCCCCGGTAGGCCAGTCCGACCCTGTATATTTAAATACTCATATTCGTGTCCAACGTTTCGGTCCATGTTAGGACCTTTATCAAGGATAACAAGCAATTTAAGGCTGATTTTGCACATTGGTTGTTATCCTTGATGAAGGTCCTAACAGGGACACGAATGGACACGAATATGTGTATTTAAATAAAAGTTGAAGGGAAGTGCTGGTCCTGGGATGATTTATTCCTAAATTGAATTTTATATATATATATTACATCTTGATGACGACCCTTTGTGGGTTGAAATGCGTAGATGTGAGTGTGGAATAAAAAAATTTTTTTAGTTGAACTAATGGAAAGAGTGCTTGCGTTTATTGAATTATATATATATATATATATATATATATATATATATTTAGGTCATTGATGTGGGGTGATACAGTGCAGGGTTAAATTTATGCATATCAATGAGTATAATTCAATGCAGTACAAGTCGTCCAAAGAGCCCCTAGAGTTAAAAAGTTAATTGTGCAGCAAGTTAATATAAAGCAGGTGACTTCTTACAAATATTTAATTTTTTTATTGATATTTAAATATATTAAATATTTCAGTGAAATATATGATGATTTTTTTTTTCTATTTATCTGGTCATAGTACAAAAAAAAGCTACAATTTCAGTTTTTTCTTCTTTAATTTTATCGCAAAAACAACACAGGAGCAGATCTGGTTTTCACCTTGTTTGCTTAGCAGGACAAATGTTATGCCCGTCAGGTTTCCAGAATACAGGAAGCCAAACCCAGAATGAATACATTTTTTTTATTTTTGTGAAAGGAAAACAGAAAACGTATCGCTGGTGTTTATAACGCACACTGACATCAACGGCGTAGAAATAGTCTTTTTTTTTCATTTTAAAACATGTCTTTATCAAGAATCCAGTGTTGAGGGGAGATAATTTCCATTACTCCCAATGCAACTTGCTATCGCTTTTCTAGTTGTACCTTAAATATACTGGGTTCAGAGTGATGGCATGGCACAAATACATAGTTCTAGCAGTTTTATCCAAACTGTTGCTTTCTTGCATTTACCCCCCCCCCCCAGTGCCGCCAGAAACATCCCATGAAACCACTGGAATCGGGTCACATTAAACATAAAAACTTACTTGCTGCTTAAAAAATTAATTACGGTAAAGTCTTCTCTGCTTTATCAGAATAAAGGGCAAGTATAGCCCTACAACAGTTAATACTCTTCTGTTGAACCGTATGCATGTGGGCATGTTTATTCCTATGTCCATATGGCATTTTGTGGAAAGGATTGTTATGGCCAAGTCTTCTGTAACATTACATTTCCTGCCCTACACAGTAAGTACGGTAAAATATCTCATCATTCCACCCAAACACCTTTGTAAATAAAGTCCAAGTATACTTAAAAGCTGTAAAGTGAGAGCTCAAGCTGGACATGGGAGACCTGCTTCTCTGTGCCACCCTGATAGCCAAGCAATCTCTCACTGCTGTGCAATGGCTCACTGTAGCTTTACATTTATTAAAGGAACAGTAACACCAAAAACTGAAAGCCCCATGGACATTTGCAGCTTCCTACCACACCACATTCTGCGTGGATCTAAATGATTTCTACGCTCGTGCATTTGAAATGCACGAGCATTTTATTTAAGACAAAAATTGACTTTGTAGGGCTCCAGTAATCTTATGCTTGTTTCCCTTTATTTTCAGTCACACCGAAAACACAATAGGTTCCAGCCACAGGTAGATTAGCTAAGGGCAATGGTCCCCAGGGGGATGCGATGGCCAGTTATTTCTTTACAATGACTCCCAGCTGGGGTGGTGAACAGCAAAATGCTGGCAATAGTCCCTCCACCGACCCTACCAATATGCCTGCAGATTAAGGCGGCAATCACTGCTCCAGAACAGGCAGTGAGCTTCTTGGTCCAATTGCCACTGCACAGGCAGAACCGTGGAGAGATCGATCCTTTTACAATTAAAAAAAAATCATGCACCATATTGAAACTTCATTTCAAGGTGACATGTCCCTTTAAGGCTTTCTAAAAACAAGTGACACGTATGTCATGAGGCTGCCAGTCAGCTTCTGGTGCAAAAGAACCAAAGTGGATCTAGGACGCTTTGCAACACACAATTGTTCTTTTGCTTATTGCCTTGTTGCATATGCATGTGCTGTAATACAGAGCAAATTCATGAATTATTCATTATTATTCTGCACTTTTTTGCAATTTCATTTCTTTTGAGCCATATACGTTTTTATTAACTGCTAATACCTGTATAATGAGTTTTGTATCAACAATGCCACCTGCTGGTTCTGTGTTCTGACGAGGCTCTGCTCAGGAAGGTGATGATAGGAAAGGGCATCTAAAGCTACAGATCTTTTTCCTGAGCAGAGCAACCTCAGAACACGTCTCTGTATTTCTTCACCTCTTTAACTGTCTTTCACTCTACAGTTACAGGAATTTACCAGCAGGTGGCACCGTTGTTACAAAATTCATTATATTGGCAGTTCATAAAAACTGAAATTGCGCAAATCTAATAAATTAATGTTACAATGCAAAAGCACTTTTACCTTCAGGTTTAAGGTTTACTTATCCTTTTATATCTGAGGCCATCAATGCTGAATCCTGACAAGATGCTAATTATGGGACTATTAATTGCGGTGGAAAGAGTGAGTATACGCAACCTTCAGTGACAAAGATACTGGGGACAGTGGGGAGCAGCACATAAATGAGACCATACTGTGCACCCTGCTATAAAGACATTCTTGTGTTAAACTGTACTCATCCCATATTATATCTATATATATGTCGCTTGGTGCCAGCACTACTTGTTTAAGGGTTCAATTCTGCCTGGGTGCGAAAAGCCAGAAGGTAAATGTCAGTATAGGCACTCACAGGACTTATGGTGAGAAGAAAATATCTTTATTTATTTCAGCAATAAAGATATTTTCTATGCACCATAAATCTGAGAGTGAGTGCCTATACTGACTTTTATATATTATATACATACATACACACACTATGTAAGCATGAATAGGATTGCTGTGCTCTGCTTCTACAATGACATTATAGAACATCATTTGCATAGGCTTTTCTTTTGCATATTAATATTTTGCAGGTTTCTTGCAGGATTAATCTTGTATAGAAATGCATAAGGCAGGTTTCTGCATGTAAGGCCCATTATCAAGCAGTGTTTAATTAACTTGAGCAAGGTGAAGCTGAAGGTCCATGTAAACATGTTGAATAGTGGGTAAAATAGCCTTAAGGTGGCCATACACGGATAGATCCGCTCGTTTGGCGATGTCGCCAAACGAGCGGATCTCCCTCCGATATGCCCACCTTCAAGGTGGGCAATATTGGGCAGATCCGATCGTGGGCCCTAGGGCCCAACGATCGGATCCTATTTCTAACAAACAGGCGGTCGGATCGCGGGACCGCATCAACGAACAGATGCGGCCGCGATCCGACGGGATTTTTAACCCCATCCGATCGAGATCTGGCCGACTTTCGGCCAGATCTCGATCGGGGAAGCCCGTCGGGGGCCCCCATACACGGGCCAATAAGCTGCCGACACGGTCTGTCGGCAGCTTTTATCGGCCCGTGTATGGCCACCTTTAGGGCAGAGACACACGTGGAGAATAATCAACCAATGATAAATCGCCTCTTCTTCGGGCAACTAATCTCCCTGCAATGCCTTCCCACAGGCTAGAATGTAAATCGCCGGTGGGATGGCACTCAGAGCACTTCATTTTCCGAAGTCGTCTGAAAATTCCTCGTGAGGTAACTTCGGAAAACGAATATCTCCGAGTGCCATCCTGCAGTCGATTTAGATTCTAGCCGACGGGAAGGCAGTTTGGGGAGATCATTCGCCTGATGAAGAGGCGATTTGTCGTCGGGCAACTAAATCTCCCTGAATCTCCACGTGTGTCTCTAACACTTTCAAACATCAGCCTACATGATAACATGGCCAATCAGTCAATCATCACAGCCAGATATAATCTCACCAACAGACTCCTGAATAAAAGGCAAATGAAGAGCAAAATAGGCAATTGTGCCATTTTATTTTTCATTTACTTTTCTTCTTATACATGGGTGTGAGCTAATGGAGACATGAAAAGCTTGAGGGTAGAATCATTTTAGGAAAGTCCATACAGTGCTGTTCCACAAACTGGAAATACCAGCCATTCTTGCTCTGTTATCTTCTCTATCAATGATTGCTTTTCCAGCCAGGCCTAAAACACAAATTTGCAACACTGGCAAGAAAGAAGGTGTCACAGTGTGTTTGTTCCGAGGTTTAATGAACAGAACATCTGAGCCGACCCAGCACCCACTCACTGCTGCAGCCTAGACACATGTTGCTGCAACACTGCACTACCCACAAGCAACACAATCAAACATGTGGCTGACCATTTGCATAACCAGCTGTATATACAGTATTTGTATGGGCATCTGGTGTTCTTTTCTTCTGCATTTGTGGGGCATGAGACAAGCACCTCACGTGGCAGTAAAATGAAACTATTTACATAGCTTTGTTTAGATTTGTATAGCTTTGCCACCCAAGAATGGTATCATGCAGTATCATGCTTATCCAGCTTTAGATATGAGCTTATTACTCTTATCTGCTTATCAACTTATTGGCTGAGAATCCTCTCGGTTTACTAGCGAAAGTCCAAGGCGAGGCACCAAGGTAAAATACATCCAACCGACATCACAGTTGCCACGTCTCACTAATTTCTGAGCAAGGTCCCTGCTTTGGACTCTTTGGGGCAAATTTACTAAAGCGTGAAGTGACTAACGCTAGCACAAATTTGCCAGAGTGACGCCTTTTCGTTACTTCGCCGATTCACTAACGGGTGCTGGCGTAATTCGCTAGCGAAGTGAACCTACTCTAGCACTACTTTGCACCCTTACGCTAGGCGAAGTTGCGCTATGGTGAAGGGACGTAATTAACTACACTAATTCACTAACTTGCGCCTTTTACTGAACATTACCTCTTGCGAAGGTAACATTCCCAAAAAACGCTGGCGTCTTTTACTTTTTTAAGGGTGATAGTATGAACAATAGCGTACATTTTTTTGGGGGTACCCTCCTTCCCCCCTACATTTCCTAACATATGGCAACTCAGCGATACAGTGGGCACATGTGTAGGGCAATAGAACACCTTTATTTTATTTTTTAAAGGTTTCCTGGGCTTGTGTAGTGTAATGTAGTTGCTGCAGCACATACGTCCATTATATTTTAACTTCGCCATATGCAAATTAGGCATCGCTAGCGTAACTTTCGATTTGCCTGACAAAGTAACGGTAGCGAACTTCGATACCGTTCGCCTCCCTGAGCGCAACTCCGCATTTTTGTGAATTTGCGTATCGCTGGCAAAACAACGCCTGGCGAAGCTGTCGCAACTTCAGAATTTAGGGAATTTGCCCTTTTGTCCCAAGTTATTTTAGTCAAAAATTATGTCCCAGGGATCTATCAACCTACCAGTTTTCTCTTTATGTGATGGCAGAGCAGTTCCCACTGGATTAGGCTTCAGATTGGACAGGCCGGAGTGGTGGAGGGGAGGGTGGGAATTGTTGCCACTGCAAATGGACCCTTAGATCTTAGATAAAGAACAATATGAGGTATATGGGTGTCAGCAGGAGGTGGTCCTGTAAAAATGTCACCCATGTATCTGTATCGATGCCCCTGAGTTTGGATATTCATGTCCCACACTAAAGGAAACACAGGTATTAAGTTTTGTTATCAATGATATTGGAAATGTACCCTAAGGGAATGTTGGCAGCTGTATTTCAGCATCAAGAACAGGCCAAGACCCCCCTGGTACGTTAGCTTAGCAATGGCAGGTTACTTAGCAGCAAGAGTCCCGGAAAGAGTATAAACACAACCTAAAAAACGGTCTTAGTATGTAAAATACACAAATGATAATACGTCTCATTTCCTGATTACTAAATTATTTCTCTAAACGGAAATCTGTTTTGCATAGAGAATGCGTCAGTACACCCAATACAATTCTATTCATGGGAAATAAAATAAATACGGCCTATGTAGCCTCCCTATATTTTTTGCCACAGTGTTTTATATGCATCCATTTATTTCTATTTTATTTCAGGTTGCTTTGCAGCAGCTTTCCATTATCTAATTCTTTGCAAAAATGCTACGATTCTGGGCCTATAACACAATGATTCAGCTAAAGCAGGAGTGCCCATACTTTACTAACGCAGGGTCTACTTTTAGCGATGTTGTCCCATTATGATCTACATTCATAATATCACTGGTAGCATTCTGTTCCATGGAAAATATTACTTAAATATTACATTGATTTATAAGAGAATGTTATTACTATATTTAAATAAACAACAATTTCTTATGTACCTTTAACAGAATAAATATCTGAATGAAAAGGTCATTTACTCAAGCTGTTTGTTGACAGTGTCTTGAGATCTACTGATCACCTACTAAAGGTCTATCATATGCAATTTCAATAAATATTGGTCAACCTCTAATCATCTGGGGGCCTAAAAAAATTATTTGCAGTGGGGCCCAGTGATATCTAGTTATGCCACTGCTTTTCTTTCTAGCCTAACAGCGTTGTCTTCTTTGCGTGATTCAAAATAGCTAATTCTAATTACATTTTATAATGTTCCCATACAGGAGTCAGGGCGCAGCTTAGCTCATGGCAATTCTAATAGCAAACTATACTTGTGCTGAATATGCTACTTCTTTCCTATATGCAACAGGGATAGTAACAGCTGCTGTGCCAACAGGGTTGGGGGTCTTTCCTACCTCTATGTGAATCATATATAATCTCTGTGCTGCTTAAAATGCATTGTTATAATATAAACAACAGTAATCATAATAATAATCATTATAACGATAATAATTATTATATCCAAACCTGCGAACGCACCGCCAAGATAATAATTCAGAGGTTGCTGAGCCCCTGCTGTCAAATAAAGCATCATGATTCCGGCTATTCAGTTACAAGCAGCAAACACACAGTAAATTGCTCAAAGAACTAAAGATTGCTAAAGAACTTCCCTGCATATTTATTTTAAAAAATAAATGAAGCTATAAAAAAAAAGCTGTTTGTAGTAGCACACATGTAAAGGTTTTATTTGTACCACAAAAACCTGGACAGTTTAAATAAAAGCAGCATAGTACTGGGAAAGTCAATGACTTTATGCTCACAAATAGATTGATTTGCTTTATTTCTTCTATAGAAAAACATTCTATAGAAAAGAGGACAGTCCACTGGCAGGGCCAATGTTACAAACACAGGCATTTACAACACTTTAGCATGGGGAGGTCTTACAGGGATACTGTTGTGTCTGGGATCAAATGCTACTCAGAAAATAAGATACCCCCCTAATCAAAAATGCCTTGAATCCAAATCTGAGAAACAGATTATTTGGACCCAGGTGCAGTTCAAATGTGAGACCAGAGGGCCCATCCATAGCCAACCTTGTGGGGCCTGTCCCCCAAATGGAATACAAACATGGGGGCACATTTACTTAGCTCGGGTGAAGGATTAGAATAAAAAAATACTTTGAATTTCGAAATATTTTTTTGGCTACTTCGGTCATCGAATTTACTACTTCGACCATTGAATTGGCTACTTCGACCTTCGAATCGAACTGAAAATCGTTCAACTATTCGATAGTTGAAGTACTGTCTCTTTAAAAAAACTTCGACCACCTACTTCGCCACCTAAAACCTACCGAGCACATCATGCATTAAAATCCTTCGAATCGTTCGATTCAAAGGATTTAATCGTTCGATCGAACGATTTTTCCTTTGATCAAAAAAGGCTAGGAAAGCCTATGGGGACCTTCTCCATAGGCTAACATTGGTGCTCGGTAGGTTTTAGGTGGCGAAGTTTGATCAAAGGAGATGCGGTAAATCCTTCGACTTCGATATTCGAAGTCGAAGGATTTACTTCGAATAACCCTCGATATTCGACCAATAGTTAAATGTGCCCCATAGTGTATGACCTACAATTAGCAATATATCACACTATTTGGCTTATTATAATTTAATAGCAACCCCGGGACAGTCAAAGAAAAGAATTGCCAACAAACTTCTTTAAAGGGTTTGTTCACGTTCCAAACACCTTTTTCAGTTGAGTTGTTTTCAGATTGTTCACCAGAAATAAAGACTGAATTTCAACTGCTTTCCATCTTTTATTTTTTTTACTATTTTCATAAAATTGAAGTATAAAGTTTAATGTTCGTGTCTCTAGTATTTCAGTCTGGCAGCTCGGTGATCCAGGAGCATCTGAGCGGTTACAATTTGCTGCATTTATTGTAATTGATACATTTAGTTGATACATTTCTCAGCAGTATCTGTGAAATATCAGCAACTATTGTATCAATTCTAACAGCTGCCTTTAAGAGCAGAGACACATGCTCAGATTCAGGGAGATTTAGTTGCCCGGCGATAAATTTCATCTTTTCGGGGCGACTATTCTCCCCGAACTGCCTTCCGCTGGCTAGAATCGAAATCACCGGCGGAATGACACTGGGATCGCTTCATTTTCTGAAGTCGACTGAAGTTTCCTCATGAGGCAGCTTTGGGCGACTTCGGAAAACGAAGTGCACCGATTGCCATCCCGCCGGTGATTTACATTCTAGCCAGCGGGAGGCCGTTCGGGGACATTAGTCACACCGAAGAAAAGGAGATTTGTCTCTGGGCGACTAATCTCCCCGAATCTGAGAGTGTGTTTCTGCCATAATGAAACTAAATGTATTAATTTAAAACAGAGCTGCTGTAGATGATGAAATTGATGACATTTTGCACTCCAATATAAGAAAAATAGAAACACAAATAGAAAGTAATTGGAAAACCTCTTTATTTCTGGTGAACAATCTGAAGGCAACTGAACTGAAAAAAGTGTTCGAAGTTCAACAACCCCTTTAACCGCAAATTTGAAATCTCTTGACCACAAAGTCCTGCAGTGTTGACAGGAGGGCATTGAGCTGTATGTCTACTTTGCTATATATGAAAAACAACAAGATTACCTGAGATAAAAATTGTAATTTATATATATATATAGTGTTTTTTTAAAGTTACAAGACCACGTTTATGCAGTGCATATGGCCTCTTTTATGCCTCATTCTCTGCCCAAGACAACTACAAGTTATGTCAAGAGAAGCATGTGTGAAGCCTTTCCAGATCTATATAAGCTGACAGTATGGCTGCAATTTAACATGCCTATGCTGTTGAGTCAAATGCCATAAGACATTTACCCCAATTCCACTATTATAACTATAACTATTTAGATTCTTGCACCAATCAACCATGTAACCAACTTTATGTCAGAAAAGAAAAAAAAAAAACATAAAGACCTTGTTAGAACTTGTGACTTGTTACCTGTACATATTACAGAAAGTATGGATTTATGGAATTAAAACATCTTGTATGCCATAGCCCAAAGGAAAGTGTTTGAAATGGAAGTATGCATTACGGAATTAGAACCCAATGGGTCCCTGAATGCTAAGCAATTTTAATGCAGATTTGCAGATTATGTCTGTACCCCACCTTAGTTGCTAAAATGTTGTAAACAGCTAGGGGCAGATTTATCAAGGGTCGAAGTGAATTCAAGGGAAATTTCAAGGTAAAAAAATTCGAAATTCTAAGTAATTTTTTGGATACTTCGACCATCGAACAGGATACTACGACTTCGAATTTACTTCGATTCGAAGTAAAAATCGTTCGACTATTCGATAATCAAAGTACTGTCTCTTTAAAAAAACTTCAACTTCAATACTTTGCCAACTTAAAACCGCCAAAGTGCTATATTAGCCTATGGGGACCTTCCAGAGCATATTTCTAAGTTTTTTGTATTCGAAGGAAAATCGTTCGAATCGCACGTTTTTGAAGTACGATCGGAATACGATGGTACGATGTAAAAAATCCTACGAATTCTACTTCGAATTTCCTAGTATTCAATTTCGAAGTATTTTCCAAACCTTTGATAAATCAGCCCCCTAATGTTAGTCTTCCAGTTAGAGATTTACTATATCCTGCAGGAACAAACCTAGACAGCCCTTTAGGAGACACACAAGGCACTGGGGAGCAGAAAGATGGCTGTGCAAGGTCTCTGCTGTAACACTGCCCTGGAGCCAGCTCATGGATGCATAATGGATGCATTACACCACTGGAAAATGATAGATTTGCAGTACTTCTCTTTTACTCAACAATACTCAAGCTTTCAAGCACAAATAAAACCTTTTAATGAAACCTTCCCTGTAGCAACAAAGAAGGTTTTGACAAACACATCATATACGCAAAGATTTGGATCAAACAATTGCCAGCAAGCACAAATTAGATACATGGGATTAAGGGAAATAAAAATGACTTTCATTCTGAAACATGTGGGTTTTACTCAGTAAGCAAACAGTGAAATATTCTAGAATGGAACTGTAAGCTGTGCATAATACAGAAAGCACTGGATAAGCAGGAATAGAAGTACAATAGTTCGTTTTTCAAGGGAACTAAAAAAAAGGTGTCAAATCTGGGAAAATGTAAAATGAGGTAAATGCATTGGTGGGAACAAAACAAAACAACAAACAAACAAAAAACTGTAAAATTAGGGAAGCATTTAAATCAGGGTATGTAAAATTGAGGTTTTGAGATGCAACTTCCAGGGATACTGAGACTACAATAATTGTTACGTCTATGAATAAAAATGACACTAATGTAAGTATGTATGTATGTGTGTATATATATATAATACACAAAAGCCATGAATATCTTGTAAATTATATCCTTATAAACCAGAGGTGTCCAAACTTTTTTCTCCAAGGGCCATATGCGGTAAAATATACAAACAGCCGGGCCACTCACTGTGGCCACGCCCATTTTGTGGCCACACCCCCTGCTTAACATGTTCATTTTACAAATTGAAAATACGTAACACACCCACACACAGTGAAACACACACACACAGTGAAACACATACACACAGTGAAACACACACACACACAGTGAAACACACACACACACAGTGAAACACACACACACACAGTGAAACACACACACACAGTGAAACACACACACACAGTGAAACACACACACACACAGTGAAACACATACAGACAGTGAAACACACACACAGTGACACACAAACATACAGTGACACACACACAGTGAAACACATACAGACAGATACACACACACACATAGACACACACACAGTGAAACACATACAGACAGATACACAGACACACACACAGACACACACACAGTGAGATACACACACTAGATCTGTAACTGACTCCCTTGCCCGGCTGCAGCCTCACTAAATCCACCCCTCCCCCAAGCCAAGCACCGAACAGTTACTCACAATTCATCCGATGCACGAAATCCAGGCCAGGTTAGGCAGCAGTGTAGAAGGGGAATGGAGCCATGCTTTCAGTTGTTTACTGCCCCCCTCCCTCCCTCCCCGCACTACACTTAACTCCTGTCACTGGGAGGGGAGGGCGGAGTTTAGGACAAGCGTCCTCCAGTCTACTCTGAAGCACTGCAGGTTCCGCCCCCAATGACACGTGGTAGGAAACTTTTTTTTCTTGTAGATGCTGAGAGGGGGGAGGGATTTTTGCAGGCTGCGGGCCAATATAAAATGGATATCGGGCCGCATTTGGCCCGCGGGCCGTAGTTTGGACACCCCTGTTATAAACGGTGAGTTCTGATATCATCAGTTATAAACGGTGAGTAGTGATGTCATTTCTGTCACATGACTCACTGAAACTTGTGTATTATAATAAATAAAGTACCCCCAGTTGCAAAATATAAGGATATTAGACGTTACCTCGGAGTTCCATGACCTGTATAAAAACACTCAGCCTTCGGCCTTGTGTTTTTATATGGTAACTTATATGGTAACTTATAATATCCTTATATTTTACAAGAGGGGGTACTTTATTCACTATATGATAAAGCAAGAGAATGAGGAAACCTGCAATACTTTAGTCGGTGTATTAAAGGTGCAAACATAAAATAAGATTTGTATACATACACTACAGTCAGATAACCCCAATTAGTGAATGGGGTAAAATTGCGGTGAAATGCAGCAAACTGTGGTTTAATCATGACATTGTTAAAAGTTTCCAGTAGTAAAACAATGTGCACATTATATATTTTTCTAAACAAACATCATAAACAGCACATCAAAGTTAAGCTGTTCTATAAAAAATATTCAGTATTGTAGCATAATCTGACTGTACAGTGTTGGCCTTTACATTACAGACATTGTTGCCTACACACACACACACTCACTCTACAGATGATCATACATTGGAAAGCACATCCAATCAGAAACCATTAATCTCACAAGTCCTCCAGGCACCAACTCACAGAGAAATTAGTGCAAAACACGCGATTATTTTATGAAAATACTTTAAAATGGACTTGTGGGTCAGGAAAATGCAGGAAAGTGGGATTCAAAGAAAAAGGGAATACAAAGTTAGGAATGTATAATAACTGGGGTTTGAGCACAGACTTTTTTTCCTTTATAAAAGTCTTATGGCAGCAATCTAGTAACTGGAATTAGTGCAAAAAAAAAAGAAAAGGTGAATACACTGCACTTCTTGTAGTACCATATAAGGGAATATATATAAATATATATATTTTCTCTACCATAAAGTAATAAATAGGTACAAATGGAAGTAACATTTGAAGTACAAATTAGGCGCAAAGCATTAGGTGATTTTTTGATCTAATGCCATTCACTACATATCCCTGTAGGTGAATCTAGTTTTTCCCCCCAGGAAGTCCTTGTTAAATTATTATATCATTTAGGCTCCCCTATTTTCTTAGGGCTAGTCCACACGAAGAGATTCGGGGAGATTTTGTCACCTGGCGACTAATCGCCTCGTCTTTTGAGCGACTATCTCCCCGAACGGCCTCAGCGGGTTTTCCCCATAGGCTACAATGAAAAGTCGACTGCGCTAATGCACACGCGGCAATGCGTTTTCAATAGTCGCCCAAAGTTGCCTCAGTGATGCGTTTTCAATAGTCGCCCAAAGTTGCCTCAGTGAGGCAACTTCGGGCGACTACAGAAAACGCATCACCGCGTGTGCATTAGCGCAGGCGACTTTTCATTGTAGCCTATGGGGAAAAACGCTGAGGCAGTTCGGGGAGATAGTCGCTCAAAAGACGAGGCGATTAGTCCCCAGGCGACAAAATCTCCCCGAATGGGGGAGATGGGACATAATGGGACATAATGGGACATAAGCACTGCAATCCTTTACAAGTACAACCCTTACACAATAGTTAAGTACCAATTTTTTTTTTTCAGAGCACAAGTTTAATGTTGATCCTTCTCAGTAATGGCAGCATTCTTTCTATTTCATCCCATAGGGGTTGTCTTGGAGAAATATGGCACATTGTGTTGGCAGATACCTAGGGCTAAGTCTTAGGAAGACTGTGCCCGTGCAGTATAATGCTCTCTTGATCTACTGCTTTCTTAAATAAACAAGCCTGAGTACAATATAACCTCTGGGTACAAATTTATGGACTGTACAAAAAATATTATATATTTAACCTTAGATTATGTGTTTTGAGTGTTTAAATGAAAGGATAATGGCCAGTCTGGCAGCTGCTTACAGGTTGCAAACCCCAATCCTGGAAACAGTGTACACAACTGGCAACAATTCATTGAGTATTAGTTTTACCCAGAAATTATATATAAAGGACTTTCCAAACTAAAGAAATCACATAAGGGCCAAATTCAAAATTCTGGTGATTTAAAGCAACACTTTTACACTTAAACATGGGGGTCATTTATAAACATTGAGCAAATCAGATGATTGCTTTCACTGTTCAACCTGCGGCTCAAACTGTCCAGCTGCAAATTTGCCCAGTGTTTTATAAATGAGCCCACAGCCTAAAGTAATTGTAAGCAGGACTGATCTCATATATCTTTAACCAGCACAGCTCTCTGCATAATTGCATTTATGGTGCTCGAATGTGGCATATGGCCGGCCATTGCTGATTTTTCATAGGGAGGATCAGAAGTAAATTCATTTTAAATGTTGGTTTTCCTTCTGTGTACTGACGATGTAGCAGTTCACATAATTAGTAGGGTATTTTCCACCTATGTAATAGCAAAGAGGAAGAGATCGGGGATGCACTTGCATCAGGGCTGGACTGAGAATTAAAATAGGCAATGGCAATACAGATACACAGAGGCCCAAATATCCCCCTCCAGCCCACTAAATACTGACTTTCTATGGCACCTTATAGCAGCCCCTCTGGCATTTGCCAGAACCCACAGATTGCCAGTCCAGGCCTGCCTTGCATTCAGGACATAACTGAGCCATAGAGGAGGCAGTAAGTTTCACATGCACTCCCTAATGACAGGATAATGTACATCAACACTGCCTGCCTCTCATGAATACAACAATTAGGAATGAAGCCCCTTGAACTCAGTTGTGAACCAGAAAGACCTGCATGAAATAAGTTTCAAAGTTATGAAAAACCCAGAGGTTTACACTTTGCTCACTGCCCCTTGCATGATAAAGGAACCCCTGCAAACTCTATGCACACAGGCCCCCGTACTTCCTTTGTATTGTTGTTGGTTCTAACAAATTGATATATTTAGATGTTACAACCAATAAATAAGGTTTGCAAAGAATCAGTGTATCATTCTGCCAGGGTAGGGTGCTAATTCAATTTTTATGTTTCCCACACTTATTTCTATGGATGTATCAGGTTTCATCTACCAGATCATTTATTTTCATAGGACTTCAGTGCCTTGTATCTCTCATACTGGGATACTATTTGTGATTTTTATTTCAGGTAGGGTATTTTCTTTATTTCATAAGAATTCAACAAAAATATAATTGTCAGCACAAAGTATTTACAGCCCATTTGCACTGTAAAGGAGATCTGTGTCCTTTAATATCAGAAGCTAACCGTTTCAATTTGGTAGCAGGCAAGTAGTATACTGCTTTCTTTTATTCAACAGAGTTGCCAACTCCAAGGCACTTCATTCCTATACCTTTATCTGCAGATATCACTATATCTGGCATTTCGTTTCATACTCACCACCTCAGGCCCATGGATACATTTGTATCTTGTGTGCACAGGTCTCACATAACTGGTCCACTGCTCGTCTCTAATAACCTGGTATACAGCCATCCTTTTTACTGTAAGGAGCTCTAGACTTTGGGTTACTCCTCTGTGTGTTTGCAGTGGGTGCATGTCTGATTTTAAAGAGGGCTTTTATAAGTTAAAAAATCAAAACAAATGTTACATTTTAAATTTCGTTCTTGCAACGAAAACACTTTTCGTGCTTAGATTCTTTGAGGGAAAAACAAGAAAATAATGTGACATTTACTTTACAGCCTGAATGACAAAGCATTAAGCCAAATGTACAAAAATACATCCCTTTCAATATATATATATATATATATATATATGTGTGTGTGTATATATAAATATACTGTATTATATATATATATATATATATATATATATCTATATATATATACACAAACACACGCTTATATGTGTCACTTATTTATATATACACATATCCTTGTAACTTAGTTTTCTCTTTGGCACCAGAGATGGAATAGCACTCCCCGAGAATCTATTTTTGCTAGGCCCTTTAAAGGCCTCTGGATCAGGACCTGTTTTGGGGACTAAGACCATCAATGCCTGAGACAACAACATGAAACTGACAAGGCCTGTAACCACTGTAACCACTGTGCTTGCTGGTCTCATGTGGAGGATCTGGCAGGAAGCAAGAGAGGTTCATCACTGATCTTTCTAATATTTGAGGCTCAACTCTTTGGAGTTAATCTCTTTCCTCTAAGTGCCAGTTTTCTTAAGCACTGCTGGAGATGACACTTTGTCTTGTGTTATCCATTTATCTTGCCATGGCCATGCAACTCATTGTCAAACAATATTTTTTGCAGTTAAATCTTTCTTCTACAACTCTTAAATAATTCCAAAACTTGCCTTAAGTAACATAGTGTTATCCTCAAAAAGTGTGTGTCTTATTAACCATTTTATGGTTATGTAACACTAATAGTGAACCACAGCTACAAGTAAGGGATTAAGGCATTAGATCCTTCTTGCAGTCCAAGGAAGTCAAAGGCCAAGTACTACCTAATGCTGTTTACACAGCGTCTGAAAGGCCTAGATCCCTGTTATCAAAATGATGATGAACTTCTGATTTGCAGGTCAGATGTAATTTGGCAAATGAGAAGAAGAGAACACCAGTTTCACAGTGAAAAAAAGACTTCATGCGTCACTAAGTAAGGACGCAGAAAACTGCTTGACCTCCTGCTTCTGCTCAAAGAATTCCTTTGAATCAGGAGCTGTCGAGAGAGAAAAGATAAAAAGGCAGAGACTACTGATGTCTCTTTTCACAATATGGTTCCACCTGCAATTATACCATAATCCAGCAGGGATCTCAGAGCCTCTGTCGTATGATTTCAAAGTGGGAGTAGATAAGTTCAATGAAATAGCCCAGAATTCAATGGGCTGTAACTCCCCAGAGTCACAAACTGCTCCTTTCAGCAGGTCATTCTCATTCCAGAACAGTGAAGCAAGTAGGAGCTATTTGGGTAAGGGACGGCAAGAGAATGGGAGGTATTTACTGACTTGCTGAATTTTTGTTTCCCTTTGAAGGCCCTGCAGGTGCTGCTGGGACCTTGAAGAGATTTTTTCTTCACCTGCACCTGGAGACAGGTTAATCAGTGAACAAGAGAAAAAATACAGCGCATGAAGACGTACAAGGCAATGCCCTCATATTCCTTGCTGAGGCCTGCACTTCAGTCTCTTTGGTCAGTTCTTAGAGAAGCTTCTTCTTTAAAACACGTACCATGTATATTTTAAAACTCTCTCGTTGCTTTGTTTAACCCAAGGCAATTAAAAAGACAAAAAAGAAAAATAGAATAATAAAATGTCTTGTTCACAATAAATAACTTGCAAGTACCGCCAGTGAGCATTATTATTATTGTAAGTGCCAGGGTGAAAGCTGCTTCTCTGTGCTTTCATAATACAGTTGAGTCTGTCTCCTGGACAGGATAGAGCTCTGTGTCAGGACAGCACTGTCAGTGATCACAGCACCAAACAAACACGCCACTGCCAAGCTCTATGTCTCAGGTGCGGGACTTTGGCACCGCCCAGGCCCCATCGCACCCAACTGCTGCTGGGGATGAAGGTAGCTTCCTTATTGTTCTGGTTACTCTGCATTTGGGAAAGGAGGAGGCTTCTTGTTCTTTCTGCCCCTAAAAGTAGAACTTCCTGCTAACTGCTGACTGGTCCATCATTGAGGAAGTAGGTGGTCATTTCTCCTTTCCCTTTGACCTTAATAACCCCACGGCAGTCCATTTGGTAACCTTTGGCTGCCAGGACCTGGTACAAATCAGTTGTAACCTATTAACAGAGAAAAATAAATGATTAGTCTTACTTAGTATTATTAAAATCTTTTTAACTTGCTGTATATACATACTGTATACTTGCCAATATCAGAAATACATTTGAGGGAATCCTGATGCCCACCTGTATGCAGTCTGGTAACCCAGTGCTGTCCATGCGACTAGCTACATTCACAGTGTTCCCCCAAATGTCATACTGAGGTTTTCGTGCTCCAATAACTCCAGCAACTACAGGCCCGATATTCAACCCTGCAAAATACATGATATGGTGTTTGGGAAAAAATACGGTATCTCTTTGTTTCCATATCTAAATCAACAGCAGCCTATTCACAGGGCACATCTTCTACTTGTTCACAAAAATGGCACAATTTAATACCCAGTGTGACAGTATTACACTAAAATGCTTGAGGGAAGAACACTATTTTCCTAGAATGGAGGTAGGAGATTTGTTTGCAACAAACTCTTTTTTTGTGGCTGGGTGGATCTGTTTTTTTTTTATTTATTAATCCAATCACTGTGGTTCCATGTAACTTATTCAGGCAGTTGATGGTATTATCCTCAGGGGGTTAAAATGCTATGGAATTTCTGTCCACAGTTGAACTGAAGATTTTTCTTGGATGAGTGGTGACATGTTTTCACTATTACTCAACAAGTCATGATGCTTTAGACCTAACATTACTAGATACTATATTTTATGACCTGGATTACTGAAAACCTTCATTGTCAGTCACTATGTAGCTTACAGTACCCAAACGTACCTATTTTCATCTGAAAGTTATTGAAGGAGTGTTCGTTTATGTACTTCATCTGCTCCCTGAGCTTCATGGCATAGTCTGCAAGGGCAGTAATGTGAGTCTTTCCTTCTTTATCATATGTGGTGTCATTAAGACCCGATGCTGCCATGTAAGTGCTACCGATAGTCTTAATCTTTTCTAGCTGCTTGAATTTTTCTTCGCTGATAATCTGTCATAAAAGAAAAAAAAAATACCTTTCAGGGACAGAATAACAAGGAATGGAGCTGAATATACAAAAGTGAAGCACTTTCTGTGGCAAGTAGTAAGTGAAAATGAAGACTACTGGATTGGAACACAGAGAGATGAATGCACCTTTTAGATAATTCATATATCTATCTATAGATCTAGATATGATATATACTGTAGTATTTATTCTTATACTCTTATTGTGCTACTCAATAATTAACCCAGAATTTATCAAGTACAGGGTATAGTGATTCGGTGCCCTGGAGGTTACCATTTCCACATGCCAATTGGTGATCGGGACGAGAACAGTAATTCTGCTGATTCCATCCCCCCAATGACAATGGCATATGTCTGTGTGTGGGTGTTATTGGAAATTTCAATAGGGCAATAGGGAGAGCAACTCACAGGAACAAACCAGATCTTGAAATCGGCCTTCATTTTTTATAGGTTTGATTTCATTATTTTGCCTTCCTCTTTTGCCTCTTTCCAGTTTTTTAAAGGGGGGGTGTCACTGACCAATTACCTCTGTCTGCATCATACTAAAAGTTAATTTACGTTTAACTGTCCCTTTACATGTGTTTTTTGTTTGACTGGTTGGACTTTTAATAGAACATGGAGGCTTTTTAAATTGTTCCTGACATGATTGTATAAACAAATATTTTGGCGACTGAGTTGTGTAGTAATAAAAGTTATTTTGGCTAGATGGAAAGAGAATGAACAGCAAATAATGCATATTGGAAAATAGCAAGGCCATCTTCATATCACCTCATCAAAGTCAGCAATGATCTCGTTCAGCAGACGCAGACACTCAACCCCCTCGTTGTTGGCTTCTAGCTCCACATAAAACTCAGAGAAGTTACAGATGGAGGCAAACATGACCGCCACACATTCACAGGACTGGTAATACAATTCGTCATTCCTGTGTTCTCGGGCCAGAAAGTGAGCGGCCACATCTTTTGGGAGGATGTTGTGAAGGAGACGCCTGTTATAGGCTTGCAGTTGTTCCATTTCTTCCTTCTCTCCTGTGGCCTGGAATTGAAAAGAAGTAGAAGGACATATTAGAGCATCTTCCCTCGGTCAGAGTATTGCATGTGAAGAAAAACAAACTGCTTTTGGACACTATTACAGTAAGGAATATGAACATGTTATTTCGTATATGCAGCAGGCAGCTGGATTATGTACACGGCTGCTAATAAATCTGTAGTAATTATACCTAAATTTGTTAACAAAATTCCCTGCCCTAATGTGGTATGAAATCTTCCATGCCGAGTGCTGAAAGTCTACAGCAGGCTGATGCGCAGACCATTCCACAGTACCTGCAGTTTCCACAAGAAGTCAAGTCTTGCCGTGGACTCCACTTGCTGGGCGTGGAGATACAGTGCCAGAACAAACACAGTCAAGATGACGGGAGTCACGTATTTCAGAGCTATTTTACTGCTGGGAGAGCTGCAAACAAAACCAACATAAAATAGGTTTACAATGATAACTCTATCATGCTCAGCTGACTAGAGCCAATATGTTATATTCTGTAGCAACTGTTACGGGTTTATTTTATTGAATATATTCAGCCTTTAGCCCTGCTACTCCCAAATCCATTTACAGCTGGAGGCAGTAAATAGTGTAAATGTCATTTTTAACACAAATAGGTAACTATTTAAGATCAGACTCTTTCACATGTATATTGGTTGTATTTCAAAACAGATTTACATACACAGACAATATCCCCCTTGAAGGTTGATTTGGTCTGGGCTATTGAAATTTTTGTGGTTTAGGTTATGAGGTGGTGTTAACCCTTCAGTATGGCATCATCCCATTTTTGTACCAGTAGGTAATTTACACCCGTTACAATAATAACCTCACATGCACTGTGCCTGGTGTCCACAAACAAAACAGTAAATGGGCTCTTCCTTGTACAGTCACTATTTATATCCTCCAAAAAGTTCTATGCCATTCTGCAGGGACTTCTGCTGGATATCTAACATATAATATCTATAATATCTATGTTTTGCAACCAGCTGCAAACTCACTCAGCTCCTTAGTATGAGAAATTGGCAGTAGCATGAATTATGCTTTTAGATAAAGGAATGGGACAGTCCAGATTTATAAGGATCAGACATCCTTTATTGAAGATGACTTACCATTCTCCGATGTCCCCAGTTCCATTAATGGGTCTGTGGAAAAAATGAACAATATAAGTTGTCTTTGCACAGTTTATGCTTAACTCTGTGATTAAAAATAAAAGCCATATTTACATCATGCACACCTGAAAATGATGATCACAAATATAACAACCCAATACTTTTGTAAGACCGAAGCCTTAATATTTGCATCTCTACACTAGTCAGAGACAAAGTAAAACTATTTGACCAGGTTTTCAGCCAGATATTGGTCGGGTAGGCCCGTTGGAGGGAAGCGCTAAGCTGCCAAATTGGTCTGAAGGGCTTGATTTGGCAGCTTGAAATTGTGTGTGTGGATATTTTAACTATAAAACACAGAGAGATGGGTCTATTAGTCACCTGTCCACTAGTGTAGAGATCGCAACAGTGCTCCCTGCACTAGAAATGCATTCCCCCTTTGACCGACTCCAATGCTAAATTTCTAAAAGCAAATTGGGTGGCATAGGGTCTGCTGCCTTCAGAATCGGCATGATACCTTGTGTCAGCTTGTGGCAAAAAAATGCCTGTAATAACTCTAAGAACTTTTGGTTATGTATTTTGTCATGTATTTTGGATACCTTAATTAAGTCTACAAAGAAAAATGTAAAAATGAAAAAAATAAATACTGATCTGACTTGCCATTAATAAGGATTGATGCAGCTTAGTTACCATCAAGTTCATGTGTTTCATTTGCAGAGAAAATAGAAATTATTTAAAAGGAATATTTGCTGCAAACTGACTTAAAATATTGATGATAGTCACATATTTTGAAGCTTTCTCAATAGCAGGTTGCCCAATAACAGATGCCATACCTGCATTGCATGCATCTTATATCTACATTACTTGAAGTGTTCATATATAAACCCCCCTGCCTGCATCCGACTTCCGGGTTCCTTTTATAGACCCGCCCCACCGAAGATGTCACAAAAGAGGCAGGGTGAGCAGGCGTGCGGCTATAAAGCCATAAGCCATGTTCAGCATGTGTTTTAAAAAAAAAAGCAGAAAAAAAACAAATTTGTGTAAGAACCCTTAGTTTTCCGTTTCAGCAATCGGGTTGCTAGGATCTGAATTACCGTAGCAACCATGCATTGATTTAAATAAAAGACTAGAATATGAGGAGGAGGACCTAAATAGAAAGATTAAGTAATACGTAGCAATGGCAATACATTTGTAGCTTTACAGAGCATTTGTTTCTTAGATAGGATCAAAGAATCAAAAAAAAAAAAGGCAAATCATTAAAAAAAAAAAACTATAAAAAGAAATAATGAAGACCAATTGAAAAGTTGTTTAGAATTGGCCATTGTATGGCATTTTAAAAGTTGACTTATAGTGAACCACCCTTTAAGGATATATATATATATATATATATTCAGGTATATTAAAGGGAGTGTATTTCTATGCTCTCTCTCTCTGGCTGCTGCTATGGTAACAGCTCCATATTGCTACCAATCAAGTTTTCCATAGACACTACCCTGACTATCTGCCCATGTTAGTGCCAGTAGTAGTATTTGAAGAAATGGGCTGTGACCAATGACATTTCAGGCCTCTTAGGTATTTTCTCAAGTAGCTGGAGCAAAGGCCAAAGTGGTTTGAAACTTTGCTGCTGTTCAGGTCACAATCCAGACATGAAACGGAAATGTCACTGGATTAAGCTGCATTTTTGTAACTAGTTTTAAATTGTGTGCCCAGAACTGTCATCAGGGGGGTTAAAGATTGCACAACTAATAGATGCCCCGGCATTTCCACAACCCTGAAAAAGATTATTTCATTCTGTTCAATATAAGTTCAAGGGACCCAAATGTTTCATTTATAAGTACAGTACCTCCTATTTTAAAATATAGGAATATGAGAAGTCAGTAAGGAGTTCTATGAGCATATAAAAACATAAGCCCACTGGCTGGGTTATACAGGGAACAAGGCTGCAGGCTGAATGTTTTATAAAGGTATCAGATCGCTGACATTTGGCTGCCAGGGCCAGTGAGGGTAAAGGCAGTACATATGTAAGTGGCCTAGATATTAATGGAGCCCTGAAAACAAATATTTAGTAGGGAAATGTATGTGACAAAGGACCCTAGATTTTACATGTGCATTAAACCCCAGTCGAAAAACGAGTTTAGGATCTGTATCATGCATACAAACTGAGCAACAGTTATATACAATAACATCTAAAGCAAATATTCTATGCTTCCAGGACTCACAGTGCATTAACTGTCACCAGCAGATCATAGTTGTCAAAGAGAACAACCTCAGGTCCCTCAACGATGATAATGTACAGAATCTGAATGAAGAGCATAAGCGCCAGCTTCCCAATGCTGCTGATCTGCAAGAAGACGGAACAGGCCAGCAGGCTCAGCAGTATGCTGTAGTTGAAATACTGTCAATAAATAAAGAAAGGATATATATTAAGTTACAATACATCAACTTTTGTGGCATACTCAATGCACCATTTACCCTAAAGCGAAAAAAATACTGTCTTTGTAATTATGAGGGTGCAGTTATACAGGAACAATCCTTCTCAGCATAAACAGGCATTTAAAGTTTATATATCAAATCATTAAAATAAACATATATAGCATAAAGATTAAAGCAACCGCCTTTTCTTCCTTTCTTTGGTCTCTGCTATATTTATCAATGCTTTAAGCTGTAATGATAAGTGCTAAACAGCAGATGGAGCTTCTCTTCCACTAAAGTGTTTTTACGGCTAGTTCCAGCTATAACATCAGTACAACTATAACTGTCCAATGTTGCACTCAGTTTAAGAGCTAAACAGGCAGATAGTACTAGTTAATATGACACTGAACACCAATTAATGGATCTTTTATTCCAAAATACCTTGAATTTAGGACAGGAGTGCCCATACTTTACTAATGTAAGTTCTACTTTTAGTGATGTCCCATTATGATCTACATCCATAAAAGCAGTTAGCATTTTGTTCCATGGAAAATATTACTTAAATATTATATTGATTTATGAAAGAACTTATATTGCTATGTCTAACAAACAACTATTTCTTAGGTAACAGCATAAAAATATCTGAATAAAAAGCATGAAACAGGAGGGTGATTTAGAAAAGCTGTTTGTTGACAGTGTCTTGAGATCTACTGATCACCAGCTTAAGGTCTACTTGTATATCCCGATATACCTTTTGGGCACCCCTGATTTAGGACATACCTCAGGGAAGCTGCACAAGGGTTTGTCAGAGTCACATGGAGGAGAATCCATACTTAGGCTGTAGTTGAGCATTCTGAGATGACAGACATTGACAAATTTGTAACTAATATTCAATTCTTGACCTGCGCAGTCAGTGAGGCTCCTGTGATTACAGGCAAACTGGAAATAAATGAGTAAGACAGCAATTAGGAAAGATTTTTAGGGTATTAATCTAAAGCAAATCTAAGTAGTATGATTGGCAGGTGTGATTAGATAAGTGCATCTTCAAAAGACAATATTCTGCCTTTAACTATGCACACAGGGAGGATTCCAGCTGGGGACAAAATCCGCACCATGTGTACACTAACAGGAAGATACTATTGAAGTCAATGGCATGAGGCATGGGCAAAACAGAGATATGATTTTATACCACCATTGCAAAAACACCAGTAGAGAAAGTGCCATGTCTTATAAGTGAAAAGCAAAGGGAACAGACCTTCACCTTAACTAAGAACAGATACAATAACTATAATTATATATTTACACAATCGTCATGGATTCAGACTACAGTATAACATGTTATGGCGAAGAGGATATTCGCTGTTTAAAAGGAATGTCAACACAAAAAATATTTTTGCCTAATAAAAAAACAATTCTAAGCAACTTTGCATTATAAATTCACTGCAATTTGGTCATGGTTTTTAAGTTATCTGTATTTGTACTGCTATTGAAAGCAGTGTTTGTCTGTCCCTTTCTATTCTCTGCCCTGATGGCTCAGACTGTTGAGACAACAAGTAGCTGATTACAGATCTGTCTTTGCTGGGGGAACTAAGACTTTTGCAACATTGTTTAAAAAGTAACAGTAGCAGTAAAAGTACTACTTTCGGTATCAATTGTTTTTACAAATAACTTTAAAAACACTGAAAATTTGTAACGAATGTATATCGGAAAGTTCTTTAGAATTATGTTTTCTTTTATTAGGCAAATTTTTAATTTGGGGTTTTTGGGGGGCTATTTTAGGGTTTCCTTTAAATAATATGAACACATGTAGTGCAACACATTCTTTCCGGACAAAAAAAGTCTGTTGCTAATTATTACCATGTTAACAAAGGCTGATATGAACACCAACAGGATGGTTAAGATCCCAATAAAGGTGCTATTGGTTCTTGATTGCACAATCTTCCGAGAAACTCCCTGCAGCGCTGCTGGAAAGAGCTGCAAAAGAAACCAAAGGTGATGTCTCCAGAACAGTGACCCAAAAGTCTTCAACTAGGACTTTAAGAGGTACTCACCTTTATACACGAGTATATGGCACAGACAAAGAGTATACTGGCCAAAATGATAAAGACGCTGGTGTAGACCCCAAGCATGAGGAACGAACTGCAGGAGACAGCCACAGTTACTCACTGCTCAAGTTTTTCTTAAAGGAACAGTTCAGAATAAAAATAAAAACAAGGTAAATAGATAGGCTGTGCAAAATAAAAAAATGTTTCCAACATACTTAGTTAGCCAAAATTGATAAAGGCTGGATGAGCAGATGTCTAACATAAGAGAACAAAACACGATTCCTGTTTTTCAGCTCACTTACTCTTAGTTAGTCAGTGACTTGAAGGGGGTGCCACATGGGACATAAATGTTCAGTGAGTTTGCAAGTGATTCTCAGCATTCAGCTCAGATTCAAAAGCAACAGTTATGACCCATGTGCCCCCCCCCCACGAGTCACTGATTGGTAACCAATCGGTGGTAACCAAGAGAGCTGCAAAGCAGGAAGTAGTGTTCTGCTATCATGTGAGACATCCAGTTACTCCAGCCTTTATACATTACATTTTTGGCTACCTAAAAATATTTAATTTTTTTATTTTGCACAGCATATCTATTTTACCCAGTTTTTATTTTTATACTGAACAATTCCTTTAAATTTGGAGCACACAGGGCAATTTTGAGAGTTAAACTCACCACATTTTTCTAGTGGCCAAAATACTCGCCTCAGGCGGCAATGCCGGAGAGGCTTCCTTGGGCGGCAAAAAGCCGCTCCTGGTACCTTTAAGAGCCAAATTTCCGTTTTTTAAACCGGAAATTCGTCTTTACTATTGCGAGATAGTACAATTGCGTTCTCCTCATTAGTGTTCCTGCCTCCCCACCCGACACGTAAGCCGGCGATGGGGGGCAGCATTGCAGGAGCCACCTCAGGCAGCGCTTTCATTAGAATCGGCGCTGGTGCTAGTCACCTGAATATCAGCAAAATATAGCCTGAAAACACTATATAGTGTCAGGCAAGAACCTTGTGAGGGTCACAAGACAAATGTAGCTCAATTACATGCATTCTGGCATCAAGAGTCTTGGCTACTAAACCTCTCAAAATCACCCCATGTGCTACTCATAAACTACTCATAAACAAGAGCAGAGGCACCAATTAACTTACTGAGGAAAGATCACTATCTGGATAAAACAAATAAAGCAGAAAACAAGCAGAGTGCAGGTCACGTAGCCACCAAACCGGTCATCCACCTTCTTGGAGTACTGCAAAAGAAACACGGAGAAAATAATAATAAGAGCTGAAGGAAAGTCATGCCACTAAATATGGTCATTGCCACAAACTACAAAGCACCTTCCATCCTAGCTCCACAACATTCCACTGGCCTTCAACTGGGAGACAGTGACCAGTGTTATTTACTACTAAGCACAGAAAGGATTTGTGCAGAGTCTTTTGTAATTACCCTGTGAGCCAACATTATATATCTAAAGAAGAAAAAAAATCTGGTCAATTACAATCGGAAAAATTGATTTTTTATTTTACTTTAGAACTTAACCCAAACCATTAGAATTCATCTGACCATTTAAGTGACAGGTGAGGTTAGGTATCAACATGTTTCTACTTTCTTCACAGTGCATTAGAAATCAGCTCTTTTTATTTGCTAGGTGGTTACATGAAGAGCTTGTGAAGATTTGTGAGGCTGTGTATTGACAGCACTATACTGTTGCTCCTTTGTCTGGGGAATAATTACAATTTCACAAATGAATGGTGTCTTCTGTACCTTCTGCAATCAACTGCTGATGGCACACATAGTGATCGATCTCAAATGATCAGAGTGAATGATCTTACAAATTAATGAATGAGGCCACAAGGTTGTAGGCCAAGTGCTTTTTTTTTTTACAGGTCATGGCACTATTATTACCATATCTTGAAACAAAAGTTCATTATTTATTAGAGTTTCAGTAAGACAAATGACATCAATAAGCAGTGATAACCAATGACATCAATAATCAACCTGCTCTTGTTTATTATAATTATATTAGGGAGTTTGCGTGTGTGTTTTTGGGGTGGTAGATAATGATACACACATCCTTCTTTCCCAAATTTAAAATGCCCTTTTACAGTCCTTGTGGAATTATGTTACATTGGTTTATTCAGTGTGATCACAGCAAACAAAAATCCAATTTAAGTTTATTCTACCTTTTTCTCCAAGTCTGGCGTCTGGAAGGTGAGGAGGAATTTCTTGACATGGTCTTTTCGAAGTTGATCGATACTACGAGCATCTATTGCTCTAGCTAAAAATTCATCAACTTCATCCTCGGGGTTTAGTGCTTCCTGCGTGTTTCTGCTATAAAACAAGGAATTCAGGACTAAATGGGCAGCAAAACAGTAGAAAGAATCAATCTGGAAGGCAGAGTACAAGCTAAGCTGGAGGAATCTGCGGCGTGGGGTAAGTATGGGGGTTATGGGTTTTTTTCAGGACAGGTTGATTTCTCCTTTAGAGAACAAATCAGGCGATGTTCTGCCCGTAACAGTAAACTTATATAAGTTATGTCTGACAAATAGCAGTGACAGTCTCCCATTGATATCATCAGAAAGGCAATACATGCAGAGATATTATTGGTAGCCGACAGAAATCATCTATTGTCCAATGGACATATTTTGGGAAAAACGTCGGAACAACCCACACACGGTCCGAAAATTGTACGAACCTTCATTTTGTACCACTTTATCTTTGCGTCTATGGCTAGCTTTACTCAGGATACACATTAAAAAATTCTGTACAATCCTTTTTTTTTTTTTTTTATTTATTTATACGTTTTTATTGCCGTTTTTCTCTTTTTTTTTTACAATACAGTAAAATACAATATAGTAAAATACAATAGTTTCATAGCGTCATTGTAAACATACAGAAAACGAGTAGTATATTTGCATAAAAAAGAAAATACAAAATAATTTGAATATGTTTTCACACTTTTAAACTCTAAACTTAATAAATGAACTTTAAACTAAATGAGTGTGCCCATCTTTATTCTTCTCATCTGGCATGCTTTAAATAAGTGCAGAGTAACTCAACTAGGGAGCAATTTCCAGCTACCATCGAAAAATTAGGTTAAAACATACAGTAAAAGCACAGAGGTTAGCACAAGTACCCCAGATCAGATCATATAATAGATAGGAAAGAAACGTAAAGTCATGTAAAGTAGAGTTTCCTTATTCCAGGCCTTATCAACAGGTTATCAACATAATGTTTACTATTAGTTGTGTCATCTATTACAACATAATAGATATCAATATCAAGCTGAGAGAAGGAACGTATCTAGCCCATGAAAAGTAGCCCGAGGTGCCCAGGGTTGCCAAATTTGTAAAAATTTCTTGTGGGTCCCGGATAAAAGTGAAGTCAATTTCTCATTTATCATAATCTCTGTTATGCGAGCCTTTAATTTCGGAATAGAAAGAAATGGGGTTCACCATGACTTAGCGATCACCTGTTTGGCTGCCGTAAATATAAATGTAATTAATTTTCTGGAGTTGGCCTTTCTTATATGGATGTGGGTAATAGAGTCGATTATACCATAAATTCGTGACCAGTACTTTTGCACTACAGGGCAGTGCCACCAAATATGAGCCATCGTTCCTTCTCCACCACAACTCCGAAAGCAATCTTTAGATTGAGAAGGAAACATCTTGTTTAACTGCATAGGAGTGAAATACCAACGAGTGAGTATTTTGTAGGAAGTCTCTACTTGATGTAGATTAATAGAGCATTTATTCCTTCCCTCCCAAATACTGTCCCATGCTTTTGGATCAAGAGTTTGGCGTAAATCTTGTTCCCAGGTTTTAATATACGATGGAGGAATTGTGTTGCTTTGCATCATTAAGGACTGGTAAAGCAGAGAGATTAAGCCTTTTGTGTAAGGGTAAGTAACACATAATGTTTCAAATGCAGAGCAGGAAGGTAGAACTGGGTTTTTATGAACTGAGTGCAGATAGTGATGGACTTGCAGGAAATGGAATTTTTCCTCAATGGGGGGATGAAACTTATTTTCAAAATCCTCCCAAGACATTAGGCCTGTAAGTTGAAAAGCGGAGTGGCAGGTTTGTGGGGGGCTATCAAATTAGCTGATTGTTTGACAGAATCCCAAACGGACAGAATATGTTTCATAAAATCTGACATGACTTTGGGGCGAAGTTCTGCTGCGACCCAAGGGAGGGCTGCAGGGTTAACTGGGTATATTAATGCTGTCTCTAATTGAACCCTTACCGGAGGTGAGGAAAAGTACATTTGGGCAACTGGAGCCAATTGGGCCGCTTGATAATATTTCAATAGGTTGGGAAAGGCAAGACCTCCATTTCTTTTACTTTTCTGTAAAGTGGATCCTGAGATTCTATGAAATCCAAAGGCCCAAACAAAATTAGTAATGTGTTTTTGTAATGTTGTAAGGTCTCTTTTAGGAACAGGTATGGGTAAAGATCTGAAAAGATACAGTAATTTGGGCAGGATCACCATTTTGATTGCGTTAATTCTACCCAACCACGAAATATTATATTTATTCCATTGTGTTAGGAGGGATTTAATTTTTTGCCACATAGGAATGTAATTACTCTTATAGAGAGTTGAGAAATGAGGTGTAAGATGTATACCTAAATAATTCAAGTGCGAAGTTTTCCAAGAGTATTCAAAGTTTAACTGAATAAGTTTGAGTACATGGGTCGGTAGATTTAAACTTAATGCCTCAGATTTGGCATTATTAACAGAAAGGCCAGAGATTAGTGCAAACTGGTCTAATAGACATGTTAGATGAGGTGAGGGGCTTAGTGAGCATGAGAATTACATCATCTGCGAAAAAGCAGGCTTTGTATTGTTTCCCGGAATGAATTATCCCATAAATTTGGGAGTGACTATCAATGAGTCTTGCTAGGGGCTCCAAAGCAAGAGCAAAGAGCACAGGCGATAAAGGACAACCTTGTCTCGTGCCTCTCTCTAGGTGTATATTAGAGGAAGTAAATGGGCCCCATTTAATATACGCTGATGGAGAAGTATAAAGCGCTTTAATTGTATGTTGAAATATTGGGCCAAATCCCCATTTTGACAAGATATAAAATAAGTATTCCCATGATATTGTATCAAATGCCTTTTGGATATCCAGGCTTAAAAGCATTGCAGGGAGTTTTGTTGAATTTGCAATATGGGTTAGGTGAATAACTCGTCTAATATTATCTCCTGTATATCTTTTAGGTATAAAACCAGTTTGATCAAGGTGTATAAATGTAGGAAGGAAAGTATTAAGTCTAGACACCAATATCTTTCCAAAGATTCCAAGATCCAAGTTGAGGATGGATATGGGGCGATAATTGGCACATTGAGTATTGTCCTTATCTGGTTTTGGGATCACAGCTATTTGTGCTGCCAATGCTTCTTTAGGCCAATAGTGGCCCTGGGCAATGAAATTAAAGGCCTGTACGAGATGTGGACATAAAATCTCAGAAAATTTCTTATAATATTGAGATGAAAATCCGTCAGGGCCAGGAGTGGTATTGGATGGAAGGCTCTTAATGGCTTGTTGTACCTCTTCCATGGCTATAGGACTATCTAGTAGTTCTTTATGATTTGCAGCAATAGGAGGCAGGGCTAAATCTTGTAAGAGTTGGTTAGCCTTTTGCAAGGAGAATAAGTTATGTTGGTGGTAAAAGTCTGAATAAAATTCTGTGAATTCTGCCAATATTGCATGGGGATGAGCCGTTAGATGTCCTGCCCTTGTTTTAATTTTATGGGGAACATTAGAGGAGATATTCAAGCCTTTTAATTTCCTAGCTAGTAAAGTATCAGCTTTATTGTTTTTAGTATAGAATTTTTGATTAGCCCATCTAATTGTCATATCAGCCTCATGAAGCTGTAACAATTTTAATTCGGTAGATACGTCTTTTAATTGTCGATTTATTTCAGAAGTGGGATTTGTTTTGTGCAACTGTTCGAGGGCAGAGTGTTTTTGAGATAAATGTTGGAGTTTTAGTGTGTTCTCCCTTTTCCGCTGGGAGGCTAGTTGAATAAACACACCTTGCATTACTGCCTTGTGAGCTTCCCAAAGGGTCACTGAAGATGTAACGGAATCTAAAGTCTCCTGAAAATATGTTTTTAGGGCTTGCTCAGCTTTCTCAAATGTAGAGGGGACATGTAGAAGGGTATCAGATAAACGCCATTTAAAGTTATTAGGTTTAATTATCATATTTGTCAGGCTCACCGTTGTAGGAGAATGGTCAGACCATACTACAGATAGTATGCCCACCTCTTGAACATTCTGTACAATCCTTTTTAATCTAAAAACACATTTTTTTTTTTTTTTTTTTTTTAAAGGACTTTCTGCCTCAAGTCATAAATATGTATTAGCTTAAGTTCAAATGAACAGAGTAGGGTGCAGGGCTGTTTGTTTAGACAACAGATAAAAGATGCCTGCAGGCAGAATAACTCCCAAAACACAGGCAAACCTAACACAATGCAAACCAGAATTTCTGTTTCAAAGAAAATAACAGGTGTGTTTATTTAAATCAGTAATGCTATTTTTGTATTGCATAACATACTACCATGTTTACTGATATAAACAGTAGACTGTGTCTTTACCTGTATTAAGGAGCTGGATTCTATTTCTAGATTTTTTTTAAACCTAATTTTTATGATCAAAATAGCTACAGTATGTAGCCTAAGCCAGATGCAGATAACCATAAGCCTCGCCTTATTGTCTAATGTTCTGGTGATTTGGTAATGTACAGATATGGGATCCATTATCCAGAAACCAGTTATCCAAAAAGCAGTCTCCCATAGATTCCATTTTGTTTCTTTTTCTCCACTCCACTGTTTCCTTTTTCTCTGTAATAATTAAACAGTTCCTTTATTCTTGATCCCAACTAAGATTTATAGAACAATCCTATTGGGTTTAATTACTGTTTAAATTAATTTTTAGTAGGCTGAAGGTAGGGTACCGAAATTACCGAAATTGTTATCCAGAAAATCCAAGGCTCCGAGCATTCTGGATAAAAGGTCTCATACCTGTACTAGTTTTTCCTACTTATTTAAGTATTATTTGTTTGATCATACATTTCCTTTAAAACATCCATTCCCCATAACATAGGTATTGGACATTGGATAAAGTCTTCAAATATATGTTTAATTTAAAATAAACTGACATTTATAATGATCTACTTTTGTAAACAGGATTCCTGTTTCCAGGTATGATGTAGGAAATAGGGATATTCAGACAGTGAGTAAATGTACTACTGTATACAAGTATATATGTGTTGAAGAATAAACAGAAGATAAAATAATTAATTAATATACATACTTGTCTTTGCTTGATTCATCAATCCCCTAAAAAGAGAAAGAAATTAAATATATTGAGTAAAAATATGAAATTAACTACCGGTATACTGAATAATAAATATTATGTTGGGTGTTTGTGTACAAAGATTCCTCTTTGTCACCCATTGACCCAACCTTTCTGCAAGAGGCCATTTCTCAAAATTATTTCATACACAAAGTTATTCTTTTGACCCTAGTAATTAAAATACTCATTATCTTTTTGATTCTTACCATTTTCAGCCAACATCATCTATTTAAACAAATACATATGATTCATGACAGCACAATGGAAGAGAAATAGGTCAGTTAAAGCAATAGTGATGGCAACATTGGATTCCTGGTATAAAATTAGGCTTAGGCTGTGTAGTCATTTCTTTTGACTAAGGACAGGGAGCCATGCTCAGATTTAGCAGGCAGAGGGCACAGCTGTGTTCATACAGGAAACTCTCCTGTCTGTCAGAGCAGGACCCTGTCTAGTGGCACTCCACAAGAGCTAAGCTGCACTTATTAAGCCCAACTCGCTGGAGCAGGGGTGCCCAAAAGGTAGACAGGGATCTCCCAGTAGACCTTTAGCTGGTGATCAGTAGATCTCAAGACACTGTCAACAAACAGCTTGTCTAAATTACCCTCCTGTTTCATGCTTTTCATTCAGATATTTATTATGTTAAGATGGTATAATGAATAGTTGTTTGTTAAATAAAGTAATGTACATTTTCTCATAAATCAATATTTAAATAATATTTTCAAAAATGCTAACAATGCTTTTATGGATGTAGATCATAATAGGACAACCTCACATTCAGCGGTGTAACTAGAGTGCGCCAGGCCCCCCTGCAAAAAAAATCTTCAGAGGGACCCGGCACACTCCGATCCCCATCCTCCAGCCCACTTCTCACCCAGACCTCGCCCATTCTCATCCGACTCGCCCCTTTCCTCGCCACAGGTAAGAGCTGGGGAGGAGGGTTTTTTTTATTAGCTCTAGAGGAAGCAGACCCCACAATCCGGGGCCCCCTGCAACTACATGGTCTGCTTATATAGGGTCTGCTCTATAGTTACGCCACTGCGCACATTAATAAAGTATGGGCACTCCTGCTCTGGGGGATACAGAGAAAAGACAGCCGAAGTGATAAGTTAAAGGGGACCCGTCACCCAAAAAAATTATTCAAAATCCTATTTTATCACATTAGTCAAGCAAAATGAACTTTAATTACACTGTTTAAATGATTTGAATCTTGTTTCCTTCAGTCTGGAAATTCAAAATGATAGCAAGCAGGTAGCAGCCATTTTGTGGACACTGTTTTTAAGGAAAGCCTTGCATCATCTCAGAATCTTGTTTGTGCACCAGAATGGGGGACCTGATGTCCATTCCCATGCCCTGGCTACATAATTAAATGGTAAAGACAATGGGGGAATGTGTGGAGAGCAGTGACATCTAGGAAGTGCTGAATGGAAAGTGAAAGTAATTGCCTGCCCCGCCTCTATGCCCATGGCATAGAGGAGGGGCAGACAATATTTGATTGACAGCTGAGATTTTTAAATGAGCTTACAGCAGCTATGAATGCTTTAATAAAAAATAGAAATTGGATTTCATGTTTAATTTGAAAAGGACGTTTATTATACAGATTTTTGTGTCTGGGTGACAGGTCCACTTTAACCACAGCCTAGAGGCAGTTTTGTATCAGAATACAATGTTGCCATTTGTTTATAGGTGTCAATCAATGTAGTATTTGGCTTCTACGCTAGATATTAGATTAAAAACCACTTGGTAGCATATATATATATATGGCACAGTAATGGAGGGCACACAAAAAAAAATTCTACCAACTGCCTGGGTGCCAAGTGATAGTTCAGGGAGCTCATCCAAAGCAATAACTCAGCACTCAGACTTGCTTAAAAAAATGTAAAAATCCTTTTTATTGTGCAAAATCAACATTTTTATCAGATATTCAGACATTTATCAAGATCTTTTTTAAGTAAGTCCTGTGAGTGCTGAGAGTTATTGCTGTATATATATATATTTAAAAAAATATCTAAAAAAACAAAGTGCGCAAATTTTATTAAACACATTTTAAAAAGGTCAACGTTTTGGTCCTTTTCTAAGACCTTTATCAAGACCAGTGTTCCCAGTGTGCACTTTGCCTTTTCAGGCAAAAACTGGGGACTTTTTTTTTTTTTTTAAATCACTAATTTTACTGCAGTGTGCACTTTGCCTTTTCAGGCAATTTTTTGAGTGCAGCTTTGCTTAGCAGCACCTGGGTCATTTATTCTATTTTGGTGGAGTGCTGAATCATTTTCCTCATGCTGGTGCCTGCTTCTGCTGCTGCTAGCACTAACATAAGTGTGTTTATATTCTGACAAACTTGAAATAAAAAACTGTATATAAAGCTGTGACAGAGAGAAGGTGCACATGCAGAATAGTGTGGGGTTATGCAGGGAGTAGTCAAGATTTCCGTATGCTGGGGAAGCTGGTTGATAGGGGAATGCAATAAAAGTTGCAAATCTAGTAAGAGATTGAGTATTATCCACCCTTCCTTTTCCAAGAAAGCCCAGTTCTGCAATGATTTTTCCAATATTTATTATGAAAACACATGTAGTGATCTCTGCACCTAACAAAAATATTATTTATAGTATGGGCCAACAGGCAGTTGTAAATGCAGCTGCAATCTGTCAGTTTTGTACAAGCCCCTCTGATGTATTACAGACATCCTCTATAGTACATATCCATAGTGATCATTGACCCCTATTTTTCTTGCACTGCCATAATAACTGATCTTGGATGTCCAAGTGTCCTAACCAACAGATGGAGAATGACCAAGCACAGGGTCAGGGATGATGAAACAGACATCATATCAGATATACACTTTTTCATTTGTAAAAAAAAAACAAAAAAAAAAAAAACAACAAAAACTGTTGTTTGGTTGCTCTGGGTTACTGTACCTGGGAAAGACTGAATGTATGCAACAATACGCTATAACTGGTTTCAATATTATAGTATTTGTAATCCGGGGATTTTAATTTTTCACTCATTAAAATCATGTTACTAAAAGAAAAACATAGTGCATTTGGGTGCTTTAACAGTGCAGGCAGCACACTAAATAAAATTCACAAGTGTTTCATTGTACATATAAGAGACTACGACAATTTCTGTTCCCTTAGATATGTTTTTTAACGGTAAAAAAAATGACCATCAGCTGATGGATGTTTATTTTACAGCTTGCCATTACAGTATGGAAGAAGGTCGCAGAAGAAGGCATATGAGCAGGGAGCTGCTCGCCCCTTGGCAGGACTCATTAAGCAGGTCCCACAGGAGGCCCTGTGACAAAGTACTAATTAAGTGTTTCTGGGAGAGGAGATGTGCATCCCTGTGATGTCTGTGCCTAACCTCAGAAGTGAGGCCTCGCTCTCATGCTGTTTAGTCCCTAGATAATCTGAGGGTACAAGCCATTCCAGTTTTACTAGTCTGAATATAGTAATCACATCTGGACAACAATTCAGTCTGTGGCCCAATGATTTAGCAGCAATCATTTTAAGTTTCTATATTTACAATCATAGTAAATGCTTTTATGCAACTTAAAACATAACTAGGGATTTTTTCTGTCATTTTCTCAACTAATATTTCTTATCCTGCTGTTCTATAAGGGCCTTTCCGTTAACACAGTGTGTAAACTATAGTATCTGTTAAGGCAGTAGCACACATGGCTGTCATCCAATGAAAACAACCCCTGTCTGACACTGCAAATGCCCAGGTTGACGTGTGTGAAAAATTTGCTGCGGGGGGCCACACCCCCTAATTACCATGTTCATTTTAAAAAATTTGGCAGGTTATGGAAAGTTATGGAAAGTTTGAACACATTTCTGGGGGTTTTAGGGTCAGGTTTTATGTTTTATTACAGCTTTGCAACTGCACCCAAATTGCCCTTTAAAGGAGAAGGAAAGGCTAAAATTAAGTAAGCTTTATCAGAAAGGTCTATATAAAAACACCAGTAAACCCTCAAAGTAATGCTGCTCTGAGTCCTCTGTCAAAAGAAACAGCACATTTCTTTGCTTTTATTGTGTACACATGGGCTTCTGTATCAGACTTCCTGTTTTCAGCTTAAACCTCCAGGGCACGGCCTTGAGCATGCTCAGTTTGCTCCTCTCCCCCTCCCTCCTCCCATCCCTACTGTAATCTGAGCTCAGAGCTGTTAGTAAGCAGGGAGAGACTCAGGCAGGAAGTGATGTCACACCAAGCATATATGGCAGCTTCTATCCTAAACAAACAGAGACAGTGTCTAGAGCGGTTTACTCAGGTATGGTAAAGCATTCTGCAGAATAAATATAGTGTTCTAGCTTGCACTATTGTGGCTATTCTATTGGCAATAAACTGTCTTGGAGCTTTCCTTCTCCTTTAAGCAGCAAGTCACAGTTTCCCCAAGATGCCTGCTTATCTTAAATAGTTACAATTGTTTTTTTTTTGCTTATCTTAAATTGGAACAAATGTATCTAACTGCACCTGCCATGTATTATGGGCTCTTTGCCAAAAGCCAATTAAGTTTTAGAAACGTTGCATCTTTTTCTGTCTGTTCAGTGTCGGAGATCTAAGAGAAATTCGGGACATGAACAATCCGGGACTGCGGGTTGATTTGTCAAAAAATGGTACAGCTGGAAGGTATGCAGATGGACCTTTGTACATAAAATATTCAAGCATTTCATAAATCAAGTAAAATCTCAGTTTCATAGAAAAATGTCTTCATGAAAAATAATGCCTAGATTTTAATGTCAATGTTGATTAGATATAAGCTTGTGATTTTCTATAGTTTCTGTAAAGTTATGCCAAATAGGATACATAGAATATACAACAAAATGTTCATGGGGTCCCTGTATCAACCTGCAAAATATATACATATATATCGAACCGCAATCTCCAAACACTTTCTTTATACTAACCATTTGTCGGAATGCCTTGGAGCCTTTATTGCGTGGGAAGGATCGCTCAGGCACCCAGACACGTGTTAGACCTTCATTGGAGTTGGCCCTTGCCCTCTGTAGCCTTGCCATCATCGCTTTCTCTTCTTTCTGGTGACGCAGAGAAACACACATTCATAGCCAGGACTAAAACAGACCATTATCATAGAGCGTGGGAACGCTACTGCAATTTTCAACTTCACCATCTAATCAATCAGCATTCAAAGTGTTATCGCTTTACAGCTTCCAACATCCCTTTGATTGTCAAGGCTACTGGGTGTTGTAGGTTGAAAACTGGATGCCCAAAGTTATACATCAACAATCTTTTAGCGGTAATAAACGGATTTCCATCTGGAAGGTATTTTGGGAACATAAGCAACAGAATAGTGATAGCCATTGAAATGGTTTCTTTATTCCATGTGCCACATGGAAGCCCTTAACTTTGCTACGATGCAGCACTCAGAATTAACTTTGATAATGAGCATTGTGCTTGAAACATGTTGTGCCAATAAAACACTAAGCAGCTAGTTACTGCCTGTTCCTGCTTCTCTACTTTTTTAATGTATATGCCATTGCATCGTGAGTGGGGGTGCATAGACCAGGATATAATTTCCTCCTTTGTTATACTTTCTTTATTCTCCACAATTAACTTTTATCTTACTGTCTGACTCTTAGGGCAGAGACACATGCTCAGATTCGGGGAGATTAGTTACCCAGCGAAGACAAATCTCCCCCCGAACTGCCTCCCGCCGGCTGGAATGTGAATTGCCGGCGGAATGGCAATCGTTGCATTTAATTTTCCACAGTCGCCCTAAGTTGCCATATGAGGAAACTTCGGCCGAGTGCCATCCCGCCGGTAATTTAGATTCTAGTCAGCGGGAGGCAGTTCAGGGAGATTAGTCACCCGAAGAAGAGCCGATTTATCGTCGGGCGACTAAATCTCCCCCAGTAGCTTCGTGTGCCCCTGACCTTATTGTGCTGCCAATTTTTTGCTTGTCTTGTATTAAAAAACTGAGCTACAGAATATATGTATTAAATAAGTAGTATTACAATCAAGAGATGCCTTATAATAAGACATAATGGCAAAAAAATGTTTTTTAAAAGGGCACTGAAAATTACAATGACAATTCTGATACTCATTCAAGACTGCCGGCGGCCATTTTAATCCCTTAAATACAAGCACGTAGGAATCAAGAAACTAATACATCAGGTCATCTTGCTAATTAGACCTCAGGCACAACTTGGGTACTTCATTGACAACATCCTTCAAATTACCCTTTTTTGACTGCATCCTGTCACGAGGAAGGTCTTTATGTCATTCTCCTTTAGGTATGCGTTCCTCTCACCCCCATTACCTGGCTCAACTTCATAATCTCCATTTAGGTATTTTAGCGTTGCACTTGTAATGTGTATTCTCCTGAAAACAGAAATGCTGGGGTGAGGACTAAGAAGATGGCCATTTCTAATTGCAACTAACAATAGAGAACATTATCAATATGCCAGCAATTTCCTTGAACAAGCACCAACATATTTTGTGGTGAAGAAGGATGAGAACAGTGCTTTCAAAAAGCAAAAATAATGGTATCTGGAATCTGCTTATAAGGAATTCAAGCCCTAAGATATAAGATATTATGCATTTAACAATGGGACAGTTAATATAAAAATAATGGATAGACGTAAGAAAAATAAGGTCACGTACCCAGCTTTCCCACCAGCTTCCATATGATTGGCCAGTGTAACATCATTAGACCACACATCAAACTGCCATTTGCGCAGTCCAAGGACCCCACAATGAACACGGCCGCTGTGAATCCCCACACGCATATTGACATTAACACCAGTAACCTCTCGTACCAGCCTAAGGAAAGAGGGTCCAAATGCAAACGCATAGGTTTCAGGAATGAGAAAATATAGCAGAAGGGACCAAGAGGTTAAAGGGATATTAGGGGTATCTGATAGGTCTGTCAGCTGGACATTAGGAGTGAATTCTGTCCATGGCAAACTCCCTATACTTTTATACTATTTAAAGGTCAATTAAGTCACTAGAATAACTTAAAAAGGAGGGCATTTGATTTCTTTATTAAGATATGCAAGTTGTCCAATGTCTGTCTGCCTAATCTGTCCACCTATCTATTACTTAATGCAACAAATACACTTACGAAATGGCTTCAATCATGTCCACTCCCATCTCAACACAGCAGTGAGCATGATCCGCACGAGCTTCAGGTAACCCAGAGACACAATAGTAACAGTCTCCCAAAATCTTTATTCTCAGGCAGTGATTTTCCTAGGCGAAGAAATATTATCCACTGTTAACCCATTGCACAAATACTGTTCTTCTCATTGCAAACAAAAGCCTATTATATTCAAACTCCATTTCTACATGTTAAAATTCTTGTACCCTGTAAGTGGGAGTGATACACAAGTGGAATAAAAATGAACCCCTTATTTATATAACGTTTCTGACAGAAAAATGGGATAAACCAGGATATATGCTATAAACTCAGATATGCTGAAGAGGGGGATTTATGTGAGGCCGATTAAAGCATTAGGTGTATTTTGCCAGAATGATGCAGACATCACATAGAACAAGTCACTCAACGAGCCATCATAACAAAAGCAGACTGTGTGTTCTAGAAACCTTTTCCATTAAGTAGGTTTTCAGTGCTACTTACTGCTGCCAGCTTGTCAAATCGGGCAAAGAGCTCATTCAGTGTCATGACCAGTTCTTGTGCTGTGCACTGGGATGCAAGGCTAGTAAACCCTTCAATGTCTGCAAACAGGATACTGAAAAAGAAGGGTGTAGTGATTAAAAGTTGATACATTTAATCTAATTTCTGCTAGCATCAGTGCCAACAGCAATAGATTTATAAATTAATATACCAGATAGTTCATCCCATAGGATGGCCAAATTTTAAATGGGCAATTTGCAATTTTAATGCTCGAAACAGAATAATCTAGTCCCTAAACATTTATTTTTATGCAGTGGTGCACATACTCATGGGGAGGCCATAAACTAGTTTATGATCTGCCTGTTTGGTCCAACTCCCAAATGGGCAGATCATTGCCAAGTTGACTACTAAATTTAGTAGCCATTTCGGGCTGTACAAATCCAGATTTAGCAATTATCCTGAATGACTGGCTCAGGTCTGTGGCTCATTGTATATTCAAATTATGAAAGTGTGTGTGTGTGGCATCACCAATGGTTTTGATTTACAGTCTTAAAAGCATAATTTGCAAATAAAGATAATGTCTATGCATACCTAACATTGTCATGTTTCTGAATGTAGATTTTGTGGAACATCATGTCCTCCTTCTTGGTGTTGATGTCTTCCTTCATCTCCATGGCCACATGGCGTGGTAAGACGGAGAGCAAGAGTCGCTCCTGGAAATGTCAACAGAAATACTGATGTAGATTCAATTGCCAACTCTACCTTTATCAACCACTTTGTGCCCATTACAACCACCACATTCACAATGGTACTCTGAACCAATTGCTTAGCACCTCCCTTAGGGTAATAATGCACAGGGCTGCTTCAGGTGCATTAAAGGAAAACTATACCCCCCAAACAATGTAGGTCTCTATTAAAAGATACTGAGTAAAACAGCTCATTTGTAAAACCCTGCTTCATGTAAATGAACCATTATTATAATAATATACTTTTTTAGTAGTATGTGCCATTGGGTAATCATAAATAGAAAATTACCATTTTAAAAAATAAGGGCCACCCCCTGAGATCGTACGATTCACTGTGCACACATACAAACCACATGTAAGGTCACATGAGCCAATTAACAGACAGAGTCCTGCCTTTTGCTTCCTCACTTCTTCCTGTTACAGTTAGTGTTGTAGTATTTCTGGTCAGGTGATCTCTGAGGCAGCACAGATAGAGTCACGAAATGGTGGTTCAAGGCAAGAGATGTAAAAGGGCAATATTTATGTAAATATATATTCCAGTTTGGTAAGATTCTTTAATATGTCATTCAATTTGATATAAAATATCTGTTGCTTAAGTATTCATTTTGGGGGTATAGTTTTCCTTTAAGAACTTATCATGCAGCAGGTGCTTGATAAAGGATACAAATGCTATTTTAGGCAAGTATCACCTTGATTTACCAATATAATATATGTTGAGGGGGATAATTTAGATGAAAACGATTATATAATACAAAGCGGTCCATGGACACTGCAAGTTGTCATAAAACCCCACTAGAGGGCTACATGTGTGCCTACTGTTCAGCCCTGATCTAGCTGTTGTTTCATACTCAATAAAAGAACTAGGGATGCACCAAATCCACTTTTTTTGCCATTCAGTTGAACTGAATCCAAACTCTAATTTGTATATGCAAATTAGGCACAGGAAAGGTTTAAGAGAACTGCATGCGCAAATTTTGTTCACTTCCTTGTTTGTGCGACAAAAAGTCACATGATTTTAAGGATTTTGTTCGGCCAGACATTTGGATTCATGGCATCCTTAAAGGAATTGTTAAGTATAAAAAAAACTGGGTTGATAGATGTAAAACAAAAAATGTTTTTAATACGGTTAGTTAACCAAAAATGTAATGTATAAAGGCTGGAGTGACTGGATGTCTAACATAACTACTTCCTGCTTTGCAGCGCTTTTGTTTTCCACTGATTGGTTACCAGGCAGTAACCAATCAGTGACTTGAGAGCGGACCACATGGGTCATAACTGTTTGCTTTTGAATCGAAGCTGCATGCTGAGGATCAAGTCGCTGACTAACTCAGAGTTAGAGATTTGAAAAGCAGGAAGTTGTGTTCTGTTAGACATCCAATCACTCTAGCCTTTATAGATAACATTTTTGGCTAACTATATTATTTTTATTATTTTGCACAGCCTATCTATTTACCCAGTTTTTATTTTTACACTGAACTGTTCCTTTAAAAAGAACATATGCGTGCTTTACATATGGGCAATGTAAAAGAGGAAGAGTTTGCTCCAGTCTTTATATATATAGTTAAGGGAGATGAGCAAGAGTTCATAAGGAAGCACCAGAACGCCCAAACATTACTATTGCCCTTTCAGAGGAACAATGGAAGCAAATACGTGCCAGAACCTGGTTCGTGAGAAAACCAAGATAAAGCTGTGTCATGGAGACCAGAAAGTATACAACACAATGTGTAGTCAACTGTGTCATTTGCAGCAGCAAGGTCAACAAGACTAGGAAGTGTCCCTTGGACTTTTTGGAGTGTTATTGACAAGTTTCGTTAGTGCAGGCTCAGTGAAGTGTTGAAGGTGGAAGCAATGTTACAATATTTACCCAGTTATCACCCATCCAAGCTCAGAAGAAATATTCAAAAGCAGCAACTGGTTTCTGAGAACTGCCCCACAGGAAATATACCAAGAATTAAAGTTACACAGTTTAACATGTGGCTGCTCAATAAATAACAAACAAGGTGTGAGATATAAAAAAGTGAACCTGGCAATGCAGGAGAACTGTGAGGAAGGCAATGACACAAATCTGAATGCCCAACCTGCAGCCCTCCATTTACAGCTTTCATTCATTGAGATGCTGGTAGTTACAGTTCAACAACTGTTGGATGGCTGCATACTGGCAATTCCTTACTTATTATGTGAAAATACCTAATGACTTAATAAATCATTTCTATCTGTGGGTCTCTCATGCTGAAGCCCCATGGCAAATGCCTGTTATAGTTCAACTTTAAAGGACAATTCAACTTGTAAAAAAAAAAAAAATGAAAAACCTCCCCCTATCCTGGGTAGACTCCCTCTCTCCTCTCCCCCAGCCTACCTGCCCCCCCAGACAAATGCCCCTAATTTTTTTTACTCACCCCTCTGTGCAGATTCTGCAGAGTTTTTGCAATAAAGTTTAAAGTTACATTTTTTTCCTTATAAAGCAGCTCGGGGGGGTCGCCGACTCTTTGGGTCAGGGCACACGCTCAGATTTGGGGAGATTAGTCGCCCGGCGACAAATCTCCCCAAATCTGAGCTTGTGCCCTTACCCTTTAACTGTTCTAAATTACATTTTGTTGAAACATTTGGTATTTTTAGCCCCTCTGAGCAGAATCCCTGAGTTTCATTGAAGGCAGCTGTTAGAATTGATGCAATAGTTGCTAATACTCCACAGATACTGCTGAGAAATATACCAACTAATTATATCAATTAAAAGCAGCAAATTGTAACAGTTCAGAATTGTCCTGGATCACTGAGCTGCCAGACTGAAGCACTACTAGAGACAGGAACATTAAACTTAAATTTTGGGAAACTGGTAAAAAATTTGAAAGCAATTGAAAAAAATATTTGTTTATGGTGTACAATCGCTAGACAACTGCGCTGAAAAAAGGGTTTGGAAAGTAAACAGCCCTCTACTTTAAAGTAATGTTTGTTATGATGTAGAGTGATATTCTGAAAAACTTTGCAATTGATTTCAATTTTTTTTATTATTTATTGTTATTACTTAGCATTTTGTTTAGCAACTCTCTGGTTTGCAATTGCAGCAATCTTGTTGCTAGGGTTCAAATTACCCTAACAACCATGCACGGATTTGAATAAGAGACTGGGATATGAATAGGAGAGGGCCTGAATAGACAGATAGGTTGTTTAAAAGAGTAATGACCCCCATTTGAAAGATGGAAACAGTCAGATGGTGGCAAATAATAAAAAAAAAACATATATAAAAATAAATAATGAAGACCAGTTGGCCATTTATTTCATATAAACTATGGGGCCAATTCACAAAAGTGGTGATATTGAGACTAAATAAAAGTGTAGATAAAAATGTTGCATTTACCACCAAGTTCACAAACATCTACTTTCACTTTTGTGAATTTATCTTTTAAACAGACACTTTTCAGATTTTGTCTTTTGCACAACATTTCAATTTTGACATTTGAATTTGTCTTTAGCTCTTACTAAACCTGTCAGTCAGCCATCAAATTGGAATTTCTGGGGGAGGGGATTTATTTTACCTAGGAAAATTTTACATCTTTTTCTCAGGAAAACCTGGACTTTCTAAATCTGCCTACATGATGTTTGTGTAATTCCACTTCTGTAACAAGACACAAGGGTCTTAATACAAAAAATGCCATTTTGCATAATATAGGCATTTTTATCAAAAATAAGTTTTATTTTCTTAGGTCAAGTGTCTAAGTGCTGCTAAAATGAAAACATTTTACTTTTCCTTTAGATAATACAGTATATTCACTCAAAATGCTAATATTGCCTCATTCATTAATTCATTAATAAAACTAGTAAAATAATGTAGTTTAAAATGTTGTTTTTGCGCCATTTTTATGTTGTTTGAAAGTGTCTGTAAACTGTCTTTATTTAACTAAAAATAAGTGGAGGTTGAGAATTTAGGCGTATTTCTGTTTCTGAATATGTAGAAAGTATTTTACACCAGTTAACAACCACTTTTACTCCAAAAATAGTCTCTCCCCCTATAATTAGAATTCCCCCCTATAAGTTAACATAAAGGTAACTTCACTTGTACCTGCTGCTGGTTCTCTCTCTGTAGGTGCAGCCTAGCCTGGATGTATCCTCTTGTTTCCTGAAAGGCTTGCCTTTGGGACACCTCCGCTGGGTAATGAGTGCAAATGCCAATGATGTTTGTACACAGGAAGATCAGCACGTTGGCACTGAGCTAAATGAGAGAAAGGTAAATGGTAGGATGATAATCTGCATCTGAAAAAAAATCTTGTCTGACATCAACATATGGGAAACCACATTGCAAGCTGAAAGCTTTTCTTAAAGGAGAACTAAAGTCAAATACGGTATACTGAGTAGCGATGGGCGAATATGACCCATTTTGCTTTGCCAGAAATTTGTCAAATGCCAACAAATTTGCCAAATGTATTGAAGTCTACGGGAGACAAATGTTCTTTGATGTGCAACAATTTTTTCACCCATTGGAGTCTATGGGCATCTTTTTCCTGGCGAAAAATTTCGCTCATCACCAATACTGAGCTTACTGCCTAGAGGTTCAGCATTCCTATAACTGTAATGATCCAGGCCCTTAAAGTTGTGAACAAGAGCTGACAATATTGGATTTTGTTATGCAATATAGAAGCTGATCTACAGGTCAGATTATTACATAATGGTTTGGATTCTTTTTGACCGAATACCTTTTTTGGTGCATGCCTTGTATTCCTGCACACATTTCAAAAGTTGACATGATTTAATTCCATTTCTTTCTGTACACAGTGGTGGGAAGAACATAATATACACAAGGAGAGCTGCAAAACCTGAACAGTTATACGTAATCCTAATACAACTGCAATGTAACAAGGCAAAATTGTATATTCTATTCACATAACATCAACCCAAAATATATTAAACTGAATATCTACTTTTTTTTACGAATAGTTAAATATTTGTATGATAAAACAAAATTGTTAAACAGAGTATTTCAACAGATTATTTTTCATCTAAAAGAATACACCGCCCCCCCCCCCAAAAAAAATCCTTTAATCTGCTTGACCTTCAACAAAAACATAGAACAGCAAGAACACAGTGCAAAGTCTGGTCTTTGTCCCACTGACTAAATATTTCCCCACTCATACAGAGGGAGGTGTTTGTATTAGGCTTGATTTATTCCTTCCAGTCAGACATGAAGGTAGAATTTGAGAAAAGTACACAAGGGAAACCCACACAAACATGGGAAGAACCTAAAAACTCTACACTGATGGCCAGAATGGAATAAAACTCAATCTCTGTACCATCATATAATATAATTAACCACAGTGACCAGTTATAACACAAAACAGCTTTCTGACAAATATTACCATGTGTCAATTGTATTAACATAAAATTCACATTCACAGTGGCACAGAGGCTTTGTCCATGATACAACAAGAACATATGACAAATGGAGTAAAAAGTATCTGCTTGTGACACCCCTAAGATGGTCTCCTATATCTATGTGCATTTACAGTCCCCCAATTCCCCTCAATTGCAGTCAGCCTAAAGACAGTGTCAGGCAGATATAGTATACCCAGCTTGAGTGAGGATCAGTGGGAGGAGGCGACGGACAGACTTTACCAAATTCTGATAAGTTCAAGAGACTAATTCAGAAAAAATGATTGATGAGAATCTATTTCACCCCTAATAGGCTTCACCGAATAGGGAAAATACCCTCCCCCACATGTAAAAGGTATGGAGATGTGGACGGATACTATTGGCACATGGTGTGGTCGTGCCCTATCATATCCAGGAACTGGACAAAAGTCATATACTTAGAAAGTCCCAGTGTAAAAATCTAAAAAACTTATTTCACCAGTAATGTGTGGGGCCTGGGTGCTTGAGGTGGAGGTACCAACCAAAAATAAAAAATGGCAGGCACTCACAGATGCCACAAACAGGCTTGTAAAAGAACTGAGAACTTTATTTAGGCCACAAAATAGATAAATACATAGCTTTACGTGGGCACTTAATCATAGGCTGGACGAAAGTCAACACATACATAGTAGAAGCCTTGGCACTACCTCCATTAAAGTCTCCTGAAATATGCCTCCTGGGCCTAATCAACGATGTAATCCCCGCCAATAACACTAAAATATTAACCCTACTCTTAGATCCCTACTCTTCTATGCAAACAAATGAACAATTATGCAATGGATGGCCCCCTTCCTCCTACGAAAGCAAACTGGATTGTGTATGTTAATAAGATGCTCCCGCTTATTAAATTGACATACGAAGCCAGGGCACAGCCTAATAAGTCTGAAAGGATGTGGGGCGCCTGGTTAGAGACATATCTACTAGCGCTACCATAAATATATTTTGTATTTTGATGTATATTATACAACATGGTATACATAACAATATGTTGATGCCACTGCTGCTTCCTCTCCCCTTCTCTCCTCTGTACCCTACCTCAGCTTTAATTTAAATGAAAGCAGTGGCTGTTGCGCAACAAAGCAGTGGATATAGCATAGATGACATTTAGGTGAAACAGCGATTTCAGATCTAAGTTGCCATGTTATTTTACCCAGAATGCAGCATTTCCCCAAAGTTCTAGTATAACTGAAGACGCAAGGATGAGTTGCATCCACCGTAATTGTGAATCGAATCCTTGCATTCCATTGCAGAAGTGCAAGGAGCAGCTTGGCACGCAAGTACCTTATGTTGTGTTTTGGCAGCATTATTGCATGAAGATGTGTGTGCCAAGCACATCAATAAACTGTTACTTAAATCTATATATACCATTTAAAGGAACAACTCACAACTAAGGTCAACATGTAAAAAATAGGGCAGCTGTTACATTCTGCCTATTGTTTTATATTGTATATTTATATTTATATTAAGCAATGTATAAACAAATCCCTCCCTTCCCTACTGCAGATGGTGTCTCAGGCTTAGAGACAAGGGGGAGTTCATTATAACCGTGAAATGGTATTTTGCTTAAAGGAGAAGGAAAGATCTTCTAACTTGGGGGTGCCAAAACTAAGGCAAATCCAAGTGATCACATACACTTACCTGAAACCCTGGGCTGGTGCTCCTATCAAAAGAAAAATGCACCGGCCTGGGATTCCTCCAGCGAGCACCAAGGATCGGATTCCGGTTTCTTCTATCTTCAAATTTCCCGGGCAGATGCGTGCACAGTAGAAAGAAATAGCCTTTTTCTTTAAAGTTTGGCTTCGTGCTACTGCACATGTGCAGCCACAAGAAAAAAGAAGAAGCCAATCGCTCCGTGGTACTCACTGGAAGAATCCTGGGCAGTTTTCTCCTGATAGGAGCACCGGCCTGGGGTTTCAGATAAGTACATGTGATCACTTGGGAGTGCCTAACATTTGGTACCAACAAGTTAGAAGATCTTTTCTTCTCCTTTAAAATGCCTTCTCTTCCTCCCATAATTACTATGAAGACAGACATCAAGTTTATATTAAAAGTGCTTTCAATTTCACTGTTCTGTTTATACCCAAGCTATTTCGTTTTTAAAGCAACAAACAAAGTATGTCCAGCACAAGAGCTGTTCATTGAAGTCAAGTTGAAAACAGGTCTATATTGCCTCTAAAGAGCATGAAGGTCACTGCACAGTTTTCAGTTAGTAGGCAGTCAGCTTTATCTGTGCAAAATGTTTTTCCTGTTGCCAGAGAACGGTACAATGCGTGACTGTTACAAAACAAAACTGTTATAATTCACTCTTTTCTGCTTGTTAAAAATAAGAAATGTTCTTCCAAGTATATATATATATATCAGTGTTTCTGTATTAGTACTGCTGCCTTTGATGCAAAGCAAGGTTTTCTATAGATGTTTGCCCTTTAGTTTAGACTTTTAGGTAGGCATTATTTCATATACAGTCCTTATACATTCACACATTACTTTAAAGTTACCAAACCAGTTCTAAAACAGGGACACTTCAAGTTGCTGGTCTGATTGCAAGCTGACTGTAATTAAATAAAATCAATGCATCCCTTCTAGCTGTATATTGTAGAAACATCCCAACAGAATAAACTATTTAGTAACAGGTTCGTAAAAGGTCAAAATCCCTGAGTATCACACTGTTTAGATGGCATATTTGCATTATTCAGAATCTTTATTCATGAGTCCCCAAGGTGGCAATTTTATCACACACACAAAGAGAGACAGTAATGCAGCCACAGATTAACAATATAGACCAGGAGTGGTTCAGTTATTAAGATACCTGTCTATGCTTGATATGACAGCACCCTGGCACAAACTGATCTCAATGGAGTGTACCATGTATGAGGACTATATATACACTTACACCATTCTACGGGCAGAGGGGCTCATTATCTACAACTATGGGATGTACTGTACATACTCTCTTATCCAGAAACTCTACATTATGTCTACAAAACATCATATCATTATAAAGCATTTCACACTGCAAGACCTTTGGACCTGCGCCATGAATATTTATTATTTATAGTTCAGCTGAAATAGTGGCTCTGAGACTGGGTAGATATGGCTAATTTGCAGAGAGCATTATAAATCTACAAGTGACATTAGAAAGCAGATATGAAAACATATATCCTTAAAAAATTGTTAGCAAGACAATGCAACTAAAAATGTGCATATGCTTATCCATCAATGTCTTCCATTCTTATTATTACCCATAGTGGTGCCACTATAACAATATACTTTGGGAGTGGAAATAATAGTCTATTAACTTCACAAGGTCACCAGATAAACAGATCTTTCCCCTGATATGTCCATATAGGTTGGGACCTAGGGCCAAACAATTTCAATACAAGCCATTGAAGCAAGGGCTGAATTACATAACGGTTGCAGTTCTCAATTTGGTGTGAAAATCAAACTTGCCCGATCAACATCTGTTTGATTTTTGGGCAGATATCGGTTGGTTGGGCTCATCAGAGGGCCCCAAACACGGGCAGATAAGTCTCAAAGCCCTAATTGGCAGCTTAAATCTGCCCCTGTATAGCCATCTTTATTCTCTTTAATATGGCTGTCAAGCTGGAGACAATGACATAACACTGTTTTTTTAATAGTAGTCGGTTTACTTCGATGGTCGAATATCGAGGGTTAATTAACCCTCAATATTCGACCCTTAGTAAATGTGCCCTATAGTGTCACATGAAACCTGACCCTAAATTAAGGTCCTGTCTTAATGTGCTAAATAACTCCATACATTTGAATTTATAGCTCTTCCTTTCCTGTTCAGTTTTAAAGTTCCCTTTTAGAATTATGAAGACATTATTAAGACATTCATGTCCTGAAGACTGCAATTTTGATTGCAGAAGTGTTGCCCCACTGTTGTATCACATGATTTGGTCTTGATCTTATGTCTCTGATGGTTTATCCTTGTGCATAGTTTTTGCCCTGTTTCTCCTGATTCTAACTGTAATTTTCTAATTTATTGCCCATGAATACTTTTCAATGATCTAACAGTATATATGCTGTGCCTTTCCATGCAAATAATATATTAATTTGTATTTTGTCTGACAAAGTGGCATTGGTGCTCCAAAGATTGCAATGTATTTTTATTGTTATTGTTTTATTGTTATATAATATATTATATAGATATCACTTCTACAATACCTTCTGTTTGTTTTTTTATTTGGACTAAAAGTAACCACCTGCATAGCATTATTATTATCATGTATTTTTACAGCACCAACATATTGTGCAGCGCTGTGAAATAAATGTGCTTATATAAGAAATCACATGAATTACATACTGTATGTAAAACATACAGAGTTACATACATAACAACCAGTGCTGGTACAAAAGGTGAGGAAGGCACTGTGCAAAAGAGCTTACAACCTAGAATGCAGTGTGCTTTATTCTACTTTACTTTGTAATATTGTTGTTATCCTGGCAAAAACTGCTTGAGGAAGGCTGCTAGAATTCAGCATGCATTAGACCATTAAAGGCTTATACACGCTGGTGCAGGATTTATGAGCTTGATGTGTGTCTGTGCAGTGCAAAGTTAAATGAGCAATACTCAGAAACATTTCCAGCCTATTGCAATTTAAACATTTAGTTAAAAACATGCATATTTTTCTAGCTTCTGATGCATGTGGGGTTGACGACCATGCTTCACCAATTAGGCGTGTGGGCCAGGTAGTGGAAGTAAAGCATCTAAACATAGAGGGCACTGACCCTGCTGGGTAGCTCTCTCTTAGGAAGACTGGTATGGGTGAGTAGGGCTGCTTTGCCTTTAGTTCTATCATAATATATGTATTTGTGACTTATAACAAAATCTTTCACAAACAATAATATTTATTAGAATCCTTGCCACAGTTACCTAACTGTCCCAGTTCCAGGGAAAGACACAAACATGGCTGCTCGAGAGAGAAGTAGAGTATTGTTGAGAGCAGAATTAGGGAATCAGTAGCTCAGAATCCTTTCATACTGTCTTATTAACTGCACCCACTGCAAAATGTTTGTACCACATAGTGTGTTTTAATAAAGACGATTTTGAAATTACTATGGTCCCTTGGAAGTCTTGGACAGCGCCGGTAAATGCAGAAGTGTTTCTACTTGCAAGTATCATTATCCAACATAGCCAACTTCCCGCGAGAGCAGCATCCAGACAAGAGGACACATATCCCGGGTGAGCTCCCATGCGAACCGCATCTGTTCTAACATATGCTATTAACTGTTCTCTGTACATACTTACAGGGTTCTCTCTTTTGGAATAGACACGTTTCACTTCTAGCAATTGCTTTCACTAGTTATACTTTAACCCTTTATGGAGTAATGTAATGCTTTTCAATTATTTATTTTTTTAAAAGGGTTTAAGGGTTTGCTCACATCTAGTAACACATAGCAGTCAATCAGAAGAGTATTTTTAAACAACTGGCCAGTAAATGCTTATTAGCTAGACACATGCCTATTCTACGTAACCCTAGTTCCAGTCCTGCTTTAGACCATTCATTACATAAATGATGGTAACAGATAATTCCCTAGCCTTATTCCCTAGAGTCCCCTTGTTTTCAAAATAGGTTGTGCTCCCTGTTCCGCAAATGAATCCCTTGGTGCAGTAAAACTCAGCCACACAAGGTCACTATATATATGGCAATTTGCACAATTGCAAATACCAATAGCAACCAATCTCCAAACCACAAGGGTGGCCATAAACGTTAAGATTTTCTCTCCTTAACGACCAATTTTAGTGTGATTCAACAATTTTGTCAACTTATTGTGAAGTTAGTGAGCACTGGACAATTGTGCATTTCATGATTTTTCATCCTACATCGGTCTAAAAACTATTTTCCTGGCTTCAAATAGCAAAATCACTCGAAATTGCAATTTTTGTTGATGGACAACACGTGCATTTAAATGATAGTTTCCGGATAAGTTTTGGTCCTACAATAACAAAAATATCTTTTAAAAATCCTAAGGTCTATTGTCACCTTTAGTCTTCATGTTGGAAAATTAAAGATAAGGCCTTACTAGTTGCTATCGCTAGTTTAAAATTTAGCACCTGTGTTCATAAATCAATGCATGTATACATATAGTTCAGGCAGGATACATACCTCCCAACATTTGAAAGGGGGACATTCGAAAGAGGGACAAGAACATGTGGAATTTTTGATCACGCCCATTTGTAGCCACACCCCCTAATTACCATGTCCGTTTTGCAAAATTTGGCAGGTTATAAAAGTTTGAACATCTTTCTGGGAGTTTTAGGGCAATGTTTTATGTGTTATAACAGTTTTGAAGGTGAAGTTGAAATTGCGAGTCACAGTTTCCCCCAAGAGACCAAGATCTTAAATAGTTACAATTGTTTTCTGTGTTATCTTATATTGTTACAAATGTATTGAAGTGCAGCTGTTACGTGTTCTGGGCTTTCTGCCAAAAAGCCTCTAATGTTAATTAAGATTCAAAAAGTTTGTATCGTTTCCTGGCGTCAGTGCAGGAGGTCAAAGAGAAACTCTGGATATTTTACTAAGAAACCCGCGACTGCGGGCTGAGCTGTCCAAATCGGGACTGTCCCGCAGAAAATGGGACAGTTGAGAGCATAGTCAATTGGGGACCCATCCTACTATTACCACCCACACTCGAAGGATATACTCTGCTTCTTATGTATGCTGCTGCTGGGCCTCAAAAGTTCTAAGGTGCGCTGTTATGAGTATAGGGAGACTTGTGCATAATCTGGCACACACAGTGCAGTGAAATGAAGTCTACAGACCCACGATCATGTCATTATTAAGGTGTACACCTTTTTATAATTATTTTAAGCATGGATAATACACACGTTAATGTCTTTTCTCCAGTGCCAGTTTAAGGTAGGGCACAGGGGAAAAATTACTATTGGCAAAACTATAAAAGACATATAATTTGTGCCTATTGTTAGATTTCAGTATCTGCATTAGGAACCTCTGGAATTGTAGCTGCTGGAAGTTGTATTGTAGTTTGAGGGTCACAGGTAGGACATATCTTGTTCCCCCTTAGACTGGGGCCTCTGCCTCACTGCAGTGCTGGAGATTCTTCTCTAATTCTGACCCTGTTGTCTAGCAATGCAGTATTAATTTAACTGCCATAACAATCTCCCCATTCTTTCCATTTACAATAATAATTTTCCTTAGAGTCTTGTATTATTAATTTGCAACTTTGTTTATGAGAACCACATGTTAAAAGCAGAAATGCAGGGTGGTGCTGGCGCCAAACCCACTAGAGATATTAATAGCAGCACTCACTCAAGTGCGTTTGCCCACCAGGATTCTGGGATGAGGAAGGGATGACAGGGATATTGCTGCAGTGTGTATGTAGAATATACAGGGGACGATTACACAGCTTAAGTCTAATCTGCGGCAGAAGGAAACAGACACATACATACTATTAGCCAAAAACCCAGAACGGATCAAACTGATGCTGTTTCAAAGTTCAGAGCTGAGAATAGATCTTAAAAATGCTAAATATGTGAAAGCAACAATGGAACATACTATGAACAAACAAGTCTACATGCACTGGCATTGCAGTGAAAATAACTAACTGTGCCATGGTGGGGAAGGTTGCCAACCTTAGGACAAAAAAACTCAAGGTCTTTTCCAGTGATCACCAATGAACTGAATGATTTATTGGCACATTAATTCACTGAACTATTTATATGACCTAGTTTACTAATGCAAGGTCTACTTATAGTGATATAGTTATGATCTACCTCCATAAAAGCATTTTTAGAACTCTATTTTCTATTCCATGTAAAATATTACTTAATTAATATTACTATATTTTAAACTGACAAGTTTTATTGAGTTCAGTTATGCATAAATCAGGCTATCCGTGGAAATATTACTATATTTAAGATATAAACTATTTCTTATGTAACCTTAGTGTAATAAACATCTGAATGAAAAGAATGAAATAGGAGAGTGATTTAGACAAGCTGTTTGTTGAGGGTATCTTGAGATCTACTGATCAGAAGCTAAAGGTCTACTGGTAGATCCCAATCTACCCTTTGGACATCCCTGTTGTAGAGTAATATCAACTGTTTATGTTGGGATCTATTTAGGCCCGGATTTGTGGGCTGGCCACAAAAGCCCAGGCCTAGCAGAGCCTGGGGGCAGCATGTTGTCCACTGGCCACAGCAGTGGATGGGAGACATGTTATGGTGGTTGGAGGCTGGTGTGAGCAGCCGGGAGGCCTAGGGCTGGATGATTTTTAAATCTGGCCCTGGATCTATTTGCTTACTTATATGAGCTATCTCCTAAATGAACATTTCAGCAGTGGAATGATATATTGCAAAAAGCCTACTGGCCCCTTATACAGTAGTTCCTAGGCACCAAGGTCTGTTTCCTCTGTAGATACACCCCAGCTTTTCAGTATAATGATTTATATGTATAATAGCAGCTGTAATTGGAAAAAAAAAATCAACCATATGTTTAAACATTTGTCCTAATAAAACCAACCTAACTGCTAGCTGTTTGTGTAGTGCACACTAAGAGGTTTCACCAAAAATTCTGATACTATGCAGTTGCGTTCATCGGTGGAGCCCCAGTGAAATAAGTTGTATGGGCCCCCAAGATTGGTAAACTTGCATGCCATTGTGCACAAACAGCACACATATAAATAATTAAAAACACAATACTGATATGTATATATTGTAGGCCATTAGCATCTCTTAAAAAAAGCCTAATGTTTCAGAAGCCATAGACGAATGAGTAAGACAGACCTCTGTCACGAGTGGGTGAGGAAGACCCCGAAGCAAGAGAAAACTGATAGAGGCTCTTTCACTGATAAGAATAAGCCCCATAATATTTATACAAAAAAAGAACATCAATTCTGAAGAGTTTTGCACATAGCTAGACTTTCCTGTGTGGTAAGAGCGGTTAACCACAGGCAGCAGGAATCTGGCGTGCTGCCACTCTTCTCAATGCTGGAAGGGAACTAAATATATCAGTAGGGCAACACTCAGAACGAGAATGTCACACTGCTTTTCCCCACAGCCTTTCACTGGCTGAGTTAATCAATATATAATACACAAAAGCCATGAATATCCTGTAAATTATATCCTTATAAATGGATCTTAGTGATGTCATCAGTTATAATGGAGCTTAGTTATGTCATTTTTGACACATGACTCACTAAAATGTGTACATTTTCATAAATAAAAGTACCCCTTGTTGGAAAATATGAGGATATTAGAAGTAACCTCAGCCTTCGTCCTCATTTATAATGGTCATGAATTTCATTGGTGACTTATGTTCCTATTCCGACAACTTATATTTTATATTTTACAAAAGGGGGTACTTTATTTACTATAAAATCTACAGTCTACTGTATGTATGAATGTATATTTTTATATTTTTTATATATTTTTATTTGTATAGCGCTCCATGAGGGCAAAGCACTGTACAGCAAAACAATAAATTAGTAGTAACAAACAAGGGGTCACTGCATTAATAAGTGACAATAAGTGCATTATTAGAAATACAATTCACATAAATATAAAATATAAATAAAATACAGATTAAGTGCTCAGTGTCAAGGAGACAAAAGGATTGAGGACCCTACCCATGGGGCTTACATTCTAAATGGGAGGGTAACTTACAGACATGATTCGGAGGGGTATTAAAGCGCTGTAGGTTACAGTGGGTGACACTGTCCTATAAGTGCCAGTTCCCAGTTCAGGTGTTATTCAGGTCCTCCCAGAGCACCTTAGTGCACTGTAAATAGAGCACTATAAAAAGTGCACTCCTATGCCATTATACATTTCATTAAAAATATGCCCATCCCGAAATTCATTTGGTTTAATTATATTTTACAAATACACATATACATATAAAAATTACACATCAGTCGGGACCTCCACTGGGCCACAACAGAGACAGCAGCCACAGGGTCTGCTGTCTCTGTTGTAACTTTCCTGGTATGCTGGGCATTCAAAACTATGCGGTCACTTCAAAGTTCCATCTCTTCCTAAAATGCGACTCCCAGAAGCATCTTGTGAAGTAGATGAACCATATTATTGCATGCAACAATGACATAACTACAAGGGTTAGGGGGGTGAGATTGCACCTGGGTCGACATCCCCTCAGCCAGCCAGAGCCTCGGAACAAAAGACAAACAAAAAAAGTATTCGCACTTGTGCAAAATTTGTCCTAATATTAATATGCATCTGGAGGGAGGTGGGTGAACATCCTGTACAAAGGCCCATCTGAGGAAAGTTCCATTATTGGTTTGCAAAAAATAGAAAAACATGCCCTCACTGACCAAACGCACACTCCGGCTGATTTATGAACCTAGGTGATAAATTGCACCAGAGCACTTATCTCTAGATCTTTGTTTTCATTTTCTGAAACTGGCCATACATTATAATATCCATTTTTTTGGCAAGGACTTCAGACATGCAGATCTTTAATCTATAATCTCCAGTAACGGAACTAGGTGGGGGCTGGCCCTGGTGCGGAGCATGCAGCCGCCCCCCCCACCTTGAGCATTTTCTTTGGGGGGCTGCAGCGTGCACAATCTGATTGGGGGGCCCTGCGGGGGTGCGGGCCCTGGCTAAGTTGCACCCCCGGTAGTTACGCCACTGATAATCTCCCATTGACCACTAGACAACTGCATCATCTATACTATATTACCATAGCATAGCTATGTAGCATCATCTGGCCATAGACGTAACAATTATGACCTGCGGCCAAGATATTTTGTTTAAATACAGAGGTGTTAGAGCTGAATCGTCAAATATACAGGTAGAAACAATAGAATTCTACCTGTATCTGACAATTCAGAAATAAAAGTGGCCGATGCTTGAGCGCATCACAATTTTTTCGGCCAGCCCGACCAATATCCAAGTCTTCTGCCAATATTGTCCTGCTTGTTTCCCACCATTCACACACTGAATATCACACAATATTTGGTGTGTCTATGGCCACCTTAACTCATACAAATAAATGCAAAGAGGCATAGTAAAAGATCTTAAGGCTGCAGCTACCTGAGGGCTGTTTCAGTACAGCACTCAGCCTGCCAACCAGCTAATGGTACACAAAATCAACTAATTACTGTTGATCCAAAGAGATATCAATACACATTTTCTCTTATAATCTTGTTTTTTCACAGTGCAATGAATCATTTAAATATTATCCCAGGTTTGTTTACTTGCCACCGTTACTGTACAGAGAGGTCACGTGCACACTCAGGCCCTTCATGGATGATTCCGCTTGGTGCTCAAACGTTTAAGGGAGACGGCACTCCCAATTTTCAAGTAATCAAACAATACAAGCTGGCACACAAAGCGAATTAAACCGGGGTCATACCCCTGGTGCGTTTATTGCGTCACAACGTTTCGGGGGCGTTCACCTGACGAAGGGGGAACGCCCCCGAAATGTTGTGATGCAATAAACGCACCAGGGGTATGACCCCAGTTTAATTCACTTTGTGTACCAGCTTGTATTGTTTGATTACTTGCTACCGTTACCCATAGTCCATAGGCATCAAGTCCAAATTTGTAGCAATAAATCCAAGTGGCCAAGCATCCATGATCAGATGTTCAGGATTGAAATTGTAATATTATACCTATTAAAAAACTCGAAATAGTATGATTGTGAAAAGATACAATAAATCAATTCAATGGAACATGTGTATTCTAGTACTAGTTTAGAAAAGAGGGAGGATTGATCTATCATGCCTGAGACATTCCATGGTAGCAAAGTAACATTCAGCACTTTACCTGAGACACTTCATTGTATGTCCCAATACTCAGGGTGTTCAATATACAGTAGATCAAACTCCTAATTTAACTTGAATTTAACTTAAATAGGGAATTGGCTTTTGGCAGCGAGCCCAGAGTGCACTTAGATACTTTTGGAACAATTTAAGATAATCAGGTTTATTGGGGAAACTGTGACTTGCAGCTTAAAGGGTAATTCACCTTCATTAGCAAAACTGTAATAACACAAAAACCACAGAAATATGTTCATAACCTGCCAAATTTTGTAAAATTAACATGGTAATTAGAGGCCTGACAATAAAAACAGGCGTGGTCAAAAAATGTCACCGCCCTCCATGCAGCAAATCTTTTTGTCCCTTTTTTAATTTCCAAAATGTTGGGAGGTATGTCAGAGGAAACAAAGAGCTGAAAAGCAGGAAGTAGTGTTCTAGCTGTTATGTTAGACATTCAGTCACTCCAGTCTTTATACATTACATTTTTAGAAACTATATTAGAAACATTTTTTATTTTGCACGGGCTATCTATTAACTGTTTACCCAGTTTTTATTTTTATACTGAACAATTCCTTTAAGACATATCTGTAAACAGTACAATTGCCCAGGGCCACCATCAGGGGGGTACAGGGGGGACAAGTGTCCCGGGCATGAAGAGGGGCCCGGCAGTGCTGCACTTTTGAAAGAGCCAGGCCCCACTTGAGAGCGCCAAAGCCGTGCCATTTTTGAAGTCCCAAACAGCCAAAATGCGGAAGTGCTAAAAAGCCGGAGAGAGCCGAAGGACCCGAAGCCATGAAAACAGCTGAAGACGAACTCCCGAAGCGTTGAAAAGTCACGAAAACAGCCAAAGTCCTGAAGAGGTGAAAAGACCCAAAGTCACGAAAGGAGGCGAAGTTGAAGTCCTGAAGCCATGAGTTCAAATCTACTGAACAACAATTTGTGGGGTTTTTTATAATCCCCTGGCCACCAATGTATTATTTTAATATTCGATAGGCCCCAGCCACTAATGGGTTTTTTTTAAAATATTTTTTGGGGGCCCCATTTTTTTTAACTAGTAAGGGGGGCCCTGGCTCCAATGTTTTTTTTTTTTTTTTTTTTTTTTAAAAGGACTTTTTTGGGGCCCCAATTTTTTTAACTTGTAAGGGAGGCCCTGGCACCAATGTTTTTTTTTTAAAAATATTCTTTGGGGCCCCAATTTTTTTTAACTTGTAAGGGGGGCCCTGGCACCAATGTTTTTTTAAAAAATGTTTTTGATGGGGCCCCCATTTTTTTTAACATGTAAGGGGGGCCCTGGCACCAATGTTTTTTTAAAAAATATTCTTTGGGGCCCCAATTTTGTTTAACTTGTAAGGGGTCCCTGGCACTAATGTTTTTTTAAAAAAACATACTCTTTGGGGCTCCAATTTTTTTTAACTTGTAAAGGGGGCCCTGGCACCAATGTTTTTTAAAAAAAAACTTTTATGGGGGGCCCTGGCACCAATGTTTTTTTAACTTATAAGGGGCCCTGACCATCAATAGCTTTTTATAACTTATGTGTGTGGGGGGGTTACTTTTTTAGCACTGATGCTGGTGTGGTCTTTTAACTGTGATGTGGAGTGGGCGGGATCTGGGTGGGGCTTGGGTGCAAGTGTGGGCGGGACCCTGGGGGGCATCCAAAATTTTGTTGTATGGGGCCCCGTGATTTCTGAAGGCGGCCCTGCAAGTGCTGATTTGTAAGGATAGGTGTTTCACCATGGATATTACTCAGGTAAAAGACAGCTTAAGTTTTATTTATAAAGCATAAGAGGAGTGCTGTTCTGCTGATTGGAAAGTTGATTTTATCATATGACTAGGAAAGCAGGAGAAATTAGTATACATTTTCTAACATTGAAATAAGTTGGGTTTTTTTCAGAATAAATCTACTAAAATGATTCATCTACTGGAAGCTACAAGGTACATAGATTGCACTAAAAATATATTTATTTTTCTTAAAAAAAAAATAAAAAAAAACTTTTAGAACAAAATCCCTACTCAGTAACATAATGTTTCCATCTGTGTTACATTGGTAAAAGCAATTGTATTCTGAGTGGAATATCAGATATTTGCTGTGCAAACTGAATCATTGAGAATTTCACGGCAACCTCTACAGTTACAGGACAAAGGAACCTTTTAATATAAATGTACAGAAGCTTCTGAAGCAAAACTGTTGCAAGCGAGGAGTATATTACCTACAAATGCACACAAAGCCGTTTTATTTTGTACCCTTTTGGCTTCTATAATAACCTATTATTATTAAACTTTATTTATATAGCAGTTACATTGTCAGTTATATTCGCTGTGCTTTACAGAGATTGTACACCATTCACATCAGTCCCTGTGGAGCTCACAAAGTCCTTATCATATTCCCACAGAATAGGCATTCTTTATGATTGGTCAGCAAACCTTCTTTTGTGTTTTTGGTGTCTGTGAAAAAACCTGTGCAGACATGAGGATAGCATACAGACTGAACATTGGACCCCTGTGCTGCAAGGCCAATAATTGCATGTTATAAAAGCAAGGTACCAAACAGTGCTATTCACAGGGTATCAGCGTTTTTTTTTACATCATATCAGAATCCTGTTTTTTTTCCCATCTTATTCGACTTCTTTGTTGTTAATGTTTTCACAGCTAAATGTTACACACATTCTCTGAAATTGTCATGCCTCGGTTCACAAGTGCTGCAACCCTTATAAACAGTCCAAGACCATGAACAGTTATTTGAGGCCATTAGTGATGGCACATGTTGTGGTCACAGAGATATTGACGTGTTTTCCCCAAGGCAGTTGGAGGCTGACACTTGACAAGCCTGACTTATCTTTTTATTTATAGCATCAAAAATAATGTTCAGTGCTTTAGAGAGGCATAAAAACATAATAACGTACAGTTGCTGATTGGGGTAACATACCACAGGTGCATATTTTGTAACACAAATGTTGTCCATTGTCCAGAAACTTACTGTATACTGCTAATTTGAGGTACTGGAAACATACATTGACAGTACTTATGATAAGTGCTTATGAACAGACAGTAATACAGTATCTACCAGCATGAAGTGGAGCAGTGGTGGTAGGTACATGAGCATGCTCAGTGTAAAGTGGGCTGATGCACAGTAAGCAGGCTTCCACAGCTCCTTGAACATCTCAGGAGGGTTTCCTGGTCCTCCTACAGTGGTGGGATCTGCTTCCTCTATAGTTATGCAACTGACATTGTTGAAGGGAATTACTTGCATTTATCACAAAAGCATTAATGAGGTTGGTCCTAATGTTGGAAATTAGTCTTGGTTCTCAGTCGGTATTACAATTCATCCCACAGGTGTTCAGGGCGTTGTGTAGGCCAATCTAGTTCTTCCACTTCCATCTCAGCAAACCAATTCTAAGACCTTGCTTAGGGCATTTGGCCATTATTGTGCTGAAAATGGAGAGGGCCTTCCTCACTGTTGCCACAAAGAAGGAAGCACAGAATTGCACTGCATGTCAGTTTACGCTGTAGCCTTAGGGCTGATTTCTGTAGAACCATTTGCCCTATACCAAATCATGGAAAACAGTCCCAGACCATTATTACTCCTTCACCCAAACTGTACCTTCAGCATTATGCATTCAGGCAGCAAGTGTTCCTCTGGTGCCTAACAATGCCGCCAGACTTTTCCTTCAGAGTGTCATGTGGTTAAAGGAGAACTAAACCCTAAAAATGAATATGGCTAAAACTGCCATGTTTTATATACTGAACTTATTGCACCAGCCTAAAGTTTCAGCATGTCAATAGCAGCAATGATCCAGAACTTCAAACTTGTCACAGGGGGTCACCATCTTGGAAAGTGTCTGTGACACTTACCTGCTTAGTGGGCTCTGAGCAGCTGTTGGGAAACTAAGCTTATGGGTCGTCACTAATTATCAAGCAGAATATGAGATTGGCCTGTCATATAAGCGGATGCTACAGGGCTAATTATTAAATTATGATGCTAATTGCACTGGTTTTTGTGCTGCCATGTAGTAATTATCCATATTAATTACTAATTAGTAGCCTTGTATTGTGGCATTTCTATTCTAGGTGTACTGTATATTGTGAGTGGGTCCCTAAGCTCAGTAAGTGACAGCATCACAGAGCATGTGCAGTGAATCAGCAGAAAAAAAGATGAGGAGCTACTGGGGCATCTTTGGAGACACAGATCTTTACTGCTAAAGGGATGTGGTTGCCTGGGGCTGGAACAGAAGCCCAAAACATAATGTAGAACATTTCTAGCTACTTCTTTATAGGATGTTTCCAATGGCAGTGACCTTCCCATGCAATGCTACCTTAGAATAATTATTGTGCTGACACTGCTTCCAGAGATGATGTGATGGGCGAATCTGTCCCGTTTTGCCAAGAAATTTGCCCATCCCTACTGACCATATATTGTGTGTGTCAGCAGTCTGGCCTGGGGTCAGAGGGGCCCTGTGTGCCCAGAGCTGCGCCCCCTTCCATTGCCAAAATCCCCCTCCCCATCGCATGCTCGTGCAAGTGAGTGCGAGGGGATTTTAATGCTATAGAGAAAGCAGACCCTAAGGTCTGGCCCCGTCTGTTCCCCAGACCCCCATTACACCACTGGTGTGTGTATATTTTTTCAACATGGATCAGTATTTAAGTATTCATTTCTATCCAGAAATCCTCCTGCTTGACTCTGGAGAGCTACTGTGGTACTGGAGGAAATAAAATCATCCGGGAGAGGGTTAAGGTGCCATAAACTCAGTTACCCCAATGCTGAAGGTGTTCCCAGGGAAATATAGGATATATAAGAATATAAATAGTATATAGATGTATAAAACCCTATATTCAATAACTACCATCTAGACTGGCATTCTGATATGAAGAGTGTTCAATGTTAAACAGCAAAATGCAAAAACAGAACACTAGCAAGATATTTCTGTATCACTGTAAGGTAAGTAAAAGCTTTGTTGCATTCTTGTGGTATTGCATGCATTATTGTGCCACTTTACGCCATATGACCTTGACTGGACTGATTTAACCCTCCCTATTCAGCGGCAGCCTATACCAGGGTTACCTTGAACTTCCTCCATACAAAAGGCTAACAATGGAGATGAACAGGCCCCTATAAGGCTGGAATGTGAAACCAAGAGGTCAAACAGATATGAAAACAAAGGTGTCAAGTGGATAAATGCATTAGCTCTGACTGGACACTACTGTAGAGTCCACAAAACAACATTTACATAGAGAGAAATGACTTTGCTGATCTTATAATATTTAAAAAGCAGAACTTGAGGATGGGGGCAACACTGGTGGTTTTGGGCACTGTTACAGGGTATTGTGTATAATATATTCCAAACATCTTTACTGGGCATTGTGTATAGCGTAACTCAGGGCATAGTGTTACAGGGTATGTGTTATCACAGGCAGAGTGTTATAGGGTATGGTGTATTTCTGCCATACTGTTACAAATTCCATGGATAGTGCTAGCATGCAACAGAATATGGAGAGTAGATGATCTCTCCCTAGAGATCATAGTTTCTGTCATTACTTGTGCAAGCCCATTAAATGTAACACATTATATATTATATTTAAAAATCTGCTTCAGACTAAAATACCTCAAACCATGTGCCAGCTTCAACATACCGAATAGGAAGATTACATTCTTCACACAGTAAAAATGTGTATGCTTTTAATTGAAATTTTGTTTTCAGTAAAGGAAGGCACACACTGCCGTCTAAAATATATTTTGGCTTTCACATGAATATCGTTTGTCCCAGCAATATGTGACGTATACTGTCTAGCTGGACTTCTCTGCAGCAGAGCATCTAACTACAGTGTAAAATATGCTTCTTGGAGTAACTGACTGGCATCAATTACATGAAAAGACATTTTAGTGTACAATGATTGAATCAGTACTGCTGCCGTCTAAAACAGGTGTGTGTATTGTAAACAGGGAATGTTTAGGAAAATGTCCCCCCCCCCACAATGCCACACAACAGATTCACACCAATACTTATATTTGCTCTTGGCAGGGGACTGAGCCAATGTGTGTTCTACTTTTCTAAATTAACTCTATTAAATGTTAATAGTTCATTAAACATTAATTTCAACTATATTGCCACTAGCGATAACTAAGTGCATTCCACTGGCTCACTGAAAGAGAGACCAAAGCTAATAAATATGGGCACACAGGCTCTGGCTGTTGTCAGTCTTTGTATATTTGCAGGTTGAGAGAAACAGATCTGCTCAGTGCCACTTCTCTATTGATTTTAAATCGATTAGCTTGTGTGCGCTCACATACAATGGAGCTGAAGCTGAGGTCAATATTTGGGCTGACCTCAGCCTTTGTGTGACCGCTGATTGGATTCAAATCAATGGAGCAGGGGCACTGAGCAGATCTGCTTCTCTAGCCTGCAAAAGTATGCACACTGAAAACAACAAGAGGCAACAGTCTGTGTGTCAATAGCCATAGGGTGGTGGCAGACGAGGCTACTGGCGGAGATTAGTCGCCCTAACCTCCCCTAAATGCCTTCCCGCTGGCTAGAATGTAAATTGCCGGTGGGATGGCACTCAGATTGCTTTGGCTTTCTGAAGTCGCCCGAAGTTTCCTCGTGAGGCAACCTCGGAAAAACAAGAGTTCCGAGTGCCATTAGACTAATCTCCCCTAAATGCCTTCCCGCCGGGTAGAATGTAAATCACCGGCGGGAAGGCATTTAGGGGAGATTAGTCGCCTGAAGAAGAGGCGATTTGTCACTGGGCGACTAATCTCCCCCAGTAGCCTTGTCTGCCACCACCCTTAAGGTGGTGTCATACATGTTACAGTTACCATCTTTCCCATGACCATTGGTCATACAAAAGATCTTTCATCCACTCTACTAACATTAAAGGGATACTGTCATGGGAAAAAATGTTTTTTACAAAACGCACTAGTTAGTGCTGCTCCAGCAGAATTCTGCACTGAAATCCATTACTCAAAAGAGCAAACAGATTTTTTTTATATTTAATTTTGAAATCTGACATGGGGCTAGACATATTGACAGTTTCCCAGCTGCCCCCAGTCATGCGACTTGTGTTCTGATACTTGTTCTTGTGTTCAGTCACTCTTTACTGCTGTACTGCAAGTTGGAGTGAAATCATCCCCCTTTCCCACTGGCTATTTCTAAAAGTACATGACCAGGCAAAATTACCTAATTATTAATTAACCAGGCAAAATTAACTAATTATTAAAATTATTAATAGATGGCTTCCTGCACACTAATATTATAACTAAAAAAAATACACTTGCTGGTTCAGGAATTACATTTTATATTGTAGAGTGAATTATTTGTTGTTTGAACAGTGTAATTTAGAAATAAAAACTACATTATAAAAATCATGACAAAATGCTAAATCTGCTCTATCTGATGATTCAGCATTAATGTTACGCTGTTGGGACACCTTCAAAGGTACACAATCAAAATTTTCAGTCCTGACCGATCGATGGGACGACCGATATCCCAGGCTTTTTACAGATATTGGCCTGGTCTCCCACCACACATGCTCAGTTTATTGTACGAGAGATCTTTCGTACAATAATATTGGTGGGTCCATGTCCACCTTTAGCCTTAGAGACCATTTTGGAATCTTGCTGAAATGTGAGCTTCTGAGGATTATGGGACAAGGGACTTGGATTTGGACACGGATGTTTGTGTGGGGATGCGAGCACCTTACAAAGCCTTTGTTTATGCAGTCTGGGGATTAACCTGGGCTGATGTCTTGCTCTATTTCTTTCAAGGTTCTGTCCTTCTTCTTATCAAAGCAGACAGGAGGTTATGATCCCCCAGGATTAAACATTTAGATTTAAGTAAACACCACAGGGGAAAGGAAAGTCAAACAAAAGGAAAAAAATTATCATTTATGTATTACACAAGAGAAATCTGAGTGGAAATGGCCCAGTCTCCTATGCTGTATGCAACTGTACTTCTAACAATTACATATCACATAATGATCTCAGGGAATTCATTTTCCCTAATCACTCTCATGGCATCCCATGTGGTTAAAAGCACTCAGCCCACACCCTACAACAAACCCCGGCAGCCTCCCACTGTGCTTCTTGCTGGGCTCATAGCAGTCCATACAACCACATCACATTTCAGTACCCTTCCAACAGGGTAAAAGAAATTGGTGGCTTTATCTGTATACGTAGGTCGATAGTTGCAATACTATAAAATGTAATTACTTATTGATTAACAACTACAACTATTTAACAGTTATCATGGATAATTATAATTCTAATGCTGTTACAGTTGGTTGAGAGGGAGTAGTGTTAGTGGTACTGGCATTGTCACAACCTTTTAGATTAATTTACAGTGCTGTTATGATTTAGGGTAAGGGCACACCTGGCGATTCGTGGAGATTTAGTCGCCTGGCGACTAATCACCTCTTCTTTGGGTCCTCTTCTTCCCCAAACAGCTTCCCCCTGTCTTCAGTCGGCTATAATGAAAGATCACCTGCGGCATGGCACCCGCGGCGCTTCGTTTTCCAAAGTCGCCCGAAGTTGCCTCACGAGGAAACTTCGGGCGACTTGGGAATATGAAGCGTTGCATGTGCCATGCTGCAGGCGAATTTTCATTATAGCCGGCGGAAGACCGGGGGAAGCCATTCGGGGAGATTAATTGCCCCAAAGAAGAGGCGATTAGTCGCCAGGCGACTGAATCCCCCCGAATCGCCAGGTGTGCCCACCCTTATAGCAACCATCTAAATGGAGTCCCTAAACAGAACACAAACAGAATTCTTGCTGCTTTACTCACGGAGCGTCAATGGCGGAGCTCACCCGGACCAAAGTGCCGTCCTGCTCGATCGCTGCTCGATCGCTGCTCTCGCGATATGCCGGTCACTCCTCGCCGGCTATTACATCAAAACCACAGACCGCTGTCAAGGCGCTGATCAAGAATATCAGGAATCCGGCACAATTAACATCATTCTTGTACATCCTCCACTGTTATCCTTCTATGTGTGAATAAAGCCGAATTTTGATGTTAATTGTGCTGGATTCCTGATATTCTTGATCAGAATTCTTGCTGCCTTTACATCCATAGCTTTTACCTCGCATCTATACCTTCCTATGTTTCCTGCACCTTTCAATTACCTTTTTGTACTCACAGCAATAATAGTTTATTTGGTATAAAGAAATCTAAGACCTTTGTCAAGGGATAAGGCAGAGGTGTCCAGCCTGAAATTTACCAGGTGTTTCTGATTTAAAACTCCCAGTTTCTTTATGTCATTTAAATGATTACAGAACTTCTCAAGTGCCTGTGATATGCTTATATCAGCCTGTGGGCAGAACAGAAGACTATTTGGAGGGGTATTTGTGAGTGATTTGTCCTACCCACCTTGAACTGGGAATCTGAAGTATTAAAGTGCTTGCAATCACTCCTTTTGGAAGTGCCCTTACAGGTTATATGTAAGCTATAGTTTTTGCATAATAAGAAAAATTTATGTTACATGGACATATAACTAATCTACCGTAACTCAACTTTACAATTACAGAGGCATATACAACTAGTAAATGACATTATTTTGGCCAGTCAGTGTTACTTGCTATTTAACGATAACCAGCTTTCCTCTCTTCAAAGGGTACAAGATCAGAAACTTGCAGACTGGTACATTGGGCCTAGAAGTCTTTAGATGCATGCAATGATTAATTCCAAAGGAGCCATGGGACAAGAAGAACATCACAGCATTACTAAGCCAACCAAAGAGTAACTCCAAACAGCTTTGGTGAAAACAAATCTGCAGATGCCCTTTTTTATTCAAACATATCCAATACAAGATTTTGACAGTCCACATTATATATTTTATTAAAAATATTTAAAAAGCAAACCAAACATATATGAGCTACAACTGCTTCTGTTATTGTGGTGACAGCCTACGTGTTGAGCAGGAAGGCTAATCAACTATTCATCATTCCAGGACTAGCATTTCTTTTATGATACGATTATTTATTCTTCACACATTTGCACAGAAGTCTAAGGGGCAGATGTACTAAATTCGAGTGAATTCGAGTTTATAATTCGAATTAAAAAAAATTCGAATTTCGAATGATTTTTGGGCTACTTCGACCATCGAATTGGCTTATTCGACAGTCGAATTCGAATGAACGAACGATTCGAACAAAATCGAATAGTCGAATTGTTCGACTATTCGACTATTCGATAGTCGAAGAAATGTCTCTAAAAAAAATATTCGACCCCCCTAGTTCGGTAGATAAAACCTACCGAATTGCTATAAAAGCCTATGGGAGAGTCCCATAGGCTTTTTTTCCAAGTTTGTGATCGAATGAAAATCCTTCGATCGAACGTTCGATCGAGCGCCTATTCGACTATCGAATATTCGCCAATTCGAATATTCGATAGAACGTTAATTTGATCGAATTGGCTATTCGATTTTATTCCATTTTATTCCCTAGTCGAATTTCGAATTTTTTTACAATTCGAAATTCGACCCTTGATAAATCTGCCCCTAAATGTGTGAAAAAAATAAGCACATCATAAAAGGAATGCTTATAGCATAACAAATGAAAATGTAATTTTAAGCAAATTTCCATTATGCATAAGTTAGAACTGTTCAGTAATTTTTATGTTCTTTGAAAATTAAATTGCTAAGGAAAGCAATGTGTGTTTATAGTCTACTTACTTCTGGATCTGACCCCTGAAAAAATGTACCACAAACCAGCTGATTTACAGACCCACATGAGAACAATAATTGACAGCACTAAGCACCATTTATAAGGCTAAGATTTTGCAGGTTATTCAGGGGTTTTGTGTATAAGAAATCATCAAGGCATGAAGCCACAATACACAATGCTAAAAATTATTCTTGATTAGTCATGGGTGAATTTATTAGACAGGCGCAAATTCACGGCAATTTTTTGGATAAATTTGCAAAATAGCCGTGAAAATACGGTGGCATCAAAGTTTTTTACTTTTTTGGACACCTATTGACTTTAATGTGTGTCAAATGTTGCCGGTGCTGGAATTGCTTTGCCAATTTTACAACCATTTCGTGAATTTTGTGGTGAAACGGGACAAATTTGCCCATTGCTCTTCTTGATGCCAATGTTATTGAAAGGCAGGGGAAGATTAATGCACAGGCTACTCTAATCTATAGTCTAGGGGCTCGGTGTGATCAGGGGGCCCCATCCAGCTTTTTTCAATTAGTATTTCTATTTTCTTTTTTTTTTTAGAAATACATTTTTTTGGCTTTAAAAATTCCTAAAGGCTCCACAGATTTATTTAAATGTAATATCATATTATATTATCACTTCATATCAATTGCAGTATATCAGATAACAAGCCTTCTGCATAGGAAATGTTGGACAGGGCTGTACTAAGTGAAGCAATGTATCTTGAACCATAACAAAATCTAAGTAGACAATGACAGCTGAATAGTGTTCATTAAAGCACTGCTCATCTACAGAAAGAAAATAACTAGTATCTGACAAGACCTGTCCTTCAAAACGTAAAAATAGCAGTCCAGGAAACAGACATGCATGCCAATGGAAATGGAGAGTGTAAAAAAACCAAATTACTTTACCGAAATTTCATTTTCTTTAGAAATAACTGTCATGGATGTGTCACCAGACAACAATACTTAAATTACCACTAGAATAGTTAAATTGGGCCTTTGTGTGCTACTGCAGTACTTTTGCATTTATGTCACTGATAAGTGTGCCATTGGCACCCTGTCATCTTTTTCTATTAATTTAAAATTCTCACATGTATAAAATTTAATGATTTGGCAACTTACAGTCTGCCCAAAATATATGTTACAGTTCATTAAAGGGACAGTCAAGTGAGAACAGTCAAAATCATATTTCATTAACTAAAACGATAGCCTCAGGGGTGCCATACATTTCTGAAGCTGATCAATGTGTTCTTCTGGTTCTCTCACTGAATAGGGTTTTAAGGCAAGTGAAATCAAACTTTGAATATTGATGATTGTTTAGATTTCTTTAAAACTATTTTTCATCTTTGGAACAGATTGTGTCAGGTAATTTTTACCAAACAGAACTGTTGCCCATGTGTCTGCCTTGAAACCTTCCTTCCTAATCCTTCTGAAATCAGGGCTATTACCTTTACACAAGCTAGTAAACCTGTTGGACTGTTATAATAAGCCAAATAACTCCAGGCTCTCCTTCCATGATTCATTGACAGGAGGACAGATTAAGTCAGGAGTCCCCAATTTGTGAGTTGATCTGCATGTGTTTACCCTTTATATATGTGTTATTGTCCTTAGGCTAGTCCAGGGGTCAGCAACCTTTACTATCAAAAGAGCCATTTTGCCCCCACTTCCACTAAAGAAAAATAGTCTGGAGCCACAAAACATAACACAGCTTATAAACTTTTAAAAGTTGTAACCTTTTTTTAATTAAAACAGAAGTACAGTGTGTATGTGTAGGCCTACTTTGAAATAAATTAAAAGCTGAATAGCCCTATTAAATGCTAGTGTTCTGATCTGTTTAATGTGACTTCTGATTCTGAAGCTCCATGCTGATCTTCCCTCTCTTGTCTGAGTGTGTGTGACTGCAGTTAGGACCATGATGAATCATCTTGCTGCGGCTCGGTCTTGCCTGTCCTATACAGCCCTCGCACCTTCTGGCGGCTTCCTGAGTGTGCGACCGCGGTAAGCCAACAGCTAGTTTACCGTGGTTGCACACTCAAGAAGCCGCCAGCAGGTGCGAGGGCTGTATAGATGACGTGACAGGCAAAGCCGCAAGACCGAGCCGCAGCAAGTAGGATGAAGAGCCGCATGAAGCTCCAGAGCCGAGGGTTGCCTACCCCTGGGCTAGTCTAATACACTTTTTAATTCGTTTATTTGTCTTTTCTGGTCAAGATCAAATTATTCCTAAATGTTGAAATGTCAGAAATGAGCAAGTCAGATAAGCCTTGTGACATGGTTTCTACCAAGATGTGGAATTCTCTCCCTGAATCAGTTGTACAGGCTGAAACATTAGATAGCTTTAAGAAGGGGTTGGATGGCTTTTTAGCAAGTGAGGGAATACAGGGTTATAGAAGTTAGCTCATGGTAAAAGTTGATCCAGGGACTAGTCCGATTGTTATCTTGGAGTCAGGAAGGACTTTTGTCCCCCTTTGAGGCAAATTGGAGAGGCTTCAAACTGGGCTTTTTGCCTTCCTCTGGATCAACTAGCAGTTAGACATGTTATATAGACATTAAATGTTGATAGACGTGTCTTTTTTTCACCCTAACTTACAATGTTACTATGTCAGTGTCACTTTTTTAGGACTGGTATGTTATTTGATTATCACAGAAGTAAAAACAATTCTGATGATTTTTCAGCAGACAGTATATAAAAAGATTTCCATTCATGTCTTGGGATAACTAGTATAAGTTAAAGCAACCACAGAACAGTTCAATGAGGGTTGGCAAACTTTTTTTATGAATTTCAGCAAGTTATCAACGGTTGCACATTTCTGTTTACTAGAGGAAATTGTATTATAAATCTAGAAAATAATCACAACATTTATGGTTTGTGTACTAAACTGCATATTAAATGTAATTAGAATACAATAAAGGGTCATTTAACATAGTTCAATTATCAATGTGCAAAGTGTAAAAAACTGGTTCAAGCTGCTATTTTCTTGCACACTGCCTTCCTTGCTACTTGGATTGCTGCATGTCTCTGTACTCTGTTTCAGAGCACAGAGACCTTTAGTAATGCCTGTGTTTGTCAGCGCTGTATTCATGAGGGGCGAAAGGCATGAAGGCATCCCCTAACTTGCGTGTTAGACCTTTGGAACACTTAAAAATGCATTGACTTGCCAAGCAAATTTGCCTTATCCATTCCCCCATGCAAACTGCAGAGAAGAAAATGATATGGTCAATAACACTATTGCATTTCTTGTTTATAGCAAAACTACAAATAAATGAAAAATTACTATATAGAAAAAAGGACTAATAGCAATTATAGATAAAGTGTAAGAAGCGTGAGAATGAAAAGCTTTGATTATGGATTAAGCCATTGTTCTTTTAAACCAATCTTATTGTAACTACAAAAACTTTGACAATTTGGGTGCATCTATGGCAGGGAAGGCACGGTCAACCTGAGGCCTCTAGATTACAGATCTAGGTTCCAAACCACGGGCTTTCAGTGGACTTTGGAAGTTGTAATCCTGTCTGGACACACATACATTTGTAAATAATGTATATTCCAGTCTGAGAGAAAATGTAGCCCAGTATCTTTGCTTTTGGCTGTGAACTGCTTGGACAGGTCTGATAGAGGGTGTCCCAGTACTTTTCCTAACTTCATGCAGTCATCCCTGCAAACAATACAGCACCCTAAGGAACTAAATGATTGCCAGTTGGTCCTTGAAATAACTGCTTCAGTTTGGAAAGATAGGGGCCACTGCAAAAGGGTCACGTATGAATAGTTGAATTGCTTCGATTGTCTGCATGCCATGTATACACTCACTCAAACTGCAAATTACATAATTATATTTAGCATTTGGCTCCTGAAAATGAAAGCCTACAAACACAGAAGGGCCTTCATTATGTAATAATTTCAGCTTTTCCATGACTCTTCTGAGAGCCAAACTACAACTAGAATAAAGCAGCAACCAGCAAGCAACATCCAAGTTGGCCTGTTCACCTTAAAATTAGCTTTAAGTATGCTGTGGGCAGTTGTATTCTAAGAAAATCTCCAAGCACCAGTCATTTTAGTTGCTTGGGATTTTCAACAGTTTAACTTTTTAACCTCTTGCAACTCCCCAGTTTGCTATGTAAGATTCACATTTCCAGCTTTACTTTCCCTAGCTACCAGGCAGCAGTTTGGCTCTGCAACTGGAACATAAATAAAAGAGGACATATACAGTAACTTAACCTAGCCACACAGCTTTCTTGAGGCTATGAACATTACTGTGGCTTCCAAAGACAGCATTTCAATTTTTAAAAAGAATCAAATGAAAAAAATAAACTAACATAATGGAATAAAAACTACAGAACTGCAGTACTTAAATAACATTATTCTGTAACTTAATAAGCTTCCCTTTGCAGGTGTCTCATGGTACACTTTTAAGCCCAGTGTATTTCAGCAGTCTGAACCCAATCATTTTTTTTTAGTGAGAGTTTTCAAACTGAAATGTGTTCACACCTGCCCTTCCCAGCATTTCCCATTGGAAGCTTTATTGGGCTGTTGGGCAGTCTGAAAAGTGGTGGTGTAACAGAAGTCTAAAAGCAGATCTGTAAAGGAAAAATATAAAATTATATAAAATATAAATATATAAAAATATATAAAATATAAAAGGAACCAACCTGTTAAATATAAATTGACGCATGTTTTTGACTTCACCTTGATTTGCCCCCACTCCCAGACACCCACAGTAACAGCAAAGTCACTCACTGACATTAATTTGAACCCACATTTGAGTTACTAGTACCCACTGCAAATCATAGAAAACGCATCAAACCTCCTCATAAACAGGCACAGTATATATTATTAATTAATTAATTAATTAATTAAAGGGATACTGTCATGGGAAAACATGTTTTTTTCCTTCAAAATGCATTACTTAATATTGCTGCTCCAGCAGACATCTGTGCTGAAATCCATTTTTCAAAAGAGCAAACAGATTTACTTTAATTTAATTTTGATATCTGACATGGGGCTAGACATTTTGCCTGCTTCCCAGGTGCCCCCAGTCATGTGACTTATGCTCTGATAAACTTCAGTCACTCTTTACTGCTGCACTGCAAGTTGGAGTGATGTCACCCCCAGCAGCAGAATAATGGGTAGGTAACCAGATAACATCTCCCTGGTAGATATAAGAATAGCACTCAATAGTAAAAATCCATGTCTCACTGCAACTCTTTCACTTACATTGAGTAGGAGAAACAAAAGCCTTGCATGAAAGCAGTTCCATCCTAAAGTGCTGGCTCTTTTTATAAGCCCATGACCAGGCAAAATGACCTGAGATGGCTGCCTACACCAATATTACAACTAAAATATTACACTTGTTGGGTTAGGAATTCAATTTTACATAGTAGAGTGAATTATTTGCAGGGTAAACAACTAAAAAAACTATACCATCAAAATCACAAAAGAACCCTATAAAGTATTTCAACATAAGGCTTTCTATAGGTGGCATCCCTCTGCATCTGATGAACAATCAATCCTCAGGAACACATGCTGAAGGCCAGGGGAGTATATGAATCATCATTACTGTTTTAATGTAGAGAACAATAGAGCAAACTAGTCAAAAGTACTCACCAAAATAAAGGTTATAAATGTACTAATGAAAAGATATTGCTGTACACAGATTTATGGATATAAAATGACAAAAAATGAAGGGTCATAAAACATACAGTATTTTATATGTCTATATATTTTATCTGTCTATATATAAACAGGAATATAACATGGATTCAACACACCAGGGATAGATCAGAAAGTCACTTCCTCCTGCCTGATCCTGTTTAATACAGCACTATTCCTTCCATCAACACTTTTTTATAATATTTTTTATTGACTTTCCAAACACCCAAACAAGTTTCCCTTCCTCATAACTTGAATTTGATCCAGCAAAGCCTTTTTATTGGGCAGACACAAACAGAAGAGACATCAAGGATGTTAAAAAGACGAGCATTGTATATTTTAATAACAGTTTCATTTGTACTGTGCTCTCTTTGTTTTACTATAATTACATTTGCTGTAAATGGCAGGGAAGGCAAGCAAAGGATGCTTTTACCTTCTGACCTTCACTTAACCACAAGAGAGCATATATTTACAGTTAGCATTGCACTGTGTTCCAATTGTACAGATTTATGGAACGCAACATTTTGTAAATAAGAAGCACTGATACAAACAGCATTTAATGAAAATAAATCTCATCTTTTTATAAAGTTAACCCTCCTTTTAGGTACAGGTTCACGTAGAAGGGCTGATAATGTAAAGGCAGAATGGACAGCTAATGCAAAATGGAGACAACAGAGAGCAATTCACGGAGCATCAGGAGAAGTTTTTAAAAGTGGATCATACGCTTTACACGTTTTGTGGCATCTCGCCACTTTCTCAGAAGCGATTGCTTCGCCACAAAACCACTTCTGAGGAAGTGTCGAGATGCAACGAAACGCGTAAAGCATATGATCCACTAATTTGTACATTTTTAAACACTCTTTCTGATGCTCTGTGAATTGCTCTCTGTTGTCTGGAAATTCTCCGATGGGGGACGGAAGGTACGTGCAGCATGTAGAAGTAGTGTTTGGAGAGGTAGTATGCTCCCCGTATTTGGAAAATGGAGTAATGTATGACATAACTCCCAACTGTCCCGTTTTTAGAGGAACAGTCCCTCTTCTGACAGCTCAACCTGCTGTCCTTCATTTGTTCTTGAAAAGCCCGTTTTTCTCTGCACAGCCAGAAAAAGAAACAAAGTTTCTAACTTAATTGGTTTTTGACAGAGCCCAGAACAGCCACAACAGAAGATAAGATACATTTGTAACAATTCAAATGTATCTAGATAAGCAATCCAGACAAGTAATTGTAACAATATAAGATAACAGGTCCCTTGGGAAAAGTTAGACTCACAGCTTAAAGGGCAATTCACCTTCATTAGCAAAACTGTAATAACTGAAAGAAACCACAGAAATATGTCCAAACTTTTATAACCTGTGAAATTGTAAAAATGAACATGGTAATAAGGGGGTGTGGTCACAAAAATGGATGTGGTCAAAAATTGCGCCCAGCAAATTTTTTGTCCCTCTTTTTATTTCCAAAATGTTGGGAGTTATGATGTATGACAAAGTAAAAAGAAACACAGCAGTGGAAAAGAACAAGCAGTTTATAAATAGCTGCGTGATTCTAGCTGCGTGGTTGCCTTTACTAAATCGAATGGCCATTGTTTATAGTTATATAATAAGGTGTCTGGTACCTACTCCATTCAGCTAGTTCATACTCAGTGCTTATCTGCATTGGAGCTATAATAGGCACTAGGGTGTGCAGCTCAGTCTCTGAGCCTTATTAAGAACTAGGGATACACCGAATCCAGGATTCGGTTTAGGATTCTGCCTTTTTCAGCAGGATTCGGATTCGGCCGAATCCTTCTGCTCGGCCAAACAGAATTTGAATCCTAATTAGCATATGCAAATTAGGGGCAGGGGAAACTCGCGTGACTTTTTGTCACAAAACAAGGAAGTTAGAAATGTTTTCCCCTTCCCACCCCTAATTTGCATATGCAAATAATGATTCCGATTCGGTATTCGGCCTAATCTTTCGCAAAGGGTTCAGGGGTTAAGCCGAATCGAAAATAGTAGATTCGGTGCATCCCTATTAAGAACATATGGACAGAATATGGAACTGTATACAAGCAAGTATGTAAATAATAATATACATACATGAGCTACAGCAACATGAAAATGTAACTTTTGGCCAAAAACTCTTCAGAATGCAAAACTTCTTAACAGATTCCTATTTAGAAACATTGGGGCCCAGATGTCTACCCTCCCCAGGCCCTTCTACTATACTTTCTTCCCATCTGCACAAATTTCTCATAATTCCTGCCCATATTTATGATAAAGGCTGAGCATGTCACAATTCACCAGTCCTTAGACCTGTTCACCAGGTGGGTGAGATTCAGCCTTGAGCGTATTTATTGATCCTGGGCCTTTTTCCAAAGAAATATATAGGAAGTTTTCTCCCTTTCACCAAAATTATTTTCTTGTTGACTGTGTATAATGAAAATACTAAGGACTGAAGAAAACATTATAAATGAGATAAGTGCCAGTTATGGGCTATTCCACAAATGTTTTCCTTGGCAACCTAAGTAGGTAGTCTCTACCCTGTCTACACCCTTACCATTATGTACATTTAACTTATTATTGTATGTACTTGTAGCCCCCAAGCTCCTGCTTTTTAGAACCATAAGAAAACTTGGTTTATTTATCAGCAGCACAGGCAAACTCAGTATGTTGTTGGAAGTAAAAGCTCACAAGCAAGGACATAATTTTGTTATGGACTGTAGATGTCTTGGGGCTGATGTAACAAATGCTGCTTCTACTCTGGTTGAAATGTTGAGAAACAGCCTTATTTTTTCCAGACCTGTATGGCAAGCAGGGAACTAGTATACTAAAACACTGTTTAATTATAACCTAATTATAGTTTCCCCCTTTTTTTCCTTGAAAGGAAACACACAAAACTCTAAAGCTAGCCATACACAGGTAGATAAAAGCTGCAGACAGTCTGAGTCAGCAGTTTATTGGCCCTTGCGTGTGGCCCTCCGAAAGTCGGCCAGATGTCGACCGGCAGGGTTAAAAATCCCATCCTGTATTGCCAGCATTATGATGGGACCACAATCGAGGAGTCATCCGGAACTCCTTTACAGGAGAAGCGGTAACCGGGGGGATGGAAAAGCTGGCGGAACACTTGGAGAACTTCCGCAAAGAGGTAGAGTCCCGTAAAAGACACAAATTTCAACGGGACGCCGCTGATTACGCGGCAGGGAGCGTGTACAGATGGTCGCTCACTAATGGCCGGTCTAACACGCAGTGGAACAGAGGACGGGAAAAATATCGAGAATATGCAGATGGCGGACATCGCACACGCCGTTCTCCTCATGAAGACGCAACAACTCGCGCCCGCTCCACATCACATAGAAATTGATCTAGAGATGTATCGGTTTTTTAGAACTATAAAACTGAAAGTACAATTCTATGATTCTTTTCTACAACCTAAAACAGAGACTTTTGGCACTTATATGGGTGACTCCCTTGGGTTAAAACAACCTTGCCATTATACTCCATATTGTGATAATGCATTTGTGGAAGCCTTTATGAATAATGTCAGTAGGGATGTCAGGGAATTGGAAAATAAATACAAGAAAGGGGAATGTAAAAATGTTCACCATAATCTTTCAAAAACTCAGTATCAAGCATTACAAGAATTGGCTAACAATAAGGATATTATTATTATTAAATCTGTGGATAAGAGGAAGAGATAAAAAGGCAGTTGTCCGATGTGACCACTTACAAAATCCTGGATCGCAGCCCCCTCCCCCAAATTCGCTATAATATCCAACAGTTGGTTAGGGCAGCTTTGGATTTCAGAGTAATTGATACGAAATTAGCATCATATTTACAAGTTGAACACCCTGTGACACCAGTATTTTATGTCCTTCCCAAGATTCATAAAAGAATGGACCAGCCACCAGGACGACCTATTGTGTCCTGTGTTGAGTCAATATTAACTCCATTGTCAGTATTTGTGGATCGGATAATTAACCCATATGTAACATTACATCGGTCTTTTTTAAGGGACACAGGTGATTTCCTGCAGAAAATTGATAAATGTAAAGACCTACAAGGGGAAATGCTGCTTGTCACGCTTGACGTGGAGAGCCTCTACACCTCCATCCCACATGATGGGGGGGTCGAGGCTGTCCGCGTCGAGTTGGATCATGATCCAGCACTGGATGGTGCACAAAAGAAGTTTGTGCTGCAATGCCTAGAGATGGTTTTATATAACAATTTCTTTTTATTCCAGGACCAGTACTATGTCCAGATACGTGGCACAGCAATGGGTTCCAATGTGGCCCCGTCCTACGCAAACATTTTCATGAACAGGTTTGAAATCAAATATATTTACAGTAACGAATTGTTTAGTCAGTATTGCCACATGTGGTTTCGCTATATCGATGACGTGTTTGCGGTTTGGACGGGCCCACATTGGACCCTAGAGAAATTTGTCAGTGAGATTAATATGGCGCTTCCCTTTATAAAATTCAGTGTTGAAAGTAGCCCTGATTGTGTTTCCTTTCTGGATACAAGGGTGTCGAGGTGTGGTGGTTCCCTGTCGGTGGACTTGTATACCAAGCCCACTGACAGGAATACTCTGCTGCACTTCGATTCCTTTCATCCGATGCAAGTAAAAAAGTCCCTTCCAAAATCACAATTCACTAGGGTCAAACGTATTGTGACGGATAGTAAAATACTATCCCAGAGATTGGATGAGATGCAAGACAAATTTAGAAAACGAGGTTATCCCAATAAATTGCTACAATCCCAACGGGAGGAAATTGAGAATCAAAATTTTAACAGTTGCACTTTGGGCCAAAATAGACAACGTGGGGATCGTATTCCTTTTGTGTCAAAATATAATACCTTAAGTCATCAGGTGACAGACATCATTAGAAAACATTGGAAAATTCTTAAGGAGGGCATTCCTCAAGTAAAGAGTTTTAGCGAACCACCCCTGATATCCTACAAGAAGGATAGGACATTGGCATCCATGTTGGTTAAATCTGACATAGGAAGTAAAAGACAGTTTCAAACAACTTTGTGTCCTGTAAAAAATGGAACTTTTCCTTGTTTGGAGTGCAACTGCTGCTCTAATTGCCAGAAAGGGGATATGGTATACCACCCACGTAAAGGTACACCAATTAAAATTCGGGGTTTTTACACATGCGCATAAAGTTTCGTTGTATACATTATAAAATGCCCGTGTGGCTTATTATATGTGGGACAGACAACATGTCCCGTTAGAGAACGCATGAGAGAGCATAAGTCTGCAATTAGAACTGGCAAAAGAGAGCAAGCAGTTGCACACCATTTTTTAGAGACAGGTCATGGAATACACCAATTAAAATATCAACTGGTGGACCATGTACCTACTCTGAGACGAGGGGGGGATCGGGTTAAAGCATTATTGAGGAAAGAGGCCATCTGGATAAAACGGTTGGAGACACTAGCACCGCAAGGGTTAAATCGAGAATATGACCTCCAAGCTATTTTTCCCTAAATATTTTGGTTTTAATTGTTTTTAATTATTATGTCTTTCAGATGTGTCTGACTCAGTACTACGACTGTATGATATACAGAGTTAAGAAATTTCTTGTATGAATATAACGACTTTGTTACAAAATTGTATCCATATTTTAGATACTGCACTTAATGACTACATTTGTATTTTTATACCACTTTGTAGCCAGTAGGTGGCGAAACTTTGTCTATAAAAGAGCTAATTTAATCAGTGTTAAGTGAGCTTGAAAAAAGGCCGCATATAGGCCTGAAACGTTGCTAACCAGATACTGCCATGAAAAATTGAATAAAGGCATTTTTATTCTACAAGGTGCTGTACAGAAATTTCTCTATTGTGCTGCTTCTGGTGGAGGATGGACCACTGATGGTACGTGCACCTGTTTCTCAAGATTGGGGAAATAGATAAGCTGACTCTGAAGTGTTTGTACCACAATCGAAGCAGCCCGATATCGCCCACCTCAATGTGGCCATATCGGGGAGAGATCCGGTCGTTTGGCGAAATTGCCAAATGAGCAGTAACGGAACTAGGTGGGGGCGGGCCGTGCAGCCCGTGCCCCCCACCCTCGTCCATGTGTGTTTTCTTTGCGGCTGCAGCTGACTGCAGCGCGTGCAATCTGCCAGGGGGCCCTGCGGGGGTGCGGGCCCTGGCCCAGTTGCACCCCCTGCTCCCCCGGTAGTTACGCCACTGCAAATGAGTTTATCACTATGTGTATGGCCACTTTAAGATGAATATCCATTCTGATCTAAACCAATTAAACCTTTATGGAATCGTGCAATCATCACTGTAACGAAGACTTCTTATTGCTGAGTTTTTGTATACAACATAGAACATCTGGTATCATTTCTGCTCAAACACAATTGTTATGTATATAAAACATTGCATGTTATTGTTTATATTGCACACTAATTTCCCTCAGATATACTTCCTGAGGAGACATAACTGCCTTCACAACACAAGTTTAAGAGAACAATTGGTAACATAAGACCTTTCTGCCCTCTGCCATGACACAATAAACACCCGTGTCGTTGGTATGACATGGTTTTATCATCTGCCCCATGTTTTAACATCCTGACCAGTAAAAATGCTGGTTGATGCCATTGTAGTCAATATGGAAAAGAAAAAAATATGGGTGTCAGTATTCTTTTGGGAAAGGGTAGAAACCACATGTATTACAGGAATGATTTTTGTCATTGTACATGATATATACCCCAGTATGTGAAAGGCCATGTTCACTATAATAGCCACAGCAGCCTGAGTTGGGGGTCCTACAATAACAAAAGCATATAACAGCTGAGACTCCTTGCTTGAAAAAAGATTCTGCTTGATTTAGTGAGTGTCAAGGCTTGCAAATTTTAATCCAAGAAAAGTTAATAGGTGTGAATTTCTTAACCCAAATATGGCCTATAGAGATGTACATAAAGCCATATATAGACAATATATGTATATAAACTATATGATCCATATATATATATGGTACTGTTCACTCTTATAGGAGTTGTGCCGACATCCAGCTGTCTATATATATGTGTGTGTGTGTATATATATATATATATAGATATACATATATATAGACAAATACAAGATTCCTCTGCACTCAACCCATTATCAATATATTTAAGACAGAGACATTTTGTGCATACTGCTACTGAAAAATGCCTTACCCTTTAAACAAAACAGGGATTGTTTGTCCATATATTGCAATATATTTAAGCTGGCCAACTACGTCAAAGTCATCCCATATCTGGCCAGTCCTATGCTCAATTTTCATCTGATTCATTAAGAATTCTATGGTTTCATTATACATTTTATAAAAGGGACGAATACGTTTTACCTGCAACTTACTAGCTGCTTTCAAAGGAAAACTCCCAAACTTGGCTGACCTTTTATAAGACACCAGTGGGATCACCTGACTATAGTTGGAGATATATACATATATATATATCCAAATAGCAAAGAAACCGCACTCCAGGTCTTTTAAGGTGAAAAAAAAATCATATTTATTGCGACGTTTCGACACCTAACTCAAGCTGTCCTCGAAAGTCACAGGATTCACAGATGATATTATAAGTAGACCTCAACCGAGGGCAATACAATAGGAAAGAAGATCCCTATCATTGTTGGTGCGGCCAAGGAGTGTGGAGGGCTCAGTGGGGTTCAAATTGATAAGCAATTTTAATATGTACAAGCATACCATTTAACCAAGTTTTAAGGACTCTAAAGTATGCTGTGGGGCCCAGAAACTCTTAGTTAAGTCATATTTGCAAGCTGGTATTCATTTAATACTTCACTATAGTAACATTAGCTAATTAGCAGAGAGCCAGCAATGTAGAGCAAAGTAATAATAGAGTTAATCAAGGTTAATATGTTAACTTAGTAAAATGGTTTTAAGCTGTGCTATATGGTAGGTGGAACTTCATTATAGTAAATAACTAATGTGTTCTAACTATGGACAGGCTGTTTATGACAGACTAAGCAATAGTCCCTTTAGAATGAATTAAAGATTTATGTTGTAAAACAAATGAAAAAAAATAGTAATCTGTTTCTCTACTTAGATCCACCTCAATAAGGATAGCCAAAAAATATAACATTTTGTGCTTAGTTTCAATGAATCCTGTATTTTCTCAGTGCATTCAGTATATCACAATAGGCCTGTATTGCTATTAGCTTAACTAATTTAAAAAAAATCATATTTGGGACCACCAGGACAACCAATATAAATAACTATGGGAAGTTATGTATCTTAACATTCCATCTAACACTAGATAATTAAAAAGCAAAATCTTCACTAGTGAAGGGAAAGTTCCCAGCTGACATCCCAGCATGTACCACAAAGCAGCAAGAATACTTACGGCCCATTAATTCTGAGATTAAACACTGACAAATCCTGGGACAGATTCTATATTTAAATTATTCCCAGAAGAAAGGAAAAAAAGGAACTTCATCACAAAGAATCCGTAAAACAGGAATGATTGTTGTAAGAACTGAAATCCAGTTTGATACCCCCCCTTCAATGAGTAAGAGCAAATTGTGGGGGATAGTGGGGTTTATTTAACCAATGCAAAAAATTGGGTACCCCAATAAACCTCTTTCTCTCTCTGATGCTTAATTGCTATTCTATACTCCATAATTCTTTTGATAAACTTACTGATGCTGGTCCTACTCCTATAATAATACACTGATTTAGACTTCCATTGCATAAACCAATGGGGAGGCTGAAATGGGAGCATACAACACTCAGTATATATAATGGATACTATCCACACAAGTAATTAGGTCTTCTTCAAAATATACATAAGTGGTGAACATTTGTTACCCTTTAAATACAATCTACTGAATTATATGGTATGTGGTATGTTAACTCCTGAGTGCTAAAACTGATTGGTTTTTATGGCCCCAAACATGCACAATTTTTCTGCATACTGTCTCCTGTGATATTCTTACATAATTCAGCCTTTGCACATGGAATATTAGACAATATTGTTTACCATCTTGTGAAGAATTGGGACAGCACAATATTATTTTAAAAACTAGTAGGGAGCATAGCCGGAAAAATACGGGAGTTAGTGCGTCATTAGTCCAGTAAAGGGCAACAGTAAAGCAAAAAAGCTCCCAAAAACAAACAGTGAATATAGGTCGGCTGGTTTTATACATTAGGTAGTACAATTTGAACCTGAGCCAGTAATACTCCACCCTGAATATGATGAAGAAAGATAAACACACAAGGAGTGAGAAAGGCTTAAGAAGCATAACAGAGCCAATAAACAAACCTGTGTCTCTTCCATTTACATCACTTGATGAAATACAGAGCCAGCATGAACAATATCAATTAGGAGACATCTGGCACTGCAGAACCATAGCACAACCCTGTAGCGTCACACTGACATTCTATACACAGACACAGGTAGCAGTTTTTGTATTGAAGGTTAAGTAATGATTGGGCTCATAAAACGAAAGCCAAAAGAACATGGGTCTCTTGAGTAGGGATGTAGCGAACGTCGGAAAAAAAGTTCGCGAACATATTCGCGAACTTGCGCAAAAATGCGAGCGGTTCGCGAACGGTTCGCGAACCCCATAGACTTCAATGGGAAGGCGAACTTTAACATCTAAAAAAGACATTTCTGGCCAGAAAAATGATTTTAAAGTTGTTTAAAGGGTGCAACGACCTGGACAGTGGCATGCCAGAGGGGGATCAAGGGCAAAAATGTATCTGAAAAATCTGCCTGTGTGTGCTTGGAAGAGATAGTGTAGGGGGAGAGCTGTTAGTGATTTCAGGGACAGATGATAGTAAGTTTGCTGGCTAGTAATCTGCTTGATACTGCTCTGTATTGGAGGGACAGAAGTCTGCAGGGATTTGAGGGACATTTTAGCTTAGGTAGCTTTGCTGGCTAGTAATCTACTGTTCTCTTTAAACAACTGCCATACGTTGACCTTTTAGGCATTGTTTGCCCAGTTTTTTTGGACGCAGCCACTGAAGCACAGTTGCCAGAAAAAATATGCCATATAAATGCTGAAAATAGTCATTTTTCGCCATACGTTGACCTTGTAGACATTGTTTGCCCAGTTTTTTTGGTTGCAGCCACTGAAGCACAGTTGCCAGAAAAAATATGCCATATAAATGCTGAAAATATAAATTTTTTTGGTTGCAGCCACTGAAGCACAGAGGCCAGAAAAATTATGCCATATAAATGCAGAAAATATGCATTTTTTTGGACGCAGCCACTGAAGCACAGAGGCCAGAAAAATTATGCCATATAAATGCAGAAAATATGCATTTTTTTGGACGCAGCCACTGAAGCACAGTTGCCAGAAAAAATATGCCATATAAATGCTGAAAATAGTAATTTTTTGCCATACGTTGACCTTGTAGACATTGTTTGCCCAGTTTTTTTGGTTGCAGCCACTGAAGCACAGTTGCCAGAAAAAATATGCCATATAAATGCTGAAAATATAAATTTTTTTGGTTGCAGCCACTGAAGCACAGAGGCCAGAAAAATTATGCCATATAAATGCAGAAAATATGCATTTTTTTGGACGCAGCCACTGAAGCACAGAGGCCAGAAAAATTATGCCATATAAATGCAGAAAATATGCATTTTTTTGGACGCAGCCACTGAAGCACAGTTGCCAGAAAAAATATGCCATATAAATGCTGAAAATAGTCATTTTTTGCCATACGTTGACCTTGTAGACATTGTTTGCCCAGTTTTTTTGGTTGCAGCCACTGAAGCACAGAGGCCAGAAAAAATTAAACCAGTAGGGTTTGCACCCTAGTTTGTAACGGTGGCGGAGGGAGGAGGACGCTAAAGGACAGCTGTGTGTGGAGTCATGAGGCTTGAAGAGAAGGACAGCTGCATAGAAGTCAGAACAAGTCTTCCGGCGTGCAGTAACCCTCCGAGATCCACCCCTCATTCATTTTAATAAAGGTCAGGTAATCGACACTTTTGTGACCTAGGCGAGTTCTCTTCTCAGTTACAATCCCTCCTGCTGCACTGAAGGTCCTTTCTGAGAGCACACTTGAGGCTGGGCAAGACAAGAGGTTCATGGCAAATTGTGACATTTCTGGCCACAGATCAAGCCTGCGCACCCAGTAGTCCAGGGGTTCATCGCTCCTCAGAGTGTCAATATCTGCAGTTAATGCCAGGTAGTCCGCTACCTGCCGGTCGAGGCGTTCTTTGAGGGTGGATCCAGAAGGGTTGTGGCGCTGCCTTGGACAGAAAAACATTTGCATGTCTGACGTTACAGACTGGCCAAAGGGCTTTGTCCTTGCAGGTGTGCTCGTGGCAGGATTACTGGCACCTCTGCCCCTGGAATGTTGATGAGTTCCTGAAGTGACATCACCCTTAAAAGCATTGTACAACATGTTTTGCAGGCTGGTTTGTAAATGCCGCATCTTTTCGGACTTGTGGTATGTTGGTAACATTTCTGACACTTTATGCTTGTACCGAGGGTCTAGTAGCGTTGCGACCCAGTACAGGTCCTTCTCCTTAAGCCTCTTGATACGGGGGTCCTTCAACAGGCATGACAGCATGAAAGACCCCATTCTCACAAGGTTGGATGCAGAGCTATCCATCTCCGCTTCCTCATTATCAAGGACTGCATCATCCACGGTCTCCTCCCCCCAGCCACGTACAAGACCAGGGGTCCCCAAAAGGTCACCACTAGCCCCCTGGGAAGCCTGCTCCTGTTGGTCCTCCTCCTCCACAAAGCCACCTTCCTCCTCTGACTCCACTTCTGGCACCTCTCCCTGCGTTGCAGCAGGTGCCTGGGTTCGTTCTGGTGATTCCGACCAGAAATCGTGCGCTTCCAGCTCCTCGTCACGCTGGTCTACAGCCTCATCTGTCACTCGTCGCACGGCATGCTCCAGGAAGAAAGCGAAGGGTATTAGGTCGCTGATGGTGCCTTCGGTGCGACTGACCATATTTGTCACCTCTTCAAAAGGTCGCATGAGCCTGCAGGCATCGCGCATAAGCACCCAGTAACGGGGGAAAAAAATCCCCAGCTCTGCAGATCCAGTCCTACCACCCAGTTCAAAAAGGTACTCGTTGACGGCCCTTTGTTGTTGCAGCAGACGTTCCAACATAAGGAGCGTTGAATTCCAGCGAGTCTGGCTGTCAGAAATCAAACGCCTGACTGGCATGTTGTAGCGCTGCTGAATGTCAGCAAGGCGTGCCATGGCTGTGTAGGAACGTCTGAAATGGGCCGACACCTTTCTGGACTGGGTGAGAAAGTCCTGGAATCCTGGGTACTTGGAGACAAAACGTTGTACTATTAAATTTAACACATGTGCCATGCAGGGCACATGTGTTAAATTGCCCAGTCTCAACGCTGCCAATAGATTGCTTCCATTGTCACACACCACTTTTCCGATCTGCAGTTGGTGTGGGGTCAGCCACCGATCGGCCTGTGACTGCAGAGATGACAGGAGTACAGATCCGGTATGGTTTTTGCTTTCCAGGTACGTCATCCCCAAGACAGCGTGACAACGGCGTACCTGGCACGTCGAATAGCCTAGGGGGAGCTGGGGGTGCACAGGTGTGGAGGAGGAGAAGGAGGACCCAGCAGCAGAGTAAGAAGAAGAAGAGGAAGAAGACGAGGTAGAGAGCGATGGAGGAGTAGAGGTGGTGGCAGAACCGCGTGCAATCCGTGGCGGTGACACCAACTCCACTGTTGTTGTTGAGCTACCCATTCCCTGCTTCCCAGCCATTACCAAGTTCACCCAGTGGGCAGTGTAGGTGACATACCTGCCCTGACCATGCTTGGAGGACCATGCGTCAGTAGTCATATGGACCTTTGGCCCAACACTAAGTGACAGAGATGCGGTAACTTGGCTCTGCACATGTTGGTACAGGTGTGGTATTCCCTTTTTAGAAAAAAAATTGCGGCTGGGTACCTTCCACTGCGGTGTCCCAATTGCTACAAATTTGCGGAAGGCCTCAGAGTCCACCACCTGGTATGGTAAAAGCTGGCGGGCTAAGAGTGCAGACAAGCCAGCTGTCAGACGCCGGGCAAGGGGGTGACAGTCAGACATTGGCTTCTTACGCTCAAACATGGCCTTCACAGAAACTTGGCTGGTGGCAGATGACTGGGAATGGGAACAGGTGGTCAAGGTGGAAGGCGGAGTGGAGGGTGGTTCAGACGGGTCAAGGAGAGCAGAGGTAGAGCAGTAAGATGCTGGACCAGAAGGAGTGTGGCTTTTAGTTTGCCTGTTGCCTTTGAGGTGTTGCTCCCAAAGTGCTTTGTGCTTGCCGCTCATGTGCCTTCGCATAGAAGTTGTACCTATGTGGCTGTTGGGCTTACCAAGGCTCAGTTTCTGACTGCACTCATTGCAAATTACAATGCTTTTGTCAGAGGCATACACATTAAAAAAATCCCACACTGCTGACTTTTTGGAAGTGTGCGATCTGGCGGTAACAGTAGAAGTTGGCGGCATTGGCGGCAATGGCGGGTGCGTTGGCCGGCTGAACACAGGTGCCGATACATGTTGTTGCCCTACTGATCCCTGCGGGCTGTCCTCCCTGCTTCTTCTAAGTCTTATTCTCCTACTGCCTCTCTGACTCTCCGTCTCTCCATCTGAACTACCCTCCTCTTGCTCTCTTCTACTAGGCACCCACAAAACATCAATCTCCTCATCATCATTCTCCTCAGATGCATCAATTTCTTCTGACACATCACAGAAGGAAGCAGCAGCGGGGACCTCCTCCTCATCACTCATTATGTCCATCTCTGTCGTGTTCTCTGCCAGAATTAAATCTGGTGTAACGTCCTCATCTCCTTCATCTTCTTCTGGCAATAATGGTTGCGCATTACTCAGTTCAAGAAACTCATGGGAAAATAACTCCTCTGACTCCAGTGAAGAAGGGGCACCGGTGGTGGAGGAAGTGTTACGTGGGGTGGCCATAGCAGTGGAGGATGAGGAGGATGTTGTGGTAAAGTTAGAAACGGTAGAGGATGGGGTGTGCTGTGTAAGCCAGTCAACTACCTCTTCAGCATTTTGGGAGTTCAGGGTCATTGGCTTTTTAAAAATGGGCAATTTGCTAGGGCCACAGGATTGCATAGCAGCACGGCCCCTAGCACGGCCTCTGCGTGGCGGCCTGCCTTTGCCTGGCATTATTTTTAAAAAAACAACAACAACAAAAACTCAGTTGGTTTTTCTGGAAACGATAATACACACAGCTAGATGGCAGTTTGAAGAAAACAGTGTGCAAATAATGCCTACAAGATCAACGTATACACTACTACAGCGGTGGATACGGATTACGTAAAATATATGAATGCTGCTTGAAAAAAAGTAACTCAAGTGGTTTTTCTAGAGACGATAATATTATCAATATTTAGACAAAATGTGAACAAGCTCACACAGCTAGATGGCGGTTTGAAGAAAACACTGTGCAAATACTGCCCACAAGATCAACGTATACACTACTACAGCGGTGGATACGGATCTCGTAAAATTTATTATGGCTGCTTGAAAAAAGTCACTCCAGTGTTTTTTCTGGAGACGGTAATATTATGGATATTTAGACAGAATGTGAACAAGGTCACACAGCTAGATGGCAGTTGGTTGAATAACACACTGGGCAAAAAATGCCTACAGGGCAAATAATGCCTAAAAGGTCAACTTATACACTACTACAGCGATGGATACGGATTACGTAAAATATATTATGGCTGCTTGAAAAAAGTCACTCCGGTGTTTTTTCTGGAGACAGTAATATTATGGATATTTAGACAGAATGTGAACAAGGTCACACAGCTAGATGGCAGTTGGTTGAATAACACACTGGGCAAAAAATGCCTACAGGGCAAATAATGCCTAAAAGGTCAACTTATACACTACTACAGCGATGGATACGGATTACGTAAAATATATTATGGCTGCTTGAAAAAAGTCACTCCGGTGTTTTTTCTGGAGACGGTAATATTATGGATATTTAGACAGAATGTGAACAAGGTCACACAGCTAGATGGCAGTTGGTTGAATAACACACTGGGCAAAAAATGCCTACAGGGCAAATAATGCCTAAAAGGTCAACTTATACACTACTACAGCGATGGATACGGATTACGTAAAATATATTATGGCTGCTTGAAAAAAGTCACTCCGGTGTTTTTTCTGGAGACGGTAATATTATGGATATTTAGACAGAATGTGAACAAGGTCACACAGCTAGATGGCAGTTGGTTGAATAACACACTGGGCAAAAAATGCCTACAGGGCAAATAATGCCTAAAAGGTCAACTTATACACTACTACAGCGATGGATACGGATTACGTAAAATATATTATGGCTGCTTGAAAAAAGTCACTCCGGTGTTTTTTCTGGAGACGGTAATATTATGGATATTTAGACAGAATGTGAACAAGGTCACACAGCTAGATGGCAGTTGGTTGAATAACACACTGGGCAAAAAATGCCTACAGGGCAAATAATGCCTAAAAGGTCAACTTATACACTACTACAGCGGTAGTAAAATAAAAAAAAGTAAAATAAAAAAAAAATGAATATTAAAAAAAAAAAAATTAAAGTTGGTGCTGCTGAACTACTAGGAGCAGCAGATTAGCACACCAGTCCCACTCCCCAATACTGCTAGACTAATAGCACTGGGCTCTTATAGTAGTAGTAGTAGTAGTAGTAAAACAACAAAAAAATAAATAAAAGCAGTCCTTACAAGGACTACTGTTATTGCAGCAGTCAGCAGATGAGATCAGAAGCAGGACAGCTGCCCACTGCAGCTACATACAGAGCACTGCAGTAGAAGGTAGATTACTAGCCAGCAAAGCTACCTAAGCTTAAATGTCCCTCAAACCCCTGCAGACTTCTGTCCCTCCAATAACAGAGCAGTATCAAAACGATTACTAGCCAGCAAACTTTCAACTGTCCCTGAAATCACTAACAGGCAGCAGCTCTCTCCCTACACTATCTCTTCAGCACACACAGGCAGAGTGAAAAAACGCTGCAGGGCTTCGGTTTTTATAGGGAAGGGGAGTGGTCCAGGGGAGAGCTTCCTGATTGGCTGCCATGTACCTGCTGATCTGGGGTGAGAGGGCAAAAAAAAGCGCCAACAATGGCGAACCCAAAATGGCGAACGTCGCGCGACGTTCGCGAACTTCCGGCGAGCGCGAACACCGCGAACAGTTCGCGCCATCTCTACTCTTGAGGGACTCTCTCTATAGGCTGGTGGATTTTTCATTAATAATATACCTTTTAATATACTTTTTCTTGATACTGACCAATAGCATATCTTTAATATGTGTGTGTGTGTTTATTTAGTCATCTTTATATACACAAAATATTAAAGCACCAGAGTTTGAAACAGCTCACTATAGGAAACAGAGTCCAGGGGCTCAAGTATCAGATCTTCACCTACAGTGGTAAGTAATCTAAAAATCCAAAAGGTTAGATACTTATGGCCTCCACACACAGTCCAGTCAAATAGAATTCAAAAATAATTTATTAGAAAAGCATCCCTAGTATAGACTTATAAATGCATTAGGCTTGATGTAAAACCTTCAGAACAACAGCTCAAGAAGCAACCTGGGGGCTCAGTTTGTCTCTCCTCTTTCAGAAGAACAGGTGAAAGGTCCCCTTAATGTGTAGTGTAAATGTAGCCAAAAAGGCAGCAGCTTCTAGAGGACAGTTTTTCAATAGAGGTAATCCCTGCCTGCTATACAACTTCCAGAATGATTAATTCATACAGGGAGTGAAGCAGTTGCTAAAAGATTGGAACATTTCATTGTTGTGATGGGAAAATGCTTTCCTCCACTTTATTATTATTATTAAAAGGAGCATTATGATTTGCTGCCTCTTACAAAAGGATTTAGACACAATCAGTAGAATGGAGGGAAGCTCATTATATATATATATATATCATGGCAGAAATAATGAAACATTTTAATACATTTTTTATTTCATGGCTGACTTTCTCTGATTTAAAAAAAAATGCAGCAATGCTATGTTAAAACAGCGGGAACACAATAAAAAAAGACTAATATGGAATTGTGCAATTATTTTTGTTGTTGTTGGGGCACAGAAATTGCACCATTTTAAACAAACACAAGTAATTATTTTTCTGCTTCAGTCACTCGCATTATTGAGGGCATTAAATGCATAAATACAGGAATTAAAACAGATATGGGATCAGTTACCCGGAAACCCAGTATCCAGAAAGATCCAAATTACCGAAAGGCCATCTCCCACTTTATCCAAAAAAAAATCCAAATTTGAAAACAAATGCTTTTTTCTCTGTAAGAATAAAATGGTACTTTGTACTTGATCCAAACTAAATTGTAATTAATCCTTATTGGAAGAAAAACCAACCTATTGGGTTTATTTTATGTTTACATGATTTTCTAGTAGACTTAAGGGATTACAATACAAATTAGAGAAAAATTCCATTACCGAGAAAGCCTCAGGTCCCGTGCATTCTGGATAACTGGCCCATATATGTACACTGGATGAAAACCCTTCCAAAGTTTAAAAAAAAGAAGAGTCACGCAGGCTTCACTGAGGGGTAGAAAGCAAGCAATAAGGCACTGCAAAGTATCAGGGTGCTGATTACCACCTTTCTGTTCTTGTGGCCATAGATCAATATGTGACATGGTCACCTCTGAGTTCCCCAGCTGACAAGTGAATAAGTGCTTGCATTGTTTACAAGTGGATGCTTCTGTTCACACTTACTTGTTATGAGTGCAGGATACCCTGGCACATTTTGTTTCTGTGACAATAACTATAGGGTGTGTATGTGTCTCAATGAATGTCCCTCCAGAAGTGTTACATTCCAAAGCTTATTTCCAAGCCCCATTTTGAGTACTTGTGAAGTTTGAGTAGGTACACGGAGCAGAGCAATCTGTCTGATAATGCATGCTTTTTTTTGGGACAATCTCGATTCCACTCCATATATCTGCACTCAGATAGCAGCTGGCAGTGCAGATACATGGAGCTGCTGATTAAAGTAGATCTGCTTCTCTCCATCTGACTACAAGCTGCCATCAGAGAGAATCGTTGTATACGTAATGTGTGCCCTTGTCCTAAGGAGCAAGAGTGTGCAGATGCCCTTGCACCACCCTCAGAAACATGATTTATGTTCTTGGCAAAAACTAGATATTTTTGTTATGGGCAGGGTTTTGCCAGGATAGACCAGGCCCAATTGAGGATTAGCAACTAATAGCTTAGGTGCCTCATCTGGGACTTCATGGTAAAAAGCTTTTTGTGTGGAGATGAGCTAAGAGCACCTGCAAATATTTGTAAATAAGCTAAACAAAAAGCTGTATGTTTGTGAAATCCCTCAGGCAAACTGGTTGTCATCTGTTCTTTCTTTCTGCTGCTTAATGATTGCCCAGTAAAGATAATGACTTTACAGAAACAGGCGCTGAAACCAAATGTACTTGTTTGGACTGCAACGCACATATTGCACAAAAAGATCCATTCTCTAATTAACAAAGGCCTGGCTTGTGTGGTATAGAGATCTGAAAATTTTCTCTAAGATCTGCACTCATGCATATGAATAAATAATACAAATGCTGGTGTGGGCATAATAATTAGTATGCCCACATATAATATAAAATGCCATATTCACATTTGTGATCAATTCCGCACATACTTGACTTTGCCCTTTAAAGCTGTGTGCATGTTACAGATGGTTATCAAAGAACCGTGCAAAAGAAAATCATCTCTAAGGCTAGGTTGTACTAAATGCATTGGTGACCAGTATTCCTCATATTAGCATCAGACTGCAAATGTCCCTGATTAGTACAGGTATGGGATCTGTTATCCAGAATGATTTAGACCTGGTCTTTTACGGAGAATGGATCTTTCCGTAATTGGGATATTAATGCCCTAAGTCTACTAGAAAATCATGTAAATATTAAGTAAACCCAATAGACTGGGTTTTCCTCCAATAAGAGTTAATTATATCTTATTTGGGATCGAGTACAAGGTACTGTTTTATTATTACAGAGAAAAAGGAAATAATTTTTAAAAAATTTGGATTATTTGGATAAAATAGAGTCCATAAATTCGGAGCTTCATGAAAATGGGTTTCCGGATAACGGATCCCATACCTGTACTGATGATGTTTCTGTTTTTCTTCTACCACTACCAACCTTTGCTGTTAATGTAATGTTAATGATCTCTACTTCTAATGATCAATAGGAATACACACACTCCACAAGCAGGCTGACCTCCCATAACAATCCAAAAAGTCATCAATTTTGAATTTTGAAATAAATTATATATATGTTTTTTAGAATTCACAACAAAAATATGCACAACTCTGACCTTAGATTGTAAGCTTCACTGAGACAGGGACTGGTGTGAATAATGAACACAACTCTGTAAAGCTTTATATAAAGGATAGTAAAAAAAAACAAGTATTGAATAAAAACAGTATGCATATTTGTTACTACTGTCAGAAAAACAATGACAAAATAAGTAAGCGAAGCAGTTTCAGGTTAAATTGTTGTCCTCACTGCTGAATAACTATTTGACTGCCATACAAACTGCAACTAAAGTGAAAGCTTCTCTCGGAGCAGTACAAGGCATTCTGGCAATATCTTCACAGACAGTTCAAGTTTTTTTTTTTTATACAAAAGCTACATCAGACAACCTATTGTTTTAATCATGAAAATGTATGCTTTGTGTTATTGTTTGAACTTAAAGAGGGCCAACAGCTGCTCCCTGTTTAGTCCTTGGGAGGTAGATAATTACAGTAACAATATATACAACCCCTCCCTTCACTCATTGTTGTGGCTGTTTTGTTAGCAGGAGGCCACTATGCAAGGGGTGAACTTCACATTAGTAATCAAACCATCTACCTCACAAGGACAAAGCATGGAGGATTTTTAATGTTGCCTTTTTATCTCAAGAAATAACTTAAAGGGTTTCTGTCACAAAATTTTTTTTTCAAAATGCATCAGTTAGTGCTGGTTAGTGCTGGTCCAGCAGAAATCTGCACTTACATCGGTTTTTCAAAACAGCAAACAGATTTTTTAATATTTAATTTTGCAATCTGACATGGGACTAGACATATTGTCTGTTTCCCAGGTGCCCCCAGTCATGGGTCTTGTGCTCCCTTTCAACCCAGCAGCCTAACAATAGAATTATGGGAAGGTAACCAGATAACATCTCCTTGACACAAGATAACTCCATGGTACATATAAGAATAGCACTCAATAGTAAAAAATCCATGTCCCACTGCGACTCTTTCAATTTGAGTTGGAGAAACAATAGCCTGCCTGAAAGCAGTTCCATCCTGAAGTGCTGGCTCTTTCTGAAAGCACAGGATCAGGAAAATGACCTGAGATGGCTGCCTACACACCAATATTACAACTAAAAAAATATATATACTTGTTGGTTCAGGAATAACATTTTACATGGTAGAGTGGATTATTTGCAGTGTAAACAATATAATTTAGAAATAAAACCTACACTATATAAATCATGACATAATCCCTTTAAACCAAAGATTTCTTGTGATTAAAAACAATAGACAAAAAGTATGTTCAGCACAAACACAAGTTTTGTACATTCTAGAACAAGGAGGTATGCTACACCTTTAAATGCCCATAGAATGTAAATACAAGTATATAAAGCTCTGTTTAGTACTATGAAAAACATTATCTGCATATAAGATAAAAAGTGAGCTAGAAAATAAACACAATTAAAGGAACAGTAACAGCAAAAATTTAAAGTCTTTTAAATGAATTAAAATATAATGTACTGTTGTGCTGCTCTGGCAAAACTAGTGTGTTTGCTTCAGAAACTCTACTATAGTTTATATAAACAAGCTCCCGTGTAGCCATTGGGGCAGCAATTCAAAACTGGAAAAGGAGACAAGTCACAGGATACGCAGCCGATAACAGATAAGCTCTGTAGCATACAATAGGATTGTTCAAAACTCATCTGTTATCTATTGTGTAAATTTCTTACAAACTGTGCTTGAAAGGTTTCCCCCATGGCTACACAGCGGCTTGTTTATATAAACTATAGTACAGTTTCTGAAGCAAAGACCCCAATTTTACCAGTGCATGGCAACAGTACATTATATTGTCATTCCTTTCAAATACTTTACATTTTTGGGGTTACTGTCCTTTTAATAAAATACAGTCAAAAGACAATTCCCATATCAGTTCTTTTAGAGCAAAGAAAAGTAAACATTAATGGCACTGAGAGATGTAGCATTTGGTTACCTGCGTTTTGTTGCATTGATTGGATTAATACAGACTATAGGATAATACAGATTAATTGTTTTTCAAAAAGTGTAGAAAGTGGCGAGTGCAAGTGATGACTGGGACAAAAAGCAGGACTTCCAAATACTGTCTGTAGATATATTAGCATGGCATAGGTTAAAAAGACCATTCAATCGTCCCATATGCCCTTGATACATACAAGTAAATTTGGTCCCAATGAAAGCATTCATTCCTAGAATTCTAGCTAAATCTGAAAAAAAGGAGCAGAGGTAAAATTGGACATTGACATGCCCATTCATGCACCTTAAAGGAACAGTAACACCAAACACTGAATTGTTTTAAAGGAAAGACAATATAGTGTACTGTTGCCCTGCATAAGCAAAACTGGTGTGTTTGCTTCAGAAAAACAATTATACTTTATAAGTTCTGAAGAATCCCATTGTATTCTATAGAACTTATCTGTTATCTGTTATCATTTTCAAAACAGGGTTGTAAATGGTATTTTTTTATGCTGTTTTTTTAGTTAGCAGCATTAGCTATTTGTAATATATAATTCAAGCATGCAACATATTTCATATATGATTTTTGCTGATTAAATATCAGAATAACTGTAAATATCAGTAAGAACAAAGTCAAGGCAGTAGCTAAAGTTTACTAATGGCTAGGCATGTGCAGGTTTCTAAGATCACCAGCTATATTAAAGGAAGGATGAGACTAGTGACAGTGGAGCCTCCGGCATTGGCTTAGAAGAGGTCAGTACATGGAGATTTAAATGACGCAGGCAAGTTAGCTTTTGGGAAAAAGAAAACTGAGCCACAGAGAGGGAAGGCAGACCCCATAGCTTCAGGGCTCTCTGCCTTATATTTTGGGACATGTGTTTCTTATCAGGGTCTGTTCTGCTTCATATAATATTCTAAACCTGTAAGATTTCTCCTAATTTTGGCCCCTGCTTCCTCTTTGCAATGATCATTTTAGAGAAAGCTTCCGACAGTCTGATCAGTCAGTTTTCACCATCAGCACAGACAGTCTTCCTTGAATGAAGACACGTGACATTATTCGAATCTCAGTAGTGGAAGGAGAGTCGCCTCTACACTAGCAAAGATTACAATTTCCACAATGTCTTTTGGGAGTACCTTTTTTCCCCCAGGTCTGTTAATCACAGAAAATACAGTGCACTGTGGGAATTTAAGTCTTAGCTGGGAACGTGATGGACTACCACTACTACATTGCATTAAGGGTACACGTAGTCAGAATTAACAATTTAGAGAATAGAAGGGACAGACAGATGCTGCTTATAGCCACAATTATATTTACAAATAAATATTATATTAAATAAATATATATAAAATAAAGTGCCATCCGCTCAGCATAAAAAATTAACTCAGTGAACTGGTGTCTTGGGGGGGGCCTATACCAACCCTTTTATGTTCTGTTGGGAGGGGACCCACTGGAAAGTCTTTGCTGCCTAGAAAGATTTCATGTTATGCTCAGAATGATTTTTTATGGTGCACATAACAGAATTATTTACAGTGCCGCACTGAATTAAAACTCTGTAAACCAGCAATCAGGTATCGCTATAATCTGCAAAATCTATGGCCCTTCTGAAATGTCTGGACTGCTCATTAGGTCAATGAAATCTTGCAAGTGGCCCATGAAAACATTAGAAAATGTAATAGCTATGATAAAACCCTTAAAAACCCAATTGGCACTGTTGAGATCGCAATGTTATTGCCTTTATTTTCCTCTGAACCATGGCAGCAAATTTTTGTGTGCATAGTCTACTGGCATTTCACGACTTTAAATGTATAAATTTAATATAAAAGGTAGTGATGGGTGAATAAATTCGCCTGGCACGAATTCGCGGCAATTTCCTGTGTTTTCGCCGCTGGCGAATAAATTCCCAAATCTTCCTTATAAATTCGCCCGTGAAAATTCACCGGTGTAAATTTCCGATTTTCACTACTGTATTTTCTTGTGAAACTGTTTGAATTGCTCGATTTTTTGGTGAAAATGTTCAAATTGCTCTATTTTTTCGTGAAAACTTTTGAATTTCACAATTTTTTTGTGAAAACGGTAGAACTTCACAATTTTTTCACGAACTTTCCGATTTTGCGAATTTTCACAAATTTTTCGCCCATTACTAGTAAAAGGACCTGTCTTTCAACATGAAATTACTCAAATTTAACTTTGTGCATAACCATAATAAACTTAATGCAGGATTGCACAAATCATAGAAAAATATTTAAACTATTTATAGAATTGTAGCATTTATAAAAAGGGATTTATTTTTTGCTGGTTAAATAATAGGTTTGCCATTTCAGGCTCAGCTTTTCAGTTAACCTTGAAAGACCAATGCATCTGGCACTGCTATGGTATTAAAAAAACCAGATGAGTGGAACAACAACTCGGAATCTATAAAACTGAGCATTACCTAACCTAGTACAAGCGTACCTATATACAAGTATGTGTATATGTAAACTTAAAGTAATGTATCCTATATTTGAAGTGTAATGTATCCTATGAGTGAAGTGTTCAGCCTGGAAGAAGTCAGTTAGTGAAATGCTCAAGATGTACATACAGTATACAGAACTAGCTGCTGATTTTCAAAGGCTGAGTTTAATTACCTGCTAATACCTTAGCCCACACATATTATTCACCATTGTAGTTACATGATTTTAAAGAAATGCATGCCAAATTTAGATTAATCAAAACCAGCATCAGTTAAGCAACAATTTAATATCCCATTGAATTTAAAACCAGAAAGTCATCCATATGTAACAACAAACATAAAACTCTCCTTTCTCCTAGACTTAAGCTATGCCACCAATTGCACAGAAGTTTTGCAACATGTGTGGATCATCCCGACATTTGTCGTACCATGGGAAATGGTAGTTTAGTCAATCGGACAGGTTAGAAGATTTCTGTCGGCTAACGATAATTTCTCTGCATGTATTGCCTATATGACGATATCAATGGGTGACTGTCACTGCTATTGGTCGGACATAACTTTTGTACGATTGCTGTCATGGCCAGAACATCGTCCTGCGTTCGGCACAAACATGCGTCGGTGTGAGTACAGCCCCCTTCAAAATGTGTCTCCTCCTGCGCTCCCCTGCAGCAGAATGGAAGAAACCGCAATGCAGGGGAGCGCTCGAAAAAACGCTCGTGTGTAAGAGCCCTAAATGAGTCAATGGGTACTGAGGTTCCAGATCCAGTGATCTTTACTTATGTAAATTGCATACCCAATGTTATCCTTAGTAATAAACTGGTTATTATTAACTATAATATATACAGTATATGTATATGGTTGGGAAGGACCATAATCAAAACAAATCAGCAGTCCATGGAGAAGATTCTATGTAATGAGCTGCTCCTTATCTTATAGCATAACATATAGCTGATGGGGAACAGAGTGGTTTATTTTTACAAAGGGACTTTCAGCTGACTGCTGATTTGCTGACTGCTGATCATTAGCATAGCAAAGTTGATCTAAACAAAAGGCCTCATTTACTAAAGGGCAAACACTGGAAGATAGCTTACCAACAAGTTATATACATGTAGTAGTATTGTAAACACAACAATGCAGTGGCTCCCAAACTGTGGGGCTGGACCACTTTGAGGGGGCTTGGAATAGTGGCATTGGCACTCAACCCAAAGGCCAGGTAGGATAAAAATTAAGGTGAGAATGGCCATTTGATCTAAATAGGTATGTATTTGTGGCCCAAAATATTTTTGAAACTTTGACTCAATGGGGTATATTTATCAAAGAGCGAAGTCAGAGATCACCACAGTCCGCTAGAGTGAAATACCGCCTCTCTCCATTAATTTCTATGGGATTTTTAAGGTGTATTGATCACAGGTTGAAAGTGAAAGTTCATCCTTTGATAAATACACCTTTAACTTCACTCTTTGATAAATATACTCCAATGAGTGATACACATGACATTTTTCCTATATCTGTACTCATTCAGTGAGCTACAGTGCTCTGGCCACAGGTTGCACCTTTTATTGGGCCTTGACAAAAACCATGATTAAGGGGATTCAGCAGGACCCATCACATGATTCATAACAATCCCTTATTTTGCTGCACCTAGTACAAGGGCTTCCAACCTAAGCCCTTCAGCTGCTGAACTACAACTGCCACCATATTCCAACAACTATGAGTAGATCTGGACTGAGAATCCAATAGGCCCTTGCAGAAGTGTCACTAGAGGTGGACGGGCCCTGGTGCATGACGCACAGCCGGCCCCGCCCCCCTCCGAACGGCCGCATTTGTCAGCGGCGCTCGGTCTGCCGGGGGGCCCTGAGGGGGTGCGGGCCCTGGCCCGCTTGCACCCCCTGCTTCCCCGGTAATTCCGCCACTGGGCCCTTGCATTTCATGTACAGAGAGGTCCAGACTCTCCCCACAGGCCCATAATGTAGTAACTGTCTATGAAATCTTACAGCAGCCTCTGACTATGAGCACAAACCATAATCACATTGCTATTAACTAAATATTAACTATTAGTTTATTCCCTGTTTTTCCAACATTGCCATGTTATAGTGATATATATATATATATATATATATATATATATATATATATATATATATATTTATAAAAATAAATACAAAAATTTACTTTTTTTCTTATTGCAAGCTGGTGGCCCTTCTCAGTTGCAGCCAACAGAAAAATGTCACCTCCCATAACAAGGGGAAATGTAATTAAAATCAAACCGATCAAAACAATAATTTCTAGAAAAGAGATTGGTGCCATAGATCCATGAATTCGCTCTAGTCTTGACAAAATCGGTTCTACAGAAAACAAATACGGTAGTATATTTTTCATAAGTTGAAATGCATCCCTTTTCAGCTAAAGCGTAATGTAACCCCTAAAATAAAAATGGAAGCTTTCATGTATAAATAAAAGGTTTTACAGACATTAAAGCTCATTATACATTTATTATTTATGTAAACATAGCACATACCTGTTTCCAAAGGAAAACATCTGTCAGGTTGAGCCTCCATGAGAAGATAAGGTGTAAGGAGGACAGAATTAGTCCACTCAGAACGGCTGCCCTCATGCGCACAGGAAGAAGGGTATAGATAATATAGATAAAGAATACACTCCACCAGATTCCTTCGGAGGCACTACGTGGGGTCACCATGAGAACCCCAAGAACCTGTACAGCAAACAGGACTGCTATCACAAGGTAGCTTACAATCCACATGTAGTCCTGGTGAAAGCCATTGCGATTACACACCACCATAAGTGACAAAAACAGAGCCATAGCAACAGCAAGTACAGATACGTAGACTACCTGGGGTTCCCCATGAGTACAATGAAAGATCAGCATGACCAGGCAAACCAGTACAAGGGCTCCCATTAGCATAGTCAGACTACTCTGATTCATCTGGAAGAAGTAACGTTGATATAGTCTCTCCAGTTTAGTAGACTGGAATTTCTTTGACTGGAACACTTGTAAAAATCGTACCCAGCACTCTCCAGGAGTCAAGTTTTGTTCACTATCCTCGGTGCCCACCACTTCAATTGATCCCATTTTTGAGCCCTTAACCTCCCCATCCTCAAATCCAAGGGCCACAGATTTGAGTCCAAGGTCACCACCTGCCCCTTTCTTGCCATAATGGTCCTCCTGCCAGGTGCAACGGAGGCTGAAGTTGTTGCGGTTGTTTCTGTCCATTTCAGGGTCCTGAAGGCAGCTCATATATCTGGGACCACATAAAGAGGTGTTTTTTCGCTTTCCCTTCTTCCCATTGCGCTCCCCCCATGCTGTCTTTCGTTCGTCCACTTTGGGGACCAGGATACCGCTAAACCAGGACATTTTGCTGCAAATTAGGCAAAGTGCAAAATTACAATACAGAACTGAAGGCTAATATTATTAGTGAGGGAAATATGTGACATATTGTGTTTGCTAGCAGTGTATTTTTTATGCTGGCACCACCTCAGATAAATTTGTATACAGACACATTGAGTTTTAGAAACATATGGGATTTTGGTGGCCAATATCCTTCCAGAGAACTCTGTTTACCAGAACTGCTGTCTAAAGGTTTATGCATTTGAAATATTCCCCATCGTTGAGCACTTACCTCTCCTGGCTGGGAGTTGGCAGCTTCCCAGAGGCTCCAGACTGGGTGGGTGATACACGGCATTTATTCCGTCGGGTGGAGAGTTGGGGGAGGGCTGCTGCTTCTGAGTTTACTAATTCAATGGCATTAGGAGGGAGATTAGGTGAGATCTCAATTGGGCACCTGTCAGAGGCGGTTGATTAGAAACAAAATATGTATATCAGAAATTTTGCAGATAGAATGTTCAGTTTACTGCATGGAAGTTAATTGCTTTGACTAGGCATTTGTATAATTTCACGTTATATTATTTATTTATTTTGGTATAATTCCTAACTTGTTCGTTTACATGGGTTAATAATCAGCACTTAATTAAAGTGATACTCACAGTAAAAACATGAATTTTAGCATATGAATGTACATTAAATGTTACCTATAGGTCATGTTGATCATTTTTTGCTGAGAGGTTTGTTTTTGTATATAATTGTTAGTTGAAGTTCCTAAGCCTAACTCTCTGACACTCTGACTTTGCCAACCTGACTGTCCCATCTCAGCCTGTTAGTTACAGTTTCTAATGCTAACGGACTCCTGCTGCACAAATATGGCAGCCCCCTCATACAGGAACATGGGGGATCAGACAGGTAATGTAAAAGCATCATGCAAATACTTTATGGCAAAGTTAGAAGTAGCTTGCAAAGCCAATATTATAATAGATGTAAAAAAAGTTTAATTTCAGGTGTCAGTATCTCTTTAACCCAGTCAAAAGAACAAATAAAAAAAATTAAGTTGACTTATTCAAAAGGAAAGAAGAAGGAAAGCAAAGAAGAAGGTTGAGCCAAGTTAACTACAAATGTGAGAACTTGTTGTTTGACATAACCCTTTTAGTGTAAGAATAATGTAATAAACATGAAACCAGTCTTGTAATAAAAGTTTAAATTCCTATTTAGAAATAGGGAAAATGTTAAGTCCAAATGAATAGCAACTCAAATCTGCTCAAGGATATCAAGATCAATAGCTTAGTAGAGTGGTCTCTGCTGTTTGTATGCTAAACAGTGCCAGTTACTTCTGGTATGAAAGTAGATTTTAGTTGACTTGTGTTAGTAATAAAATGTGTCAACATGAGAAGAAAGCACTGTAGATATATGGAAGAAACATGGAAACACGGCATTACCCAGGGAGCCACATACCTAATGTTACCAGTAAATATCTGTGCTAACAACGTTTATTCATTCCTTAAGACTTAAATGTAGTCTTCTAAAACCTTGAGTGAACAGAAGCTCTTCCATAGTGGTTAAAATATATTATCTCTGACCAACGATTGAATATTATCTTTGATCACTCCAAATGCTTCTGTTGTTGATAAGGAGTGAGCCATGGCCAAGGAGAGAAGTCATAACGAATGTGATAGCTATGCAAATGATTTCATATTATTCAAATGATTAACTCAAAAGTCCAAAGGATCTGATGATCAAAGACAAAACGAAGTTTGAAAGACAGAAGCACTCACTGGTTGATTATTATTTCAATGTATGCTCTATTTATAGTCCCCTATTTAGGGTAAGGACACACGCCAACGTTTTTAAAAAGCAAATCGCGGCGACATATCGCTCATTTTGTCTCTGAACAAAACCAAATGAAAGACGCCAGCTCCTTGTGAATCGCCTGTAGCTCCAAAACACACCGAGACCCTTTTCCGAGCGATTTATCAGAAATAGCATGTACTTAGAAAAGCACTGAAATCTCCTAGACACGCACACACATACAGATAAGTAGCAGCAATTGTATTCAAATTACAATGCGAACGCAATGACGCAAGAACGCAAAGACGCCAGGTTACAGCGAGAAGCACAAACTGTTTCCGGTTTGGGTGGAGCACGTACCGCACAGAGTAATGGGATACAAATCGCTCTGTGCCAATAGTCGCTGTGATTCGTCTGTACAAAAAAGACGATCGTCTTGTTGCCGCGATTTACTTTTTTAAAACATTGGCGACAAATCGTCCAGTGTGTCCTTACCCTTATTTCCAGTAAATGAGTGTATTTTGGCTGGCAATTAAAGAAGTATGTATGCGGTGCTCCAACAGCCATCCAGCCAGTGGGGATTCCTCATTAAGTATGCAAACAGGATATTTATTTATTATTCATTATCCTATAGTTATATATTTATTTGTGAAGCATTTTCCAGAGGTTTTTCCTCATCCCATCAGTGTCAGGCCCTTAGTTTCAGTGGAGCTAATCCCTGCCTGTATGTTTATGAAGCCAACTGTCAGCTTGTTGAGCCCTTAGCAGATACTGTAAGAGCTTTCATTCCTACTCTTGATGAAGTTGAAATTGTGTGTGTACTCCTCATTACTAATTTCATCAAGGAAAGAGAAACTTTGAAGGAACCTTTGTGCTGATGGATTAGAAATTGGGAGGAGAGTGCACTAATTGACATGTGGCATGATTTGAACTTGATTAGTATAGAAATGAATCATGCATAATTAGCGCTGTTGATTAACATCTGTAATACAGGAATGAAAATGAAGGTGGAGTCACAAAGGCAAAGACTAGTATGGCAGAATGCATGCAATCTAAAGAGGCAAGCTAGAATAGAACAGGAGATGCAAAAGAGAATGTATGAGCAGTTTCATCAGAAGGAGTTTTCTGTGAAACATGCTCACATATGTGTTCCCAATCATTTTGATTTTGAGTTAGTGTTAAAGGCATTGTTCAGTGCACAAATAGAAACATTTTTTATTTTGCACAGCCTATCTATTTACCCAGTTTTTAATATAGTTTGTTGGCCAAAAATGCAATGTATAAGGGCTGGCGTGATTTGCTGTATAACAAGTCAGTCAGAACACTACTATCTGCTTTTCTGCTCTCTTGGTTTACACTGACTGGTTACCCTGGCTACCAGGCAGTAACCAATCAGAGACTTGAGGGGGGCCACATGGGTCATTTCTGTTGCTTTTGAATCTGAGCTGAATGCTGAGGGTCAATTACAAACTCACTGAACAGAAATGTACCATGTGGCCCCACTTTAAGTCGCTGACTAGCTCAGAGTTATAGAGCTGAATAGCAGGAAGTTGAATTCTGGCTGTTTTATTAGACATCTGTTCACTCCAGCCTTTATATTTTACATTTTTGGTTAACTAACTATATTAGAAACATTTTTTTTTTTTGCACAGCCTATCTATTTACCCAGTTTTTATTTTCACATTGAACTATTCCTTTAAGGTCAAATATAAAACCTTAACCATAGATAACCTTGTTTTTGTGAGACAGACACCGGACTTGCAAAACAGCACTGCTGCTATGCCTTTTAATGGGCCAAACTGATTATACAATACAGTAACATAAAACTTGTTTCATTTACCATCGGTTGGCAGAGCACATTATGTCAAAACTCTACTCGTCTTTACAACAGGATTCTAACTGTTCTTATTTCCTCTATTTTTCTTTTATGTTTCACTTACAGGTATGGAATCTATTATTTAGAATGCCTTGGGATTGGGTTTTCCAGATAAGGATTATTTCTGTAATGTGGAGCACAATGCTGTATGGTAATTAAAGGAAAACATCATAGAGTTGTTTTGCCATTTGCATGGATGCATCTAAGTATACCATCATGTACAAGGTACAGGCATTGATTCCCCTTGATTAGGCTTTCTGGAATAGGCTTGGGGTTTGCCTCTTAGTAGCATATATCAGCTACTACATGTCATACAAGTGGTAAAATACCAGTTTGGGACTTAGAGATACTGACACTTTTTATATCTATCATAAAATTGCCTTTAAAAGTTACTTATAACTTTGCCATAACATATTTGCACAATGCTTTACATTAACTGTCTTATGGCCAATGTTCCTGTATGAGGGGGCTGCCATTGTTTGTGTAGCAGGAGTCCATTAGCATTGGAAAGTTCAACTGACAGGCTGAGATTAGGTATTTTACCAGCCTGGCTGGTAAAAATTATGGCTGATCCCAATGTTATTAATAGGGAAAAAAGATAAATAAATAGGAAGGCCGGTATTTTTTTCCAGAAAAGGTGGCAACCCTAGCTGAGATGGGACAGTCAGGTTGGCAAAACAGTCAGGTTTAGAAACTTCAACAATTGCTTACAAAAACAACATTATTAAAAATTATCAACATGACCTTTAGGTAACTTTCAATGTACATTCATATTTAAAAAGTAGTTTTTTAGTGTCACCGATTTTCGTACGATATTCGGTGTGTGTATGGTGGGAGACGAGCCGACCAATATCGTCAGAAGACTTGGATATTGGTCGGCTCGTCAATCAGGCTGGTTGTAAAATTTTGATTGGCTGAATCGTCAGATCCAGGAAGAATTCTATTGTTTCTACCTTTATATCTGACGATTCAGCTCTACATGTGTATGTTGACATGAACAATCTTTTTTGGCCTTGGTTTTTCATTGCTACCTCTTGACTTTCGAGCAGACAGGTCTCTCCAGAAGTAGAATTGCATGTGTTTATACAGTATCGCGAGAGATGTATGTATATGTTGGAGAGGTTGTTGGACACATTTATAAGATCTTTGTTATGGACTCACAAGAGGCAGCCTAGGAGTTCTTGGATTCGTTTTGTAAAAAAAAACTGTCAAGGGTTCAATTGACCTTTCCAAACTTTGGGGCTGGCCACCTTTTGGGTAGTGCTTTCAGCCCCCTGCTGGCATCAGTCTCATTCTGTAAATGCACCCGGAGCTACTGCTTTGACTCAGGGGCAGGCACACAAAGCAGATGTTGGTGTGAAACACAAGAGTATGCATTTAGGCAGTGAAATCTGCTACATGAATGCAGAGAGGTGGTTACTATAAGAACAGTATTGGGATCATCCAATTTAAAGCTTCTCTTCAGACTTTTTGTCTTTGTTAGTGGAAATCTTAATGTATGGGAACTGCAGTGGGAAACTGAATGAAAGCTTTTAACTGAACTCTCACAAGACTGTTTCAACATTCCATTGTAGGACTGGTACTGAATTCTGTATCAATAGCACATTTGTTTAACTCATCACACAAAAAAAGATATCAATATAAAGTCATGAGTTCGCAATTATCACTGTACATAGCACAAGTTTTCTTGTTCTGTAAACAACATTTAAAACAGAGGTATTTCTGTGCCAATCCACAAGCAAACATATTGTATACTGCATTATAGACATTAACCCCTAAAAAGGGACATTATTTTGAATACATGTTGTTTAAATAGATATTTATACAAATAGCCACAGTTTTTATATATGTTAATTTGTCTTGATAAAATAGAGCTCAGTGATGTCATCAGTCATAATCAGTAATTAGTGACATAGAATAAAGGCGAGTCTTAGCCTTCCCCCAAAAGACCAACTGCTATATTTTCATATATAATTATATGTTGTTCAATGGAAAGCTTTCTATTGGTAGCCTCCCCAAACAAATTTCCCCTTCTGCCCTTCTCCTTCGGCTAGTGAAGTTACTTTTGTCACATGAAATGTAATATAAGAAATAATGTGCTCCATACTTTTACATGAATACTTCATAATAATATAACATTGCTACTATCCTATGTACTCTCATTTGCTCTCTCATACAAACAGAGATTTGTACAGTTTTCCCATTTAGCAAAAGCCAAAGCCATTATGTGAACTTGCCAAGGTTTCCATTTCAAGACTAGCAACAAAGTTACTTTGTAAAGAAGTTACTTAAGGTTCTTTGCTTGAATATCTGGGAGAGTTGAATATCCAATAAGACTATTTTACAGTCTGCCCTCAACCCCATATAGCTGGTCACTGCAACCACAGAACTGCAGCAATTAAATAGATTGCCTTGATATTTAATCCCTTGTACCTTGACACTCTTCACAGGACATCATTCCATTCAATAAATCATATCCCTGCAACACGGGACATCTTGTTCTAAGATCAGTAATTTTTCCCTCATCTGCTGAATATGTAACACCTACACAGTACGTTAGGAAGACTATTCATCTATCAGTGTGACAAGGAAAGCATTAAAACGAAATGCCTTCAAACATATGTGGTTTACCAGCAGTATCATCAATTTATGAAAGATGAAAGCATAAAGGTTTATCTTATATGGCATTTAAGCCAGCATATATAAAAACAAACTAAACAGTGCATGGTATCACAGTAAACTCAAACAATTGGGGCTGCCTTAATAGCGAAGGTGCAATCCATAGCAACCAATAAAATGAGCTTTTACGATGTGACTTACAGAAGTCACTTCCAGTCGGTGCTTATTGCGGATTGGTTGCTATGAGATATGGTACAATTTTGCACCTACATAAGCAAACCCATTATTCATTCTGAACATAAGTGTGAAGATGCATAATTAATAGAGTTATAAATAAACATGTATATTAAATACAATGTTCAAATGCATTATATAAATAGGTAGAAAAATGTTAGCATATGTATGGGGCACGTTTACTTAGCTCGAGTGAAGGATTAGAATAAAAAATACTTCGAATTTCAAAGTTTTTTTTGGCTACTTCGACCATCGAATTGGCTACTTAGACCTTCGACTACGACTTTGAAACAAACGATTCGAACTAAAAATCGTTCGACTATTCGACCATTTCGATAGTCGAAGTACTGCCTCTTTAAAAAAAACTTGGACCACCTACTTTACAACCTAAAACCTACTGAGCACCAATGTTAGCCTATGGGAAAGGTCCCCATAGGCTTTCTAGCCAATTTGGGATGGAAGGAAAATTGTTCGATCGATGAATCGTTCGATTCAAAGGATTTAATCGTTCAATTGAACGAACGAATTGTGCTAAATCCTTCTACTTCGATATTCGAAGACGAAGGATTTAACTTCGAGGGTCGAATATCGAGGGTTAATTAACCCCCCGATATTCGACCAATAGTAAATGTGCCCCCAAGTGTGTATATATCTATACACACACACACACACAAAATACATGTTTTCTAATCATATGGGCACATTTCTAGTCGCATAGGAAAAATTTAAATCACTAATAATTATTTTAAAGCCTAAGAAAATATGAAAAGTAAAAGTGAAGAAATAATGATGTGATTTACTGCCACCTTATTTTCTTGTACCGTTATGGGATCCCTTATCAGGAAACTCACTATCCAAAAAGCTCTGAATTACAGAAGGGCCATCTCCCATAGAGGCCATTTAAAGCTAATAATTCTAATTGTAAAAAAGAATTAAATTTTTCTCTATAATAATAATAATAATAATAATAAAAATAATAATAAAACAGAACCTTGTACTTGATGGTAACTAAGCTGCACAAATCCATATTGGTGATAAAACAATCCTACTGGGTTAATGTTTAAATGCTTCATTGCAAGTCCAAGTGTACCAGAAAATATGCAATCACAAATGTCTACAACTTTTGTACCACATTATATTAAATCAGGCTTTTCCAGCGCTACGCTTTTTCACTAGGGGCGTTTGACTACTAGTAGTGTACATTGTTGTAGGTCAAAAACAATTTTTATTTTGAGGATAATGTCCCTGTAATTGAAAAGTTTGGGCATTAAAGCAGTTGCTTATATTGTTCTTTTAACTCAGGTACATGGCAGCTGCCATATTGCTTACCTCTCTAGAGTACTTTGCCAAAGAATATGGTGCACATACAGACTTTCTATGCAGTTCAGTTGGGAATTGATAGCACTACTTGATCATAATTTTGTAAAGACTTATAAAGAAGGATTGTAAAGAACCGCAAGGTTTTAGAGAGATTAAAGGGGTGGTTCACCTTTAAGGTAACTTTTAATATGATATAAAATGTCCAATTCCAAGCAACTTTTCAATTGGTCTTCATTATTTATAGTTATTTGCCTTTTTCTTCTGACTCTTAAGGCTTTCAAATGGGAGTCGCTGACCCCGTCTAAAAAGCAAATACTCTGTAAGGCTACAAATGTTTTGTTATCACTACTTTTTATTACTCGTCTTTCTATTCAGGCCTCTCCTATTTGTATTCCAGTCTTTTATTCAAATCAGTGCATGATTGTTAGGGGAATTCAGACCCTAGCAACCAGATTACTGAAACTGCAAACTGGAAAGCTGCTGAATAAAAAGCTTAATAACTCAAAAACCTTACATAATAAAAAATGAAAACCAATTGCTAATTGTCTCAGAATATCACTTTATACATCATACTACAAGTTAATTTAAAGGTGAACAATCCTTTAAGAGAGCAAAAGTTGGCAATATATACTGCTCTTAGTTGCTATTTATGTAGAGGTTGGAGTGGTATATATCAGCAGAAAATAATATGAACTTTCATTTAACTTTTGCAATTCCACAATGCGAACTGCCCAAGCAAACCTCTGATTTGCCTCCCAGCTGTGGCTAGGCAGTTGGTTACCAGCTATGGCTACATGGTTTACCAGCAATTTTTTGCTGCAAAGTAATTATGGATGTGTATGCTCACATAATACTGCACTGAACCTTTGTTTGCTGTGTAAATGTAGATAAAGATATTGAAGAAAGCTCTGAAACATTTTGTTATCAGATAATAAAACCAAGAAATGAGTCAATATGCATGAATTTCTGTCAAACTCCTGGCAGACTCCTCCATGGGCAGGCTGTGGACACATTCTGCCGTTTATGTTAGCACTCTAAAGATAAGCCATTTACTTAAGCAATTGGCAGTGAAAAAAATGATAAGTGTAAACAAAACGCAAATCATTTAAAACAGCCAAACAGCAATATGTCAAATGAAAACAAACTAAGTTATTTTGTTAAATTAATTTAATTAAGCTTCCCAGTTCAGAGAAAACAACTGTCCAGGAGCTCCACTAAGCAGCCACTGGACGTAGAAATATTCTGACTGGACGGCCTCTGTTCTGCATACTGCCAATTGGAATGATAATCTTAAAGGGGTGGTTCACCTTTAACTTAACTTACTATATTATAGAATGACTAATTCAATGCAACTTTTCAATTGGCCTTCATATTTTTCTTTTTGTGTTTTTTTAATTATTTGACTTCTTCTATTGCCTCTTTCCAGCTTTCCAATCTAAAAAACAAATTCTCTGTAAGGCTACGTATTTATTGATATTGCTTCTTGTTACTGCTCAACTTCTTATTTAGGCCCTCTCCTATTCATATTTCAGTCTCTTATTCAAATCAGTGCTGAGTAGCTAAGATAATTTGGACCCTAGCAACCAGACTGCTGAAATTGCAAACTGAGAGTGGCTGAATAAAAAGCTAAATAACTCAAAACCTACAAATAATAAAAAAAATGACAACCGATTGCAAATTGTCTCAGAATATCACTCTCTACATCATACTAAAAGTTAACTGAAAGGTGAACAGTCTCCAATAGCAGTCTCAATAACTATTTATTCATAAGAAGTATGAGAGTTTTATAGGTGATCAATATCAGAGGTAAAGACTATGGATGCACTGAATCCATTATTTCACGAGTCAAACCTGGGTAGCAAAATCTTACGCCACATAGAATTTCACTAAAGCAAGCTGGTAGCCACCAAGTGTCTCATTCTGGACTGTTTTAAGGGGTAGCCAGGACTCGCCCAGTTCTCAGGCAATTATATGCAAACGATTCCTTTATCAAAAGATAACTGTCCCGAGGCTTTTTTCAGTAAAAAAATATCATTTTATTTGAATTAGCGTTAAAACTCAGATACATACTGACCCCACCAGGCCTACCTTACGCGTTTCGCACCCTCCGGCGCTTAGTCATAGGTGTATCTGTAAACAGCATGTCCTATGTGGCATTTATACCCTATTAAACCCTCCCATTTTCTTTAAAACCAATCAAAAATTGTGACGGATTAACCCTACTTTGTTAGTTTGATCCCAAAATTGCCCCTGTGGGGTGTTCGTATTCTATTTCAGGTATCACTGTTTGTAAATTCAAATAGTATTTTAAGTTTAACAATATCTATAAAGTATATACCTCATATCACATTGAGACAGTATGATTCCAAAAATTATTTACACTCACTTTTTTGCACATGTTATTATTTATAAAAAACGTCACTAGCTCTCTCTTTGTTAAAGATTACCCAACCGAGAAACTTCTTTAAGCACTATTAACTTCTTCAGATATAACAGGTGAATCATTTTCCTTGCACTAACATCCCTTATGTTCATGAGACTGTCCCTTTAAGCCTTGCAATGAACATTATCATACAAGAAATGATAAACAGACTGCAATATCTGCTGTGTAACTGGATCTGCTGCTGTGAATATCCTTATAAACAAAACAAAATCTTAACAAACACCACTTAGCAGTTATCGCAAATGTAAACCCAAAGGGATACTTTAAAATCACTTTGTGTTCAACAATTTTCCATTAAAAAACACCAACGACAGTTCAGAATAACAGATCATTCTGTATATATGCGGCAAATTGTAGTCAGCACTAAAACTGATGCTCAAGGAAAGAAAAAATAGAGATTGCAAAAAAGCAGTGGCTGAAATACTGAAACTACCAAAAAACACACAAATACTGACCTACAACTGTTCCTGGACTGCAACACCCATCAGTCTCGTTGGGTTGTGGAGCTTGTCATTAACAGCTGTTGATATGCAGTGCAAACATGCTTGCCCAGCACAAACCTCCTGCTCTGTTCCTTGCATCTGGCAATAAAAGAGAAAACAGTAGCACAGAACCACTATTGTTACCTGTGGGTTTAATGGCAGGAATGCCAATAGCATGGAATTTTTGAATCCACAATCCATTATTCACTAGACAGATAAAGTAGCAGATTTCATGGAATAAATCCTGTATATTGTGGGTCTGGGTCTCCAAGCTCTGTTCTCCATTCAGTTTGCCTTTGTATTCACCTCCCACACAGACATTCAGGGCCCTGCCTGGGAACAAGCAAAGGCTCAGTCGTCATGCCTGTGACATCACGTGCAGTTGCTATGGAAACACAGTCACAAGCCCTGTGCATCATGGGGACTAAACACAACCTAGTAGCGATAAGGAGTTAGGAATGTGAGCAACTGCAGTGATGTAGCCAGTAGTCAAGCAAAGGTGTGGTGGGAATCAAAGACTGCTTGTTTGTTGTGGAACTGGCAACAAATCACAGCACCTGTTTATCCCCTTTACATATTTACACATATTGAGCAGCAGCAGCTTTTCATCCATTTCATTGTAAAACAGGAACATCATTTGGCAAACATTGACACAATAGAAAAACAAGACACAGAGATCCACTTTACAGGACAAAATGTGCCAAAGTGTCTCACCTTAGGCACCACTTCCACAAATCATTAGGGCTCTAGGCATGTTTCATGAACCCTTTTATAGTAATTAAGTGCCCCCTCCTTCCCGCACATAAACAACAGGCCCACGCTGAGCCACTGGGCAATCAAAGGGTAAACAGCCCTTGGCCACATAAACAACAACCAGCAGCACTGCACTCGTTATTACCTGTAATTAAAGTGATATCATCTTTGTATTTATTTTAAATGGATGCATGTCTGCAACAAGAGGCTAGACAGGTCCTGGTATTTCAAGGATTGTGTTACAGAGACCCAGTAGAAAGGCCTAGCCCATTCAGCCATTTGCCAGAATATCCAGATTGTCTGCCTGAACCTGGACTTAATAAACTGCAACAAAGAGCAGTTCAGCTTGGTCTGCCTTTATCTCTGCAATCATACACAAAAAGATTCACGTAGGGAAATTGTACAAAACATTTTCTTGGCATTAAACAGGTTATAGCTACAGTGAATGGTCTCGGTGGTTTGAATGCGGACACTTGAAATCTTTCAACTAAGTCAATTTTACTGCCAGCTTTGTTTGCTGTATCCCAATGACAACCTGAGAGAGAGAGAGAGAGAGAGAGAGAGAGAGAGAGAGAGAGACACAGAGACAGAGACAGAGAGAGACAGAGAGAGAGAGAGAATGAGAAGCAAGAAAAGAATGAGAAGAAAGAATGAGAAGAATGAATGATAGCTTGCTAACCACAAAATAATATTATTATTATTATGGGCTCTTCCACATGAGTGGTTTATCCCTGCTCTCCCCTGCATTCAGCCATAGGAGAGCAGGAAGAAACACAGATGACTCTCAAACAGGCACATGTAAGAACGAACGCTGGTGGAATGCAGCATGTTGTTTTCCACCTGCGTTCGGCACTTACATGTATCTGTGTGAGTAGGGGCCCCTTTAAATGATTAGAATGCGTTTCTGCCTGCACTTCCCTGGGGCTGAACGCATTAAAAATGAACACAGGGGAGCGCAGGGAAGAGCCCTGACACATATTTATAAAGAACCAGCATTATAAAGAACCAACATTTTCAACACCACTGTACAAGAGAAAAGTGAATACATCAAACTAATGACATAAAACTGCTAACTGATACAGGAAGTAAAGAAAGTCCTGTTTATATCATATTAAGTGGTATATAAAAGAATCTTACCAAACTGATGTATATATATATATATATATATATATATATATATATATATATATATATATATATTAGTAAATATTGCCCTTTTTATTTTTTTTACCTTGAGCAACCATTTGTAAATGGTCTGTGTGCTGCCTCAGAGATCACCTGACCAGAAATACTGCAGCTATAACTGTAACAGGAAGTGTGAAAGCAAAACAGGAATTGTGTCATGTGACCTAACGTGCATGGTTTGTTTTGTATGTACTGTTAATTGTAGGATCCAAGGGGGTGGTGCTTATTTTTTAAAAGGGAAACAGTAAACATTATTATCAAAAATGGTTTCTTCACATGAAGCAGGATTTAACATATGAGCTGTTTTATGCAATATATTTTTATAGAAACATTGTTTGGGGGTATAGAAATAGCGACTAGTGATGTCATCAGTAACGCTTTATTCTTAGTGGTATCATCACATGACTGAATCTAAAAGAATATCATGTACCATGTACAAACTCCCATATTCATCAGTTAAAGGGGTCGTAACCCAAAAAGTACATTTTTGTCTAAAGAAAAGGGAATTTTATTCTAAACAAACAATCAAAAACAACCCAACAAAACAAAGTAATATAATCTTCAATTTATGGAAATAGAAACATTTCTAAATATAACACATAAATAGCAAATTATAACCATTTTTAAAATATCAAGCTACTCTCCCTCTCAGGATTTTATCTCTACGAGAAGAATTTGCGTGATGATATTACCGGTCCAAGTACCCTTTGCACAGATGAGGAATAAGTGAAGGAAATGGCAAAATGCTATGATTTAGACCCTATTAATTACTAACAAATGTGACATGCACCTTTAAGCATACCTCCCAACTGTCCCTTTTTCGGAGGGACAGTCCCTCTTCTGACAGCTCAACCCGCAGTACCTCATTTGTACTGGAAAGTTCCTCTTTTCTCTGCACTGAACAACCAGAAAAAGAAACAAAGTTTCTCACTTGGCTTTTAGCAGAGAGCCCAGAACAGCTAACAGGTGCAAATAAGATACTTTGTAACAATTTTGAGACACAAAAACACAGTTTAGATAAGGAGAAATATTTTCAAACTTTCATAACCTGCCAAATTTTGTAAACCAAACATGGTAATTAAGGGGTGTAGCCACACCCTGGCTGGTTCTGCTTCCAATAAGGATTAATAATATATTAGTTGGGATCAAGTACAAGCTACTGTTTTATTATTACAGAGAAAAAGGAATTCATTTTTAAAAATGTGGATTATTTGGATAAAATGGAGTCTATGGGAGACAGGCTTTCTGTAATTCAGAGCTTTCTGGATAACGGGTTTCTAGATAACAGATGCCATACCTGTATCACAAAGCAAAGGTGTATTATCAATCAGCATATGGCTCTAATTGAGCAACCAGGGCTGCTAAGGGCTCCCCTGCATTTAGTTTAAATGCGTCCAACCACTGGGGAGCACAGGCCCAGATGCAGCCAACTCTTCCTTATGTACAACAACACATGTAAGCTCCCAGCATTGGTGGAATGCAGCATGTTGCGTTCCACCTGCTTTGGCACATATATGGAAGAGAGTGGCGTGTTGGCGCATGCGCAGTTGTCGCAATCTGCCGGTCCCGAACAACTACACATGCGCTGAAAGCCACGGAGAAGCACCGAAAGAAGCCCCGAAGATTACCAAAGAGAAGAAGATGACCCCCTTGAACTCAGATGCCCTGAATCTCCAACGAGAGTTAGGGGCATTTACCCAGGGTAACACCTAGGCTGGGGGGGGGGGAGCAGGGAGGGGGTCTACATAGGGCAGGGGATTTAAGTAAAAAGGGTTAGGTTTTCCTTTAAATGAATTAATTGCATCTGTCCCTGCACTCCCTTGTGGTTTAACACATTTAAACTGAATGCTACCCCAATTACAGAGAGCATTTCAAAATTGCTAAGGTATATGATCACTGCAGGCCCGGGTTTGTGACAAGGCCACAAAAGCCCAGGCCGAGGGCCGCAAGATTTCAGCTGCATTCTCGGAGCAATGGGGACCCGCAACTCCTCAGTGCTCCGGGGATGCATGCAGGCAGACGGTTGGGTGCTAGGACCTGTTGGCCTAGGGGCAACAAAAAGGGAAATCCGAGCCTGGATCACTGATATTGCTAATGGCTCTTTCTACCAAACAGCATGTATACTGCTTATTTTTATATTTATAGGTTATTGGCCGAGATCTTATGGAGTTCTAAAACACACGTGGTATCACAAAACCTCCAGCTCAATTTACCTGGTACTGCACAGCCATAGCTTGAATCCCAATCATGAAGCAAGACAGGACTGTTTTTGTTTGAAGAAAACAGATATGGTTGCATGGCTCTAGTCAAGCTGAAAAAATGACTATAACATTTTCAAAATGTACTGTATTTTTGCCATCCACACATAGCTACACCACAAAATATCCAACATTTTGCTTGTTGGCCCAAGTGTGACCAGATTTAGAAATATGGCACATGGGGGGTTAAGGATTAAATGTTGTCATTATGGCACTCATGCCCGTCAATGCTGCTAAATGACATAACCCCCTTAAGCCACCCTCCATAAAGTATTTGTAATAGTCTTTACTACTCTGCTCTGTCTGTCCTGCAGAACCACTCCCTGGTGCTTAATGGCCTCATATGAAAACATTACTTTATGACACACCTGAGCTTCTTAAATAAAGGAGTGTCATGCAAAACTGATAATAGCATGCAGAGCTTTTTTTTTTTTTAAACTGTTTTTCTAAAGCATCACTTTAAAGTGCCAGTTGAATATAACCAAGAAACACTCTACATTCTAATTTTGAGCGCTGTAAGACTCAAAAACCACAGAATACATAGTAAAAAAAAATGCACATGTCTATATTGGGGGTATCTAGTTTTATTGCCAACAACTGCCTCTGGGTTCAACAGACTTCTTCTTTTGATACCATCATGAAGATTAATTGTAACAGCACACTATAAGGTTTTAAGTTGTAAACCACCTAAAAGGGGTTGTTCATCTTCTAAACAAATGTTTCACTTGTTTTCAAACTGTTCATCAGATATAAAAAAAATTTTCCAGCTTTAATTTTTTATTGTTTTTTAAGTCTAATGTCCCTATATCTGGGGTTCCAGTCTAGAAGCTCAGTAATCAAGGTGCACAATTTTACAATTTGCTACATTAGATGATACATTTTTCAGCAGCATCTGTGGAATATTAGCAACTATTGTATGAATTATAACAGCTGCCTCAGAGACTCTGCTCAGCAGGACCAAAGATAAAAAATGTATCAACTATTGTATAACTTTAGTTCACAGTCGGTGCCCTCCCCCCCTCCGGAGCTACTTCAGAAAGACATAAGATGGTGAAAAATTAAACTTTAACCATCAATATTAGAAAAAAACAAACACAAATTGAAAATTGAAAGCAATTGACAATTTTTGTTCTGTTGAACAAAATTAAAACAACTGAACTGAAAAAATTGCTGGCAGGTAAACAACACCTTTAAAGTATTTAAACTATTAGCATGACCTGTATTTATATGGGTCATGCTAATTATTGCTCTCAGTACACCCACAGGCTTTAACCTTAATTAAGTCAATTAGGACTTTATCTTTCAAGACATGTTTTACTAGCAGATGCTGGACGAAGAGATACTATCTATGTTTGTATACAAAGGATATTCGAGTTGGTGTATTAGCTACCTTTAGGCCCTGGACACACATGCGGATATTTGCAGGGTTTTCGGCAAGGTCCGCGCCACAGTTTTTAAAAAAAGCCGACCTCTGCTTAAATACGCTAGTGGTTTCAACATTCGGCAATGGCACGCTACGCTAGCGTATTTACGCGACAGTCAGCTCGGGGCACAGACCTCACAGAGAACTCTGCAAATATCTGCATGTGTGTCCGGGCCTTAGGAAGTCAGTTTTCAGCCCTCCACTATCCATTCATAGAAACTCACTGGAATTTCTGAGTTTACACTACATGGGGCGAAGTGGAGAGCTGAAAAAAATGCTAAAGCAGAGATTTTCAGGCTGACCTCCATTCAGTGTACCAGCATTCAAGCGAGCAGTTGTACATTTCATTGCAGATCAATGGAGCTGGGAAGGGAGTGGATCTGATTCTCTCAGCCTGAAAAAAATAATGCAGTCTGAGAGCAATGAAGCCGATTTCCTATGTGTGCTCTGGCCCTAAGGCTGTTCTGCTCTCCAAGGATTCAATCAAATAATATCACCCTTTCATAATTTTTGGATACACATGGGGCAGACGACAGAGACTTGGATGAGCATAGAGGAGCTGTCTTTTCGATGACGCAGTGAACACACATCAAACATTGTTAGTGGCACTGACTTTACTTCTCCATGGTTCAAAGCATGGGAACCGGGGAAGGTTATTTATTGTTTTTTTCCCCAACAGCGAATTGGGTGAAAACATATACAAGTCCCAGCAAATACTACACAGTACAAGGGAGTTTCCGCAGGTGAATGTCTACACCCTTTCCTTCTGAACTACAGCTCCCAGCATCCTTGGTTGGTGGGAGTATATTGAAAGTCTTGCATTATATGCAACTCAAATACATTTGATTTAGCTATAGGGTGTTATATTGTGCCTCACACTATATAATACATGCACATGCATTGGTCCTCATTTATGGCTTCAGGTTTTTCTCTTCCAGTCATGCAGAGGAATGAATGATACTAAATGAGGGGGAATACACAGAGCACGTCTAGTCCATAGCAACTAATCAGACTTTTCCTTTTATTCGTTTTATTAGTTTTAATACAGTTGGCTGATCAGAGCAGATTGTTTGCTAGGGTTTATGTGTTATGATTTAGTGCCCCTTCTCCTTTTATGGCACTTGATGCAACATATTTATCAATATAAATGCCCAAATCATTTAGTTAAGAAGACATTTATTACATAACTGCAGATGCCACACACGTGATCTTGGCATAGGATTGCCGTTTGTGTCTTTCTCATCCACCAGAGGACATAGATAATTAATCCACAAAGCCAATGTCCAACAGTTGCATAAGGTACTGGATTTTACAAAGATATTTTCTATTAGTAGCATACAGGCAGCAGCATATGCTCCTGGGCAAATGCATGGTAGCCATCATAGGGACAAAGGGGTTACAGCTTTCATTTCTGGATCCCTATAGACCAACATTTAAGATGGCTGAGTAGGTCATAGGCCGCAGCAATTCAACTTTACTCAAATTATTTCTACCCATGCCCAGTGTAACCGGATTAGTCACCATCTCTGCACAGGTGCCCTAAATGTTACACCTGTACTGGGCCCTACTGGTTTTCTGTGTACCTTCCTTTATAGGCTCCCTAGGCTCTCTTCTCTTTGAAGGCAGCCTTATGAGTTAGCATATAGCATTGCTTGCATTGCACCAATGTGGATTGAGCTGTAGTCACCATGGCAATAGTGTTTCCTGGAGAGACCATACTGGATTTCTAATTGAGATGTACATACAGCACTGACTCATTGACCAGCTATGGGTACAACATAGCCTGAAGCTTTGCACAGATGTAAACTGCCAAAAAAACTGAACAAGTGACAGAGGGCAACAGGGTCAGTTAAAAGAGAGACCCACCATTAATAATAGAAAAAAAATAATTTACACCACAGCAAATAACAGATCTTGTGGCATTTACAGAACAGGGGCAGTTGTTCCTCAGTAACATAGCAAGTTAGGTTGAAAAAAGAGACACATTCATCAAGTGTAACCTTAAAGGAGAAACAAACCCTCAATGAAAAACCCTACCCCCCTACCCTACATAAAAAACCTCTCTCGCCCCCCCCCCCCGTTTACCAGAAGAAAATTTATCAAAGGGTGAATTCTTACTTTTATATTTCCTCTAATAAATGGATTTCCCTTAAAAATGGATGCATCAAATCCAGGTTTCACGCAAACCAAATTCAAATCATAATGATTCTACACAACAATTTTTAGCTCAGTTATCAATGATTCATCACTGGTTCATGGTTCTAGACAACTGAATTCAAAACATGTTTCTTAATTGATGACATTTAAAAAAAATCTCTAATTTGATTCAGTATTCTGCCAACTCTTTTGTGGGAAATTAAGAATTGTGCCAAATCCAAACAGCATCCTTAATTCTATGCAAGTCATTAGAAATGTATTTGCAAGTCTTGAAAAAGTCAACAAAATACAGGTGTAGGATTTGTTATCCAGAAAGCTCTGAATTTAAAATTCAAATAGACTCAATTTTAACCAAGTAATCCCAATATTTAAAAATACTTTTTTCTCTGTAATAATAAAACAGTTCATTGTACTTGATCCAAACTAAGATAGAATTAATCCTTATTGGAAGCACAACCAGCCTATTAGGTTTATTTCGTGTTTACATGGTTTTCTAATAGACTTAAGGTTTGAAGATCAAAATTATGGTAAAATGTGTTTCGGTTGATATGTCAACCATGTTTCCTAAAGTTCTGGTATTTTAATTATGATACACAAAAGAAGAGATTAATCAAAGCTCGAGCACAAGGAAATGCTATGCACTTCATGAGTATAAACTTGTTTTTAAATGCTTAACCAACAATGCTATGACTGAACTGTAAGAGCATTCAGGAAAGCAAAAGAAAAAACGCATAATGTTCCACACAACGTAACTAATATATTTAAATAGATGTTCATCATTAAGTTGAAGCATAACAAAAAATAGTGTAAATTGCACAGTGTTCTCTTCTGATTAGTGTTCTCTTTTGATCAATTTCACGTTACATGTATTTTTTTAAAAATTCTTTTTGTTTTTTTTGATGTAAGCAGCAGTTTTACAGTGCATACAAGATGCCATCACACCTTGTTGTTTTCCCTTAGGTGAATCCGATTGGTAAGCAGCTTTGGAGGAGGGGATTGCAGATTAACTCAGAAGAATGACATGTGCGGTACAGTTTAATTCTTTTAGTTTCCCTAAATCTTCCTTACGTGCACTCACAGCACCCTGCTGTAGTAAATTATTACAAGGAGTTGGCAGCCCTCTTCCTCAGGTGCATATAACTAGACCTGTTATTGAGACAAACACTAAGTTGACAGGCAATTGTCTAGCAAACAACTGAGAATGTATAATTCAAATGCATTAGATATATGCTTTAAGTTATGTTAAATGTGATGAAAACTTTATTTGCATAAAGGTCAGCTACCCCATAAAAGAGGTTGCCACCATTTTCAGTTGCTTTTTATTTTAGATTGTATTCCTAAAATTGAAGTCCAATGTTCCTTTCCTGGTGTTTCAGTCTGGCAGCTCAGTAACCCAGACACAGACTCTGAACTGTTACTATTTGCTAAATTGATTGATACATTTGTCAGCAGCATTTGTGTAATATTAGCCAGTTTTGTATCAACAGACATTTAAAGGAAAACTATACCCCCCAAAACAATGTAGGTCTCTATAAAAAGATATTGCATAAAACAGCTCATGTGTAAACCCCTGCTTAATGTAAATGAACCATGTCCATAATAATATACTTTTTTAGTAGTAGTTAATCCTAAATAGAAAATTTGCATTTTAAAAAACTAAAGGCCACCCCCTGGGATCATAGGATTCACTGTGCACACAAACAAACCATACATGTTAGTTCACATGAGCCAATTAAAAGACAAAGATCTGTCTTTTGCTTCCACACTTCTTCCTGTTACAGTTAGAGTAATAGTATTTCTGGTCAGGTGATCTCTAAGGCAGCACACAGACCATCACAAAATGGTGGCTCATGGCAAGAGATGTAAAAGGGCAATGTTTACTTAAATATTTATACATACCAGTTTAGTAAGATTATTTAATATGCCACTTAATATGATATAAACTATCTGTTGCTTAAGTATTAAAGGGGTTAAAGGAGTTGTTCACCTTCCTGAATTACTGAGCTGCTTAGTCAGAAACAGGGATGGGCTAATTTAACCCGTTTCGCCAAAAATTTGCAGCTGGCGAAAATTTGCCAAAATGCCTTTAAGTCTATGAGTGACATATTTTCTTTGACAAGCAACAATTTTTTTTGACGTGCAACATTTTTTTCTCCAATTTGCATCATTTCCACTGCAAAAGAATTCGCTGGTGTACTATCTAAAAACAACTGTAATGAAGAATGTGTTTGGAAGGTGAACAACCCCTTTAATGAAACTCAGAAATATGCTCACAGGACCAAAGATAAGAAAAGTAGCAAATTACAACAGTTTACACAGTCAATGACTCTGACCAGAGCAGCTTTAGGGAAAAGATGAAAAATGAATCTTCAATATTAGAGAAAAAAAAGTCAAAAACCAACATACCAAAATTAGAAAGCAATAATTATATATACTATATTATTATACTATCTGAAAACAAGTTAAACAGTATGGGGAAATTAAACAACCCCTTTAATCAACTGGTGATCAGCCAGTATGAAAATAATGATATGAGCAGTGTAAAACTGCTAATATGAAACTAATAAGAATAAAAAATGATTATAAATTGCAAAAGTGCCCAGAGCACTCTGTGTAACTTACATAATTTTATGGGGGGGCTCTAACTCTTAACACAGTTAACAATAGTCGAACAATGTCTAATGTGTAATCTGGGAAGCCAGTTATTAACAGCATACCACCAAATATCAATGGAATAAACAATACTTCTTTTGTTAGTGGCTAGCTTTGAACTTTGGGACAGTAACTTTCAATGTCACCTATTGTCAGAACTGAAACCTGCACATTTATTCTGCAACGGGCCCCTGGAATATACAGTCACTTCACATAATATGAATTATGTTCACATAATGCCATTATGTTTCTGATAAAGATTTGTAGTGCCCTCCTACATCAATCAGTGATCAAAGAATACTCGACTTGTACATTGCTCAGAGTCAGATCCTCTCAGCCCAGTTTTCTTTAGCCCTATTTTCAGATTCTGACTGATTCATAGATGGAGATTTAGGTCATATCAATAGTGCAGCTAAACCCTGCAGGACCGAGAAGTCAAATTGAAGGTACATTTGCTTTACTCCATTTATATTTTGCTGATAACACGCTGAAACCTGGAAACTCACCTGGAAGGAAAGAATGTATGGGACAGAATCAGTTATAGTGGATATGCTTACGCAGGCACTAAGGTACACACAAAATTGTACAAATCTGTACACAAACTGCTGCTTCCTTTTATACCAAGGATACTGCATTAAGCCAATTACAGAGACAAACATCAAGGATTATTATTATTGTTCTCCAAAATCCATTTCTCACCACAACCACAACACATGGTTTCAGAGGTTCATTTCATTTGCAACCACACACTGGACAAGCATTTAGACAGTTTGATTGAGATTTATATACACACTGCAACTATGTATCAATGACACTGTAATTTAAGTTGCTGAATCCCTCCAGCTGTTTTTGACCTACAACTCCCAGCATTCCCTGGCAGCCTAAGTTAAACTGCAGGAGGGATGCCGGTTAGATGATGCTTATATACTAAAGTTCTGTTGGGAGAGGGGAAACTAACAAAGAAGGTGATATGTTTAAGTCAAGGGTCATATCGTATATATATCGAATAAGTGGAATCCAGGGCTTATTGGGAAGTGGATAGATTTAGGGCAATTCTGTGTGTGAGTTTGGGAGGTATATGTTTGCATCCCTCAACAATATGAATCTGAATCACATGATGCAGCTCCAACTAAATATAGCAGTGTAATCAATGGTTAAATCAAATAGAGAAATGGCTGATAAAAATGTATGCATCCTGTACACGAGGGACTGGCTGCTTGATATAAAGTAATTTGCTTCAAAGCTGTGGAAAGCAATATTTAACACATTATACACATACATACCTGGTGCCTCAAAATGAAATGTAAACATGAAAGTCTACCTTGGGGACCAATCTCCCCACCCCTTTTTCTAACTGTGTAATGCTCACCTTGTTCCATTGTGAAAAGATTTTTTCTGTAATTTGAAGTCCCTCTACTTTCCTTAGGGGGTGTTGAACAGATTCTCTGGAAAGCAGAGGGATTTAAAGACCCAGAAACACCCACTTCACAATGAAATAAGGGAAGGCCGGAGTTTCATTACACTGTGAGCCTAAGAGGGTTGGGAACTGGTCCCTTTGGGGGACAGACTGTCATGGCTTTCTTTCAATCTGTAAAACTAATGCCAGAATAAAAAACTTTGTGCATTAGGGATACACTGAATCTGTAATATTGTAATTCATCTGAATGCTGAATTCTCTACAACAGTTTAGTCCCTGGGCCAGGGCTTATTTTTACTGAAGACTGCACTAGCCTAGTATTCTATATTAGTAAGCAACACACTGCCCTTTTGCCTCATTTTCATCTGCTCTGGGCAGTGAACATATACTAAATAGTAAAAGTTTGTCCATTAACCTTTTTAAAATTTAAATTTTACTGTATTGCACATACACGCTGCCCAGGACAGCTGCAATGGATTGCTGGAACAGGAAGCCCACTAATATAGTACCCTGGACCTATGCATTTTGCCTACTGGCCTGGGGTTTGACATAAGGGATTACAATCACTGGGGGGTGCTCAACAAATTTGCACCCCAGCCCCAGTAGGAGGCTGGGGTGCAAACTGCATACCTACTAAAATATTCCTGATTCCAAGTACACATGGTATGAACGAAGGAGGTATGGCTGCAGAAACATTTACTTGTACCTGGAAGCAAGTACAGAATTTGTAAAAATGTACCTTCAACAGACAGGGAATTTTGTGCCACACTTTAACTGATGTATCATTGTTAACGGATTTGATAATCAGCACAAGGCTTACTGAGGTGCTACTGAGGAACATGAACAGGGGGAAAAAACTGCATTCTGCATGGTAGATTTCAATGGCAAAACCCTCAACGTTTGCCCGCACCCAAGCCGACGAAGAGGTTCCAAGTACAGGCAAGTAAAGGGCTGAGTTTATCAGCAGCCTGAGAATCGACCACGTCTGGCATTAGCCCAAGAATATGATTTGATATTTCCATCAACATATCTTAGGCACACTTATGTCCTTTGCACCCCTGTACTGCTCATATTAGAAAGATGGTAGACTAGTACTAGGTGGGCAGGAGATCTGACAGCTGTGTGACTCTCAATATGTCTTCCATAAATTATATTAACATTAGAGGCCACATTGTGCCCCAAAAAACGTGTTTCCCTAGGCCGCCCAGGCCTTCCCACAAATCCAGGCCTGCCAACATTGTGCAGCTTTTCCATTGTACACATTCAGAAAAAGCATTCTGTGACAACTCTCTGTGATATTTTGCTAGGACAACACATGCCCAAAAACTCGTCTTGTGCCATTGCCTTTTATGGACCAATCTCACTCCTTTAATACTGACCGTACACATTGTCTCTATGCTGAACAGTGAATAAACAGATCATTTGGATGAATTCTGCATGGCTACATAAAAACAATACAGTCTACAAACTTAAATATATGCATTATTATTTGCCTATTCTTTAAAGATGTGAGTTTTAAGATTATAACTGCAACAAATGCCCTTTATTTCCAAACGGTTATAAGAATGAACTGGACAGCTTAATGGGGTGCTATAATTTTTGATCAGAGTGTTTAGGTATATGCTTTATTTTTTCTATATCATTATAACATAAATTATTCAGCACATCTAGCCTTTATTTGGTTACTTTTGTTTACTATTGGGTGTGAGCACCCATAGCGATTGCTTTGAAAATCCTCCAGTGGAACATTGACCTCTAGTGGCCAAAGTATCATTAAAATGGTAGAATGCTATGTTGGCATTGCTAAATAAATATACGTATACCCGTGTTTCACATAGTGTAAAAATCCATACAAAGCATTTCCTTAAATGATTGGTATATCTCTTAGTCTGGCGGGCAATACCTATGTGCAATCGGGTACCTTTCACAATAAACGAAATAGTCTCCGTTGTTTTAGATTGTAAGCTCTATTGGACAGGATGTCTTGTATTGGTTATTTGCTGCTTTGTAAATAAATGTGTATATTCAGTGTATACACACATTGTACAGCACTAGAGAACATTTTTGCTCTTTATAAATATATGATGATGAGGATAATAATTAGGGATGCACCGAATCCACTTTTTTGGATTCGGCCGAACCCCCGAATCCTTCACGAAGGATTCGGCCGAATACCGGACCGAATCCGAACCCTAATTTGCATATGCAAATTAGGGGTGGGAAGGGGAAAACATCTTTTACTTCCTTGTTTTCTGACAAAAAGTCACGCAATTTCCCTCCCTGCCCCTAATTCGGCCGGGCAGAAGGATTCGGCCGAATCCGAATCCTGCTGAAAAAGGCCGAATCCTGGCCGAATCCCGAACCGAATCCTGGATTCGGTGCATCAGCCTGAGAATCGACCACGTCTGGCATTAGCCCAAGAATATGATTTGATATTTCCATCAACATATCTTAGGCACACTTATGTCCTTTGCACCCCTGTACTGCTCATATTAGAAAGATGGTAGACTAGTACTAGGTGGGCAGGAGATCTGACAGCTGTGTGACTCTCAATATGTCTTCCATAAATTATATTAACATTAGAGGCCACATTGTGCCCCAAAAAACGTGTTTCCCTAGGCCGCCCAGGCCTTCCCACAAATCCAGGCCTGCCAACATTGTGCAGCTTTTCCATTGTACACATTCAGAAAAAGCATTCTGTGACAACTCTCTGTGATATTTTGCTAGGACAACACATGCCCAAAAACTCGTCTTGTGCCATTGCCTTTTATGGACCAATCTCACTCCTTTAATACTGACCGTACACATTGTCTCTATGCTGAACAGTGAATAAACAGATCATTTGGATGAATTCTGCATGGCTACATAAAAACAATACAGTCTACAAACTTAAATATATGCATTATTATTTGCCTATTCTTTAAAGATGTGAGTTTTAAGATTATAACTGCAACAAATGCCCTTTATTTCCAAACGGTTATAAGAATGAACTGGACAGCTTAATGGGGTGCTATAATTTTTGATCAGAGTGTTTAGGTATATGCTTTATTTTTTCTATATCATTATAACATAAATTATTCAGCACATCTAGCCTTTATTTGGTTACTTTTGTTTACTATTGGGTGTGAGCACCCATAGCGATTGCTTTGAAAATCCTCCAGTGGAACATTGACCTCTAGTGGCCAAAGTATCATTAAAATGGTAGAATGCTATGTTGGCATTGCTAAATAAATATACGTATACCCGTGTTTCACATAGTGTAAAAATCCATACAAAGCATTTCCTTAAATGATTGGTATATCTCTTAGTCTGGCGGGCAATACCTATGTGCAATCGGGTACCTTTCACAATAAACGAAATAGTCTCCGTTGTTTTAGATTGTAAGCTCTATTGGACAGGATGTCTTGTATTGGTTATTTGCTGCTTTGTAAATAAATGTGTATATTCAGTGTATACACACATTGTACAGCACTAGAGAACATTTTTGCTCTTTATAAATATATGATGATGAGGATAATAATTAGGGATGCACCGAATCCACTTTTTTGGATTCGGCCGAACCCCCGAATCCTTCACGAAGGATTCGGCCGAATACCGGACCGAATCCGAACCCTAATTTGCATATGCAAATTAGGGGTGGGAAGGGGAAAACATCTTTTACTTCCTTGTTTTCTGACAAAAAGTCACGCAATTTCCCTCCCTGCCCCTAATTCGGCCGGGCAGAAGGATTCGGCCGAATCCGAATCCTGCTGAAAAAGGCCGAATCCTGGCCGAATCCCGAACCGAATCCTGGATTCGGTGCATCCCTAATAATAATAATCAAACCCTATATAAAACGAATTGAAAAATCTGTCACCACAGTAACAAGGCACTTCAAAGGTACTGTATAGCCTATTAGCATGCAATGATATCAAATATCATTACAGACAGAAAGTTATATAATTGTTACATGCAACATACATATGTTACATCTAATTTAAAGCATAGCAAATATTGAAGTAACTCAGCAACTATTCTATGGGTTATATTTACCAAAAAGTGAAGTTAGAGATCAACACAGTTCACTAGAGTGAAATATCGCCGCTCTCCATTTATTCCTATGAGAATTTTAAAGGCGTATTTATCAAAGGGTGAACTTTCACTTTCACCCTTTGATGCATACAACTGTAAAAATCCCGTATAAACGAATGGAGAGAGTCAGTATTTCACTATAGTGGACTATGGTTATCTCTAACTCCACTCTTTGATAAATATACCCCTATGATTATCCTTTATTTCCAAGAGCCCCAACATGTTGTTCATGTGCAGCAGCACTATAATGATCCAGATGAAAGTATCACAGAAGAGGAGTGCCCTGCTTACAATATACCAGTCATGCATCTTACGCACACATAATTTGCTTTAAGGCCATATAATGAGCTTCAGAAAATCACTGTAAAATCACGGATACTGTAAAGTCACTTTTCAGACACAAAGCAAGGCTTATTGCAAAAATATATAAGTATAAACAATTATATAATAATAGGTCTCTTAGGAGATTCAGCATAAGCAATACAGAATAAATACACACAGACACACATACATATGCATATATAAAGGGGATATCAGAGATGTTGGCCTGACATAATATCTCCTGGATAAGAATCAGGGGCTCTTTTAGTATTAATTTTAAGGCCTCTGATGATAGGGTCAGTACAGTAATGAATAAATTAATATTACCCCCCCCCCCAAACAGACTGATCTCCCCTTTCAAGGTTACCCCTCAGTTTTCAGGACATACTGACGGCCACATGAAAACAGGTCCTGCTTCTACTCACAGTTTAGTGTGTAAGCAGGAATGCCCACCAGAGTAGATCTACTGAAAGATCATAGGTTAATTATCAGAACAAGCAGAAAGAAGCACCTAAGTGAATTGCAATCACCGTTGGATACACACGGGGCACTAGGCAGTGTCAGTGCAAGATCACAGCCAGCAATATCCACACTAGGCCTGTGTCATCACTGCTCTGTATATAGACACGGGCCCAGCAGATAAAGGTCCTTGTATGTATACACACAGGATGCCTCATCATGTTAAGACCCATTGCACCATCGCTGCCCAGTAAACTATACATGGCATTTTGCTATCTATACCTTTAATAGTAAACCAACAGAAATGCCCATTGCTTCCATTATAAGATCTCAACTCAATATAGGTACACACAAACACACACACACTGGTGTCAGTCAGTATAGGGCTGATGCATCACTGTGTATAGAGGACTAATAGGAAGTACTATGGTCTGTGCTCAGGGCAGGAAAAGACAATCACTAGACATCTGTTAGAGCACATTACAGACACAGGAGTATATTATGTCAGTTTTCCCTTAGGGGGGATAGTCAGGGTCAGAAAGTCAGGCCTCCCTGTGGACAGGCAGCTCTATTATTACCGGTAGATATCCAATCGTTTGCCTCCAGCACATTCCCGCACAGCTTGGCCCTTCTGCATTGCTGAATTTACAACCAACCCAGCACTCCCTGCTTCCTCCCTAGGAAAAAACTATGCAATCCCTCTCCCCAAGACCTACCTCACACCCCCGCAATCCGCCCCCACCATCCCAGGGAGCCAGGCAGCAGATAGTAGCCCCCCCTCATCCCTCTGTCCCAGAGGAAGGTCCGCACAGCCTGCTACAGACACAGGGAGAGAGAAACACAGGGAGGGAGGGGTGAGACACTCTGACAGGGAGAGGAGAGAGAGAAGGAAGGACTGAGAGGGGAGGAGAGACAGGGGAGATAGAAACTGGGAGAGGAGTGTGTGGGGAATACAGTGGGGGAACAGGGTATTACACCTATAAGTAATAGGAGGATGTCCAACCTGTAGCCCTTCTGTAGATCTACAGCCCCGAGCATATATTGTGGGATGCTGCTGGCTATTGTAGCTGCCGCAGCTGGAGGAGCACCGGTTGGCTTTTCCTCACAAAAGTGTGATTGAAGTAAAATGAACAAGTAGCAGAGAGAGAGGGAAGGGCAAAGTGTAGGAGAAGTGAATGACATGATGTAGATTGTAGAGTAAGGACTGGCATTAACCAGGCTGAATGGGAAGTAAAGCAAAATAGTATAATCTACAGAAATTATTATATATTAAGGGCAAAAGACACAAAATGTGTAAAAGTGACACACTGATTGCAGGAGAATTGTGGGGTGGTTAGTTAGCATGGATGATAGCTGTCATGTATGTGACATGCAGGCCCGGACTGGCAATCTGTGGGTTCTGGCAAATGCCAGAGGGGCTGCTATAAGGTCCCATAGAAAGATAATATTTAGTGGGCTGGTGGGAGCTGTTTGGGCCTCTATGTGGACTGATTGGGCCTCTATGTACCTGAAATGCCAGGGCCTATTTTAATTCTCAGTCTGGACCTGGTGACATGTATGTGATAGCTTGGGAAAGGCAACTAGGAAAGCAGAATGAAAGCAAATGGAGGCAGGCATTTAGAGGATTCACACCCATAATGCAGTGGATACTACTGTCCCCATGCACCTGAAGTACTGCACACACTAACCTGGGGGTTCCTTCTGATTGCTGAATGGTGCTGGTTGGGTGACAGCTGATCTCCTGTAAGGATGAGACCTTTCCCAGCCTGTGTGAGCATGATCTCCCCAGCCCAGGCTGCTTGCTACTGTATATCCCTCCTCTCTGCTTCTAAGCTCTAGGGCTGGTCTTTCTCCCACTCTCTTTTATTCATTAATATTTCTCCTTCTCCCACAGCCTTCACATATAGCCTTCAGTTCTTTTTTTCCCTGTTGTCCAGGGAAAACGCCCTCTACCCCGGATCCAGAAAATAACTAGTAATTCACACTCAAGTCTTAAAGGCACAGTTTCTTGTTTGACTGCCTCCTGCTGTGAAACACAGAGACCTTTGCATCCAAACACTGACTCACTCATCACAGCTATTCAAAAGTACACACACTGCAGGCAGTTCAAATAGACTTTTTCCATGTTCACAAGATAAATAAAGCAACCCAATGCAAATTGAAATTAGGAGCTCTGGGAGATAAAAATAGTTGGTGGGATTTTCCTTTGTTCCATCAAACTTTTCTTCTACGTGGTAGTGAAGTTAATATATTTTTGAGTGCAACTACACAGAGGTTCTGGTAACACATGAAACACTGTACATATTGCAATAGATTATTGGGCGGCCAGTAGGGAGGGGGGTAGGTGGTCTAGACAGCCAGTATGGGTCTTTTCACGGGTTCTGTTGGCACATAGATTCCTTTTGGGCTCTGCCTCAGGCCATGGATTTGGTGCCCTGGGGGAAGCTGAATCTGGGGTAAAGTGACTCTCCAAAACCATGAGGCGAAGGAGAGTCTGCAGACCCTTACCTCCTGCCTTTGCCTTTTGTGCCGGGAGGTGGGTTTAGGGATGGTGGGACTCACCCAAGCTTCGGCAAAGGTGAGCCCAAAGACTTAGGACTCTGTCTGTGCCTGGGCCTGAGGCTCTTAGATATTTTGGAGCACATGCCCTTGTGGTAGGACTCACTGGGGACAACCGCACTTGCATTTTTGCACTGTTTACTTTGGGTGTAAAGTACGATCCTAGGCTTTCAATAAAAACAATATGTGAATTAATTCCAGCAGGAGTAGGGTGTATGCTTACCACCAAAGACATGGGTCCAGGTGCACATGCCCCAGACCTTCAGCAAAGGGGAGAGAATGATCACAGCAGCGATTTCAGGCTGGCACTGATCCAGATTCCAACAGATGTAGAAAGACCAATAGCAGTTCTTACGGTATAAAATACATCTAGTTTATTATTTCAGGTCTCAAACAATCATATTTTAATAGCCTTAAGCACTTTGTGCCAAAGACAGCACTTAATCATAGGCCAAAATTATAACTTATGATTAAGTGCCCATTTTTCTTCTTAATGTTATTGATATTTTGAGCTGTGATCTTAATAGGCGGACATGTGGGGGAGGGTGACATTAGGTGTCTGCTCATAATTTTGCTAGCTTTGGGTTTGGCAATCTAAAGTCTTTTTGGTTTTCTTAAACAACTCCCAGCACCCATTAGTAGCCTTTGGCCTGTAGGACTGCCAATATGCCAGTGATGCTGCAAACAACCACACAACCCATTCATTCCCTATGGAATGAACATGTTGGCTTGGAACTATGATTAAAACATGAATTCATTTAGACAATTGGACTCCAGAAAAATGCAGAACACCAGCTTTGGGCATCAAAACAAATGTACGCAGGTTTTACATCAGGTTTGCAATGGAATACTCATAAGTGGTTATCTATTGCATTTTTCCTCCCTAATTACAGAAAAAACACACTGGCCATTTATATGCACTTACAAGCGCATGCTGAGTGTGTTTATATGTGTTTTTTTAACGCAGCTATGTGTGTTTAAAAAAAAACAAAAACACAACCCTTTATTCTATTGATCTGAATGTGAATAAGTGCAAGAAAATGAGCATGTTACATAAAAAAACCACAATGAAATGCAAGTGGATTAAAACGCAATTCATGAAATCAGTTAGCGAATGCATTTAGGTACGCTTAAACCTACCATTTTAAAAACACCCACTGTCCCCCTCAGGCATTTTAAATTATGTTTGCTGTACGGCATATTTTTAAATGTTCCACCACTTGGCAATGCAACTAGTAATTGTTCTCAGTCTGCTGTGTTGGCCTGTATCCATACTGATGTTAAATGCATTGAAAATGCCTCCCTTCATTCTATCTGGAATAATTTTTAATGTGAACCACGGGTACAGGCTAATAAGGCAAACTGGCAGCAGTGAGAAGAAAAAAAATGAAAAAGTGTGTTGTCCCTTTAAAAAGCCTTTCTATCTATGAAGGACTAAATGAACTGCAACATATTAAGTCCTGCTAGGCTGTTTATCATTAAACAGTGGTCAACACACAGCTCTTAAAATGACTGCTCTTATTGGTTACTGCTCTAGATGAAAAGGTTATATATTTTTTTTTTTTTAAAGGTTTTCTTTATTGATTTTCATTATAACAAAAATAGTAAAGATAGAAAGAATTAGTAAGAAAGAGAAGAGGCGGAAAAGGAAGAAGGGGATGGGTTACGTACATCCTGCGATACACCAGGTTCTAATAGTACATTCAGTCCAAAATATCCACAGATCTGCTGTTTGTCTGTGGATCAACCAGCCATTGGCCCCAAATTTTCCCAAACTTGGCTGGGCAGCCGCGTGCCATATAGGTAAGTTTTTGTTTCGGAAGCATCTCATCAATCAACTTAATCCAAAAACCCAGAGTTGGGGGTTCAGGGGCCTTCCACGTCAAAAGAATTGCTTTCCTTGCAAAGTGAAGTAGTTGCTGCAGGCAAAGTCTGTCTCCAACTGATAGACTGAGTGTCAGGGAACCGGGAGTTCCCTCTGGGGGAGTTGTCCGGATCTAGGAGGAAGCCCCTCAGGAGGGAACAGGATCGCGGTATCCAGGGATTCGGCAGAAGGGGTAATAGAGTCCAGGCAACAGGTCACAAGGCAGGCAGAATACAAACAGAGTCCAAGTCCAGGCAGGGGGTCAATAACAAGAGATCAATCAGGAATAAGTTCAGGGATAACAGGAAAGGAGCAGGAAACCCAGGAATCTTCTCAGGAACGAGATCCTATTTTCGGGCACCATCTTGGCGCCTCAGGCGTCCTTTTAAAGGGGTTTTTTGGCGCCCTTGCGTCGACGTCAGCACGTCTGCGACCGACGCGCTGCGCCTGCGTCCGTCGCGCCGTTGTGACGTCTTCGCGCCTGCGCACTTGCGCGCAGGCGGCTTTGCGCCGGCGCCGCTACCCACGTGGCGGCCATGGGCGCCGCCATCTTGGGAGCGGCGTCGGTAGCTGCGCCGCCCGGAGCTCCTGGTCCTGCTCCGGGCGGCGATCGTGACAGTACCCCCCCCCTCACGGGGGGCCTCAGGACCACCGGGACAAGGTTTCTGGGGAAACCTGGCGCGAAAATCCATCACCAGACGAGGAGCGTGAACATCATGGTGTCCTTCCCAGGAGCATTCTTCAGGGCCAAAGCCCCTCCACTGAATGAGGTACTGAAGGGACCCTCTGGAGATTCTTGAGTCTAGGATTTTCTCCACCTCGTACTCGAGTTGACCCTCCACAGAGATGGCAGGAGGAGGAGACTGACCGCCAGAGAACCGGTTGGTGATGGCGGGTTTCACCAGAGACACGTAGAACACGTTGGGGATTCTCATCTCTGGTGGAAGCTGGAGTCTGACAGCCACAGGGTTGATTATCTCCAAGATGGGAAATGGACCCACGAATTTTGGACCCAACTTGGGAGATGGTATCTTCAACCGGATATTCCTGGAAGAGAGCCAGACATTATCACCCACCTTGTAGGGAGGAGAGGATCTACGACGACGATCTGCAAAAGTCTTATGAACAAGAGTGCTCTTCTCTAGGTTCAACTTGGTAGCAGCCCAAATAGCAGACATATGGGCTGCGGAATCGTCAGCAGCCGGGACGTCAGATAGCACAAAGTCTTGGGGAAAAGCTTGAGGATGCTGACCATACACCGACATGAACGGAGACCTTCCTGTGGAGGAATGACAAGCATTATTATGAGCGAATTCTGCCCATGGGAGGAGATCAGACCAGTCATCCTGGCAGAGGGATACGTGGTTCCTTAGGAACTGTTCCAGGGCTTGGTTGACACGTTCAGCTGCCCCATTCGTCTGCGGGTGGTATGCAGATGAAAACTGAAGAACAATTCCCAGGTCTTTGCATAGGGAACGCCAGAACTTGGCGGTAAACTGGGTGCCTCTATCGGAGACGATCTCCACCGGGAAACCATGCAGGCGGAAGATGTACTGGATAAATAGCTGGGACAACTCCACCGCAGAAGGCAACTTCTTCAGAGGGATGAAATGGGCCATTTTGGAGAAACGATCAATGACAACCCAGATCACAGTGTTCCCACAGGAGGGAGGAAGTTCGACAATGAAGTCCATGGACAGGTGGGTCCAGGGACGGGAAGGAACCGGCAAGGGCTGTAGTAACCCACTGGGACGGGAGTGGCTTGACTTAGATGTGGCACAAACATTACAAGCAGCAACAAAGTCCTTCACATCTTTGCGGATATCAGGCCACCAGACCAGGCGTCGTAAGAGTTCAAGCGTCTTAGCTGGGCCAGGGTGTCCGGCTTGCCTGGAGCCATGGGTCTGTTGCAGGATAGGCAGACGCAGCTCAGGAGGAACAAATGCCATTCCAATGGGAGTATCAGAAGGAGCAGAAGACTGACCAGCCAGGATTTGGCCGGCAAACTGTGGATACAGAGAGGCAATGATCTTGACTGGAGGGATGATTGGCTCTTGTCTCTCAGGAGAGCGGTCCACCGGAGTGAAGCTACGAGACAAGGCATCGGCCTTCTGATTCTTGGAGCCTGGGCGAAAAGTCAAGATAAAATTAAATCGAGAGAAGAAGAGAGCCCACCTTGCTTGTCTGGGGTTTAGCCTCTTGAGGGACTGGATGAACTCGAGATTCTTATGATCGGTGAAAATCTGAACAGGAATCAGAGAACCCTCCAGGAGGCGACGCCACTCTTCAAGGGCAAGTTTAACAGCCAAGAGTTCTCGGTTCCCGACATCGTAGTTCTGCTCTGCGGACGAGAACTTCTTGGAGAAATAAGCACAGGGGTGCAACTTCCCATCAGCGGGATGTCTCTGAGACAGGATGGCTCCGGCTCCGACTTCAGAAGCATCAACTTCGATGCAGAAGGGTAGTTCAGGATTGGGGTGTCGGAGGACAGAAGCGGACGTGAAGGCCTCTTTCAAGAACTGAAAAGCTTCAATGGCAGATGGAGGCCACAAGCTGGGTTTACCCCTTTTCGGATGAGGGCCAGGATAGGTGCAATGTGGGAAGAGAACCCCCGGATGAACTGCCGATAGTAGTTAGCAAATCCGATAAATCTCTGGATTGCCTTGGTACTCAGCGGGAGAGGCCACTCCTGGATGGCAGACACTTTCACGGGGTCCATCTCAAATCCCTCAGGAGAGATAATGTATCCGAGGAAGGGGATCTTGGACACCTCGAAGACGCACTTCTTCAACTTGGCGAAGAGAGAGTTCTTCCTCAGACGAGAGAGTACCTCCTTCACCTGGGAGCGATGGCTTTCTAGGTCTTTAGAAAAGATCAGGATGTCGTCCAGGTACACGACTACGAACCTTCCTAGGAGATCCCGGAACACATCGTTAACAAACTCCTGGAAGACGGCAGGGGCATTGCAAAGGCCGAAGGGCATAACGAGATATTCATAGTGCCCGTCACGAGTGTTGAAAGCCGTCTTCCATTCGTCACTCTCACGGATGCGAATGAGGTTGTACGCCAACTTAGAGAATATCTTCGCCCCCTTCAGCTGGTCGAAGAGCTCAGCAATCAAGGGCAGTGGGTACCTGTTTTTTACAGTGATTTTATTCAGGCCCCGGTAGTCTATACATAGCCGAAGGCCTCCGTCCTTCTTCTCCACGAAAAAGAACCCACCCCTGCAGGAGAGGTAGAAGGGCGGATAAACCCCCGCTGGAGATTTTCTTGGATGTATTCCTTCATTGCGGTAGTCTCTGCAGGAGAGAGAGGGTAAGTGCGGCCTCTGGGGGGCATGGCTCCTGGCAGGAGTTCGACAGGACAGTCGTAGGAGCGATGTGAAGGAAGGAATTCCGCAGACTTCTTACAGAACACATCGGAGAATTCTTTATAACAGGAGGGAAGAGACTTTAACTCGGTTGAGGAGATAATTACCTTCTTGAGGGGTAGGGATGTAGCGAACGTCGGAAAAAAAGTTCGCGAACATATTCGCGAACTTGCGCAAAAATGCGAGCGGTTCGCGAACGGTTCGCGAACCCCATAGACTTCAATGGGAAGGCGAACTTTAACATCTAAAAAAGACATTTCTGGCCAGAAAAATGATTTTAAAGTTGTTTAAAGGGTGCAACGACCTGGACAGTGGCATGCCAGAGGGGGATCAAGGGCAAAAATGTATCTGAAAAATCTGCCTGTGTGTGCTTGGAAGAGATAGTGTAGGGGGAGAGCTGTTAGTGATTTCAGGGACAGATGATAGTAAGTTTGCTGGCTAGTAATCTGCTTGATACTGCTCTGTATTGGAACAAAAAAATAAATAAAAGCAGTCCTTACAAGGACTACTGTTATTGCAGCAGTCAGCAGATGAGATCAGAAGCAGGACAGCTGCCCACTGCAGCTACATACAGAGCACTGCAGTAGAAGGTAGATTACTAGCCAGCAAAGCTACCTAAGCTTAAATGTCCCTCAAACCCCTGCAGACTTCTGTCCCTCCAATAACAGAGCAGTATCAAAACGATTACTAGCCAGCAAACTTTCAACTGTCCCTGAAATCACTAACAGGCAGCAGCTCTCTCCCTACACTATCTCTTCAGCACACACAGGCAGAGTGAAAAAAACGCTGCAGGGCTTCGGTTTTTATAGGGAAGGGGAGTGGTCCAGGGGAGAGCTTCCTGATTGGCTGCCATGTACCTGCTGGTCTGGGGTGAGAGGGCAAAAAAAAGCGCCAACAATGGCGAACCCAAAATGGCGAACGTCGCGCGACGTTCGCGAACTTCCGGCGAGCGCGAACACCCGATGTTCGCGCGAACAAGTTCGCCGGCGAACAGTTCGCGCCATCTCTATTGAGGGGTTTAGCAGGAAGGCAATGCTGTTGGCAGAATGGGCTCCAACGAGAAACCTGCCCTGTGGACCAGTCTATGGTGGGATTGTGCAGGCGCAGCCAGGGGAGACCCAAAACAACTGGAACAGCGGGACAAGAGATAATAAGAAACAAAAGTCTCTCTTTATGCAGGGTCCCAACCTGCACGGGTAGTTCGCCAGTGGTCATCGTGAGTACAGACTCCAGGGGTTTATCATCTATGGCGACGATCCGCATGGGAGAAGGCAAAGGAAATAAGGGGATTCCCATGTACTTAGCAAAGAGAGCGTCCATGAAGTTACCCCCGGCTCCGGAATCGATGAAAGCATTCCCGAAGATGGTCTTATCAGTCAGACGAATCTGGAAGGGAAGGAGAAACCTGTGTGAGTTTTCTTGGGTCTTCTCCTGAGACTTATCTCGAAACTTTTGAGTAGTGCCCCCTACATGAGTTACCATAGACATACCTCGGGGTACAAAACTCTTAGCCTTTGCAGGACAGGCATTGGCGAAGTGGGACTGTCCGCCACAATACAGACACAGGCCTGACATCCGTCTGCGGAGTCTTTCTTGTTCAGTGAGGCGAGTTCTTCCCACTTGCATGGGTTCTTCCTGGAGAGAAATGGATGCTTGGGCAGGCGGGGTGACAGGAGCCTGCAGGAGAGGCCTCTGGAAGCGGGGTGTCAACATGGGTGGAAACCTCCTGACACGATCTCTCAGGGTTTGATGCTCTCTCAGAAGAGTGTCCACCTTGACAGCCAAGGCGATGAGGTCCTCAACTTGCGTGGGTAATTCACGGGAAACTAGGTCATCTTTGATGCGGAGGGAGAGACCATTATAAAATGCAGTATGGTATGTGTCGTTGTTCCAACGAGTCTCAGCAGCAAGTGTACGGAATTCGATAGCATACTCCGCTACACTGCGACTCCCTTGGCGGATTTGGAACAGACGGGAAGCTGCGGATGTCACCCGGCCGGGAGCATCGAAGACGATCCGGAATTCTTTGAGAAATGCTTCTGCGTCATTCATCAGTGGGGACTGCTTCTCCCAATGTGGAGATGCCCACTCGAGAGCTTTCCCTGCCAGACGAGTAATCACGAACCCCACCTTGGCACGTTCAGAGTCAAATTCAGTGGGGTGTAGGGCAAAGCGAATCTGGCACTGATTCACGAATCCTCGACAGGCTTGAGGATCGCCATCGTAGAGAGGCGGAGCAGGAATATGTGGACCAGAAGTGGAGGACTGGGTAGCCATGGCAGCAGCCGCTTGCGGAGGGGGTGCCGGCAGGGGGGTCGCTGGTGTCAACAAGGAGAGCTTTTCCAGGATCGCCTCCAGCGTGTGTCCCACGTAATTCTGCCGGGCTTCATACGCCTCCATGCGGGAATGCAGGCCCCGAAAGGCCCTGCCGAAATCTGGCTGAGCTTCCTCAGTGGGATCCATGGCCCGAAAATAATGTCAGGGAACCGGGAGTTCCCTCTGGGGGAGTTGTCCGGATCTAGGAGGAAGCCCCTCAGGAGGGAACAGGATCGCGGTATCCAGGGATTCGGCAGAAGGGGTAATAGAGTCCAGGCAACAGGTCACAAGGCAGGCAGAATACAAACAGAGTCCAAGTCCAGGCAGGGGGTCAATAACAAGAGATCAATCAGGAATAAGTTCAGGGATAACAGGAAAGGAGCAGGAAACCCAGGAATCTTCTCAGGAACGAGATCCTATTTTCGGGCGCCATCTTGGCACCTCAGGCGTCCTTTTAAAGAGGTTTTTTGGCGCCCTTGCGTCGACGTCAGCACGTCTGCGACCGACGCGCTGTGCCTGCGTCCGTCGCGCCGTTGTGACGTCTTCGCGCCTGCGCTCTTGCGCGCAGGCGTCTTTGCGCCGGCGCCGCTACCCACGTGGCGGCCATGGGCGCCGCCATCTTGGGAGCGGTGTCGGAAGAGGTAGCTGCACCGCCCGGAGCTCCTGGTCCTGCTCCGGGCGGCGATCATGACACTGAGGTCCTCCATGTGTCCCAAAAGGCAATATTCAGGAGTTCGAATTTGGGGCAGACCCAACGAGGATCCCATGAATTGAAGAACGGCTGCCCAGAACCTCTGGATTTTAGGACACTCCCAAAATACATGCATATAATTACCCTGGTTGAAGTTGCATTTTACACAAACATCAGGATGTCCCTGATAGATCTGTGCCAGTCTATGGGGTGTTAGGTAGACTCTGTTTAAGAACTTTATATGTATATATCTGTCCCTAGTTGAAATGTGAACCTCGGGCACCTGCTCCAAGATGTCCTTCCAGGATCCCTCCTCCAAGTGGGGGAGATCCTGAGCCCATTTACGGCTAATATGCTCTATTGGATCATGGTCTTCCCTTAATAGTATGGCATAGAACCAACTAAGAGGCCTGGAAAGATGCGGTCGGCGCAGGTACCTTTCTAGAGAAAGCTCTTGAACTATGAGGGCCTCCCCCGAAAACTGGGCAACGTATGCATGCCTTAGTTGAAGGTATCGAAACAGCATTTGGTTGCTCAGCCCAAGTTCCTGCTTAAGTTGATCAAACTGCTTAAGTTCTCCCTGCTTCACGATATCATTCAAGTATTTTACCCCTACAGTTGCCCATACGCTTACATCTGGGATAGCCCAAAAGTGCGTGAGAGTGCCGTTTCCCCACAAGGGAGTCCATTTTGACCAGCTATTTGATTTTTTGTACGCTACTTTCACGGTTCTATTGAATACCTGTGTCACTGTCTTCATAGGGGGCGTTAGGGGGTAAATTGATGGCAAACCCCTGTGTAGTTGATTAGCTAAGGCTTCAAAGGAAGAGACCACAGCTGCCTCCAAAACAGTGGCCTGGTTATTTGGGTCCGGATTAAGCCACCACCAAGCGTACACCAATTGACTGGGAAAAGGTTATATTTAAATGTTCCCTATATTCATAAGTTCAGACAGGTAAAGCTCAAATTACATTTTAATTTAAGACATAAGGTTTTTGTCTTACTGGTTAGACAGGTTTTCTGTTCAGACAGTGTTCATAATAAATTATTAGGTCAGAAGAAATACCTTTATGCAAAGGGTTGTCACATCAGGATGTTATAATAATTACAGTTCGCAGAAATCTAAAATGGGGTGCTTTCCTAAAGTTTTAATTAATTTAGGTTGCTTTTTTTTTAGGGGGAGTAAAACATATTTTCCATGTTTGATTTGTTTTTTAGTTTTCTCATCTTGTCATAAAAGCCCATTAAAGATTACACTTTTGATTCATTGTGCTATATAATCGTAAGGTTCCAGTTTAATCCTGGTTAAGTAAATCTCTGTTCTTTATATGTTATGAGAGCTTGAAGGCTTAGTTTTATAGTTATTATCTGGGACAGAGTTATCTACCTTTGTTCATAGTATAACACTAATTTGGTTACTGTCTCTTTAAATAGCAACTTACCCTTCTCAATCCAGTGGCCCTGAGTCCCTTTTGCGTATGAAAAGTACTGGGAACTGGGAATTACAGCGCAGTGCCTCCACCTAGTGAACACTAAGGAACACACCTCAGGGGGTTCTACGAAGAATAATAAAACACACAGTTTGTAATTGAACAAATATAAACTTTATATAAACAGTTTAACATTGGGGCAACTAATACCCACTTCACTCCTACACTGGGGACACGTGGGACTCTACCTAAGCCACTTTTAGGTGCTTAACTGTTCTTTTACACAGTCCTTGGTATTGTGTCCATGGAATATAGTGAAACACACAGACAAGTAGCTGCTGGAGTAATTGTGTAATGCTTAACAGGAAGGAAACTCCATAACTCAGTAAGATAAAAGTAGTGTAGAAAACATAACAGCAGATTCAACAGGAAGCCTTATACATAAGACTCTAGTACTAGAACAGCATCAGCAGATTCAACAGGCACAATTAATTTAACTCATATTTAACACTTGGTAAATATGGTAAACAGGGGAAGGACTCCTCATGTCCCCTACATTAGTCACAGCAATATCTCAATAAAGGTTATTAACACACTATATGGGGGGCACAGGCTTCATAAGCAATAGAATGGCACCCTACAACAACTATAGCAGAGGTGTTGAGTGTGAATACATTTGCTTTGAAAGATGGCATAGCTTTTAGTCACTGCCAGTACCACGGTCCTGGTAAGCACAAATAATAGTATTTTCCTGAAGAGAAAATTCCTGCAAAGGGAAGGGGAATGCATTATTGGCATTTAATATATGGACAGAGTTTGTTCCCAGAGCCCACCAGTGCTCATCCTGCAGAATCCTGCACTGAAATATTTTTGTCAAAAGAGCAAAGAGATTTTTTTTATATCTAATTTTTAAGTTTGACATGGGGCTAGACATGTTAATTTCCCAGGAACCGTCAGCCATGTTTCTGAATTCAGAAAGAATGAAAGAAGCAAGGTTTAACTAATCTGTTTAGTGCAAGTAATGTTAGTTTTACTCAGTTAACTCAGAATTTTGAGCTATTTCATAGGGAAGAGTTGTTTGGTTAAAGGTCAATAGAGTTGGAGGATGCGAGTTTCAGATAACATTCTAGTTATCGTATTAGGGTAAGGGCACACTGGGCAATTCGGGGAGATTTAGTCGCCTGGCGACTAATCACCTCGTCTGTGTGCCAATCAAACTCCACGAACGATTCCCACTGCCTTGCGCCGGCTATAATGAAAAGTGGCCTGCGGCATGGCACACGGGGCGCTTCAAGTTTCCTCGCGAGGAAACTTCGGGCGACTTTGGAATACGAATTGATGCGTGTGCCATGCCGGAGACGACTTTTCATTATAGCCGGCGCAAGGCAGTGGGAATCGTTCGTGGAGTTTGATTGGCACACAGACGAGGTGATTAGTCGCCAGGCGACTAAATCACCCCAAATCGCCCAGTGTGCCACTACCCTTATATATATATATTATAAGATACAATTTCTAGAAACACAAATTACTGCACACAAGCTCTGAATTGAATGTTAGACATCCATCCAGCAACTATGTAGCAAGCCAGCCAGTTCAGGTTATGATCGCAACAGTATATTAAAACTTAACCTTTAATAGTAACCATGCTTAATAAAAACCAAATAGGCTCAAACCGACATAAACACACGCAGCATGTTCCAATCACAGCTGTGCAGAACAATGTCCTTAAAAATAACACATATTAAAAACTGAATGTGTAGGCGGATTAGGTAGGCTAGTGGTAACCAAATGTTTAAATACAATTCACTGTTCACACAGCGTTAATGCCAGTAGCGCTCTTAAATGTATTCCACACCTTCCAATGAGCCACCTTTGAGCCCCCCACCATTCCCTCCCAATGCTATAGTTTCTGCCTAGCTACGTTGGGAAGCCTGGGAACTAGCCTCACCACCTTCCACCTACACCACCCAACGCGTTTCACTGCTTGGCAGCTTCGTCAGGGGCATAAGTGTCGGACCCGCTCCTTTCCATCCTTTAAATAGTCACTGTCTGAAAAACTCACACTAGTTGCGTGACGTCACTTCCTGTTTAGGGCGGAAGTGCCCATACTATTGCTTCACCTAATAGGGAATCATTAATGCTTTGCCAGTAATTTATCATTGCTGATACTCACTATGTCAGTAAAAATTTGCAGTATGTCGGGTCCCAATATACATCACTGACATTTAAGGGACCTTATAGTCTTTGGGTAAGTGAAGTATTGCACTTAGTTATACGATACACAAGTCGCAAACTTCAAAAAACGGATGGATTCCCTATTAGGTGAAGCAATAGTATGGGCACTTCCGCAACATATACGTACTTGCTATGCAGCTAGAAATCATAGAAAGAGGTGTGGGAGCACCAGCCTTTCTCTTGGAGACAAAAATTCCAAAACGCCTTTCTCTTTACTTGCATTTGGATCACCAGAAATTAATTAAATTTTCTTGTTTAAAAATGTTGAAGTAGGTATTTTTCTTTTAGCAATAATGCCCGATCACCACATGTGAAGTATTCTACATTCAGTTATGCAAATGTAAATAGTGATGGGCGAATTTCCCGTGAAATTTGTGAAACGGCGAAAAATTTGCAAATTTTCAGGGCGGTTTCGCGAATTTATTTGCCGGCGGCGAGTCGCGGGAATTCGCAGCAAATTCACGCCTGGCAAATAAATACGCCCCTCACTAAATGTAAGTAATTAAAAAGGCTTTTTTGTCACCTATGGTAGTGTAGATTTACCATTTACCAAAATCTCTTCTGTCAGGACCCTTAAGACCACATTGTTTTTGGAGATATGTAATATCTACGCGGTCTTGTCCTTGGAACCAGGAATACAAAAATGAGCACCTGCTTTGAGATCACTGGGAGCAACTTCCAAGTTTTTGAGCAACTTGTTGCTCATGAGCCACTGGTTTGGAATCACTGGCCTAGGACAAAAAGAAGCTTAAAACAGTTCTGAATCCAACATGCATGAGTTTATGGATATGGGTGGATAGCTGTGTGAGAGTAAAAAACTAGCAGCATGGGTGTGAACAGCAGGTATGTTTGCTGACAGATCTCATTACCTATTGTCTTTGAATGTCTTCTTGTCAAAAAACCTATGATTCATCTAAATCTGAATCATACTAGGTACTACTTACTAGATACAAAGTACTAGGTTTCTGCCCAGTCCTAGATTCAGTGCATCCCTATATAATAAATACTTAAAGAGTTAAACCCAACCAGGATGTATCATCGTTACAAGGGGATGTCAACAGGCTGGGAAACTAGGCGACTAAGCAAACATGAGATTCATTGTTGGTTGAATGTAAGGTTATGCATCTTAATACAATCCACTGCAGCTTTATGCACAACTTGTGGCCAAACACCCACCACCTCCTGCTCATGTGACCATGCAGTCTGGACCCCCCTGAAATACTGCATAGAGATGTTTTTAGTCCACAAAAAACAATATTAAATACCAAGAAGTGGCACACCTGAAGATTCTTTGGGCAAATAATCATCCCCGAATCTTCAGGTGTGCCACCACCTTAGAGTCTATCTCCCATCAAATGCATTTTAAACAAATAATTGTGAATTTAAATTATCACAGTAACTTTATAGTACCTTGATCTTAACAATAGTAGTCAGGCCCGGATTTGTGGAAAGGCCACCTAGGCCCGGGCCTAGGGCGGCAGGATTTTAGGGGGGCGGCATGCTGCCCAACCACACCCACATTGGTTCAAAAACACTGGAGATGCACTGGAGATACGATAATTTTTTAAATTTCCCGTGCACCAATCCCCGTTGCTCCTGTCCCCCTGGAGGTAGTGGGCCTAGGGGTGCCCACTATGTAAATCCGGCCCTGATAGTAGTATAAATCTACACTGGTGGCAGAACAATCCCATTTGGTTTAGTTATTGTTAGCTGTTTTAGTAGACTTGAGATATGGTGATCCAAATTATAGAAAAACACATCTGGAAAACCTCAGATCCCAAGTTTTCTGGATAATTAACCCCATACATGTAGTACAAATGTTAAGCAACTGTAAAGTTGTAGTTGGATGGCATGCTACAAAGTAGTGATGTGCAGGTCAACCATAACCCCCTACCCTAACTTTCTCTCTACCAACTTAAAGAGATACTGACACCTGAAATTAAACTTTTTTTACATCTATTATAATATTGGCTTTGCAAGCTACTTCTAACTTTGCCATAAAGTGTTTGCATGATGCTTTTACATTACCTGTCTGATCCCCCATGTTCCTGTATGAGGGGGCTGCCATATTTGTGCAGCAGGAGTCCGTTAGCATTAGAAACTGTAACTAACAGGCTGAGATGGGACAGTCTGGTTGGCAAAGTCAGAGTGTCAGAGAGTCAGGCTTAGGAACTTCAACTAACAATTATATACAAAAACAAACCTCTCAGCAAAAAATGATCAACACGACCTATAGGTAACATTTAATGTACATTCATATGCTAAAATTAATTTTTTAGTGTCAGTATCACTTTAACCCAACCCAGCTTGGGAAGCTTTTATTATTTTTGTATACCTGGTCCAACTGACATCAACAGAAGGGAGTTTTCTGGAGTCGCTCGAAGTTGGGAAACTCCGGTCGACTTCGGAAAACGAATTGATCCGAGTGCCAACGAATTGATGCAAGTGCAATTTAGATTCTAACCAGCAGAATGGCTTTTCGGGGAGGTTAGTCACCCGAAGAAGAGGCGATTTATAGCCAGGCAACTAAATCTCCCTGAATTTTCTCGTGTGCCCTTACCCTTAGTGTCTCTATCACATATTTACACACTATATGGTAAGTTTTATCAGGAACCAGTTAACTTTCCTATCTGTTTTTGTGGTGTTGGATGTGGGAACTACAGCTCCTAAGGAAAACCACATAGTCAGATGTACCATGGATAAGTGTTGTTTCGCAATCCATGAGCATAGCCAAATCTCAGGGGAGAGTGAGTATAAATACCAAAGAAAGATTCATGTGTACAGTTAAAAAATAAAAAGAAACATTGTGTTCTTAATTTCCTTTAGCATGCAGGGTTGGCAGCACAAAGGGAGTCTGCACTGCCAACCCTGCTGTCAAAAGACGCTTCTCTGGTTGGATGTCTCACTTCATAAACTGCAATTGTTCTGAAGCAATAGCTAACTGTTGGTTTGTGAAGGGAAACCCCGAGCCAAACATGAATCATTGGATTATAGCACCCAAGCAGTGGTTTGAATGAGATATAATTAGGAAAGGGCCTGAATTGAAACCTAAATATTAAAATGTCAAAATAACAGTAACATTGTAGCCTTACATAGCAATAGTTTTGGCTGTCGAGGTCAAAGATGCCCATTTAAAAGCTGGAGTAAGGCAGAAGAAGAAGGCAAATCATTTAAAGCTGTAAAAAAATCAAAAAGTGAACCTAAAGGTGAACTACCCCTTTAAGGTTGATGGGCTAGGCATTTTGCGTGAAATTCAAATTTCGAAATTTATCATGTACTGTCCCTTTAAGAAGTCGAATTAGACTATTTGTCATCTAAAACCTGGCCAATTGGTGTTTTAGCCTATGGGGGGGACCTCCTACAATCAATTTGGAGTCATTTGGTGGAGTTTTGAAAGAAAAAAAACATTTTTTTATAAGTTTTTAGAAAATCCCATAAACTCTAAATTCGACCCTTGATAAATATGAACCTTATTGTAGGCGACTTATCTCCTTTTGTGCCATTACCCCAAGAGTTTCATCCAACTATACAAGACGGATCTATTCTATGTAAACTTTTAAGGGGGGAGTCTCCGAAGCTGTATCCTATTATGGCATCATTATACATCCTGCATTTTTAGCTTGATGTATAGATTCTGCCCCAACTTTTTAAGGCTCCTAGGCAGTCAGATCTTGATGCCAACCACATCTAGGTCAAGGACTTGAGGTAATAGATATGAAAGAGCCAAATACTGTAAGTTCAATTAATTAAGAAAGTCCAATTTACATTTCTCAGCCACCCCTTTGCAAATTGCACGACAGAGTAACATTTTCTGAATTTGCTACTATGCATGCACAAGTCTGCACTATTAACACCTGCAAAAGTTAAGTACGATGACAGAGCTGTGTTACATTTTCTGAATTAAAGGAGCATGTCCTGGTATAAAAAACTTGGTGATCATATCATACTCACTGGGGGGTGCCTCACATGATCGAGTGATTTGGTCTTTGCTTTTCTATAAAAGGGGGCCTGATGACCTACAGCAGGGATCCCCAACCTTTTGAACCCGTGAGCAACATTCAGAATTAAAAGGAGTTGGGGAGCAACACTAGCATGAATAAGCCCCTGCTTTGAGGCTACTGGGAGCAACATCCATGGGGTTGGAGAGCAACATGTTGCTCACGAGCTACTGGTTGGGGATCACTGACCTACAGAGTGGTTTTATGCATTTAGAAATATAACCCCAACAGTAGTTGTGTAAGGCAAGTGTCAAGCAGAACATTTTTCCACCCACCTTTACTGCTTTCCGCATCCTCATTGATTTCAGTGCGAACAGGGTCAAAGTGTGGTTGTGAGCGCTGTTATGCCCCAAAATTCAATTGGAACAGCTGGAGGAGGAAGTGGGGGCCACCAGTAGAAGTGACATGAGCCTTAGCTTAGCAATTATTTGGCAGTCTTATTTTTATATGGCAGTTAATCATGCTATTGGCATAACATGCATAGTTGCTCGTGCAATAACATTTTTTTTTAACTATTTTATGACTACAGGGTTGCCTCTTGCGCTTAGGGTTACCACCTTTTCTGAAAAAAATACCGTCGGCATTTATATTTATCTATTTCCCTATTAATAACATTTGGAATCAACACAAAGTGGCAACCCTACTTGCGCTCAGAGAAAAAGTTTGGGGAAGGGAGAGGAAAACCCCACCAGCTATTTTTAACTCCCAGAGCTCCTGATTTCAATTTGCATTGGGTTGCTTTATTTATCTTGTGAACATGGAAAAAGTATATTTGAACTGCCTGCAGTGTGTGTACTTTTGAATAGCTGTGATGAGTGAGTCAGTGTTTGGATGCAAAGGTCTCTGTGTTTCAAAGCAGAAGCCAGTCAACAGGAGCCTGCACCTTTAAGACAAGGGAATTGCTAGTTATTTTTTGGATCTGGGGTAGAGGATGTTTTCCCTTGAGAAGAGGAAAAAAAACAACTGATGATTAGATGCAGGCCCGGATTTGTGGAAAGGCCACCTAGGCACGGGCCTAGGGCGGCAGGATTTGGGCGCCCACCATGTAAATCCGGCCCTGATTAGATGTGAAGGCTGTGGGAGAAAGAGAAATATTAATGAATAAAAGAGAGTGAGAGAAAGACCAGTCCATGAGCTTAGAAGGAGAGAGGAGGGATAAAGCAAGTAGGCTGGGCTGGCAAGATGGTGTTCACACAGGCTGGGAAAGGTCTCATTCTTGCAGCAGGTCAGCTGCCACCCAACCAGCACCATTCAGCGATAAGTTGGAACCCTCAGCCTGTCAGGGGCGATCCTGGCCCCTCTGCCGCCTGAGGCAGCAGCAGTTGCTGCTGCCCCCCCCCCACCCCAGAAATTCGCTCTTAAAATACCAGGAGCAGCATTTTTGCTGCCCCTGGTACCTAGTGGGGCACTGCTGCCTGAGGCGACAGCCTCAACTCGCCTCATTGGCGAAGCACCCCTGCAGCCTGTCTCAATTTGCTTTCATTCATTTTCCTTATCTGTCTATACCACTTCTGTCAGATGCATACAGGTTTCCTCCTATATGCTAACCACCCCAGATTGTATGACTTTCCTTAGTTTAGTAAATTTACTATTTCTTGCTTTACTTCTCCATTCAGCCTATTTTACCATAGACCTTACAGTGCTTCCCTCTTAGCTAATTCTAATCCAGTAACAGATCAGAATATCTTCTACTGCTCCTTAACTACTATTCCAAGCATTCCACGATAATATTTTATTATTCCTGCCATTTTCCTGCTGGGTCAGTAGAAAACATTCAAAAAAGGAGAGCAAATTGCAACCCCTCCACACATGATATGCAGGCAACTATCTAATAGTGGTAGTCCGAGTCAGAGCCCTCTCTCCTTCACTCCTCACTCGTCCCTCCACTGCTAGTCCCTCACCTCTTCCCAGTTGTCACTCCAAGTGCACACTGGTGGTGGGTGGAGTGTTAGCTGGATCATCATACAAAAATCAGAGGTAGTAAAATATCCATGAGGAACAGTATGCTGCATTTCTGTCTGCAATAGTGAAAAGGCACTTCTGTGGGAGAGGGAGATAATTTGTTGTTTATATTGTTTGTTTTTTCTCTATTTAGGGAGGAAGCAGGGAATTCTGGGCTGGATGCAAATTCCCCAATATAGAAGGGCCAGGATTTACCTCCCATCTAGCCTCCAGTTCCCTAAAAACCTTGCCTTTGTGGCCTGCCCACAAATCTGAACCTGAACCAACTGGCATAGGGTGGCAGTCAAACTTTACAAATATGTATAAGCCATAGTAATCAAACTAGCTTACACTTACTGGTCTAAAACTAGAGATAATTAAAGTGATACTGACACTAAAAAAAAACTTTTTAAAATATGAAAGTATATTAAAAGTTACCTATAGGTCATGTTGATAGATGTAAAAAAAAGGGATAGAATAAAATGTGTTTACTTTTGACTGAAACCAGTATGTAATAGTGTGTGGGGTAATACATTGTCAGGGAGCCGGGAGCTCCCTCCAGGGAGGTAGTCAGGATCAAGGAGGAAGACCTCTTGAGGGTGCAAGGTCACGGTATCCAAAGGGTTAAGCAAAATACAAGGTCAAAGTCCAGGCAAGAGTTCAATGGCAGGCAGATCAGGATCAAATAACTAGAGTCCAGGCAGGGTGTCAAAACCAAGGCAGGAGCAGGATAAAGGAAACAGGAATCAGGAACCCAGGTTCAGAGTAGTAAAACCTATTCTTGGGCGCCATTCTGGTGTCCTGGGGGCCTTTTTATATTCAAACTTGGCGCCAAAGTGACGTCATTGACGTCCTTACGCCGGCGTGCTTGCGCCGGCGTGTTTGCGCATGCACGTTTGCGCGTGCGTCGTTGGATTATTTGCCGCCGGGAGCAGACGCGCCTCTTCGTGCTCCCGACGGCCTTGACATACATGAAAACAGGTGCAAGTTGCACCTGGGAAGGCTAGACACGGTTGTAAAATTACAAACCCTTCAATTTCATGAAATTTTGGTGGTGCAGCTGTACTTACCATCCAATCGCTTTTGTATCATGCCTTAGAGAAGGCACAACAGGCAAAGGCGGCAGGATTTTAGTGGGCAGCATGCTGCCCAGACACATCCACATTGGTTCAGAAACACCAGGGATGAGCAGAAAATACAATAGTTTTTTTAAATTTCCCATGCACCAATCCCAATTGTTTCACAAATTTGTGTGAATAGTGAACAACAGCAGGTCTAGGAGTGCTTACTATGTAAATCCGGTCCTGGATTTTTAAAAGATCTCTTTGTTATGGTAAGACCAAGCTTGTCCTGAAACAATTGTTTAAATGTACGATTTGTCCATTAATTAAAAAGACCATTTCAAGAGATATTGTCTAGTTGAAGCCAGGAGAACTATGGGTAGCTGCTTGCTTGGCCCAGTAAACATTTGGACAAAGGATAAATTTTACTGTAAGCAATGAAAATTTTCAAACCTGCCCGAACAATTTTCTGGTCGATGTTGTCTTCCGAAGATTTGTCACTTGGCAACTAATCTCCCCTTGTGCCACCACCCTTCGGTAAGCTCAACACTGACTTCAAACACACTTTACAGGTCTTCGGGAACCTTTGAGCAAGGGGTTCTTTTAAGCACAGCTGAATGTTTGTTTATTTGCTGAAAGTCCCCTGAGTATGAAGCTGGCCATAGACGCAAAGATATCTTCGTATGATTCGAAGTTTCGTATGATATCGGATCTTTCGTGGATCATCCCAACAATTTTCATACCATGGAGATTGATTGTTTAGTCAATCTGACAGGTTAAAAGATTTCTGTCGGATAATGATAATACCTTTGCAGGTATTGCCTGTCTGACGTTATCAATGGGTGACTGTCACTAGAATTTGTTGGACATAACTTTTGTACGATTGCTGTCAATAATTCAATTCTATTCATATTGGGTTGTAATTCAATTGGACACCATTAAAACAACCAGGGAAGGCAAACTGCATACGTTTTGCGGCAAATTTATCAGGTTGCCTCATTATAGAAGTACCCTTGGCTAATCCTAGTTTGGCCTGGAACTGAATCCCAGCAACATCCTGGTATTTTTGTTCTCTGACCACTGTGTACCCTAAAAGCTACAGTAAGTTATGTTGCTTGCATGCAGAATTCCATACTTTCATCTGGGTGTTGCAGTGTATTTTAAGCACAATAATGGGAAGTGGGAAGAGACAGAGTTGTCATTATTTCTGCCATATTAAATACAGATACCAAAGTCAGGTTTAAGATTGTAGGCAAATCTCTGTATGCTGAAGAAAACTGCAGCTTCCCTAAAACATTATAAGGAAAGAGAAATACACATTTGACTTCAAAACAGAAAATTCTCTTGGGACCTTCCAATACTAGGGCTGTGCAGAGGACAAATGGTCACCTTCAGCGGGCATGGACACACAGGCTGTTTTCAGCGGCTGATCAGTGGCTGTTGTCAGCCTGTGTAATTTTGTAGGCTGAGAGAAGCAGATCTGCTCAGTTCCCCTGCTTTCCATTGATTTGAATCTGATCAGCCTGTGTACACAGGCTGAGGTAAGCCGAATTAGGCAGGCTGAAAACAACCGCTGACAACAGCCTGTGTGTCCATAGCCTTACAAAGGAGACTCAATATTCAGATGTGAAAACACTACACAGATAACACAGGTATTCGTTTAAATACTAAAATGTATGTTCCCACATAATTAATACTGTTTTATTTAAAGCAGTGTCCAGTTTATTATAATTATTTTACACTTATTTTATTTCTTCTAGTTCTTGTGTTATAATAAATCTATTGGTGTGCTTCCTCAACCAACCATTTTTCCCCACAGCAAAGAACGCAACCATGCTGTGTTTCAATAGCTCATCAGCCAGTTAGAGCAGGGTTAAGTCAGTCAGTGACCCCTAGCATGAGTGTATTGTTTGCAGTAGGAGAAATGGTTAGGTTAAGAACTCATAATCAGTAAATTTACATTAAGGGGGCTGATTCACTAAGGGTTGAATATCGAGGGTTAATTAACCCTCGATATTCGACTGGGAATTGAAATCCTTCTGCTTCGAATATCGAAGTCGAAGGATTTAGCGCAGATAGTGCGATCGTATGATCGAAGGATTATTCCTTTGATCGAACGATTAAATCCTTCGAATCGAACGATTCAAAGGATTTAAATCCAACGATCAAAGGAATATCCTTCGATCAAAAAAAGTTAGCCAAGCCTATGGGGACCTTCCCCATAGGCTAACATTGACTTCGGTAGCTTTTAGATGGCGAACTAGGGGGTCGAAGTATTTTTTAAAGAGACAGTACTTCGACTATCGAATGGTCGAATAGTCGAACGATTTTCACTTTGAATCCTTCGATTCGAAGTCGTAGTCGAAGGTCGAAGTAGCCCATTCGATGGTCGAAGTAGCCCAAAAAAAACTTCGAAATTCGAAGTTTTTTTACTTCGAATCCTTCACTCAAAGTTAGTGAATCGGCCCCCAAGGCTTCAAAATACATGTACACCAAAAACCAATAGAACTGTTTGGATTTAAAGGGGTGGTTCACCTTTACGTAAGGTGTACGTTTTTTTAAATTATTTGTCTTTTTCTTCTGACACTTTTCAGCTTTTAATTGGGGGTCACTTACCCCATCTAAAAAACAAGTGCTCTATAAGGTTACAGATGCATACAGTGTCGGACTGGGACACCAGGGGCCCACCCAAAAATCTTTGACTAGGGGCCCACCAATTAATCTTAGACCAAGGGCCCACTCTTAGTACTATTATTCTTCCTCTCCTCACTCAACCTCTATTCTCCTAGTCTCTTTTGTTTATGTACTATAATCTATTATTCCATCTATTTGGCCTCTTTGTTCTCATAGAAATAGGTAATGGCCATGAAATAGGCCAAATGTCTAGCAGCATGAGGGCCCACTGACACCTGGGCCCACCGGGACTTACTGGTATCCCGGTGGGCCAGTCCGACACTGGATGCATATTGGTACTTTTTATTACCCATCTTTCTATTCATATTCCAGTCTCTTATTTAAATAAATGCATGGTTGCATGGGTCGTTTGGACACTAGCAACCAGATTGCAGAATTTGCAAACCGGAGAACGGCTGATTTAAAGCTGATTAAAGCTAAATAACTCAAAAACCACAAATAATAGAAAATGAAAAACTATTTAAAATTTCCCCAGAATATTACTTTTTACATCATACTAAACAAAGTAAGAACAAAGTACATCTTATAAGAAAAAATAGAAAAACTGTTTGTTTAAATAAGACACTGTGGGAATGCATTGCTGGATTCCAGTGGTTTTTGCTCAGTGGGTTTCTGTAAAACAGATCCTTTACCTGTCCAGGTGAAGTTGCAGTTCATTGAGTATAAGATGAAAATGACTGCAGACAGCAGAAAGCCCTAGGTCAAGCTGTCCAGAATCCAAAATCATCTGATTAGGACTCAGTGGTGTGTGTGTAATTGTATAATCCCATGCACAGAAGGCCATTCTTTCAGTAGCACCAAACCAAACATAATACATTATATTGGAAATCATTGTAACTTTTCTATTACTTCACTGTGGAAATATACATTGCCATGCTGAAAAACATGTAACACTGCATCGCCCCTGTAGCCCTGAGCAAATAATAACCTTTTTGTGAAAACTAAAACACATACATCAAAGGCATTTAAAATATGCAACATGGAGAGATTCAGGACTTCTCAAGAGAGTTCCCTGCATTACACCGAAATCACATATTCATAGCATAGATTCTATTGCAGGGATATCAATGTGTTGGTCTTATGGGGACTCACAAATAGGGTTGCCACCTTTTCTGTAAAAAAAATACCAGCCTTCCTATATATTTATCTTTTTTCCCTATTAATAACATTGGGCTCAACCATAATTTTTACCGGCCAGGCGGCAACCCTACTCACAAAGCACAGGATTTAGTAGCCATTGCCTTGACAGCTGCCTTGCAGGAAGAGTGCTTTGTAGATCAGGATCAGCCTGAAAACCTCTGGTAATATATCATAACTGTAAAACTAGGCCCTGCATCAGCAACTTGTAATTGGTACTGCTCTACACTACAGATATTGTATGGATTGTAAAGTGATTTGTTTAGTAGAGTAACAGCTTTATTAAACACTTAATTACCTCATTCAAACAGTGACCTAGCTGAGAAGACATTATTTCGTTTTTGTTTTGAATGAAAGTCATACTGAGGTCTATAGTTTTTCTTATTTGGATATTAGCCTAAATTATTTTACTTTTCAAGAGGCAGTTCACTTAAAATTAACTTTTGGTTTGACAATTTCCAGTCAGTCTTCCTTTTTTTGTATTGTTTTGTTTTTGAGCAATTTATCTTTAATTGATATCTGTTGGCTAGGGTTCCATGTAGCCAACTAATAGACAGTGGTTTGAGTGACAGACTTGCAAGAGCATTCAAGATTTGTTGTCAACTCGAAATATAAAAAGAAAAGAAAATTTTACTTCTAATCTAGATGAACTAAATAAAACTCATTCTTACTCCTTTATTTATTCTGCCCTGTCCCATGACATGCAGGTATTGATGCTTATAGGGGGCAGCCGAAGGTTTCCTTCCTCAATTAGTTTGTTGTTAATTGACTGTTGGATGCTGATTTGTTAACTGGGAAATTGGAAGTGTTATGTGATTGAAGTAGTGATGTTTAAATAACTTGTTTTTAATTGTGTACAGTAAGCCTATGACTAAGTGTTGGTAACACAAAGCACATAAGGCTTTATATGTGACATAATAAATAATTTTTACTCATCTACTGCCTGGTAGAAGAGCGTTTGTTCGAGTGCCTGCTTTACAAATCTCTGGTTTTGCCCAAGACAAACTACACTAAAATCTCTTTGGCAAATTATTCCCACTCACTACATCTAACATGCATTTATTGAAAGCTCTGTTATTGTCTGAATTCTAAATGTAAGCTTACCCTAATTGATTAACTAGGTGCAGTGTTGGACTGGGGGTACAAGCCCCAGGCCCCCCTACCCCAGTCACAACCCCCACCTGCTTCATGCCCCTGGCCCATCCTCAACTCCCCTCTCCCCCTGGGCCCCTCACCCCAGCCACAACTCCCCCAAGCATACCTTAGTTTATCTTGTTGTGGCCACAATCGGTATTTAGGGGAAGATAAGGGTGCAGCACCCATGGTGGAAGCAGTTCTTGGTCCACAGCCACCAATGGGATTTTTCATGGTGTCCCACCTGCCTAGTCCAAACCTGACCAGGTGAGTGAGGTGCTAGAAGCCACGGAAAAGATTGTCCAGCCTTCCAAATTAATATCTTTCAATAAGAGACACACCTCCAGCAAACCTGCGTGATATTAAAAATCACATTTAATTGGAGTGCTGATTATCTAAGGAATTTTTTAAAAAATATATCTAGGCTACAGTCATACTAAGCTGTAGTACTGTTTCTCCTCAGCCCAGTGTGTCCGCAGCCTAAGAATATTGGATTTAAATTCTTATGCAGTATTCTAACCTATAGTTTCTATACATCTGGACAAATTAGCAGCTAATATTTTTAGCAACAATAAGTTACTACACACAGACACATACCACACACATACATAAATATCATATTTTTGTAACTAATTCAATCCAAATTAACAACACATTGATAACATTTCTCAATACAATTCAGTGTTTCCCATTTTTACACTTGACTGGTTAAATGAGATTTTGCAATAGATTTAAGCTGGCCAACTACGTCAAAGTCATCCCATATCTGGCCAGTCCTATGCTCAATTTTATCTGATTCATTAAGAATTCTGTTGCTTCATTATACATTTTACAAAGGGACTAGGTTTTACCTGCAACTTACTTGCTGCTTTTTTTTTTTTTTAAAAAAAATAGTGGTGAGCACAACTTTCCCTTGTTTGTTATAGTTCTACAGGAGCAGTGACCAGCTCCATGTTGTAGCTCCCACCCTTCCCAGCTATAGTCAGGTGATCCCACTGGTGTCTAATAAAAGGGCAGCCAAGTATGGGGGTTTACTTTGAAAGCAGCAAGTAAGTTGCAGGTAAAACCTAGTCCCTTTGTAAAATGTATAATGAAGCAATAGAATTCTTAATGAATCAGATAAAATTGAGCATAGGACTGGCCAGATATGGGATGACTTTGACGTAGTTGGCCAGCTTAAATATATTGCAATATATGGACAAACAATCCCTGTTTTGTTTAAAGGGTAAGGCATTTTTCAGTAGCAGTATGCACAAATGTCGCTGTCTTAAATATATTGATAATGGGTTGAGTGCAGATGACTCTTGTATTTGACTATATTTATTTTGTGGTCACACCCTCATTGCACCCCCGCCTAATGTTTTTAAAAAATTGTGGTGAGCACAACTTTCCGTTGTTTGTTATAGTTCTACAGGAGCAGTGACCAGCTCCATGTTGTAGCTCCCACCCTTCCCAGCTATAGTCAGGTGATCCCACTGGTGTCTAATAAAAGGGCAGCCAAGTATATGGGTTTACTTTGAAAGCAGCAAGTAAGTTGCAGGTAAAACCTAGTCCCTTTGTAAAATGTATAATGAAGCAACAGAATTCTTAATGAATCAGATAAAATTGAGCATAGGACTGGCCAGATATGGGATGACTTTGACGTAGTTGGCCAGCTTAAATATATTGCAATATATGGACAAACAATCCCTGTTTTGTTTAAAGGGTAAGGCATTTTTCAGTAGCAGTATGCACAAATGTCGCTGTCTTAAATATATTGATAATGGGTTGATTGCAGAGGACTCTTGTATTTGACTATAAAATATATATATATATATATATATATGTGTGTGTACACACACTGGACACTTAATTAAGACAGGTCACCTATCCCTTGGGGAAGGGCTTGTCCTAGCCCTAAGCTCTGTTGAGCGAAGTGATTACATCTAGTCCTAGTTGGGTATCCTGGATTTCTCTTCTAGTTTAGAGATGCAACTGGTTTCATACCTATTTCATAAGATTCTCTTAAAGGTCCAGTGTCACTGAAAAGTGAAAATACTTTCTCTTATATTTAGGTTGTATCTATTTGTTCAGTGTCTGTATTTTGTATATTCTGAACCTTTAGGCTGGTACAGTAAGTTAAGTATATATATTGTACAACATTTATAGTCACAGTCATTTTTGGAGTTTAGTTCTCCTTTAAGAAAGTTGCATCTTATTTTTTTTCTTTTTAAAATGTTTTTATTGGTTTCAACTTAAACAAGCACAACTAAACTAATGCTGACAATTAAAAGTATAATTTTGATGAATATACAAAGCAAATGAAATTAGAAGAATAGAAATTTATGCAAATGACAAAGTCACAAGTGTATGCAATAGTGAATAAACATATGCAGATATCTTTCTGCTCCATAAAGTAATAAGTGCAATATCAAATAAAGTGGCCTGACATGAAATGTGAATAAAGGTATAATCCTTACAGAAAGTGCAAACATTTATTTTCTTGACTACTACAGAATTTAAATAAAAGGTCCAATTTTTCATGAAATTATTTCTAATCTTTTGGGTCCCAGATATATCTGAACTGTTATTGTAGACATAGATTGTGCAAATCAATAAAATATTGTGGAACCTTAGCCCCAATCCAATGTTGGAAAGGTGATTTATAAATTGAGGCAACAACCATAAAAAGGTAATCCTCTTGTTCCTTGGACAAATTAGGAGTGCTCTTGCTTTCTTTAGAAAAATAAGTTTCTTAAATCTAAAATTGCAAATTATGGAGATAGATTGATATTAGTTTTGGCTGAGACAGATAAGAAATTTTCAAGATTTGACCACATTAAGGGAACTATTGGGTACGACCACAAATAATGAAAGACACCAATATTCTGTTGTTTACATTTTTTTCAAATAAATTTTATTAATTTTCAAGCCCTTTAAATACACTTAATTATGCTGTATGTTAAAAAATAACAGAATGCTTAATATATCGTAAATAATATTACATACAATGCTATTCTATAACAGATAATAATACTAAGCATATTCACGGTTTAGCCATCTTAACAAGATTACATAATTATACTTTAACTTAAAAAAACCCCAAAAAAACAAAACAAAAAAAAATCCCCTAATTGGCCGCTGGGCAGAGTTCAACAGTGAACCTCTCCATTTATAGATTCTTTCTTAGCTCATCGTTTTTAAACATGTAGCTCTGAGAACAATAAGGCATCTTTTTCATGGGCCAACCACGGCATCCAGATTTTATCATATGCCTCCATATCATTCTGTAACATATGGCTATGGCGGTTTCCCTTTCCAAGTTAAAATCTCAAGAGCAGTGATTCCCTTATCTATCCACCAACTAAAAAGTTTCCTAGACAATCCAGGAGGATACGCTTGAAAGTTCTGTAGGTCCTTTAAGGGGACTCTTATTGGCAGAGTTCGAAACAAATATAACATTTTTGGCATCAATGCCATCTTAATACAGTGGATCACTTGGAAATGATACCAAGGGATTAGTTGAATGTTCTAATAAATCGTCTGCAAACAATGACTATTTATACTCTTTCCCTCTAAGTCTTACACCTGTAACATCTACATTATCCTTAATGGCCTTTGCCAACGGTTCCATTGCCCGAGCAAACAACGCTGGAGATAACGGGCATCCCTGTCTAGTCCCACGCTTTACCCGAATAGCTTCCAAATGGGTAGTAATAGGGAGATTAAGTTTTGCAGTTGGAGATTTATAATATATTTTAAATGTATTAATAAGAGTGGGCCCAACATTCAGTATTTCCAAAGTTCTAAATAAATATTGCCAACTCAGTGTATCAAATGCCTTTTTGATGCCTTTTTCAATGACAACAGACACAATGGTGTTTTTGATCTATTTGCATAAGGTACCAAAGAATTAAGCAATGATATCGGTCTAAACTTTTTTGGGACCAATATATCCTTGTTTGCTTTTGGTATGACCGATATCTTTGCTTCATTCATCTCTGGTGGAACACAATTCCCCTTCACAATATGTTGATACAGGTTATATAAGTGTGAGCTTACTTGTTCTTGAAATTTCTTGTAATATAATGACGAAAACCCATTTCCTTTATTTCTGAATAAGTAATATCCAAATCCATTATATTCTTCATTTCCTGTAAGAATGGTTTGGGGCATATTTTCTTAAGAAGGCATCGATTCTTTTTCTTCCCTAATGAGTATAACTGCTTATAATACATTGCAAACATCCCGGGCTGTTTTATCTGGATTGGATGAAATTCGGCCAACAGCGAGTCTGAACTTTACTGATTGCAGATCTATGATGACCTGCTCTCAGCAAGTTGGCTAATTTTTTTTCCGGGTTTATTGGCAAGTTTATAAAATGTAAACATTTTTTCCTGATAGCTTTCTCTGCTCCTTCTATTTGACATGCCCTTAATTTCTGCCTTGCTTTCTCAATTAACTTCCTATTACCTATTGTAGGATGATGTCTGTTCTAGCCTTGCAAGCTCTGCTTCCAACTTTTGTTGTTCTTGTATCCTTTCTTTTTTTCTCTTAGAGGCATATTTAATTAAAGATCCCCTAAAAAAAGCTTTATATGCAACCCATATCCAAGCCGGTGACATATCTGATTTAGAGTTTTCATTAAAAAATATTTCAGATTCTTGTGTTATAAATGCAGTACACTCTGAGGCCCATTTAATTAACCCTCGATATTCGACCATCAAATAAAATCCTCGAAGTCCTCGAAGTCGAAGGATTTACAGCAAATACTTTGTTTGAGCGATCAAAGGAAAAATCTTTTAAATCGATTCAAATCGATTCAAAGGATTTTAATCCTTTGATCGTACGTTTTTTCTTTGATCAAAAAAAGGTTAGAACGCTTATGGGGAAGGTCCCCATAGGCTAACATTGTAGCTCGGTATGTTTAAAGTGCCGAAGTAGGTAGTCAAAGTTTTTTTTAAAGAGACAGTACTTTGACTATCGAATGGTCGAATAGTTGAACGATTTTTAGTTTGAATGGTTCGATTCGAAGTCATAGTCGAAGTAGCCTATTCGATGGTCGAAGTACCAAAAAAAACTTAGAAATTCGATTTTTTTTTTACTTCAAATCCTTCACTCGAGCTTAGTAAATGTGTCTGTTAAAAGGCCCTCATTTAGTTTCCAAGTTGGACATATTAAAGCTGGAGCTTGCAAATCCAGAACCGACATTACCACATCATGGTCAGACCAAGCACAATGTAAAAGTCTAGACTCGAGAAATGCCCCTGCATCTGAAGATTTTACTAAGATATAGTCTATTCTCGAGTAACTATTGTGGGGGTGGGAATAAAAGGTATAATCCCTCCTATCAACATTTACCTCCCTCCATGTATCTAATAGACTATAATCTTGGAGAAGTTTATTGATCTTCTGCGTGCTTTTTTTATGGTGAGATACTAGGGTTAAGGAAGATCAAGCACATGATTACGGTTGAAATCCCCAGCCAATATTACCCTATCAGGAAAAGGATACGATAAATGTTTGACCATAGACTCAAAAAAAGTTAAAGGAGAATCAACAGGTGCATATACAGGTATATTTAAAATCACGAATGTCTTGTCATACAAAGTCCTCTGTATCACAATATACTGACCCCTGTCACCAACCTTAGTTTCAGTAACTATAAATGGAAAATACCTACTGAAAAAAATCGTGACCCCTCTATGCTAACATCTGAAGACAGAAAATGCATAGTGTAATCCTTATGGAAAAATGTAGGAAATGAACGTTTTGTGAAATGTGTCTCCTGTAGACATAATATATATGGGGAGAGACAATGATACATCTTAAAAATGCTGCCTTGTGTTTATTTGGGGAATTTAATCCTTGCACATTATGGGAAATTATTTTAATAGATATTCTGATAATAAAACATACTACTGATTTCAGCCCCTGTTACTGGGATATCCTGTATGCTGATGCTGTTTTCACCACAAATCCCCCTGTTTTGTTGAAAGCCCAGCCGTCTAAACACAATAGTAAAGAAAAAAATCAAACAAAAAAGAAAAAGCAAAAAAAAAATAACAAACACAAAAAAATAGCACATTACCAAAGTGGCTGACCACCATTTCTAAGTACCCTTTGTTGACATTTCTCCATTAACCCTCTCAGGTAACATAATGGGAGTACTCCTGTTGGGTCAGCAAAGTCCCGCTACTGCATAGCTGTTAATCAGCTTCCCAAAAAAAAGCTCTCATCCTTCCAAGCTATATAAAAAAAATACCAGATCTAGTGCTGGGTCCTTTAGGGATCCAATCTCCCTCCCAAAGTTCCGATATAATGAGACAAATGCCTCGACCCAATACAAGCCTTCTTTTCTGACTTGCATAAGTCGGACATTATTTTGACCGGTCTGCTCCTGTATTGGTCCTTGGTCGTGGTGGTCTCTGATCCCTAAAAGGTGAATGTGAAGCTGGATGTTTTAACTGTTTAGTGGCTGGAACCTGTGACCACTCCAAATCTGGACGTAGTAAAACAGATACATAGCCATTTTCTTGTATGGAGGCTGTTCTAGACCCTTCCAAAAGCGCCAATCCCTCCACACGCGTTTGTATGTAGTATTATTGGCCTTCCCGAATAAACCGTAGGGAAAAAGGAAACCCCCATCTATATTTTATATTTCTCTTTATCAGTAACATTGTGACTGGTTTCATCAGTCTGCGTTTTTGTAAAGTTGCTGGCGCTATATCTGCATACAGTTGCATCTGATGGGGTAACATTTCTTTACTCACCGACCGTGTAGCTCGTAGGACCAGGTCTCTGACTTCCACCGGGTTAAGTTTTAATACAATATCTCTAGAAAGATAAGGATCCTGTTGTCGCCCCAGAGCGCAATGTATTCTCTCTATGTGGAGGTAGTCCTCCGGTGAATCCGGCAATAGCTTACGTAGTACCCCCTCATCAACTCCACAAGATCTATTACTGTCTCTGGAACCCCTCGCACTCTCAAGTTGCCCCTTCTTGCTCTATTCTCCAAATCTTCTAGCTTGTTCTGGTCCTCCTGTAGTGCCGCAGCACAGGAATCGGAGTGCCACTCTAAACAATCCACTTTATCTCCCAGGTCTTTAATCTGGTATGCAAAATCGGCCACCTCTGTTGAACAGACCAGAGGGCTGTCTGAACATCCTCTGAATGCGACTGCAACTCCTGACCCTGTTGTGTTCAGCACGTGTGTTCAAAGATGGCGGCTGCGCATTTTCAGCGGACCAGCACTGGAACATCGGTGACGTGCTTGACTGCTGGTTCTTTTTTGTTGACAGGGGCCCCATTTTCATGATCTCACAGATATCTCCACTCAGGTACCGCACATCTAACAGCTTTTAGGGCAACTAGCTCTGCTTATTATAGCTTAACAGTGCAGTGAGGGTGCGGAGCTCTCACAGAGACTTCTTGCCTGTTCATCCACACGCATGCACCCCCATTTTGTTGTTTACATTTAGGACAAATAGAGATTGGTTTTGCATATGCTTTTTTAATACAGTTTTTCTTATAATCAAGATGTAGGAGTACTGATTTAGGAGAAATCCTTGATCGCTCCAATTTCATCTTGCATCCATTGAGTATCATACTGCAATTGCTAATTTGTAATAGTTGCCTTTTAAGACTGGCTGGATCAGGTGCTAAGTACACTGATTTTGTATATCTGTATGTGCGACTTATGATAAAACACAAATGGGCATCTGACTATTGCCCCTAGAAAGATAGGCCATTGAACATGGAACAAGAGAGCACCAATTGTTTTATTATCTGAGGAATGCCTGAAAGGTGCATTGGAATCCTGTGTCTATTTTCAGTATATTACAGGCCCAAAGCATGTCCTTTTTGTTGTTATTTTACAAAGAGATATTTTGTTTAGAATCAGAGAGGCTCTTCGTGTAACTGTTGCCTAGCAACAGTTATATGTGTCTGTGTATGTGTTTTTCCCTTTTGGAGGGGCCTATCTATAAGATTGATCCAGGCTGAGTTTCTACGGCAACCAATTGGGGTGAAAGTTCATATGCGAAAAAGAGCGTGTAGGCTGGGATAAAAAACATAAATGAGCTTACTAACAATGTCCAGAGATGTAACAGTTGCAGCACCTTTCAATAGGTGGGTCTAGGCCCAGTCATTATGAGAGAGCGTCTCTCCTGTGCAAGATGTATGGCTGCAAACATAATAACGTGCCATTAATGATCTCTTGGGATACCTGGGAATAACCTACTTTGTATTTAAATGGCACGCAATTACTAATAAGTCTCTAGCCCCAACTCATAGTAGCATTATAGGGGTTGTGAAGAGATACTGACCCAAAAAATAGGTGTAAATGATTGGATTAATGCTTTTCTTGAGAATGAGGCGCTTTTGTGTTGTCCATGTGATGCTTCAGAAGCTTATTAATGAGACCTCCCCTGTACAACCCCTTTTCCAAAAAAAAAAAGTTGTGTAAAATATAGGGATGTACCGAATCCAGGATTCGGTTCAAATTTCGGCCTTTTCCAGCAGGATTCTGATTTGGCCAAATCCTTCTGCCCGGCCGAACCGAATCCGAATAATAATTTGCATATGCAAATTAGAGGCGTGAGGGAAATCGCATGACTTTTTGTCACAAAACTAGGAAGTAAAAAATGTTTTCCCTTTCCAACCCCTAATTTGCATATGCAAATTAGTATTCGTAATTTGGTTCGGTATTCGGCCGAATCTATCCTGAAGGATTCAGGGGTTCGGCCGAATCCAAAATAGTGGATTCGGTGCATCCCTAGTAAAATATAAATAAAAAGAGAATGGGATGATTTGCAAATCATTTACACACTATCTTTAATTACAAATACAGGTATGGGATCCATTATCCGGAACCTGTTATCCAGAAACATCAGAATTACAGGAAGGCCAGCTACCATAAACTAAATTTCAATCATTATTTAATTTTTCTCTGTAATTATTAAATAGTACCTTGTACTTAATCCTAACTAATATATATAAATAATCATTATTAAAGAAAAAACAATCCTATTGAGTTTAATTGATGTTTAAATGTTATTTTGGCAGACTTTAGGTATGGAGAGACAAATTATGGAAACATCCCTTATCCAGGAAAACCCCAGGTTCCAAGCATTCCCTACATGTCCCACACCTGTACAAAGCCAACATTTCAAATGTTGAAATGGAGTCATTTTGTTTTCGGAAAAACATCTGTTCATTTTGATTTCAGTGCCAGCAACATGTTCCAAAAAGCATGGGACAGGGGTACTTTCCCCACTGTGTCACACCAGCTCTTCTTTTAACAATACTTTGAAACGTTTTGGGACCAAAGGAGACCAATTGCTGTAGTTTTGAAAGATTTGAAAGTGAAATATTGTCTCATGCTTGTCTTTATTTAGAAGGGGTCAGTGATCCCCATTTGAAAGACTGAAAGAAGGCAAATAATTCAAAAACTATAAATAAAGCAAAATAAATAAGGTCAATTAAAAAGTTGCTTAGACTATTGACTGATCTATAACAAACTAAGAGTTAACATAAATGAAAACCTTTAACCCCATGCAGTAATATTCACAACATAATCATATCTGTTTTCAATGCACTGATGTTTGAGGGCCTGAAGGTCACGGTCACCCAGCCTTGTCCTTTCCATACAGAGATCTCTCCAGATTCTCTCAATCTTTTAATGATAGCATGTACTGTAGTTGATAAAATCTCCAAATAATACAATTTCACGTTGAGAAAGGGTAATCTTAAATTGTTTCAATGTTTTTACATCTGATTTTATCTTTACTACAGCCTATTTTGGATGCACTTTAGTATTACACAATTTTTTGTTACTCTTGTTCCAATTTTTGTAAACATGTTGCTGGCACCAAATTCAAAATGAGAAAAAAGAGAAAAAAGAATACGGTCTCGGTTTCAACATATGATATGTTGTCTCTATTCTATTTGCCATTACATATAGGTCTTAAATGATTTGCAAATCATCCCATACTCTTTTCATTTGCATATTACCCTGTGCCCCAACTTTTTTTTGGAAAATGCGTTGTATTTTTTACGTTCTACATCTGTTTCTCATTCTAGGAGAAGATGCAATGAGATAGCTAAAGCCTAAATTAGGGGAATTAGAACAAAGTATAACAATATCCATGTTACTCAGATACTAGAAGTTTACATAGCAACTTATTATTAGGACACAGTGTTTTTTAAGAACCAGGCAAATGTGGCTGATTTACTTGACTAAACCCCTATGGTAACAGGATAACAGTGTGTTGACACCAAGGTCCAAGAATTCCCTTATGCCTTTAACAGAGTCACCTAAGAGACTTTTTTATATTCAATTTTGAACTCTGACATGGGGCTAGATATTTTGTCAATTTCCCAGCTGCCCCTAGTCATGTGACTTGTGCCTGCACTTTAGGAGAGAAATGCTTTCTTGCAGGCTGCTGTTTTTCCTTCTCAATGTAACTGAATGTGTCTCAGTGAGGCTGTTCTTAGATATACCAGGCAGCTGTTATCTTGTGTTAGGGAGCTGTTATCTGGTTACCTTCCCATTGTTCTTTTGTTTGGCTGCTGGGGGGAAAGGAAGGGGGTTGATATCACTCCCACTTGCAGTACAGCAGTAAAGAGTTATTGAAGTTTATCAGAGCTCAAGTCACATGACTTGGGGCAGCTGGGAAATAGACAATATGTCTAGCCCCATGTCAGATTTCCAAATTGAATATAAAAAAATCTGTTTGCTCTTTTGAGAAATAAATTTCAGTGCAGAATTCTGCTGGAGCAGCACTATTAACTGATTCATTTTGAAAACATTTTTTTTTCCCATGACAGTATCCCTTTAAGATGCCTGTAATGCCACACACTTAATGGAAAATTGCCAAAACCAAAAATCTATAGCTGAATCAAAGGAGACTGACCTTTCTATGACATAGTAATGAAACTGCAGTTAAACTGTAATATCAACTTAGTCCAAAATCAATTTTATTCATGGATTATTAATTGTGGTATGCAAAGTCTGAATTTCATGAAATATAATATGAATATTATATATGACTATTTTTGTATTGTTGTAATTATTTGGATATAGGATTATCGGTTTAAACGTTTTAAAAATGTGTTTTTTTGTAATAGTACCAATACTACCAAGTGTATCGAATATATTAATAAAACTTTGTTTGATTGGTTAGATTTTTAAGATAGCCTCCACCCATTCCAAGTAGCAAGCCAAATTAAATGAATGTTTTTTTATATGTGAATATAATTTCATGAATTTCCATGCTGAATTCACTAGGTAGTAATATAATTTGTTTTTTATTCTGCATGAATTTAAGTAAACCACAGTTCCCTACACAAGTGAAATTATTGAAATATTACCGAACATAATACAGTATATATTTTAACTTTTTCTTTCCCTTTTTTTTTAAGTACTTTGCACTGGCATCATTCTTGTTTTTGGGACCATCCATTGTGCCAGCTACGAGGTGTTCGCCTCTGATTCCTGTATTTCTTGTTTGTGCATAAGACTGCTTTTTTTGGAGGATGCTAGAGTTTGAAGAGGCAGGAGGGTTTATGTACAGACAAGAGGTGTGTGATTCCATGAAGATGAACTCTTGAATATGAAATAATACTGCTGGGTTAATGGGTTTAATAAGTTGACCATAATAAGCGTGTCCTTGTGGTAGGGGCAAACATGCATGTTTATTTGCAAGATGGGTCAGTCTAGAAGCCACAACAATATTAGGAAAAATTACCCCCCCCCACAAAAGGTTTTGTAGCCTAATGTAGCAAACTATAAACTTTCAATGAAACTAGATGGTGCTAATCATGAACATACTGGTTGTAAACCTGGTAGGATATCTGCATGAAATGTAGCAGATGCTTATTACAGGTTTTTTTTTAAGGATGATATCATTCTTTATAGAATAATCCTTTTTCAAATAGAAGGAGACTTTGATAGCCTGCACAAATATTTGAACTTGGATCAAGTAGCAACCATTATGTAACAGCATTAAGTGAAACCAATGTTAGGACCCTTTGAAGTTTTTTCCACTTGTACTAATGTGCTTAATGGGACAATAAAAGATGATAGATAAAGAAGATAAAGATGAAACTGAAAGTACTGGCTACGTTATATGATTTTGCATTTCAGTACAGCCAAAGGGGGCAATAATGCAGCCCATATATAATCACCGGCTTTGCTTAAAGGATTGATGGGAAGAGAAATTATGATTTTTTATACTGCTCCGCTGAAAATTGTATTCATCTTACACTATCTTCCTTGATTCCATATTAAAGGACAAGGAAAGTCTAAAATAGAATAAGGCTAGAAATGCTGTATTTTGTATACTAAACATAAGCATGAACTTACTGCACCACAAAGCCTAATCAAACAAATGATTTATGCTTTCAAAGTTGGCCACAGGGGGTCATGATCTTGTAACTTTGTTAAACATCTTTGCCTGACCCTGCACATGCTCAGGGCTACTTAGGGATCGTCATAAACAAAGCTGCTTGAATTCTGCATGGCTGGTAATTAAGGCGGGGGCTCCCCCTGCTGTTCATAAGTATGATTTTATTTCTGATCAGCAGTTAGGGACTATCTGACAATTCCTATCCACAGCAGTAAATGAAGGGAGAATTTCACTGCATATAGTCAGGTTTCTTATAAAAACGGTACACATTTTTTTAATTAAAGTATATTGGAGATAGGTTTCTTTTTCATTAAAGAAAGTAAAAATGGGATTTTATTTTTTTTGCCATGTACTTGTCCTTTAAAAGCTGCCAGTGACAGGCTGTCCTTTTTCTGAAATGTTTCTTACATTTTTAGAATGAGGAACAATCTTGCTTAACTCATCACATGTTAGTTTCTGCTCAGCGAACACCTTACTTCCCCCAAGTGAGAGACATGTTTGGCCTGGGTATGGCTGATATGCCCTGCAGGTTTATTTACCTTTAGCAATAAAGCAATTTCTATAAAAAGCAGCAGTTGCTTCCTCATTTTGAATTGACATCTATATTTAACTTTTGAAAAGAAATGACACATTTAAGGCATCAATTCCAAAGGGCTGTCTGTGGCAGTTTACAACATAGATCATTGTAAAAAGATAATTACCAGCAAGGGAAGCTAATAGAAGCAATAGGTGTTAACGATTCATGGTCATGAGCCAGCTATTTCTCTAGCCCCATGGTCATAGACTGTCTGTCTCTAGTCAATTATTGCATAAAAAGCGGCCTTAACTGGAGGGATGTAAATATAATTTTGCTTTTTTATACTTTATACTATTTGGTGAAGCATCAGCTTGATATGCAGTGCAGTTTTGGACTCTAGGATATTAATGAGCTGGAGAGAGTGCAGAGACGGGATAGAGGATTTAAACTATGAGAGTAGACTGTCAGGACTGGAGTTGTGTTTTTGGTTTGGAAAAAAGATGCTTGCAAGTGGACATGACTACTCTTTACATTAGAGGGCATTATAGACAGATAGCGGGGGGTTCTTTTTTACCCATAAAGAGGATCACCGCACTAGAGGCCACCCCTTCAGACTAGAGGAAAAGAACTTTCATTTGAAGCAGTGTAGGTGGTTTGTCACTGTGAGGACAGTGTGGTTGTGGATTGCCATGCCAGATGATGTTGTGATGACTGATTATATTATTGCCTTTAGAATTTCTTGGATGATTTCTTGAACAAGCATACTATTAAAGGCTACTGTTAGTGATGGTCCATCACTAGCTACTGTAATTCAGGTAACCCTGGGAACTCTCCTGTGTCATATTAGAAGAGACCAACAGACCTGGCATACAATTCCACAACCAAATTGGGTTACCCTCCATTCCTGAAGAATGCAGTTGCTTTCATGTAGCAGGTATACACATTTTCCCTTATGTGCGAATATGCCAGTGCCCAAAGAATGGTTCTTACTTCTGAGAGTGCTAACATTCCTCTACATCACAGGCAGCTCCTCTAGACTAACACCCCAATAGTCCCAGCATCCCCTCTCTTGCGTTTGCTTAGGAGAAACCAAGATGGCCATCGCTAGGTATATAGAATGGGCACAACGGCTAAATCTCTTTGGCATATAAAAATATAGTGGTTTAGGAGACCAGAAGGAGGCCAATTTATGTGCACTTAACTAGTTGTGTACCTTTCTTTCTCTCTTAAAGGGGTGGTTCACATTTAACATTTTGTATGTAATAGAATTTCCTTCCTAGCAACTTTCCATTTGGTCTTCATTATTTTTTCTTATGGTTTTGTAATTATTTACTTACTTTTCTGCCTCTTCCCAGGTTTCCAATGGCCTGGGAAAATATTTCTCTGTGAGGCTATAATATTAATGTTATAGTTAGTTTTTATTAACTTTCTTTGTCTATTCATATTCCAGTCTCTCATTCAAAGCACTGAAATTGTTTTGTCTCAAAACATAAATATCTACATCATTCTAAAAGTGAATTTAAATGTGAACTACCCCATTAAACCTATAAAAGCTATGTGAAAAATCTTTTAGTGTTAGTACTGCTCCATCTAGTGGCTTTCTTAGATTTTTACATGTTTTTGGAGGTTAAAAGGCAACAGCTCTATCAAAGACGTTTCACTACTCATCCGAGCAGCTTCTTCAGTTCAACTGAAGTGGGTTGAACTGAAGAAGCTGCTCGGATGAGTAGTGAAACGTCTTCAATGATTACTCAGCAAGTCCAGTTGTTTTTAGATTTACCTATACTAGATATACGATGATGGCTTGGATGAATGAAAATCTTCATAGTCAGCTCAAAGAGCATTCAATTATTTGGAATTGGATAACATAAAGTATGTATATTTTTAATCATTAGCATTACAGTGTATTTTACTATGGTGAGTGTGAACAATAAATAATAAAAATAACATGGACAAGAAAAGACCTCCTTGTTGAGAATCAATACTGATAGATCCATGGAAGAGCCCCCATTGTACCATATAGATTTACCAAACTGAGACTTTTAATGGTCGTACTTACATAATACACACTAACTAGCAGTGTTGTGCTGGCCATACACTCTTTTCTAAGTCAGCAGCCTAGTGGCCCCATATAAATGCAGCATCTAATCAAATTTTATTCAGATATTATTTGGGAAGACTTGAAAATTCAAATAAGTGAGAAACACATTGGGCTGTGAATGTGCCCTTTTTTGACTAGTCTGCATGAGCAGCATGATTTGGTCCCATATTTGGCCTTGCCAGATTAGCTGTAATCGAGTATATGCTCAGCTTTGTGGTGCCTTGCTTCAAATATAATTATACTCTTCTGCTTAATATTGTTTAAAAGAAGCAGGAATGGATTCAGCACCAACATTTCACTCAGCACTTTACAGAGATTGTTCATCATTTGTAGTAATCCCTGCCCCAGCTGAGCTTTCAATCAACTTTTCATACGTTAAAACAATGTGAATTATTGTGTAGATGTGTCTTTTCTGTAAAGCAGTGTAGTTTTGGAGACAAATGTTTTACTTGTCTGCTTAAAATGTTGTTGGCACTTTTATTCTTGCATGGGGAATCCATTTACTGCTGCAAATATGACTATTTCTTTACTTCTGGCAAAAAAAAGCCTATCACTTTGACTGGAGTTTTAGTTAACCTGTACTTAAGATAAAGCAGGTTCAAATAGCCTTTATCTGAATGCTGATTTATATTTGCTACACTGTTGCCTGGAATGCAGGTGGATAACAGATGCATTTTAAACTATATAAATACATGAAATCTGAACCTGCACTTACGCTAAGGTCAATTTGAATAGGGCAGGTACATATAGGTCATATATATATATATATATATATATATATATATATATATATCTTTCAGTGTCGTAACTACCAGGGGTGCAATCGTACCTGGGCCCACAGGAGCCATGATAACAGTTATTGTGGGAGGCTGGGTAGGATAGATTTTGCAGCATGCATGCCAACAGCACAATTCATAGGGGGTAGGGCCTGATGGGGTCCTGGGTGCCCATCCTGTACCAGGGCCCGCTGGCAAGTAGTTACGCCACTGATGTCTTTATTAGAGATGTTGGTGCGAAAGTGGCCACTTATTATTAAAAATGTCCAAGGAAGCAAAATAAAGACAAACGAGATCCTCTAATGCCCTAGACATGAGCCCACCCTAAAACAAATGTGGCATACCCCTCATATGGTTAAAAAAAAGTTAAACAAAAATTAACAGTTACAACTTTTAAAAACAATCCAACTTTAAAATATGAAAAAAGTCAGTGTTTTTTTAAAAAAAATGTATGACTCTTTTGGCATAAAGGATATGATGGCACTGATAAAAGACTGAGGAGGATGTAGCATCATCAGTTCGCCAGGTCTTAGCTCCAGATATTAAAATGTCACTCTGTGCATTTCTTTGAGGGTAACTAAATCTAAGAGATGAAGTACTCTATATGAAATCATCTTAAAGACTTAAGACTATATTTTTTTATTTTTTTTATTTTAATGTTTTAGTTCAGGTCCCCTCCTTCAATATTTAACATTAGTCAGCCTACTGCACACATTATTATAAACAAAATGTATTTTTATTTTATTTTTATATAGGCACACATATTTTACCTTACATATTATACACAAGTACCATACACATTCTGGAAATAAATGGATTTTTTGTTTCAGGGTGAGAGCCCTGTGCAGGAGTCCCTTTTGCTTCAAATACAGATACCCACTCTCTTCCTGATCTCTATTTGTTATGCCCACAGTCTATGTGAAAAGGTAACAGACAGTGATCTTACTGACCCTTTTGGGAAAAATACTTATAACGGAACATACCAAGATGCTGACTGTTGGGGGTTGCAAGATTGGTCACAGCCCCTACAGTAGAATGTGCCGTTTTGATTCCAATCTCTTGCTTGGTCCTAATGCTTCTACGAGGTTGGGAGGTATGAGCAAATCAAACAATGCCTCCATGGAACCAGCGCTGGCACAGCAATACCAGATCTTTCAGTGTCTTTTTCTTTCACTTTTTAATGTTTGGGTGTGTTAGGCACATTTAGGAAGGTTTAGCCTGCTTAAGCCCTAATTAAAATCTGCCCATGGTAGAGTATTTTATAGGAACAGGTGTGCGAGTGCTGTCCTCTGCACAGCAGCAATTGCCAATACTTCAGGATCACTGGATAATGTGAAAACCATCCAGAAAAACAAAGTATCATCCTGCATATACAGTATTTCCCTACATTGTTATAAAGTTTCAGATAGTCTTGGATTTGGCCATATAAGCAAGTCCTTACTGGGAAGAATGGTCCCAGAGATGCCAACTCAAATCAAAACTGATCCAGGTGCATCTTGTGTCTGCCTGTTATGCCCGTGATCCACCCTGACCACATCCCTGTTTTGCCTCACCCCAGATTGTGCTCCCTGCTTGGATGCTTCAGAGGATTTTGTTTGGCATTTCTATGCGTTTCAGTATGTAATGAATTAGCTTAAAAGCACATGTAACCCCCCTCCACATAAATGTAATCAGTGAACAGCCTCTTTAAAATCTTTACATACCTGCCACTCTGGTTGATGACAGCAAGGCTGCAGCATCCCCTTAATCACTTAAAAAATCATTCTCCTCCTCTAACCCAATCAGCCCCTTCCCTCAGGAATTTGCTTTGGCTGTTGACTTATGAGCATGCCGTTCTTCTCATTACTAAACACACCCTCCAGTCTAACAGTCTGGTCCTATTTTTTTCTCCTAAACACCTCTACTGAACTCAGCCAATCATTAAAGTGCTCAACCCCAGCAGAACTTTTTATCAAACCTGCAAACCTTTGTGTAAACCTGTATTCTACATTGCATGGCCTTTACAGCATACATTTCCTATTTGCAGATGTCAATGTTACTGATTATGTGTCAGATGGTAAATGGTCGCCAGGTGAAGGCTGCTATTTGCTTTAGGAAAATGTCATGTTGCTGGCAAATGGAGGGGGTTTATGCAGTACAAATAATGTGGCTTGGGTGGGGATGATATGCCCAACTTATATGCATGGTAGGAAAATGTAGGCTTTACATGTCCTTTAAGAGGGGGTTAAATTAGACTCCCAAAAAATGCAGGTTTGAGTTGTCATGTCAGTGTAGAGTTGACATGTCAGTGGTCCATGCAGTTCCAGGTCTGCTCCTGTGAGTGTCATCCATCAGCTCGGTTTTCCATTTGATTTTCAGGTGATCAGCACTAGTGCTGTCAGACTTCTCTGCAAGAGGCACATACACAAGATGACTAATGTACAATTTCATTTAAAGGAACAGTACCACCAAAAAATGACAGCGTCCTAAAGTAATGAAAATAGAATGTACTGTTGTGCTGCACTGGTTAATCTGGTTTGTTTGTTTGCTTCAGAAACTCTACAATCATTTTTATAAACAAGCTGCTGTGTAGCCATGGGGCAGCCATTCAGAGCTAAAAAAATTAGGAAAGGCACAGATTACACAACAGATATGTTCTTTAGCATACAATGGGATTCTACAGAACTTATGTGTTATCTACTATGTATCATGTGCGTGAATGACTGCCCCCATGGCTACACAGCAGTTTATTAATAGAAGTTATAGTTGTTTTTCTGAAGCAGACACTCCAGTTTTGCCAGTGCAGAGCACCAATACATTATATTGTCTTTCCTTTAAAGCACTTTCATTTTTTTTGGTGTTACTGTTCCTTTAATGAACCAGGAATGCTCACTGTGGGCCAACTTAACAAGTAATAATAAATATAGTAAATAAAGAGGGGAAGTATGAAGGCAGGAGATAAAGGGGGATGAAAAAATCTGAGGTTGCCTATGAACTTAAATATCTTGTGGTTTATATATCTCTAAGAAATTATTCTTCTAGTTTTTAAATGTATTACAAATAAATTCCAATTTATCACTGCAGTATTTAAATAGTCATGGTTCATATGAATGCTGTCAATTCCCCTGCACACTGTTTGGGAACCTCTGCTTCCTATTCCTATTTAATGACTTTTTCTTGTGGGAGAGAGAAAATGCTGATCTTGCAAAAGAGACTTTCTGGTTCCCCCAATTTAGAAACAAATGTAATAAAAGTTGACAATTACAGGTCACCTTTTTGAAAGCAAAACTGGTTATTTGCCAAGGACAACATGCTGTTCTTAGAAATGACCACAGGAATATCATGTCTCTTCTCTTTTTACTAAATTCATTTTCTAAGCGGAGCAACATTACAAAATGTTACTTTTCTCAAGAAATTTTTTTTTGTCCTGGCTGTAAACAGTTATCTAAAATAAACCAGTAGGTGATGTTGTTTCACATTCATTATATTATCAGTTTAAAAACGCTTAATATCTTGAACACTATTTTAAAAAAATATAATGTTAATTGCAAAGGTGCTTAGAAAACGATTTTCTTTTCGACCGCGGGATTGCGATATTTGTTGAAAAAATTTAGAATTTGACATTTCAATTCAAATTTTTTAATTCAATGGTAAATTTCAAAGTTTTTTGTACTTCGAAATTCGACCCTTGATAAATCTGCCCCTAGTCTGTTTTTTAAACCTTGGAACGGACACATTTACACCCAGATACAGAGAAAGCCAGAGCTATTATTTCTAAATCAGCTAGCAGAATCATTTTGTGATGCCCTGACACCTACTGGTAAAATGACAAATGCCAGAAGAAGGAAAATATTCTGCAGAAATATACAGAAGGGCATAGTTGGAATGACACTCATAGAGGTTACATACAAATTCCTATTTATCAGAACAGAAATAACTTTTTTTTGTAGGGACAAATGATAAATGACTGATAGAAAGATGTACCTTATAGATATGACCCTTACTAGGTCACACATGAGCTCTGTATAAACCATTCTTCCCAGCCGCTTTCTATTCATTATTGATATTTTTTAGGAGGTGGGCTAATTTAATTGTCTACTTTTTCTTACTCCCTCACTATTTGAAAGAACCAAAGTGGAAAAGATACAATGAAAGTACTTTTTATAACAAAAAAAATGCAGATCCAACAACATTATTATACAGTGCAAAGAACAGTGTGCAAAAATCAAACCAGCTTTCCAATCTTCAATATTGATACAAAATTCACAAAAGTATATTACTTTGTTTCATTTATATTTTGTGCAATTAAGACCTTTAAAAAAAACCTTATTAAAAAAAAGACCTTATTAAAAAAAGTTGCAATAATATTAGACAGGTAGCTATCGCACATCAAAATTAAAAAAACAGTTGCAGTAAACAGAAGTTGCAATTTTATCCCTGATATATACACAGACATAGAGTTCAATGGGTCTGCATATTCCCCCATTATGATGATCAAGCCTGATGTATGGTTGCTATGAGAAAGTATAGAACCCCATTCCATACCTCCCAACATTTTGGAAATAGAAAGAGGGACAAAAAGATTTGGTGCGAGTAGTGTGGCGAAAATTGTTTGACCATGCCCATTTTTGTTACCACACCCCTTAACTAGCATGTTCATTTTACAAAATTTGGCAGGTTATGAAAGTTTGAACTAATTTCTGTGTTTTTTTTTTCAGTTATTACACTTTGCTAATGAAGGTGAATTGCCCTTTAAGCTGCTAGTATTTTTCCCCAAGAGACCTGCTTATCTTAAATCGTTACAATAGTTTTTTGCTCACCTTAAATTATTACAAAAGTATCTTAAGTGCATCTGGCACATACTCTGGGCTCTCTTCCAAAAGCCAATTGAGTTAGAAACATTGGATCTTTTGCTGGCTGTTCAGTGTTGGAGATCAAAGAGAAAGTCGGGACATTCAGTAACAGAGTTGCAGGATGAGCTGTCAAAATCAGGACTGTCCTGTGAAAAACAGGACAGTTGGGAGGTATCGGAAAAAAAACTTGATGGGTTTCGTGGCGTCTCGCCAATTCCTCAGAAGGCTTCTGAGGAAGTGGCGAGATGCCACGAAACGCGTCAAGTGTGGGGGAGGTCATATCCATACATGTACTGAGGAGTTGATGGCTTTACAATTGTTTCAATAAAGAAGGTTTGATTTTTCCAAAATCACCGTGTGCTCCATATCCTAATTGCTGAACTTATGTATAATACGTCTGGATCCGGGGACGCTTAATATGTTGTAGCACTGGTGTGGATTAGGACCTGTGGACACAAGTGGGCGAGTGCACGCTATTTGAAACTCTTACTACAGTTGGGAGGTATGCCATTTCATAAAAACAAACAGGGATTTCTTCCACATATGGGGATCATTGAATGCCAGGTTCTCTTGCTTTTAATGAAGTAGAAATGATAGTTTATGTTTATGTCTCCATTAATGCCACCATTGGATAATAATAAAGTAAAATGCTACAGATCACTATATGCTAAGGAAGATTATGGGTAGGGTATAGCTGTAACCCTGCGGCAAAGGAAGCCCCCTACCAGCTTGATGGGCTGTCTCTAATATACTGTATGTGGATTTAATCATATACAGTAATATTTGTTGTTACACATGGTAATTATTGGTATGGGGGCCTTTGAAGGCATTATCTATGGTTTTAACTGTGCTGGCAGAACTGGGAATAAATTATTTGTTTTTTTCAATCACTATTTTCTTTATTCGTTATTTAGTATGATCTAATTGATTGTTTCAGGGTTAAGTCAATTCATTTGTGTTACTCCTATATTCGGGACACCTAAAGCAGCTTTATCTGATGGCATATTTGTAGTTGTAGTTGAACCTATAAATATATATAGATTTGAATTACATTTTTATACAATCAACAATGGAGCATTGGGGTTCACTCTGAAATTGTAGTCTCTGGCCTGTCCTATGTGGCTTGGACTCTTGGTCTGCACTCTACTTCAGGAAAAGATTACTGTCCTGCTAGAATGGCCATCTGACCTCCTCTTTCTCCTGTAAACAAACTTTATTATTCACATACAACACACACACACAAACCAAAGAGAAACTTAAGGAATGGCATATCTCCCAACATTTTAGAAATAGAAAGAGGGATAAAAAGATTTACCACGTGGATCGCAGCAGACACACCCCTATTTATCATGCTCATTTTACAAAATTTGGCAGGTTATACAAGTTTGAACACATTTCTGTGGTTTTTATGTGTTATTACCATTTTGCTAATGAAGGTCAATTGCCCTTTAAGCTGCAAGTCACAATTTCCCCAAGAGACCTGCTTATCTTAAATTGTTATAATTGTTTCTTTGCTAAGCTTAAATTGTTACAAAAGTATATAAGTGCACCTGCCACTTATTCTGGGCTTTCTGCCAAAAGCCAATTACCCGCACCGACCCGCCTCGACGATGACGTCACAATAACGTCACAAAAGGGGCGGGGCGAGCAAATGTGACACTACAAAACCGGAACCCAGAAGTCGGATGCCGGCATTTGAAGGTGGCAGGCGGGGAGAGCAGGAGAAGAGCTCAACCCGCACCCACCCGCGAGGAGCACTGCGAGGTCGACCTGAACCCGCGGGTATCGGGTCAGTGCAGGAGATCAAAAAATGGGACAGTTGTGAGGTATGGAATTGTTCAGTATAAAAAATAAAAACTGGGTAAAAAGATGAAATAGAATAAAAATTGTTTTCAATATAGTTAGCCAAAATGGAATCCATGGGGCAGATTTACTAAAGGGCAAAATGACTAACGTTAGCAAAAGTTCGCCAGCGCAACATCATTTCGTTACTTTGCCGATTTTCTAACGGGCACAGGCATAATTTCGCTAGCGAAGGAGATAGACTCTCCTTGCTCCCTTATGCCTGGCGAAGTTACGCTTTGGTCAATGGACGTAACTCAAAAAATAGTTGAAGCTGGCGACTTTTCATTTTTCAGGGTGCTAGCTTGCAAAAGACCGTAAATTTTTTCTGGGGTACCCAGCTTCCCCCCTACATTTCCTAACATATGGCACATAAACTATACACTGGGCTCATGTTTAGGGCATTATAACAACTCTATTTTATTTAATTAAGGTTCCCTGGACTTGTGTAGTGTAATGTATTTGGTGCAACATATACGTCCATTCAACTTTAACTTCCCAACATATGCAAATTAGGCAACGCTAGCGCAACTTCGCTTGCCGCAGTTACGCTAGCACTACTTCACCAGCGTTCGGCGCTCTGGACGCAACTTCGAATTTTAGTGAATTAGCGAATTTTCAGAGGTTAGTGAATTTGCCCCTATAAAGGCTGGAATGACTGGATGATGGGCCACTATCATGGGGAGTATTGTCCTGGGCCAGGGGGGTTTTATGTCTTAAGGGGGGCGCGGCCATGCTGCACTTACTTGATTAGCCATGCCCACCTGTTTTCAGTGAGCTGCCGACTTCGGAAGAGTGGGCAGGAGCACAAGTGACTGATCATATGTCCAGCATTCTCTTCCCTTAGTCACATACGTTTAAGCCCTCCTGAACTGGAATAACTTAATGCTACAGAGGGAGGACAGGTGGATCAGGCACCTGAATAGTATCATACCGAAAGGTATGAATGATCAGTTTACTGTAAGCTGTTTTCTACCTAAGTGCCCCGCAGCGAGTTAAAGGCACAGTACACAAAAATTCTGTATAATAATAATTATTTCACTCAAAATTACGACATCCTTCCTTAACATTCTTCCTCCAATGTACAGGTCTTCCAACTGCCCCACCATAAACCACACTTGCGAACCTAGCCAAAGGCCTTTTAACTGTACCACCTACCGGTCAGGTAGTCCATCATACACTCTATGATCCACCACCTTGCCCCCGCAGGCCTTTACTTCGTGCCACCCCCCTGCTTCAGCCAGAAGAACCCCTCCCTGAGCGAAACCTGCCTTTTTATACTTTTATTACCATTGCCCTCTATCTCTCTCTAGTGGCCGGGGAGAATATTACACTTTTACATAACACTATTACATAAACATTATAAAACTAGAAAGAACCTCGTGTGGCCAAACCATGTAAATACACTTTTTAACAATACCATTTTTCAACATTCAAAACTCATACATCCACATAACAGGCATTTTCACATTTACACCATCATTCACTACACTTTTTGCATGACATGATTTTCATCTACCTTACACGCTGGCTTCTTTAGAGTACGCTAAAAACTGTATACTTTACCAAATGGCTAGGCCACCTCGCTTAATATTATGCATTTAACTGATATTGCTGGTAGTACAACTCCCACCATTCTAAAAATACAGAATAGAGTCAAAGCAAACTGGAAGTTGTAGTCCTGCAACATATGGGTATGGTATCTGGGTGGGGGGCGGCCCTGGCCACCAATATTTTTATGTGGGTCTCTGACCACCAATAATTTTTTAATTAATATGTGGGGGTCCTGGCCATCAATGTTTTTTTCTTTTTACTGTGGTGTGGGGTGGGCGGACCTGTGGGTGGAGCTTGTGGTGGGGCTTGTAGTATGGGGCCTTGTGATTTCTGACAGCAGCCCTGACTGGATGTCTACCATAAAAGCCAGAACCCAACTACCTCCTGCTTTGCATCTCTCTTGGTTTCCACTAATTGGTTAGTATGCAGTAACCATTGACTTGAGGGGGGGCATCTGGGCCATAACTCTTGCTTTTGAATCTGACCTGCATGTTAAGATTAATTGCAAACTACCTGAACAGTTATGTCCTATGTGGGTCGACTTCTAGTTGCTGACTAACTCAGAGTAACAGAACTATGATCACTGGGGCCCGGGTGCAGGCAGAGCAGAGGTTGGAGAGAATGACAGTGTTGTAACATGATGTCTTTACTTATAACTTTTCAAAAGACCATTGACCGTGAGAAGACTATTGATAAATAAATTAGATTTGGTTGATGTACTTTTGGGTGCAAATGTTAGACCCATACGTTAGATGTTGCTTTGTGTCTGGTCAGTACTAGACAGGTTAAAGCAGGGAGGGAGGGGAATACTTAATCTCTGCTGGTGCATTCTGTTTGTTGAATCTTTTCCAGCCCTGTTTTCTCTGATGTTCTAAGCCAGATTTGATTCCTCTGGAGGCAAGATGGGTCTAGAAATCCAGCTTATATAACTGGAAACATGGGAGGAGATCTCTTGGGTAGGGAACAGGTAGGAATATGCAAAAAGATCCTCATGGAGCATTTTAAAGGGTATTATAATTGTAATGCAACTTGGAGTAAAAAAAAACATCTCTGCCTTCTCCTCAAATCCACAAAAAGAAAAAGCCAAACAAAGTAGAGATTCCTATTTCTCTTTATTAGCCACATACAGTGGCTTTAGTGTGCAATCTTGCACTGTATATTATTATGTAACAAAAATGTTTGACCAATATTCTCCCTCTGCCAAAGATAGTATTTTGGCGCAGAGCTCTTAGCTGTCCCATTCAGGGTCAATACCCAGTGCCATGCTGGGTTCATCGACCCTTATTTCAATTAGTCAGAGAACCACTGGTGGCCACAAACTTGACCAATAAGACTGGAATAAAACAGTAGAAGTACAATTTGAAGTACAAACCCCTCATATTAATTACGCAGAAGAGATGTACATTTTATACATTTTCACAAATTAAGTGATGAAGCCCCTTTAAGTTATAATTCTATTGCTGACAGGAACAAGTGCACGGTCCAAGAATGTAATTGCCTGCAAACAAAGTCTTCCATTCAGCAAATACTTCCTTACTAAATTATGTATACATTGCTAGAGGACTGTCAAAGTTTGCCCTATTTCTGCAGCACTAGAGACTGGTGGGAAACATGTTTCCACTTGAGAGAGCAAAGTACTCACTAAAGACTTCACAGCCTACGCATTTATTTACAAGGGGAATGCATAAAAGGTATATGGATGTCGCAAAATAGCAATCATGTAGCCTGAGCTGTCCAAACAGCTGATTAGAACATTATTAAAGACATGGGGATTAACTCCATCAAGTAAACTAACCAAGTATAAAAGTAAAGTTAGATAGATAGATAGATAGATAGATAGATAGATAGATAGAAATAGCACGGGGTGTTATAGTCTTAGCACAACAGAAATTTATATACAGGTATGTTCCTGTTATCCAGAATTTTTGGGACCCAGGGTTTTCCTATACCCCCCATAATTAATATAACAATAATTTAAGGCACCTATATGGATTTGGACAGTTTAATAACCATCAAGTACAGATTACTGTTTAATAATAACAAAGAAAAAGTAAATACTAAAAAAAATAGAATTTGCTTTGAATGGACTGTATGGGAGATGGCTTTTATGTAATTCAGAAATTCAGAGATTTCTGGATAATGGGTTTTCCGGCAAGAAATCCCATTTCAATACTGGTATGACTCTATACTCAGTAGAGACGTGAAATTCTGGCTGAAACAATAAAATTAAGTCTGCAGTATATACTTTGCAGTATATACTTTGCACTGGGTCTGGGTTTTTGTGATGGCTAGCATCCCCTGCAAATTTGGCCTCTTGAAATGATTAGAGACCAAATTATTTTAAAAATTACAAAGGCTAAACTTAGAGAGATGTTGCTTATGGAATCAGATACACTTACTTTACAAAAAGCTGTGGCACTGGGCAGCCAAATGGCTTTGCTATGGTGGCCTGACAGAGACAATCAAATTGAAACCTTGATTCGAAACCATGCTTACTCAGTGGGAAAAATTTGCAGAAAACTGCTGCTCTACTACAAGTTTGGCCTTTTCCACAAGCCCCATGGGATACAATTCCGTAGCACCCCAACACCAGAGGTATTTGTTGGTTGCATATGTTTTATACTCTAAATGGCTACCACTACCACATCCCATCTGGATCCTCTCATTTTCTAGAATTGTTTGTTTAGGTATACGTTTTGGGGGATTGTGGAAGACATATGGATACTTGATATACCATTTTCAGAAGGCTCATCATGCCCCATGCTATCAGGGAGAGTTTACACCAGGTGATTAAAAGCAGGTTTTTCAGTAAGGGGCAGATTTATCAAGTGTTGAAGTGAATTCGAGGGAATTTTTGAAGTAAAAAACTTTGAAATTGGAAGTCATTTTTTGGATACTTCAACCATCGAATAGGATACTACGACTTCGAATTTACTGCGACTTTGATTCAAAGTAAAAATCGTTCGACTATTCGACCATTCGATAATCGAAGTACTATCTCTTTAAAAAAACTTTGACTTCAATACTTCGCCAACTTAAACCTGCCGAATTGCTGTTTAGCCTATGGGGGACCTCCTGTGTGTTTTGCTAAGTCGAAGGATTTTTTGGGAAAATCGTTCTATAAAATCGTTTGAATCGTCGATTCGAAGTACGATTGGAGTACAATGTATAAAATCCTCCGACTTTGAATTCGAATGTCGGAGGATTCTATTCGATGGTCGAATTTCAAAGTTTTTTCTACTTCGAAATTCGACCCTTGATAAATCTGCCCCTAAGTGTGCGACAGGTTGAAGGTTCTCTGTGATGTATTTAGTTGCACCACTCTGTACTAGGATACCTACGTACAGGTATGGGATCTGTTATCTGGAAAAAAATTATCCAGAATTACAGATTGGATGCCATTATAATAAAATCCAAAAATGATTAAAATGATTTTCCTTTTTTCTCTTTAATAAAAAAACAGTACCTTCTACCTGATCCAAACTAAGATATAGTAAATCCTTGCTGGAAACAAAACCAGCCTATTGGGTTTATGTAATGGTTACATGATTTTCTAGTAGACTTAAAGTGATACTGACACTAAGAATTTTCTAAAATATTAAATATTCAAAATATTCAAAATATTAATCTATATTTGAAGTTACCTATAGGTCATGTTGATCATTTTTCACAGATAGTTCTGCTTTTATAAGTAATTGTTACTTGAAGTTCCTTAACCTGACTGTTTTGCCAACCTGACTGCCCCTTCTCAACCTGTCAGTTAGAGTTGATAATGCTAATGGACTCCTGCTGCACAAATATGGCAGCCCCCCAAAGAGGAACATGGGGGTAAGAAAGGTAATGTAAAAGCATCTGGAAAATACTTTTTATGGTAAAATTATAAATAGTATGCAAATATAATAGTATGATAGATATAAAAAAAGGTTATATTCTGGTGTCAGTATCTCTTTAAGATATAAAGATTCAAAGTATGGAAAGATCCATTATTGCATTTAAATTTATGTACCCACATGAGCAGTGAGGGAGGGAAATCCTCAGGGGAAGTTATGTCATCAATTTGAAAAATATTGAACTTGTCCCAATCTATTTTGAAACCTGAATAATCTCCAAACTGGTTAATCAGCTGCAATGCTTCTTGAAGTGATACGATCAGGTTTTAAGCATATAGTCCCGATTCCCTTACTATGCGGGCAGCGCCGATCCTGGGGCTGCTGCTTCCCGAGGCAGCAGCCCAGATGTTGCCCTCCTGCTCAGCGCTTAAAAATCAGCGTTGGAGCAGGTCAAAAGGGGGAAGCATCGCTAGTGCATTGAGCTCTTTTTGCACTAGTGGAGCCAAATTTCCGGTTTAAAACCCGTAAATTCAGCTTTTAAAGTTACAAGAGGCGGCTTTTTGCTGCCCCTTGTAACTGGCTGCTTGCTGCCGCCTGAGGTAAGGTTATCACCTTGCCTCATGGCAGGAGCGGCCCTGTATGTGGGCAGTCCACTGATAACCTTCCTGGGTACCTGGATAAGGTGCGGGACAGATCCTTTCCACCCTCCCTTTGACATATGGCAATTTTTTCCCCTTACAAATCTGAGCAGGGTCTGGAGCTATGGCACTTCCGGTTCAGATGACTCTACCTTAGCATCATCCAGGGGAGAGTATGACTGGGGAGCCAGAGTTTAAGTGGCAAGCGTAGACATTAGTGTATAGCGTACAGATGTTTATGTCTGTCGACCTACCAGGCATGAAGCCACATTGATCTGAGTGGACAATGTTGGTGATAACTTAGCCTTGCTGTAAATTATTGTGCAAGATGGGGTTGGCGGGAGCTACATAGGGCCAGGTCATTCTCTTCCTTGTGGATTACACTATGATAGCTGAAACAGGCTGATAGCTTCCCTTATTCTACTGAGCGGGTATTAACTTTTATAATATTATTGTATCATATGTTTCATATATTTGAGAGTGTGCAATGGTTTCTATAATTACAGTTTATTCCTTATGTTTGTTTACAAATTAAAGTTTAATCTTTATCCCCTTAAGTGTATATGCTATGCATTTAGTGTGACAGTCATACATATAACATCATGGTTTCATCTAGGTCCCTGTCAGACAGAAGATTTATTTCTATATTAGGGACCCCAGTATTGCCAGTGCTCAGATACATGGCAGAAGAATGAACCAAATCTAAACATTTGGTTCATTATTCTACTCATTTACCTGTTTCAGTGTGAGAAAAATCCCCTAATACAAATTTGTTGATTCTTGATCCTAAAAAATGTTATTTATCCCAAAGAGAATCTTGCATTTGATGTGTCCTTTGTGCATAAAACTTTAACTCCAGCATTAATGAATAAAAGCTTGAATATAAACTTTATTGTCGCCTATAAATTGACACTATCCCATATGTTACATTTATATTTCCCATAGGAACACAAACAAAAGTACTATGCAGAGCAATGCATACCAGGCCCAACGACCAAGCAGATAAACAGAAGTATCAAGGAATGGAGACATTTTAACAGATCACAATCTCTCAGTTTAGCAAGATGATACACTCTGGAGGTTCTATCTATATATATAGAACAGTAAGGGGAGACTTCCTGGTGGGAGTATCATTCGCCAAGCATCAAATATTAAAGGAAAACTATACCCCCAAAATGAATACTTAAGCAACAGATAGTTTATATCAAATTGAATGACATATTAAAGAACCTTACCAAACTGGAATATATATTTACATAAATATTGCCCTTTTACATCTCTTGCCTTGAACCACCATTTCGTGACTCTATCTGTGCTGCCTCAGAGATCACCTGACCAGAAATACCACAACACTAACTGTAACAGGAAGAAGTGAGGAAGCAAAAGGCAGAACTCTGTCTGTTAATTGGCTCATGTGACCTTACATGTGGTTTGTATGTGTGCACAGTGAATCTTACGATCTCAGGGGGCGGCCCTTATTTTTTAAAATGGCAATTTTCTATTTATGATTACCCAATGGCACATACTACTAAAAAAGTATATTATTATGATAATAGTTCATTTACATGAAGCAGGGTTTTACACATGAGCTGTTTTACTCAGTATCTTTAATAGAGACCTACATTGTTTGGGGGGTATAGTTTTCCTTTAAGCCTCCTACTGCTCTATTCAGAAATAAATACACATTTATTTATAAAGAAAACAGAATCAGGCCTGCCTGCTTGATGTCACAGGTTTTCTATAAGGGTAATTTATAGCCACTAAGTATAGCTGTGTTGTTAGAGTTAGCTGCAGTTGTGAGAATATGCTCCAGTCATTAAAGGTAATGGTGCTCCTTCACTTCTGCATAGTTGCATTGGTTCCGCTTGGTTTATCCTGCCCCATCTTGAGAATCTCCTACAGTGTACATTTTGACGCAGGGGAACACTGAGCAACGACCACCTCCAAAAGTTATGGCAGCTGCAGGGTTCCTACAGCAGCCTGCGTCAAGAAATGCAGCACAGATCATTTTGATGCCAAGTGCTGGAAGAAATAAAATGTAGGTAATTTATTTAATTAATGAATTTATTTAATAAACATAGTGAAGGTTTCAGTGGTGTGTGGGAACAGTTGCTTACTGAGACCAAATCAGACTGCTTGAAAATAGTTTAAATGTCTGTGAGTACATAATTAACCGCACGTGGTGAACTGTCTGTAAGTGAATTGGAAGACACACGAACGTGATGTGAATGTACTTCTTGTCTAAGTGAGATTTGGATAGTTGGGCTAAACTATCCCAAAAAGGGTAACAGCATACTACACCATATATTACCATACTGCTTATTTCCCTAAAGCTATTGCAGCACTGACTCCACACAATTTAAAGAAGTTTGGTGTTACGCTCGGAGGGGAGTGAGTTTTATTTGGAGCCGGCAAAAGAAGGGAAACCTCAGAAATCTTCGGGTACACTTACTGAAGGTTTCAGTGGTGTCAACTGTGTCTGATTCATAAAGTGCAAGCACAATGGAACTGCCATTGTGCCATCCTGCTAGAGTTCTGGGAGTATTATTAATGAAACTGCCACTGTGCCATTTTTCTATGAGTTCTTGGGGTATTTATACATGAAATTGCCACTGTGCCATCCTGCTGTGAGTTCTAGGGGTATTTGGACATTCAGTTGTCACTGTGCCATCCTGCAATAAGTTCTGGAGTACATGGAAGTGCCACTCAGTTTAAATATTGTAATGATAAGTTACCCTGGTGCTCTAGTGGCCGGTGAGGACGCCTGCTGCACGAGTCCTTCTCCTCTGTGTGCCGGTTTCCTCTATGGCGCACGCAGCACGCAGCGCGCACTTCCGGGTTTCATAGGCGCAACGACGCTGGCGTGATGACGTCATCGCGCAATGGCACAAAATTCAAATGTACTTACAGGGAATTCAGTGCTATAGACGTTGCCTGTTGTTCGGTTCAATTCAGCTTGTTCCTGGGTGTTTATTCCATGTGAATCCTACTTTATCTATTATTATTGACCCTTGCCTGCCTGCTTGACTGCTCTAACCACTCCAATCCTGACCCTAGCCTGCCTGATTACGCTGAACTCTCCAATCCAACCTTTTGCCTGTCCGCTGACTATTCTACATTCTCCAATCCTGATCCCAGCATGTCTGACTATTCTCTACTCTGCTTGTGCTGGCTCGGCCTACCTGTTCCACACTGTGTTGTCCGGCCTGTCTTCCAAGGGGTGTTCTTCCATATAGTTTTTTTGGTGAGACAATCGTGCCCCTTTGCTTGTCCAGAACCTTTAGCTTTGCTCCCCTCTTAGTAAGACCTGGCGGCATCCAATTAGCCGAGGGCTCCTCCCGAGGTGAAAGGCGGCTGTTATAGGCAGAAGCAAGAGCCGAGACCAGGGAGCCTAGCTCTGGTTCTGGATTTAGGGTGCCATTCGTGACAAATATTTATATTTTATATATTCACTGCTTATTGGACATTTTTTTATATTGATCTTACTGGCATGTGTGCAGTTAAAGAAGTGCGTATTGGACATTTTTCAGTGCTCTTACTGGCACATCTGTGAGTGCTCACTGATCATTTCTACAGTGATTATACTGGTACAGCTAGGATTATCCATATTCTGTAGTATTTATACTGGCATGCCTAAGGTTAATATGCTGTTATCCATTTTACTTAGGGATTTACATCAGGGTTGTGTTTTAGTAAAATGAGTGTTGTGTTTAGGGATGTGGCCAACAGTAGGCGTGGCTTAACTTTGTTTGCCGCACTGCAAGCAGTAGAATGATAGAGGTCCATCATTTGAATTTTTGCTTAAAATGGCTCTGACAACATATGGATACTTATGGGGGTAAGATGGATTGGAAAAAATATTGACCATGTGAAAGGTTATGCCTTTGCACAAACAAATTTTCCTTTGTGCGAATTTAATATAGCTTTTGCTAACCTGGAAACTATTTAGCAACCTCTTAACTGCGCAGTTAAATTAATAAAAGTTCTTAATAATAAAGTTATGTTTGCTCCAAAAGATTGACAACTTCAAGCACTTTTTAAAAGTGCGCAATAAAAAGTCACAAATTTTATTTGTGCAAATAGTTTTTTTCTTTGTGACTTTTATTACATTTACATACATTTACATACAGATACCCCATTGGTATCTGTATAGTCTGCCATTGCAGGCCTGGCAATAAGATCTTTTATTAACCAAGGTTCTGCATGTTACAGCTGTAGGGACCTATAGAATTGCTATGCCCCTATAGAGTTAAATTCCTACCTTCTTTCTGAATTCCTTTGTTATTGGGTATAAACCCTATAACATTCCCTTTAGTACACTACTAGTTATTGGCCAAAGGTGTAATGACCACTTCCTGTCACACTCCTATATAGTATTGGAAAGGAGTGGCCTCTTCCTCTTTGGCTCCTGGTGTCCTTCCAGTTGGGTGTTTCCTATTGAGCCTGGGATCACCAAGGGCCCAGTAAAGCCATCGCCCCAAAGGGGCCTGTACCTTTGGTGATTAAGCTGGGACCAGGTAACCCCGTAAACGAGTTTAGCTACCACAGGGCAGATCTTTAATAGACTCTCTAGAAGAGTGAGATAGACAGCTTTATATAGCATGAACAGCTGTGTGCTCCACCAAGGATAGTAGCAGGGAGTAGCTTCCCAAAGGCTTCTTGTTTGCCTTTAGTTCAGGGAGTGGATAGGGTGCTAGGCTTTAGACTTCTTCTCCCTAACTACTCCACTGGTTATCCCGATCCCCACAAAGGTATATCTGTCTTCTTGGAATTGATGTACACTTGACTACTATGCCTTATGGGAGTGACAGTCTACATTGTGCTGTATAATCCTCTGCTATCCTCCCTCCTCTGTGATATGCTACACCTGCCTCCATGGGCGTCTGCAGAAAATTTTCCAGGGGGGCGGGCAAGGAACCCATACCCATATTTTGGTTTCCACAAAAACCTAACAACAGCTTTTCTATAAATATATAAAGTAGTAACTGACTTTGCCCATCCGTTCCCTCTCCCCCTGCAGCCACTCTTCCCCAGCATTTCTCTCTCACAAAGCAGCCTTCCTATTCTTCTGCCCATAGCTGCCTGGAGCTGAGCTGCTGAGGATCCTGCTATGCTGCTAAGGGTCCTCACTGTGCCTGCATGTAAATTATATGTTCCAGGCAGTGAGGCAGCCAATCACGTAGGCAGCAAGCCTGCATGCTATTAGGTTGCAGCCAGGGTCGGCGGGAACCGTGTTTTTTGGGCTGGGAGGCGTGGGGATGGTGTGATCGGCCCTGGGCTCCCCAGTCCGATGCTGTCACAACCTGTTCAGATGATCTTCCAAGTGCCTCTCTCCCCACCCAGCATGACCTTACCTCCTGGCTGCTCTGTGTTCTTACTTCCGGTGCTGTGTGGAGGAACAGCGACGGGAGCGTGGTGCACACAGTGGCGAGCTGGTCACCCAGATAGATTTTTTAAATAAAATATTTTAATGTTACTGGTCCGGGGGGGGCAAGTGCCCCCCCCGTTGCCCCTACGTGTGGACACCCATGCCTGCCTCATCTCCTGCGAGAGTAAACCTGTGGTCAATTGCATTTTTGCTTTGTACATTAAATCCTCTTTTGTTTTCATCAAAGAACCTCCTGGTGTCCTATCAATCTATTTTTATGTACAGTAGCCTGTGTGTTTTAGTTGCACTACACCTTAGTGTAGATAGTTCCACTTAGTGAAGGCCCTGATCCTGATGTGTGAGTCCAATGTAACCCATGCTCATTACCATTTAGCTGGACATTAGCCAACTGTGGTCTGGATAACCAGGGCCGCTTCTGCCATGAGGCAAGGTGAAACCCTTGCCTCAGGCGGCATCGAGCGGCCAGTTACAAGGGGCGGCAAAAAGCCGCCTCTTGTAACTTTAAGAGCCGAACTTCCGGGTTTTAATCCGGAAATTCGGCTCAGCTAGTGCAAAGAGCGCTATAGCGCTCAATGCACTAGCGATACTGCCCCCTGAAACCCGCTCCGACGCTAATTTTTAAGCGCGGAGCGGGAGAGGAGGGGGGCGGCATCTGGGCTGCTGCCTCAGGCGGCAGCAGCCCCAGGATCGGCGCTGTGGATAACCCAGATTAATGTTACACAGCTATTATAGTAAACAGCATGTTCTTCCAGTACAGTAACACTTCTAACTCTGTGCACCTAAAAATGACCTGACTGTACACTTCTTTGTCTTCTAATTGTGTAAGATTGCTGAGCACAAGCGTTCATCTGTGTCCTGTGACTGTACACCAGAGCTCTGATGAATCCACCTGACTTTGCAGAAGATGATACACTAAAAAAAGCATTGATGCATCTATTTAAAACCCAATGAGTTTTTGATTTCCTGAACTGCTTAATCAGTGAAAGAGGGAACTGCCAAGGGCTTTTTTCTTGCTTCTATTACTTGCTCCTTTTCAGAAACATAAGATGCCTACCCAAACCCCAGGGAACGCTGCGTTCTGAAAGCATCCATTAAATACTATCCCAGGAATAGTCTAGCTGCAGGAAATCGTAAGTGCATGCAAACTTACTTTATCATATGTTAACCCATCTGAACCTACTGCGGAATGCACTTATATGATGAACCCATCACCGATAATTCTTTAAGAAGAATGGTAAATAATCCCTTTGACAACTAATTTAATAATATTAAACACATTTTGAGTTATTAACATGTATTTATAAAGTGATAACATACTCCACTGTGAAGTACAATAGAAGGGTGAATAGACCAAACATACAAATTCCATACAAATACTAATTACTCATACAAGAGGGCCCTGCTCATTAGAGTTTACAATCTTAAAGTAAATGATAGATTATTCCTTCAATTTACTACAAGAGAATTGTCATGGACTGATTTGATAATACAGTTCTTTCTTTGTCATTACTTAGCATAACTTGCCCTTGCAATTTTTTCACCCACAAATGGACCAATTGCACACCATTGCCTGACATCACAGTTCACAGCTTTAATTAACCCTTGTATAAACATTGTGTTATTAAAGAGGAACTGATAACATCATAAGCTTGGCTGAAATAAAGCTTGTGCACAAATGCAGGGAAAATAAAGTCCATGGATCTGCCACCATGGTCAAGCATTTTTTATCACAGACTCGTACTCGACAGTACAATGCATTTAGCAAGAAGTTTCACACTTGTGTTGAAACCCAAAAGTATCCCAGCTGTTCTTAAAAGGATTACAAGGTAACAATGTACTTTTAATACTAGAAATTAATATCTTGTCAGCTCTGGAAGTGGGTTTCAAACATCTGAATATATGAATATGAATTTTATAATGGCTGTAAAAAAGGGTGTCCTTAACAGGATTCCTTTCACAAATGTTCAGCAACAGGAAATTGGGGGTTACAGCTCATTTCATTCAGCTTTCCAGTTTTTACTTTCATAGCCACTTGCCTTTCTCCTAAGAGCCACAATCAAATTGGTTTCAATGATGTACCTCCACACCGTATAGCATACTATGTTAATTTTGATTTTTGAATTTCAGTCACATGCCAGCTTCCAACTGGCTTTAAAATACAACACTTGAATGTTATAACTATGCAGTATTATATTTATTATTACTGATATATTACATATACACTGTATATTATATAATATATATATATATATTAGAATAATATACTATTATATTATAATATATTGTCCTGTCCTTTGCTTCTCTGGGTGCCTTTGTAAACAGATAGTGTAAACAGACAGATCAATCTGATCACTATTAGATATATAGTATATATGTATTGCACTCTGGCCAAACACAAGAATAGCAAAATTAATACAGCTGATTGGCGCCTTAATACAGCCTTAGGCTGATCAGTGGGATCCCTTGATTGCATTCCCATATTGTGAGGAGCAATGACCCATTATTAGTGCAGATAAGGCTCCATTGTCAGCATGGTCTTTCTTTTGGATGATGAGTTAGAATACATTAGATGTTCTCTGTTCTATCATATTATGCATGGGTAAGTCATAGATTCAACAGTGACCTGGATAAGCAAAATCCCTGCTCACAGCATATACTGTGCAAAGAACATTAAACCCATGATTTGATGCATACTGCCTGCTTTTCCTAAATGGGGCAATAATACCCCCTTTTTCAACATCTGTTCAGTGAATACTAAACTGGGAATTTGAATACTCTGCATATTCCTTACAGGGAAAATAACTAGATTACCAGTATATGAGTCACTCCCTTTCCCTTTTGTTGTGACTGTTCGGTTAGCAGTAGTCTATTATGTATATACCAAACATGGAGTAGCTTCATTCTCCCTATTTCTGTCCTGTTTAACTAAAGACATAACAAAAAGCTCAGATTCTTCATGACTAATACAAAAGGCAAAATGTATGTTTGGCACAAGCCCTTTTCATTGCACTCATGTTAACCAAAGGGGTATACTGCCTACCTTACCTATGTCAGAAAGGCAGGCCAGTGAATCCTGGGTTTGTAATACTATCCTCATCAGATAAGCTCTCCTTTATACAAAAATAAAGCATTTACTGCATCTTATAAGTCATTATAACTTGAATTATTGTAGAATACCTTGCTCAGATGAGGAAATGCAGAAGAAAAGCAGTTCCTCCTTGCTTCCTGAAGTTCCAATTGTTTGGGTTGTCAGTTCAAATGAATATACATGGACAGTACTATCTGTTTGGCTTGGAGGCCATTCAGTCTGGTTCAGATGAGGATTGGCCAATGAACAGCTGACATATACGGCCTAAATGTACATGGAACATATTCTTAGTTATCTATCAAACTACAGGATTGATTTACTATTCAAAACTATATTTGCATTAAAATTCTTAGTTTTTTAAATATGGATTTTCTCCACATATGGGAATATTTTTCCTCTTTATCAAAATCTGAGTCTAGGTTAAACCTTTTTTTCTATGAGTGTATGTTTTCCTGCACTTTGCTGATGTAACCCATTGTTAAAAATGGTAAATTTGTTGGAAGTTTTTCAGCATGCTATAATATAGCTTATATATAACGAAAAAAATAAATTTGAGATTGAGAAAATAGTGTTTCAAAATAATAGTAACTTAGTCCTTAATAAAATGTAGCTGGTATAGCTGGTGTTTACTGGTTAACTGAAAACAGTTCATTGCACAGCATCCTGCCACTCAAACACATATTGGATACACATCAATATTTAAAGCAGTTAAGAAAAATATGAATTTTTTAGAAGTTATGGGGAGGGGGAAGAGTCCTTCAAATTGCAGAAGCAAATGAGTTGTGATGATGCTTATGTCTAGTGGGCTTGGTCTCATCCAAATCCTGGTAGAAAAACAAAAATTCAGTGGGTTGGGTTCCCAGAAGCCCTGTGTGCTGTGATGTGAGAGCAGCAAGTAAATGCAGCCCGTGTACAGGATCCCCAGCGTCTTGCTCCCTGCCTCCAAGAGAAGCAGCCTATTTGTATGTCGCTGTCCAATTCCAGTGTGTTCCTGCTGAACGAGGTAAGCTTGGATTTCTATGCTGTTTTGGAACTAGGCATCAATGTCTAACAGTTGCAAATAAGCTTAATCCCTGGACCTCAGGATGAAAATGATTGTGATAGATATATAGGCTAATTTCAACTAAAATTAGACTTGTTTTAACATCAGCTCTATGTCAAGACCTCAAGTAAATGGTGTGACACAGGAATGTTAATATGATCAAATGGAAAGGGGATTTGCACTTTTTACTAATTTCCCCAGTAATTTCCTCAAACATTTTTGTAGGCAGTTACCAGAAAATACTCCTTGTTTTTTTTATATATTATTATATTATCACAGAGAAGGGAAACAAACACTTTAATATATATAAAAGAAATATATATAGTCACAAAGATGAAATGCTGTGTGGTGGGATATAAATTGTCCTGTATTCTTTAAAACCACGCCAAAACAGTTTTCTAATGTTAAATATTCTAAATTATTTATTTTATGGAACATTTTCCCATAGATGGAATTCAGTTGACATTTATTGCAGTCTGATCAATCAAGAAAGCCTAAATTTATAATTATATAATAGTCTCCATGTTCTTAAAATCAGGACATTCCTATTTATCCTACTTAGAATTCAGGATCAAGACTTTAACTTGGGTGGGGGGGGGGGATTTTCTGTACTGGCAATGAATTACATTTGTTCTAAAGTGGGTGATATTATTTAACCAAACATTAAAAACCACAATTTTATCATAGCTTATTCTTGTACAGGTATGGAGGTAGGGATCCCTTATCCTGAAACCCATTATCTAGAACGCTCCAAATTACGGCAAGACCATCTCCCATAGACTGAATTTTAATCAAATAATTCAAAAATGTAAAACATATTTCTCAGTAATTAAAAAACAAAACCTTGTTCTTGATCCCAACTAAAACATAATTAATCCTTATTGGAGGAGAAATCCAATTTAATGATTAAAGCCTTTTTAGCAGACGTGCGGTATGGCAATTCAAATTACAGAAAGATCCCTTATCTGAAAAACCCCTGAGCATTCTGGATAATAGGTCTCATGCCTACATAGACCTTACCACCTAAGTTGCTTGTGCATGAAGCACAGGGAGATTTGATGTTTTTGCCAAGGCTAAAAGAATTTGATGCAGGAGCAAACAGTGATATACCTAGATGACTATTATATACCCAGACGACTTTATAATCAGAAAAATGGTAACGTTAACGAAAAATTTGCTTTCTAGGTGATTTTCCAATAATTTATGAGACTATTTTAAATATTTACATGGCCCTGATGAAAATGTTTTAAGACTTTAAAGTTTACATTAAAAAAAAAATATGTACAAAATCTTTGCAAGATGCTACATGAACCAAGCAATGTCCTCTTATTTAACAAACAATTGCAATGTAGAGCAAGGATTCTTATCCTAGGGGGTCAGGACCAGAAAAATATGGGTTCCTATACTATGTAATCAGGAATGGTTGGTTATATAAAGTGTCACAAACAAATTTGAATAATAAGTGCTGCAATATGAATGTCTGACAGTTAAACCACATACTAGTATATTAGAAGAGTAAAGAAATGAAAAAAACCCCAAAAAACTAAGAAAGGACAAGAATAATAAGAATGGGAACAGAAGCCTGGGGTCCTAATCTGTACAATAACACATACAGTATACATGTATTATAAAATAATTGTGGTACATAATGTGCAGCACTTAGTGATGGGTCTTGCTGACAGCAAATATCGACCTGAGGAAAGAAACCATATTTTTATGGCTTTATTGGGGAGGATAAGATCTCTGGGGCAGAAAGCCTTTCGGCAATCGTCATATGATTGGGGGTGCTATAGGTTCCATTGTGACCAGCCAAAGTTGTGATAGATAGCTTTAAGTTCCATCAGGGTTGGTGTCTACAACATCGAGTTGTAGGCTATTAAAGAGGTGGTTCATCTTCAAATTAACCTTTAGTATGTTATAGAATAGCCAATTCTAAGCAACTTTTCAATTGGTTTTCATTATTTATTTTTTATCGTTTTTGAATTATTTGCCTTCTTCTGAATCTTTCCAGCTTTCAAATGTCGGTCAATGATCCCATCTAAAAACAAATGATCTGTAAGGCTACACATTTATTGTTATTGCTACGTTTTATTACTCATCTTTCTATTCAGGTTTCTCTTATTCATATTGCAGTCTCTTATTCAAATCAATGCATGGTTGCTGGGGTAATTTGGCCCCTAGCAACCAGATGGCTGAAATTGGCAAACTGGAGAGTCGCTGAATAAAAAGCTAAATAACTCAAAAAACACAAATAATAAAAAATTAAACCCAATTGCAAATTGTCTCAGAATATCCCTCCCATACATTATGCTAAATGGTAATTTTAAGGTGAACAACCCCTTTAATCGTTTAGTTGTAGTTAGTATCAGGTTAGTAAATTTCCAAACATGGTTCAGAAGCTTCGATAATGGAGCTCCCAGTTGGAATGTTAGTGGATCTAAATGCAAGTATATTATTATTTTTAATTAATCAGTAGTATTCCCTTCGCAACCCCTATTAACTTGCTCTATGTTTGTGATGGAGGGAAGAGAGAACACTCATGAAGAAGATAAAGTAACACATACTCCAAATGATCCATCTGTACAGTGTCTCGGGTGTGTGTCTAGGACTGAGAATCTAAGGACCTTACCTGGCCTGCAGGTGCTAAGTGCTTAAGAGAAATAAGGCAGGGGACTATAGCTTGATCAGCTCTTCCTATTGATATACAAATAAAAATGGGTAAATATGCCACAGATTTGAATAAATATGTCCAGCTTGTACACAACATGAGAAAAAACTTTAGGTTTTCTTTCTTTTTTTTTGTACTTCAGTAAAAAGAGAATGAAACAAACAACAGAAAATCAGTAATTGTAATGTTATTCAACTTTTTGCAATGATGGCTCTGCCATTTTAAAGAGATGCTTCAATGAAAAATGATTGCAGATGAAATGGCACATGGAAACCCTTGGCAATTGGCCCATTTGTTCCTTTATTAAAATAGTCCTGCCTCTAACATGTTTACTGATCATAAAAGAGATGATCATCCAGTGAGGTTTCCATTGATGCTATACAAATGGGTGAGGAAGAGACATGGCAGGGCTTGAAGCCATGCTTTCCTAATAGTAATAGCTGCAAATGCATTCCATTCTAACTTTATGAACTGAGTTTCTGGCATTTGTAAGCTCTCAGTGCTAGCATTGAATGCAGAATTGCTCTTTGCTCTTTCCATAGTGGTTAAGGCCAGCTGGCTTGTTTTATCTCCCAGGTAAGAGCACTGTTGAGCACATATAAAACATATATATTGAAAGTACATGTAGGTCATACATATGTCTTTATCAGAGATGTTGGGGAAAATTCTTAAAATGGCCACTTATTATGAAAAATGTCCAAGGAAGCAAAATAAAGACAAGATAGATGCTCTATTGTCCTAGAAATGAGCCAACCATAAAACAAATGTGGCATGACCTTCAAATTGCTAAAAAATTATTAAAACAAAAATATTTAACAGTTACAACTTTTAAACATTATCCCACTTTAAAATGTGGAAAAACCCCAGCGTTTTTTCTCTTTTTTATGACTTTTTAGCATACAATATATGATGTCACTGACATAAGATTGAGGAGGATGTAGCTTCATCGTATCAGTTCGCCAGGTATAACCTACAAAATTTTGCCTGTCGAAAGAGAGAAACTTTGTTAGCGATGAACTCTTTCACTAACGAATTGTCATCTATGCCTGTTAATAAATTGCCAATGTTCCTGTGGATTGTATTTCTGGCAAATTTTTGCTAGTCCTTTAGTTAATTTACCCCTTGGTCTCTAAGGTCCTGCAAACAGGAATGTTTCTATCTTAAAGTGAACCCTCAGATGATGCAGGTACAGTGTCTGTAAATTCGAACTAATTTTAAATTACTTCCACCTAATTTATAGCTCACTTAGGTTATGTTTAGGTTTTGGATCTAACTAGCAACAGGAGAACTCTAGTCCACTACTAAGCAAACTTCACATGGCCTCAGGTTGTCTTTATTGGGGTGTCATCCAGTAATGTAACTTGTAACTCATGTGCCCTGGTGTAAATTTTGCACCAACTGGGCCCCCCTTGCACCCAGCTTCTTCAGCCTAATTGCTTGCCTCCTTACAGCTGAACTGGTGGCTGTGTGGTGCCAGGGGTGGTGCCCACTCTGTAAGGAATTCTTATGACTTGCCCTCAGCTGGGTTCAAACCAGTTCCATATGGAAGACTTTTGACTTACCTCTCCCCTGTTCTGACAGACCAGTGGGTAAGAAAAAAGGCTCTCATACAACAGCTAACAGGTTTGAACCCAGCAGAGGGTAAAACCTGAGAATTCCTTACACACTAAGGGGGTTATTTATTAAAGTCTGATTGCGAAAAAGTCAAGTTTTTTTACTCTAAAATCCAAATTTTTTGTGGAAAAAAAAATATACATTTTTCGGGGTTTATTATACCACGAGGATGGAAAAAAGTCTGAATCCAAAAATCCGGCATCTCAGACCTGCTGAGGTTGTATATAAGTCAATGGGAGAAGTCCCGAAGATATCCTGATCTGCACTGGGTATCATGCGATAATCTGAATATCTTTTACTCTAAAATCTGAATTTTTTGTGAAAAAAAAATGTTGCTTTTTTGGGATTTATTATACCTGGAGGATGGAGAATGTCAGAATCCAAAAATCTGGCATCTCAGACTTGCCACGGTTGTATATAAGTCAATGGGAGAAGTCCCGAAGATATCCTGCTCTGCACTGGGTTTCGTGCAATAATCAGAAGATTTCGTGGTTTTCAGGCAAAAATCAAAAAAAATCAGAGTTTGATATCTTCAATTGGAGAAGTCCTGAAGATATCCTGATCTGCGCTGGGTTTCATGCAACAATGCGAAGATTTTGTGGTTTTCGGGCAAAAATCCGATTTTTTTCCGTACAATTTGAATCTTTCGCAATTTTTTTCAAGTTTTTCGGGAAAATGTATTGATAAATAAGAAGAAATAACCAGTGCGGATTTGGTCGGAGAAGATTTCAGAAAATAATGAGATATTATTGGATTTCAATAAATAACCCCCTAATTATTTTATCTGCTGGTAGATATTTGCTGCAACTTTAGAGTTTTGTTCTGTAGTAAATGAAGTTGCTTTGGTTATCTTCTATTATCTAAATGTGGAGAATGTTATATGGTTTACAATAGAAAATGACAGTAGGGTTCCACGAACAAAACAATATGTGGCAGGAACCTCTTAATATATACTACCCCCCCCCCCCAAACATGTATATCCTCAACTCTAGTTATTTGTTAATGTCACCTTTTTGTGAAAGATACCTTTAGTCAAGCAGCACAAACAGAATTTGGGCAGTAATGGTTATTTAAAAAAAAAAACATGGGTTGTTTTGTGGCAGACCTTCTGCATAAGCGCTTACAGTGTTACAGCTCTCCTACACTCCCTCTGACATCATCCACAGAACTGACCTTTGCTGGAAGTTGGTGCAAATGGAGTGTATTACCTAGGGATTCTGCAGTCAGAAAAGCTTTTAGGTGTCATAAACATTTATTTGTTGAAACTCCTGCAGTCCTTGTGGTGGAAGGGATATTTTGTACAGATAATATTGGAAGCATTAAAGAGAATATGAATTTTTAATTCCAATTGATTTATGAGGAGTAGAAATCTTGTCTCTCAAATGGAAAACAATAGCTGTGCAGATTTGACAAGCTCATTTATCTCATAAATCCAAGATACGTCTCTGGATTTATTGGGTAGACATGTGAAACTGATTACTTTGCATCTTTAAAATAACAGTTTAGCTATACGCTAAGGAAAAAATTCAACCAAGCGCTATAATGTAGCGAATCTATGGGCTGCATCTCTCTGCATGTGTTTTGTGCATTACTTCCGGCATGTAAATTGTGGAAAAGGGAGCCTTGAATTGAGAAAAGATGCCGCCAAACACAATGTTGCAATGTTGTAGTTAAAGGGATCCTGTCATCGGAAAACATGTTTTTTTTCAAAACACATCAGTTAATAGTGCTGCTCCAGCAGAATTCTGCACTGAAATCCATTTTTCAAAAGAGCAAACAGATTTTTTTATATTCAATTTTGAAATCTGACATGGGGCTAGACATATTGTCAATTTCCACAGCTGCCCCTGGTCATGTGACTTGTGCCTGCACTTAAAGGGGCAAATTCACTAAGATTAGAAGTTGCGCCAGGCTCAACTTCACCACACTTCGCCGCACTTCGACAGGCGTAGTTTCGCCAGTGCTCCGCAAATTCACTAAAATCCGAAGTTGCGCACAGGGGTAGCGTAAGTTTGCGAAGTTGCGCTAGCGTTGATTCGCCAAGTGAAGCGAAGTTTCGCTAGCGATGGTTCATTTGCATACGGCGCCAAATTCAAATTTCAATGGAGGAATACGTATCAGCACAACAAATGCCTGGAAAACCTTTACAACATTGAATAAAAATTTTATTTTGCCCTACACATGTGCCCACTGTATAGTTAAGTTGCCATGAGTCAGGAAATGTAGGGGGGAAGGAGGGGAGCCCCAAAAAAATGTTTCGATCTTTTTCAGCCTATCACCCATAATATAGAAAGCACGCCAGCGTTTTTTGGGACTTAGAAAAAATTTGAACTTTTTTTGAAGCAATCCCTATCTACTCTATTGCGCTTCGCCTGGTCTGAGGTGGCTAAGGAAGTCTAGCGTAAAAGGTAGCGTTCAGAACAATGCGCATGTTAGTGAATTTTTGTAGTTACGTCCGTAGCGAAAATTCGCCTGGCGTAAGGGTGCGGAGTAACACTAGGGAATTTACGCCAGCGTTCGTTAGTGAATTTGCGAAGTACCGAAAATGCCAAACGCTAGCGAATTGACGCTAGCGTTCGTCGCTTTGGCGCTTAGTGAATTTGCCCCAAGGAGAGAAATGCTTTCTGGCAGGCTGCTGTTTTTCCTTTTCAATGTAACTGAATGTGTCTCAGTGGGACATGGGTTTTTACTATTGAGTGCTGTTCTTAGATCTACCAGGCAGCTATTATCTGGTGTTAAGGAGCTGTTATCTGGTTACCTTCCCATTGTTCTGTTGTTAGGCTGCTGGGGGGGGTGATATCACTCCAACTTGCAGTACAGCAGTAAAGAGTGATTGAAGTTTATCAGAGCACAAGTCACATGACTTGGGGCAGCTGGGAAAATGACAATATGTCTAGCCCCATGTCAGATTTCAAAATGTAATATAAAAAAATCTGTTTGCTCTTTTGAGAAATAGATTTCAGTGCAGAATTCTGCTGGAGCAGCACTATTAACTGATTGATTTTGAAAAAAATTTTTTTCCCATGACAGTATCCCTTTAAGGTAAGGAGTGGAGGGGATTGTAAGAGACAGAGAGAAACATCACTCAATAGCAATTACAGGTACAATTACATATAAATACATACACTTGCAGTTACAGGTACAAATACATATAAATACATCCAATAGCAATTTCAGGTACAAATACAAATTTAAATTGTATGCAAACATTGTAATTTTCCTTAGGTGGCTCTCCCTTTGTATGTACATAAACCAGGGCACAACACATATACTTAAAGGAAAACTAAATCCTAAAACTTAATATGTGTAAAAATGCCATATTTTATATACTGAACTTATTGCACCAGTCTAAAGTTTCAGATTTTCATTATTCGCAATGATCCAGGACTTCAAACTTGTCACAGGGGGTCACCATCTTGGAAACTGTCTGTGACACTCACATGCTCAGTGGGCTCTGAGCAGCTGTTGAGAAGCTAAGCTTAGGGGTTGTCGCAAATTATCCAGCAGAAAATAAGGTTGGCCTGTAATATAAGCTGATGCTACAGGGCTGATTATTAAATTCTGATGCTAGTTGCACTGGTGTCTTTGCTGTCATGTAGTAATTATCTGTATTGACTACTAATCAGCCTTATATTGTGACATTTATATTCATATGTCGGACTGGCCCACTGGGATACCAGGAAAACTCCCGGTGGGCCCAAGTGTCAGTGGGCCCTTCTGCTTCTAACCATGTGGCCTGTTTCATGGTCAATAACTACTTCTGTATGGCAACAGAGAGGCTAAATAGATAGAATAATAAATAATAGAATAGAAAGAAAGAAAAGAGACTTGAAGAACAAAGGTTTAGTGAGGCGAAGAAGAGCAGAAATAGTTTTGAAGAATGGGCCATGGACTAAGGTTTTCTAGTGGGCCCCTGGCATCCCAGTCCAACGCTGTTTATATACTATGTGTACTGTATATTATGAGTGGGTCCCTAAGCTAAGTAAGTGACAGCAGCACAGAGCATGTGCAGTGAATCAGCAGAAAAGAAGATGGGGAGCTACTGGGGCATCTTTGGAGACACAGACCTTTACTGCTAAAGGGCTGTGGTTGCCTTGGGCTGGTACAGAAGAACAAAACATAATATACAACATTTCTACATATTCTTCAGTTGGGTTTTAGTTCTTCTTTAAGCCCAACCTCTCCCTTCAGGTCAGCCACTAGTACACGCCCAGCCAGCTGCAAATGAGCCAGCCGCCAAGTTTAGAAATGGCTGGGGACAGGGGCAGCCATCAGTACAGGGGGACAGTTATCATGGGTCCCATGGGTTTTTGTGGTTTAGGGGGCCATGCTGGTGCTGCACTTACTAATGCGGTGGGGCCCCCTGCTGTGAGAGAGTGTTAGACTTTGGAAGGGAGGGCAGGAGTTTGCACGGGATCAAAAGAGCTGCATGGGGATTGGATAGGCTGGAGGGGAAGTTCAAACTTGACCCATCCAAATCCCTGTGCAGCTGTACTGGGACTTAGACTTCAGTGACGAATTGGCAGTACAGAAAGAATATGCAGGCATCTAAGCTCTTGTCTTCCCTTCTGAAGTCTGCATTTCTCTGACAGCATTAGGGGGCTGTTAATCAAGTAAGTAATGTATGGGGGAACCATGGTAACCAATGTTTTTTTTAACTTGTAGGGGAGGGGTACTGGCCACCAAAGATTTTTGTTTAACTTGTAGGGTGTGAGGTGGAGCCTGTGGTTTGCTATATGGGGCCTGCGATTTCTGATGGCGGCCCTGGCTGGGGGCGACAAACAACCATACAGTGGACCCTGCGCTGTCCTTCCCCCGTGGTCAAATGGTCTACTGTTTAGGTAGTTACACTGCTGTCTGTAGTCTTATTATAAGGGTTACACTTTGCACAACTGCCTTCACCTTTGTAAATTACCTTCATAGTCTTTATAGAACTCAAATTTACATATTTTGCCTCTCAAAATACTGTGGCACAAAATTGATCAATTCTTCTTCACCACAACATATATTTACTTCTGATGTGTATCCATCAGAGAACATAAGCTCATAGCTCTGCCAATAGAGGTCATTGCCTGTAGATATAGAATTATTGCTTGTTGTGAGTGGCATTACAGGACAGGAATGATGAGCTATGTGCCAGGGGCTGTTCCTAGCAAATAAAGAAAAAAATCCATTTGTGCATTTCAAAGATTTTTCCCCCATTGCGTTGCCATAAGCCATTAATACAATTATTCGGCACTTAAATGTCTGTGAATCCATTATTTCAACCAGGCTTAGGCACTGAGAGGTGGAAATGAAATGAGAGAAACAGAAGGAGGAGTAAGAGAGGCAGGGAAGGGGAGAAATAGTGTGTTTTGTGTGTGTTTGATGGAGAGAAAAGCTATGAGCACAGCGAAGCGGATAAACAGAGAATGCAAAGTCTGCCTTGCCTATAAAAAAACCTTCTGAGAGTGCAGCTTTGGGCTATTTATGCCCCTTCTATGTCTTTCTCTGACTCCAGTGCAACATTTCTTCTGAATGAGGTAACCATTTGCCTTTTCTTCACTGCCTTAAAGGGAAGGTTAGTGTTGTTGTATTGAGGGCTATTTTATCTGAAGAGCAGAGCACCTTTTTGGGGATGTGCAATGAGCCATGTTGTACTTAGTGCTTTTACTGAAACACAGAAGAATGAGGAAAAAATTAAGCAATAGGACTGGGGGTAATAAAGACACAGGAGCAGAAGGTATGGGAAGCAGTACTGACCACAAACAGACAGAGAAATGGGAAGGGGCATGTTGGTGGTTTGTGTATAATTATTGTGAGGGGGACAAAGCAGTGAATAGCAGTGCTACATGGGATTATATGGGATTACGGCACCAGCAATGTTAACATAATAATACTCTATTGTACTGAAAGGTTATTGTATGAAACCAAATATAAAGGTTAAAACACAAATAGAGATAAGGCACCATATGATTAGCAAAAGAAAAACTTTAAAAGCAGACAGCGGTGTTTTCCTTGGTGGAATGAGCTTCTATTATATTAAAATGCACAAGCAGAAAAAAACAGATAGACAGGCGATCATGGAGAAACTGACAGCCGCTGACAAGCAACAAATGAACATGATTTAACCAGGGAGGGAGGTTGCGAGGGAGGGAAAAGGAACAGGCATAACAGGCTCTGGCTCTACTGGATTGCAAGAGATGGCTCCTAATCTGTTCATCTCTGATTTTAATTGACTGTTAACTACATCTTCATAGCCTTCTTTCCCAAACTGCCCATAATCCAACACTATAATGAGATCACTTTTCACACTTGCCTCCATTATCCTACCCATATGCCATGATGCTGTTTTTCTCTGTGGCTAGTAACATAGATTTGCACAACTACCCATTCTATAAGCAGTCAGGCCTTACTAAACAATGAACACTCTGTGTATTTACATTTCGAAAAATAAAGTATTCAGATCTGCCCAGAACCAGTAAAGTGGATATTCACCTAAATGACATTTCAGCATTACAATGCTATTCTTAGTCAATATCATCATTTTTTTTTTATAGTGGAAGCAAGTACGCAGTTTGTCTTTTTTTTCTTTATGATATTTTAATTATTTGACTTTTTGTTGTGCAGCTGTGCTTAATGCTGAACCTATCTGTTTGCTGAGTAAAGCCTGGCATACAATATAAGATCAGTTTATTTGGCAAGGTCACATAATGAGTGGATCTTTTCCGGATTTGACCACCAACGCACTTGTCGGTATCAGGATGATCCGATCAGTTATACCCCAGGCCAACAATTGGATAATAATTGGACTTATGTTGTCTTCACAGTGGTTTCAATGAAAACCATGCATTCAACTGCATTTTAATTGGTAACTTTAAAGGGATTCTATCATGATTTTTATAATGTAGTTTTTATTTCTAAATGACACTGTTTACACTGCAGATAATTCACTCTACAATTTAAAATTTCATTCCTGAACCAGCAAGTGTATTTTTTGTAGTTGTAATATTTGTGTGTAGGCAGCCATCTCAGGTCATTTTGCCTGGTCATGCAGGGCCGGGCCAAGGTATTTTGGCACCCTAGGCAATGGCTTCAATCAGTGCCCTCACCACCAGGTCCCATTACCATTTCCCACCTTACAATTCATATTGCCCTCTGTGCCAACAGCAGTCAATCCCTAAGATTGCTCCCAAGATCCCAATATGTACCACATATAATATGTGCCAGCATAAGCCAAAACATACATCATATTGTTACCCCCAAACTGCACCTTTGCCAGTGGCAGCCAAAAAATCCATCATATTGCCCCTAATTTGTACCTGTGCCAGCAACAGCCAAAAATCCATCAAATTGAATCAATTTGTACCAGCAGCCACCATAATGCCCCATATACCTGAGCCAGCAGCAGCCAATCCCTCATATTGTCCCTGATCAGTACCTGTGCCAGCAGCAACCAATCCCTGATATTGCCAAATATCATCTGTTTACCTGTGCAGCAGCCAAGATATTGCCCACATATATGTGCCCTGTGCCAGCAACTGCCAAGAGGGAGGTGGGAAGTGTTTCTGCCTGCAGTACAAATCACGGGCAAGAACAGGCAGTTTATAAAATTTAAAAAATATTAAAGGTCAAGCAAACCAAATAATTCCCCTTAAAAGTGTGCCCCCCCCCATGATGGCGCCCTAGGCGGGTGCCTACTCTACCTACCCCTAGTTGCGGCCCTGTGGTCATGTGCTTTCAGAAAGATCCAGCACTTTAGGATGGAACTGCTTTCTGGCAGGCTGCTGTTTTTCCTACTCAATGTAACTGAATGTGATGCAGTGGGACCTGGATTAGACTCGAGTGCTGTTCTTAGATCAGACAGCTGTTATCTTGTGTTTGCTGCTTTATTGCTTACCTTCCCATTGTTCTGCTGATGGCCTGCTGGTGGGGGAAAGGGAGGGGGTGAGATCACTTCAGCTTGCAGTACAGCAGTAAAGAGTGACTGAAGTTTATCAGAGAACTAGTCACATGACTCCAGAATGTATAATAAGGCATGCACAGCAAGATTTAAAAGGTACCAATCTTGCAATTTTTACAGAAACAAAGAAAAGACACCTGCCTAGGGCACAACAATAGGGGGCGCTGGGCAGGTACCTCTTAAATTGTCTTCTGCCTACCCATAGTCACGCTCCCCTCTCTCCCCTCCGCCATTCTCCCCTGCCTCCCCTCTGCTAAGGCATGATTGCGTTCGGGCATGTGCATGTCAGGGAATGGGGTGGCTGGTCAGGTTGCCTAAGGCGCCCAGTCATCTTGGCCCCACAATGTATGTAGGTATGGGTTTAAGCAGATTGGGCATGTGGCATATCAGTTAAATGGTGTCCCTCCCTGGTAGGAGGAATGGGTAAAGCTGGCCATAGATGCAACGATCCGATCGTATGAATCGTGGATTCGTACGATTTTCGGACTGTATGTGGAGAGTCCCGACATTTTTCGCCTGACGGAGATCGATTGTTTGGTCGATCGGACAGGTTAGAAAATTTCTGTCGACTGCTGATAATATCTCTGTGTGTATTGCCGATCGTGCGATTTTCAGTGGGAGACTGTCACTAGCTTTGTCGGACATTTTAAAATATTGAAAATGATATTGCCAATCCCACCTCACCTCACAAGGCTCCCTGGGACACCTCTCCCTATGTATCTGGTGGATTCTTGGAACTATGCACACATCATGGCAACTCAACAAAACATTATAATTTTTTTTAGGATTTGCAGAATGATTTTGTTAAACACTGTAATGTTTCCATTATTCATAATCATTTTCTGTCTCCAAAGAAGTGGAAGTGGAAGGGCGTTTCTATGGGTAATGAAAGGAGTGCTATGTTTGAGTGGTAAGCACATTTTACAACCCTATCATTTGGTTTGTTTGCTAGACTTTTGGAATTGCTGTTTATCTAGATTGGTGGCCTATCACCTTAGCTTAGACATACCATTATGGTATAATTTTTAGATTGTAAGCTCCATTGAGCAGGGCCCTCTGTACTTTTAGTATTGTTAATCAGCTGTATTTTTGTATCTAATGTGTATGTTCAATGTACAGTATTAACCGCAGTGCTGAAGAATATGTATACGTCTTAATATGATAACAGTAATAACTGTGCCACTGTTTCACAGAAACTATTCTGCATTTAAAAGCTGCAATATTTAATAGATATACTGAAAGCTTTTGAATGTCTAAGAATAAATATGTTATGATGCAGCACTTGACAGGCATACAACATACCACTTAAATCAAGACTGTTAAGAGCCCCATAATGAATCTCATGCTAGCCAACAGAATTAAGCCATTTCAGATTCTACTGGTCAGTAGAATAAAAGTAGCGCAGGTGGTACACCAATATATTGACAAAGCCAGTAATAACCATATTAAAGGGGTTGTAATCCTTTAAATGAACTTTTAGTATGATGTAGAGAGTGATAGCTATTTTTGATTTTCTATTTGTGGTTTTTGAAGATTTTTTTGGCTTTTTATTATTATAGTCAATGACCCCCATTTGAAATGTACGGCGTTCTCTTTCGCTCAGCTCAGTGTTAAGTTTCCCATAGACACAAAGATTCTTGTTGCCGAACGACCGATTTTAGCCAAGTCTGACCAATCCTTCGAAATTATTGTGCGGTTAGTGGGATTCGAACAATCGAATATCTTACGATTTTTCGGACAGGAAATTGATCGGTCAGGTCAAAAAATCTTTGTCGGTCCCAGTGCAATCCACCAAATTGCCAAATTGGTCTTTTTAGTTGATGGTCAATTCGTACAATCGTGGTTCCGAGAAAATCGTGGTCTCATGATGAGGATCGGATCTTTTAAAAATCTCAACATCTATGGCCAGCTTTAGGCTCATTTAAAAAACTGGCAAATTTGCTCCTGGGCAGTAATCCATGGCAACCAATCCAATGTTTGCTTTCATTGTTCAACCTGCAGCTGGCTAGAAAAAAAAAGCCATTCACGGATTGGTTGCTATGAGTCACTGTTCACGTGCAAATTTGCCCAGTGTTTTATAAAGTCCTTTGTGCTGTGGCCATAATATCGATGGAGGCAAACCCAGGTTAATTCCAAGCCATAAAACTGTATAAACATTGACACTGAAATCCTGGTGTAGGTTCAAATTCAAAGTCCAGTAAGATAACGTTTTGTACGTAAAAGGGTCTCATAATGTGTATATATATATATACACCCAAGCACCTATAGGGAGGAGGCATTAAAGCAGAAACCCTGGAGTGCCTATATAAAAATTTATAAATCCAACGGCAGAGCTGCGAGGGTGAGGGGTGCAGTGGTTGTTGGTGTGGGCACCAGAAAATTAGCCAATCTAGCCAACCAAATCTGCACATATATATGTTGTAGGTATATGTAGGCAGCATTATACATATAGGTCTGCCTGCTGCAAATAAACAATGTATCCTAGTAATGTTTATAAGTGGCAGTGATAATGTTTAATTACGTTAATCACACGTTAATCACAGAAGAGGTTGGTGATGAACTATGTCATAATGAGTAGGTGGAACAATAAACAGTAATAGGAGGTAGAATAGAGTTCTATGTATGTTGTAGCACTGTTTCTGGCAGTTTGGAGGTCAGATCAGTTATTAGTTCTATTGAGCACTTTAGGTTGGTGGTGAATATGTTGTTGGTGATGAACTATGTCATAAAGAGTAGGTGGCATAATAATAAACAGTATGTAGTACTGGGCTTTTGCTGTTTAGGGGTCAGGTTGGTTATGATTTCTGTTTTGCACCCTACAATTCCAGATATATCTGTGTGGTTCTCTGTTAACAGCAGCTTAGAAAAATATATAGTGTCGCACAAATAATTTCCAAATCTGACTGAATAAAGATGTTGCCGAACTGTATTGTGCAGACAGTAAGTGCCCACAAACACCCTTTAGCAGTGATAAAACATACACAAGATGCAATTTTCAGCTTCATTACATGACACTAGACTCCATTTAATTAGTGTTTGTAGTGTGACTTGCTGCCAGTGTATCCGGGCACCCCGAGGCTACTGGCAACTTCCGGCAACTTCCAGCAATGTGTAATGGCCCCTTTAAGCACCTTACCTTCAGGTGGGTCCTGCGTGTCTGCTGGTGCACAGATAACTCAGCTTGGAAATAAAAGCAGTCCAGGGGTTGCTTCAAACCAAGAACTTATTTATTGAACAGGCAGTAATCTTGATTAACGCTTTCAGGCAATAGTATCTTCCAGTACATTCATAGCAATCAGTGGAAAACCTTCACACTTTAGGATATTGCAAGTAGATTCTGCATCGGTTCGGGTTTTGGGCAAAAAGTCCCGATCCCTTGGCTGTGCGGGCAGTCTGCGGGTTACCAGACTGGGTACCCAACAAAGGGGCGGGCTTGATCACCCCACCCTCCCTTGTGGTTCTTCCAGTTTTTAATTCTTTTGTGAAGATTTGGTGCCAGAGTGACAGCACTTCCGGGCAAATGTGACGTCACTTCCGGTTTTGCATGTCCCCCGGGTTGGAGGTTAGTTGGCCGATTGGTGGTTGGGTAGTGGAAACATGTGGGTCAAATTGCGGGTTCTGGTTGTGGGTTGTGAGTATGGGTCGGGTTTCAAAAATACACCTGCGCAGGACTCTACCTTTCTTGATGATTTTCCCCTGCATTAGAGATCGCACAGGGTATCATGCTCCTTGGCACAGTCCCTGCTCCTGAGCTCACCCACTCGTGTCCCTGTCTGGCGGCTTGATCACCGCAACCCAAACTACTTTCCTTGTAAGATAAAGGTGCTGACTAAATTACCGTGCCACTATCTCTTGCTCCTAGAGCAACTATTACATAAACTCCCCTGAAACCTCCCCTGAAGGTGGGATACAGGAAAAGATCCCTGAGCATGTGTGTTTTTCCTTTTAAACTTTTACACTCTGTTACCTAGTGGACAAACCTTGAACATACATGGACCCAGGAAAAGAGCCATAGCTGCCTGGGTGAATTAAACTACTTAGGTGTCCATATACAGGGGAAACTGCCTGTAAAACATACCTAAACCTCAGGTAGGTTGTGCAGTAGATTAAGGAATAGTATAGTTAGAATTACACACAAAAGGGGTAATTTACTTTGACCTGGTACATATGTGCAAGAGCAGCAGTCCCCAACCAGTGGCTCAGAACCCGTTGGATGTTGATTCCAGTGACCTCAAATAAGGTGATTATTTTTGAATTCCTGGATTTGAGGCAAGTTTTTGGTTGGATAAAAACTTCTTGCAGGCTGCCAGTCCACATATGGTCTACCAAATAGCCAGTCAGAACCCTTATTTGGTACCCCCAGGAACATGTTGCATGCTTGTGGTGCTCTCCAAATCTGTTTACATATATTTGTGGCTCACGGGTCAAAAATGTTGGTGAATGCTGTTCTAGAGCATGCCCCCTTTGTGTCTGGCTGTGCTTTGCAATTAGCACCAGATTGGAAATTTTGTCATTGGGCAGAGCTGTATTTATAGGGCAAACACAGGACATCTAGGCAAAAGTGGGGCAGGGTAAATGGTGGATTGTGCCTGTTTTGAGCACTTTGTAAATGACACCCAAACTTTATTTTGCTGCCAGAAACACAAATCTCAACAGTGTTCCATTCAGCAACTATGGTTGGCACATCCCTAATAAAAGAAAAATGAAAGGGCATTAAACAAGTAGTGAAAATATAATGTCTTGCTGCCCTGCACTGGTAAAGCTGGGATGCTTGCTTTAGAAACATTACTATAGCTTCTATAAACAAACTGCTGTGTAGCCACAGGGGCAGCCATTCAAAGCTAAAAAAAAACTGATAGCAGATAAGCTCTGTAGTATACAATGGGATTCTTAAAAACTTACCTGTTATCTACTGTGTCCTGTGCTTGAATGGCTGCCCTGTGGCTACACATAAGCTTACTTAGGCAAGTGCTTCTGAAGCAAACACACCAGATTTACCAGTGCAGGGCAACACAACATGATATTGTCATTCCTTTAAAACACTTTCATTTTTTGTTTGTTTTACTCTTCCTTTAAGAGCTTGAGATAATTGCTCAATAGTCCAAGTGTGATTAGTTTTGTTCTACAAGTCCTACCCACTCAGAAGCCATGTTCCAATATCTTGTACTGATGAGATCTAACAAGATTGAAACAGTCTGTAAGTTTGAATATAGCGCTCTGTGCTATAAAACCAGCAGTTCTGCATGCATAGTTGTCTATGGAAACATAAAGGAGTGATTATGTTAAAATCTTTTGGCGTTTAGGCAGTGCTATGCGTACAGCATGAGACATATAAATACCTTCAGTTTTCAGAAGGTTTTTACACTGCATGTCTTTTTGGCTCATTTTACACATCTCATCCTAACCAGGTCAGTTTTGTTCAGTATGTAATCGGGCAGACAATAAAAGCAACAATCTGATTACTATGGGCAGCTGCACCTATGCAACTTGCCTCAGCACCTTAGTATATTTTGCACAAATGGGTGTATGGAGTAAAGGCACACTACAAACTCACTTACAACCAGCCATTCACTGAAGCCAGTTATTAACTCACCTTTTTCATATAATCTTAAAAGTCAGTTTTTGAAGGTGTGGTTTACCTTTAAATTAACATTTATTGTGTCACAGAATGACAAATTCTAAGTAACTTTTCAATTGGCCTTCATCTTTTCTTTTTTCATAGTTTTTGAATTGAAGCCCTTACAGCTTTAAAATTGGGACCACTTAAATCAGGAGCGCCCATACTTGACTAATGTGAGGTCAAGGTTAAGCATTCTGTTCCATGGAAAATATTACTTTAATATTGTGAGAAAATGTATATTGCTGTATTTAACAAAAAACTATTTCTTATGTAAACTTAAAATCTGTTGAAAAGCATGAATAGGAGGGAGATTAGACAAGTGTCTTGGGATTTACTGATCACCAGCTAAAGGTCTACTGGAAGATCTTCATCTACCTTTTGGGCACCCCTGAATTAACTCATCTGAAAAAACAACCACAAACTCTGTAAGGCTACACATTTGTTGTTATTGTTACTTTGTATTAGTCATCTTTCTATTCAGACCCTCGTCTATGCATATTGCAGTCTCTTATTCAAATCAATCCATGGTTGCTAGGATAATTTGGACCCTAGCAACTAGCTGAAAAACCACAAATTAAAAAATATAAAACCAATTGCAAATTATCTCATTCTAAAAATGTATTTACAGTTGAGCAAAACATTCTACAACACACATCATCTGAGGATACTGGGAGCTGTAATCCCCCAACAGCTAGGGCTGCAGTTTAGACAACCCTGATTTATAATTGCCCTATTCAAACAGGGGCCAAATCCTTTTTTATAGCCTCCTTTCTAATACCAGTCCTTATTAATTGTCTGAGCAAACATGTTTTATATATGCAATTAGAATATTTGCTGCATTTTTTGGTGTAGGAAATTATGGTCGAACTTTAGAAATAAATAACTATGATGAAACAACCACAGTAATATTGCAATGTCCATCAATCCATATATGTCCAGCAGATGGAGCCCTACACCTTTTAACCTGACACTGGCAGTCATACTTTAACTATTCAAAAGGCAGTTGTTGTAATGAACAAAACATAACCTACAACTGTCTTTTCTATTAGTATTATTAGTCTTTCATTAGTCTTTCATAAAAAAATGTAAAAATTCTAGAAAATATTCATTACAATCTCGAATAAACAGTAGAAAAAACTCAGGAAAAGTAAAATCTGGCGAGGTTCAATAGAAAAACGTTATTTATGTAAACAGTTTTTTCAAACGTTATTATTTATTAAAACATCTGAGTTTTTTAGCCTCAAAATGAATGGAGCAATGTGATTCTTGCGGGTGTGTTATTTTTTTCTAACAAAAAACTTGTGTGAAAATCTTCTGTCATGGTTTTTTTTTTTCTTAAAGGGCACCTGTTGGGTAAAAACGTTGGGGATAACAGTAGTTTTTTTAATAAAAAAAAAAACAGAAAACATTATGTTCTACAGAGTTTATCTGCTATCTGCTGTGTAACCTGAGCCTTTTCTGCTATGAATGGCTGCCCCTTGGCTACACAGCAGCTTATTTATATAAACAATAGTAGTGTTTCTGAAGCAAACACAGCAGTTTTACCAGTGCAGGGCAACACTGCATTATATTTGCATTACTTTAAAACAATTTCATTTTTTGATGTTACTGGTCCTTTAACTCTTTTATGCATAATTCTCCCCCCAGTAAATTGGGTCTTGTAATATATTGCCCAAAACAGGACAACTACATTCCAGTCATTTGCACATTAAGTGAAAGGATAACTTTGATTTCTTTAAGGGTCTGCTTGGTGTTTTTCTTGTCATCCACAGTTTGCTCAAGTTTTTGCCTATAAAACTCAAAGATATCAGTACTTAATACATTTCATGCTCTGCTTCTTTATTGCCCACTTATTACAGAAATAAAGAAAACACACTGCCTGGAATGTTCTCCTCTTTAGTCTTAATTTTATGTTTGAACATTAGAAGATTGTTAATCCTTCTGGTTCTCCCAATACAGCTGGTTATTTCTTGGTTGCTGGATGCTTTGTAGTTAATGCTTGATCCAAGAAGGTAAAAACATAATATGACTTCAAGCTCTTCCCCATCAACTCTAGGCTGTAATTTCTCTTCATATAATTATTGTCATCTTCCTATAGTTAGTGAAATTTATTAAAACTTTCCTTATCAAAAGGTTGTTGATGTTTCTAAATACTTAATCATTGTTACCCAGCCTTGTAAGTCTTATTATGTATTTAGTGTACAAATCTGAAGTATAGTGAAAGTGTTCAGCCATACATGTACCAATATATAAAGTTTCATATGATTATTAGTACATTTATGGTTCCCCCCCATCCCGACTGATGTGCATGTACTATTCCTGTGCCAATTTCCCCATGTCAGCCAGTTAAAGGTGCATCAGTAGCATAAAATAAGGGCTAGTACAGGTATGGGATCCATTATTTGGAAACCAGTTATCCAGAATGCTTTGAAGAAAGGAACGGCTGTCTACCATAGACTCCATTATATAGTGAATAAAGTACCCCCTCTTGTAAAATATGAGGATATTATAAGTTACCAAGGAGTTTCATGACCATATAAAAACACGAGGCCTTGGTCATGGAACTCCGAGGTAACTTCTAATATCCTCATATTTTGCAACTGGGGGTACTTTATTTATTATAATACACAAATTTCAGTGAGTCATGTGACAGAAATGACATCAGAAATCACCGTTTATAACTGATGACATCAGAACTCACTGTTTATGAGGATATACTTTACAAGATATTCATAGCTTTTGTGTATTATAATAAAATAATCCTACTTTTTAAAGAATTATTTTCTTTTTCTCTGTAGTAATAAATCAGTACCTTGTAGTTTATCCTAACAAAGATATAATGAATCCTTATTTGAAAGCAAAAACAGACTATTGGGATTATTTAATGTTTACATTATTTTCTATATGAAGATCCAAAATTACGGAAAGATCTGTTATCCGTTATCCAGGTCCCGTGCATTCTGGATAACAGGCCCCATACCTGTAACATTGAGAATAATTTATTTAGTGACCCTGGTCTGTAGGTGCTGTTAGTCGTAAAGGAATAAGGCAAAAAATCCAACTCAGGGCATCTCGGAGATTAAAGAACTAGCCCTTCAAGCCCTTATGTTGCATTGAAACCTGTAATGTTCGTCGCTTACCCATGGCACAGTGAGTACAATCTGATCAGAAAATACTGGGCTACGTTAATTTATGCTTCCCTCGTGGTGGAACGCACGAAATCTCCACACAACGCTTGTGTGCGAGATCCCTAGGGGGCTGCACTAGTTGCATGGGTAAAAGCATATGGACAGAGGAACAGGGAAGAGCAGAGCTAATGTGCTAATAGCAGCAGTCGTGAGCAGGTGCTTCTCTCCAGCAGCCTCCCAGCTGTGAAGCCTCACACTCCAGGGAAGAGATGCTCTGCCAATCAGATGAGACATCCGTGTGTGTGACGGGGAAGGGCTGGTGGGTGGGTGCTATTGTTCCCCTGCCTGATTGTTAGGCTCAGAGAAACCTCCTGGTTTCCTTATTTCAGCATCCAGGGTGGGACCACATCCAGGCAATACTGCAAGCTTCTGCTTCTCTGCTCTCCCTGTGTGTCAGCTCCTGGGTTTCATAGGAGGGATAATACATCACCATTGGATCTAATTTCACCTTTGCCTTTTCTTCCCCCCACACACTGGAATCCTTATGTACGAGGACCTGTATCTCCATGGAATTGAAGACTCAGAAGTGGTAAGTGAGGGAGTTCCAGAGGAAGAGACTCTTCCATGCTGTACCAATGCGAGTGCCTCTGACAAGCCTCTCTAGCCCCTCCATAAATGCTGCTTGCTGGGACTTTATAGCAGTTTGAGATGAGAGAACCCCCAGTGCCCCTGACAGGCAATGTACTATGTGATTTATCACTTTTATGGCCTTGACAATCAAGCAGAAATGTTGTTACCCAACGTCATAAACATCCTGGGTTATCTAATTAGTATCACTATGCCAGATGAATAACATACATGGCTTTTAAAAGTATTCATTTTATTAAAACTTGTTTCAGTGCCACTACTGAGCATTCTGTTCTTTCTGTCATTTCGATGACTAAATTTAAGTATCGTCCTACATACAGTACAAATATATGCACATGCAGTACAGATATGGGATCTATGGGATCCGTTATCCGGAAACCAGCCAAAGGCCGTCCCATAGACTCCATTTTTTCCAAATTTCCTTGCAGAGGAAAATCACTTTTCCTTGTAATAATAAAGTAGTACCTTGTACTTGATCCAAACTAGGACAGAATGAATCCTTATTGAAAGAAAACCCAGCCTGTTGGGTTTATTTGATGTTTACATGATTTTCTAGACTTAAGGTATGAAGACCCAAATTTTATCATGATAACCCCAGGTCCTGAGCGTTCTGGATAATAGGTTCCATACCTGAACTGCAAATATACTGCACTGCCCCTTTAAATGCTGTTTGGTGCTGAATGTATAAGAAACAGGAGCCTGTACCTTGTGGTTGTACAGATGTTAGAGGATGGAGCGCAGCCAGATTGTGCATATGTTGTGTGACTACGTATACATTTTCTGTACTAATTAGTGGCTTTTCTGCTGCTGAGCATTGCTGAAATATCACTTCTTAATGGTGCTAATTATAATGTGCTGTTTGTGCCAGCGACTGGCATTCATTTACCTTGTTTTGTTTCTGCAGCCCTACAATAGTTGCCACCTCACCTCTTTAAAAGCTGACAAATTAAATCAATGTGCTAAATGGTTAATTAACCCTTACTGTAGATGCCTCCTGAAGCCTGCAATAGGTTTCAGTACAGTCTTCATTCCAATTATTAACCATTTTTCTTCTCGATATCATACGTGTCCTGTTTCAAAAAGGCTGCGGTGGCAACTTTGTGCTCTCTACAGGCTGTGAGAGTTGTAGTTCAGTAACATTGGGAACATTTCAGGTTCCCCTTCCCTTGTGTATTGACAGTGGTGAAGTACTATCCCCTATGGGGCCCTCTGTCTCATTAGGTTGTGTTTATAAAAAGCACTGCAAAATGGCTCACAGCCTTTATAAGTCAACACTAGTGATGGTTTAGCGAAACCAATAAAATATTTATTGCTGTGTTTTTGCTGGACTCAGGTCTGTTTTTATGGCTGCTGATGAAATCAAGCAATTAACAGGGCGCTAACAAGCCCCACATGTCTGGATGTGTCAATGAAAATGATGATGAGGTCAAGCAGAGGCATGTAATGGGGTCAGGGCAGTGTGCATTGTGATAGCTGGGGATAAGTGAGTACGTCTCATATCAGGGTTCCTAAGGCAACTGAGTAGCAGAACTGATTGCGCAGCACAGCAATGGTTACGCCCTATGATTATTATAGCACAAGTGGCTTTGCTCCTACTGTCACTGGCTGATGAAGTTGGCTGGGATTCTGTACGATTAGCTCTGTTGCTCATGTGCTTTCTTCGCTGCACTGGCACAAGGTAGTGGCTAATCCAGTAGACTTGCTGAGCTGTTGCAGTGTCTGCACTGGGCTTATGTCCTAGGCTGATACAGAATACATATTGGAAAAAGTGGAACTGTCTGCAGTGGGCTTCTTATTGCCATATGCATGTGTGTGCTGTATGTTTATATTTCTCCTTCCCTGTTATGCTGCTATGGGGCAGAGGCTGGAAAAAATTGCCTTGTTCTGAGTTTATTCCAAACTTTTATTCAGGTGCACTTTTATAAATAGAACCCCCACCAGATATTCTACATGCATTAGTCATGCTCTGCCTGGACTCATCATGCGCAGCTGTACTCTACCTCAATAATGCACTCATGTACTCTTCCTCATTCATGTGCAGCTGTACTCTTCCTCAATCATGCTCTGGCTGTACTCTTCCTTAATTATGCTCCTGCTGTACTCTTCCTCAATCATGCTCTGGCTGGACTCTTCCTTAATTATGCTCCTGCTGTACTCTTCCTCAATCATGCTCTGGCTGTACTCTTGCTTAATTATGCTCCTGCTGTAGTCTTCCTCAAACATGCTCTGGCTGGACTCTTCCTTAATTATGCTCCTGCTGTACTCTTCCTCAATCATGCTCTGGCTGGACTCTTCCTTAATTATGCTCCTGCTGTACTCTTCCTCAAACATACTCTGGCTGGACTCTTCCTTAATTATGCTCCTGCTGTACTCTTCCTCAATCATGCTCTGGCTGGACTCTTCCTTAATTATGCTCCTGCTGTACACTTCCTCAATCATGCTCTGGCTGGACTCTTCTTCATTCATGTGCAGCTGTACTCTTCCTCAATCATGCTCTGGCTGTACTCTCCCTTAATTATGCTCCTGCTGTACTCTTCCTCAATCATGCTCTGGCTGGACTCATCTTCATTCATTCGCATACCCTGCCACAGGGGGTCCCAGGAGCTATAGGAGCCCCACGAGGCCCTAATTCATATACTATTTCAATAAATATTGGTAAAGCATGTCAACTGCTAGACATTTTGGGGGTCTGAAAAATTATTTGCTGTGGGGCCCAGTTATATCTGGTTACACCACTGCTCTTGCTGTACTCTTCCTCATTCATGCACAGCTGTATTCTTCCTCAGTCACGATCTGGCTGTACTCTTCCTCATTCATGCGCAACTGTACTTTTCTTCATTCATGAGCAGGCCACACTCTTCCTTATTCATGCTCAGGCTGTACTTTTCCTCATTCATGAGCAGGCTGTTCTGTTCCCCATTCATGCGCTGCTATACTCTTCCTCAATCATGCTCTGGCTGTACTGTTCCTCATTCATGAGCAGGCTGCGCTCTTCCTTATTTATGCTCAGGTTGTACTCTTCATCGATTATGCACTGGCTGTATTCCTCTATTGTGTAATTGTCTAGGTTACATTAGTCGTTGTGGCCTCGCTGCACTAACTGCAGATTGTAGTGCTCACTTAGCTCACAGGAAGCAACAGAATCTATTTTTAGCCTGTTTGTGTGCTGGAGACCATGGGCAGCTCAGTTCAGGTTTGTGCAAATGAATTCAATTGAGTGAATCTGCACATCAGTTGATGAAGCAGAAATAACTAGTGCAGGGAAATATGCAAATCTTTGCAAATGAATCTTGAGAAACTATCTGTTCAATTGATCTACCTGCAACACAACAGCAACCAAATATGACTGCACTCCATGCAATTATCACAGATAAAACTGCAAGTGTGAACAGCACCATAGATTTAACACTGATGTGACCCGGAGACAACTAAGTGGACAATAATACAGGAAAATATTCAGTTCATCTATTTAGTAATCCAGTTGTAGAACGACTGGGGGCTTGGGAATGGGAGTGGAAGGCCAGGTACAAATTTTAAGATGCAGAGATACAGTGTGAGGAGTAGAAATGTACTCTGAGCTTGTATATTTTATGCTACAGTGTAAATGGTGAGTTGCCTGTCCCCTGACCAGGGGCGTAACAGCAAAGAGGAAGCAAACCTGCCTTTGCAGGGGGGCCCAAGCGTGTAGAGGGCTCGGTAAGACTCAAATTAATGAGAAATTGTAATCTATATTGGTAGAATATATTTACCAATGTTTTGGCATCCCAAATGTAATCTTCTGTGGGGCCCATTATCATCTAGTTATGCCACTGCCCTGACAGTTGGATTCTGCTCACAAGAGAGCTGGCTGGAAATCATGGAAAAAACATGACAAGCCTGTTCTATACTTGTATAATTCAGTATGCAGCACTGTGACTAGCATTGGAGAGCATATATTCTCTCTGGTGAGAGGAGTGAGTGTTGAAACGGAGAGGTCCAGGGAAATTCAAATTTTGAAAAATGTATCCTTACTAATTGACTTAAAAAAAATACTATATATTTGCATATTGATATTCTCTTTGAATATCAAATCTGAATTTAATCGGTGAATAGGCCCCTATTTGTAAATAATGCAGTGAATCCATAACACAACTAAGTTTCATTTTACTGGTTTAGCCATTGCTACTACACAATTGCAGCAATTTTTTCATTACCCTTTATATCACATTTTCAAAAAAAACTGCTGGACATTATTGCAGTGCCTATTGTGTTGTATAATTTGTGGTCAAAATAACTTGCAACAAATGCAAGAAGGTAATAAGTGTACTGTGTTTGTTCTGTTTGATTCACATCACACACAATTCTTCTTACTCTAAAAGTAAAATGAAAACTTTTCTAAAGGAGGCAGTAAATATTCTGGCATGATCTACAGTATACTGAGGATCGTAAGGTGGGGGCCCCATGCCCTTCCTCTAGTGGAACCAGTTTAAAAAAAATTTACACCCCATCACTGTTTCAACATTATGAACAGGTGCTCTCTGATACATAACCAAAAGTGTATGGTAGTTGAATCCATCATTGAATATCAGATCCAGATCCCGAATAATAGCAGCTAATTAACTCTCCCTCATATATTAATAAATGTCTTCTTTGCTCACATGCAAACTTCCTCGCCCCCTTCACTCTCTTCCATATACTTCTCACCCCCCATATACATTATATTTTTCTCTGCACCCTCTCTCTGTAAACACATACATGCTTTCTGCCTCCCACACATACTCTCTCTCTATTCCCAGGGGGGTTTAGTCCATGGGCCCCCACTAAGTTGTGCCTCTCCTGCATTAGAAAATCAAAATAACCGAGGGAATGAATGGGGGGATATATTGTCAGCTGAGCTTTGGCAGAGAGAGATAGAGAGAACACATGGGCATAAGGGGGAGGTGAGTGGGAATGTTGTTGAAGAAACGAAAGAAGAGTTATGAGGTTAAAAAAGAGTAAAAGGGAATAAAAATAAGAAAAGGCAGTCATAGGCTATGACTGATACATAAAATAAGTACAAATTATTATATATATCTTCACACATTCACTGATCCAGATATACATCTGCCTATATACTGTATTTCAACACAAACACATTGCTTATTTCTGCTTTTATTATCCCATCTACTGTCACAAAGCTGCACATATCTGAAACACAGATAGTGAAACAGTGGCTTTAGCTGCCTGCAGAGGAGTGTGGTTACTCTGGGAAGAGTGTCATTACCTTCAAACAAAAGCATTATGGGTCATCATTTATTTCACTAACACTAGTGATCTGGTGCAGGAGAGAGAGAGTGTGTGTGTGTGCGCAAGCATATATAACAAAGTATATAGGATTCGTTATCTGGAAACCCGTTATCTAGAAAGCTTTGAATTACAGAAAGGCTGTCTCCCATAGACTGCATTATAATCAAATAATTCACATTTTTAAAATTGACTTCCTTTTTCGCTATAATAATAAAACAAGCTAAGATATAATTAATCCTTATTGGAAGCAGAACCGGCCTTTTATCTAATTTTTACGATTTTCTACTATACTTGAGATATGAAGATCCAAATTACAGAAAGATCCATTATCCTGAAAACCCCAGGTCCCAAGCATTCTGGATAACATGTCCCATGCCTGTATTAGAGGTGTGGGGTATGTATTATCCAGAATCTTTCTGTAATTTGAATCTCAATACCTTAAGTCTGCTAAAAAAAAATCATTTAAAATCAAATAAACCCAATAGGATTGTTTTGCCTCTAATGAGGATTCATGTAGTTTAGATGGGATCAAGTACAAAGTAGTGTTTTATTATAACAGACAAAAAGGGAATCATTTTTAAAATTTGAATTATTTGCTTAAAATGGAGTCTATGGGAAATTGAGCTTTCTGGATAACAGTTGCCATACCTGTATCTTATCTACAGGACCTGGTGGCTCATGGTATCTTTCCGTAATTTGGATCTCCATACCTTGTCTCTTTTAAAAATTAAACCCAATAGGATTGTTTTGCATCTAATAAGGATTAATTATGTCTAATTATCTAAGTATAAGGTGCTGTTTTATTAATACAGAGAAAAAGGTCATTCTTTTTCTGGATAACAGGTTTCTGAATAAAGTATCCCATAAGTTCATATTCCAAAATGTTTTTCTTGCAATCTGGTTGATGAGAATGTAACAGAGCAGCTGACTAATTGAGTAACCATTACTCTAGGAGCAAGAACCAAAATTCAGGGGATTTTGTAAGGGCAGCTATTCTAATAAGGCTCATGATTTGACAACTATGTGACTTACACCATAGATCAGAGGACCCCTATCCTGTGTACCACATTTAAAAGTGAAAATATGTTGGGGTGCCATTCACAAGTAAAAAGTTGCTGGGAAACCAAACAGTTAACACAAGTGTGCTAAATAAATCTTGTTGTTGCCAGATTAGATGGTTGGTTGTTGGAGAATGCCATATGGACTAGAGCAGCCTGTGATTGAATATAGCACTGTATCTCTGTGCCTCCAATACTTGTGTATTCCAGCTATATGAATTACTCTGAGCCTTTCTTGTTGCAGTAATGTTCTGCAGGCAAATTCTGCTACTGAGGCCAGTTTCCCTCTGCTTTTACCATGGGATTACTCTTGACAATATAATTTAATGTTGTAATTATAAAAAGGTATTTCACCTATGTATGAAATTACAAAATGCATGCATTTATTAAAATTAAAAAAAAATCTGATCTTGGCAGTGAGAAAACTGAGCACTTTTTTTTTGCTGGTGCCTTAATTATTCACATTTATTATTTCTCAGCACAAAAACGCCTGAGAAAAATTGTTCTCAAGTTGTGCAAGGTCCCCATAGACTTCTTAATATCTTCTGAATTTCTTGAGGTAGCCCCCTGCATTTCTTTCACTGTGCCCATTGATTCTACTATCTCTGAGTTATTAAACCAAAAAGTGAAAAAATGCAAGAAAGTTGAAAAATCCTTTTTTAGTTGTGATAACTATGTGGCATAATATGCATGGGTTGCTTCTAGTTTCTCTGAATATAGTTTCCTTGCTCTTTTGAAGAAAAGTTTAATTATTATTATGTGTATAGCACTGACGCATTTACACAGATTATTCATTATTGCCTGCCCCAGCAGAATTTACAATCGAATGTCCCTATTACATACACACATACCAGTGCTAATTTTGAAAGGAGTTAATTAACCTGGTTTAAAAAAATGTATTCTAAGCTACTTTCCAATTTACACTAATTTCCAAATCTTTCATGTTTTTGAACTTATTAGAATTATTTATAATTATGTACAATTTCTGAAATAATCATGTTCCTCTTCAATATTCTACTCCGAGCTGTCGGTCTCTCTCTACATGCAGCAGTCTGAGTCAGCATTTGATTGATAGTTAGCGCAAATACATCGGCGTATTCTCCGTTTACCTAGCAAATGCATTAGAGTTGTTTCAAAATGACCGACTCGGACACAAAGCTGCATGAAGAAATCCAGACTGCTGAGAGGGATAGTGATGAGTAACTTGGTTATTTCAAACATAGTATAGAATTACTCATTGGTTAAATTTAGTAAGATTATTTCCATGAGATTAAGCTTGTATTAAATGTTCATTTTTGTTTTAGTTTAGACCTGAGAAGAGGGATAATAACAGAAGTGTGCATGGCATTGTGGGAACTGGAGTCTTAGGTGGCGAACCATGGTTTTACCCACAATACAATGTTTCCCCTTGTGTCCCAGTTGCAAGAGGGGGTTGTACCTGACACAATTGCATCAGATGTGTAAAAATTAGCCCAATTGTTTGTACTTTGTCGCAAATCAGACACTATTGCACCTAATATTTTCAAAGTCTGCTTGGCGTAATTTCCAGTGTTCAAGTGGTGTGCAAGTGATGTGTACAGCTGTGAGCGCAACTATATGTTACAGAAGCACATTTTGATGCAAGTACTTTTAATTGAAAAAATTACTGCATGGAAATTGGCATAAATGCAGAAGACGTCAAATGAGCCCAATGGGGGAATGTAATCAGGGTTGGACTGGGCCAGCCCAGACCCACTCCCTGCAAAAATCTTCCTGCACTGACCTTAACAGCACGTGCATCCGTGCAAGGCCGGCACAATGTGCAGGGGGGAGGGGGTGATGGTAAACGAGGGTGGGCCATGAGACAGCAGCCCCGGCAAGCCCCAGGCCTCCCAGTCTAACCCTGAATTCAATAAAAGTTGGTAATGGAAAAACTACTCGCAATGCGCAAATTAATAATATTATTGCAAACCCAGAAACTGTTTATTATTATTATTATTATTATTGTTAACATGTATTTATATAGCGCCAACATATTGCGTAGCACTGTATAGTGACCACTTCCATCAGTGGAAGAAAGACTGTGAATTTTATAGTTTGCGCCAGTGTTCAGTGTATGTAATAAAACTTGAAAAGTTGTTACGTTTGCTCCAATGGATTAATCCACCTTCAAGCGCTTCTTAAAAATGAACATTATGCAATTAAAATTCGCAATGCAATAACAGTCTAATAAAGAATATTACATTGTGAAATGCAGATTTTTATTCTTAGTTATGCAAATTGTTCTTCTCTTTGCGACTTTTATTACATCCCCACCCCCTAGTGTTTCTGTTTTCAGGCAACTCAGAAAGTAACAGTACAGGACAGAGAAACTGCTTTCAGCTGCAATTTCATTTACAAGTGACCTTAAAATCATTGAAACTTTTAATTAAGCTATAATGGAAAGTCGCTTAGAATTGTATTTTCTTTCATTATAAAAAAATAATGTAATTACTTTGTCAGACCTCCGCTTTACTGGAATGTAGAAATACGTTGTACCTCCTGGTGTGATATGACCCTTATTACAGAATAATTTCCTTAGAAAAATCAGCTTTCACAATTCCGGCCATTTTGTCGGACCGCGCGGCCTAGGGGCGGCCGGGAAACAAATCCGGCGCTGTAGGTCTGATTTATAAGGCAGCCTTTTCTGCTGTGGATTACAGACCATACATATAGTTACAGTTAAATTGGGTTAAAAAAGAGCAAGTCCATCAAGTCCAACCCCTCCAAATGAAACCCAGCATCCACACACACCCCTCCATACACTCACATAAATTGTATATACCAATATCTATATTAATTTGCAGATTTAAGATCACTATAGCCGTGAATAATATGCTTGTCCAATAAATCATCCAAGCCACTCTTAAAGGCATTAACTGAATCAGCCATCACAACATCACCCGGCACTGCATTCCACAACCTCACTGTCCTGACTGTGAAGAACCCCCTACATTGCTTCAAATGAAAGTTCTTTTCTTCTAGTCTGAAGGGGTGTTCTCTGGTACAGTGATTCTCTTTATGGGTAAAAAAGTCCCCTGCTATTTGTTTATAATGTCCCCTAATGTACTTATAAAGTAATCATGTCCCCTCGCAAGTGCTTTTTATCCATAGGAAATAACCTGTAATACCATATTAGAGTATTTAGATTTAAATGTACATATGCAACATCAAGGTTCTCAGAACAGCAGATGGGGTAAAAAGTAACCAAAACAAAAACATAATTTTCCCTTTCTGCTTTAAGAAATCTCATGTCCACAACCTTCCAAAAATGTAATTAGGCACCTCTAATAAAGTCTTATCCACCTGAGCTTGAGCTCTTTAGAATTTGTGCATAGGTTCCAATAGCAGTTCTGGGAAATAAGTGGCATTGGTCTTACATCCATAAGCCATCAGCTGTGCCCACAATAAAAGCTGATCCTTTATTAATAAAGAAACGATACAGACATTTAGGGGCAGATTTACTTAGGGTCGAATATCGAGGGTTAATTAACCCTCGATATTCGACTAGGAATTGAAATCCTTCGACTTCGAATATCGAAGTCGAAGGATTTAGCGAAGAAAATTCGATCGAACTATCGAAGGATTTTAATCCAACGATCGAAGGAATATCCTTCGATCAAAAAAACTTAGGCAAGCCTATGGGTACCTTCCCCATAGGCTAACATTGACTTCGGTAGCTTTTATCTGCCGAACTAGGGGGGTCGAAGTTTTTTTTAAAGAGACAGTACTTCGACTATCGAATGGTCGAATAGTCGAACGATTTTTAGTTCGAATCCTTCGTTTTGAAGTCGTAGTCGTGGTTGAAGGTCGAAGTAGCCCATTCGATGGTCGAAGTAGCCCAAAAAAAACTTCGAAATTCTAAGTTTTTTTACTTCGAATCCTTCACTCGAATTTAGTGAATCGGCCCCTTAATGACAGCACAGGACAGAACAGTTCCATGATTCAGAAACAAAGTGAAACAGATTTCTCTTTATAAAGGCTGTCTCGTATGATTTACAATATGTTAGGACTCGAATCAAGATTAAAAGGGAACTATCTTGAAAATAAAGATTTAATATGAGCTTCGTCATACTGAAATAAGAAAATTACAAAATATAGTAAATTAAAAATTCTGACCAGTTTCTGAAATAGTCAAGTTAATCTTGACGATCGTCCTCTCAGCATCTGTCTCTCTTCATTCTCTCTTAATGCAGGATTCGTAGTTAGTGATGGGCGAATAAATTGCCTGTGAATTTCTACATTTCGCGCATCAAAAAAATGTGGGCACGTGTCAGAATAGTCGCGCGCATCAAAATTGTTGCGCATCAAAACTATTCGTTCGTCCGCATTTTTACATAATAGTCGCGTGTATAAAAATTGTTGCGGGCGTCGAAATTAAAATAATTTTGACGCCCATTGACTTCAATGCGTTTTGTGAATTTTCCACCATTTCTTGGGAAATTCGCAAATTTTTTGGTGAATCAAATTGGGACAAATTCGCTCATCACTAGTCAGAGTCTGATTGACAGTTAGATCTAACATAGCCTTTAGGGGGCTCCTTTTTCCTAGAAGATTTATTTGAGTTCACTCTATGAAAATAATCAGAAATCATGCCTCTCTGCATTCATGATTTGTGCCAAAGTCAGTTATTTTGTTAGGTTTTGTTTGTGCTGGAATCAGTTATTGGAGTGAGCTCTTATAAATCTGCCCAAAAAAATAGTCCTGTCAGTCAGAATCAGACTCCCAACTCCTACATGAAGACAGAGTGAAGAGAGACAGATGCAAAAATTAATTGATTATATTTAGAAAGTTTCTTATTTCAGTATGATGAGGCTTATGCTAAGTTTTTATTTCTGTAATATTTCCTCTTTACAGTACAGTTAATAGTCCACATTTTACTTTTATTTGATAAAGTCTATAGTATAGAACCTCCAGGGCTTCTTGTTGCTGAAACAATTCAAAATGTTTGCTAATCATAAAGAGAAAAGCCCATTAGCTTTAATCATACCACAATCCGGAAGGAACAGGCAAGCTCTAGAATCAGTTTAGAAGAAAATTGGCTCCCACACTTCAGTGTGTAATGACATGATCCTTGTGCCAATTGATTTTTTACTTTTTGTAGCAAATCTTTGAAGAGAATTAAGAGAGGAAGTGGTTAGTGGCTTAACTCACAAGTTCAATCCATTCAGTTCTGAAGAAGCTTCACTGATGAGTGGTGAAATGTTTTTCAGATTTTAGATTTAGAGAGTTGCTTTAGATTTATCAACGTACATCATGACTTGGATGAATGGTGTTCATTAGGCACAGTCTTAGATTCAGTTGTGTAACTACAGAGGAAGCAGGCTCCCACAACCACAAGGGACCTGATTCTGCTTCCTTTGTACGGGGAGCTATCGGTATCGGTAAAATAAAGGGTCATCTGTAATTTTGGCCAGGTGATGGGTGGGGGCCTGGGGAAAATTTTTGCATGGGGTCCCCATACTGTAGTTATGCCACTGTGTATATTGTGAGCTTATTGCAATTAAAAGAGGTAGTACAGGGCACAGGGTAAAGGCCATTTGTATTGGATATGTTATGGAGTGTAACTTGTTTGGCTAAAGAACTATTCAGGTGGAACACAACTTGCATCACAATGAATCACATAGGAAATGTAGGCCTGTGTTTCATTCCTCTGTGCTGAAACACATAAACCAGCACAGGAATATGCAGGAAAGCACTTGTCTGTAACCATCAGTCTTCTGCAGCATTGCTTCAGTAGTCTTAACCAGCGGTGCAGATATTAGGAATTAGCAGACAGCTTTCAGGAGGAATAACATGTACAATTTTGCAAGGAATGTACACAGGAAAGTTGATCATAAATATAATTTCTTTCATTAAGTAAAAAAGCTATTATTGGATTCACATCCCGTTGGAAAGCGAAACTCTTCTGGTTAAAGGCAGGATACAGTAATAGACCCTCCAAGCATTTTTTCCTACATTCCCATGCTGAGTAAATTCTCAATTGGCATTCCACAACACTGCTACATTATAGTAATTATTCACTACTATTCTCTTCTGTATTGTGCATGCATTCCTATTCTTCACATGCTGTTTGCTTGCTTGCAGCCTCATCCTGCAGAAACAGGTCTAAAAGCAGGTATTTATAAATAATGATAACCTCTGCAGCCAAGGCAAGCCAACATAGGAAGCACTACACCTGAGACTTCTATCAATATCAATCACACAGAGCTTAAACATTTTCTCTGCATAAAGTCATGTGATTTCTGAAAACAAAGGTTTTTGGTTCTTTTTTAAGTCCTCTGCTGTATCACATATGATCATGGCCAACATACGGGAAACTGTTCCAGATAAACTTACTGCAGCAAATGTCACTTTTGGCTCCTAACCATTTACCTGGCCTTATCTCTGTGGGTTAAGTGGGCATATTCCTGGTATATGGAATTTATGGCGTAACAAAGTGGTTGGTGACATATATATTTGTTAGCAAAATGTTCTTAGAATTCTCCAGTTCTTCTGTTGAGTTATTTTAAGAATAAAATATAATCGAACAAGTGAGCATCTCCTGGCTTAGTAGCTTGGCAACTGGTTTAGAAATAGTTAATTCAATTATCCCCTCTAATAAGGAAACAAGTCAGATGAAAGAGCAGAAGACATTAAACTGTCAGCCCGTTCCCTTTTCGGTAAGGGCTGAGCGTGGCATCAGTGGAATGCAGGGAGCTTGCTGGGAGACGAGGATGTGGCGTGCGCTAATGTTAGCAGTTTTCAGCAGGAGCACATGAATAATAAATAACTTTCAGTGTTAATGCTTTTCCCATCCCACAGGCAGGACCTTCCTAATTACACCCTGGCACAAAAAATAAGTCATAATGGCCTCAGATAAGATTTCTGGTGCAAGACTAATCCCAGCTGACAGCCATTTCATATCATGTACCCCCAAAGAATATGTTTACTCTTTACAGATTCTAAGATAACACAAAATGATCTCAATACGCTGTTGTAGCAATGCACCCATTTCTTTGTTTTTTTGGCTTTGATTTTATTCTGCTAATTGCTTGGATGCCGAATTCCACAAGGATTTGTTAGAACATCCTCTAATCTAGTGATTGTCAATAGCTAGTTAGAAAAGGCCATAGTAGTAATGTGCTTATATGGTTATTTTAAGTGTGCCATGGTAATAGCACAGTATAGTGGCAGTTACAATAACAATTCCATATTAAGTGAGACAAACAGTTAAAGACACATTAAAGGGACACTGTTGTGGAAAAACATGTTTTTTCAAAATGCATCTGTTAATAGTGCTGCTCCAGCAGACTTCTGCACTGAAATCCATTTTTTTTACAAAAGAGCATTTTTTATAATATTTTTATATATATATATTATTATTATTTACATTTAATTTTGAAATCTGACATGGGGCTAGACATATTGTCAGTTCCTCAGGTGCCCCCAGTCATGTGACTTGTGCTCTGATAAACTTCAGTTGGAGTGATATCACCCCCCCCTCCCAGCAGCCCATCAGCAGAATAATGGGAAGGTAACCAGATAACAGCTGCCTGGTAGATCTAAGAACAGCACTCAATAGTAAAAATCCATGTCCCACTGTGACTCCTTCAGTTACATTGAGTAGGAGAAACAATAGCCTGCTTGAAAGCAGTTCCACCCTGAAGTGCTGGCTCTTTCTGAAAACACATGACTAGGCAAAATGACCTGAGATGGCTGCCCACACACCAATACTACAACTAAAGAGAAATATACTTGTTGGGTTAGGAATTGAATTTTACATAGTAGTATGATGTGACTCTGTACTGGTGTTGAGTATGTGGTAACTTGTGTAGAATTTGCCTCAGGTGTAATAACTTGTACATGGCAGCTATTATTATGTAAATATCTGGCTGTTGTGGTTTTTGTTTATGCTGCAATGTTTTAAAACTAAGTGAAGTGAAGACACACGTTAAGGCTGTTGGGTTTTGAATAGTCTTTCCTAAATATGGGTAAAGATTAATTTTTCAGCGGGGAGTGTAGCAGTAATCTTCATAGATTTAACAATATAAGGGAATCCCTGCAGGGAAAATGATAGGGATAGCTTTGGAAGAAGTGACCTTCTTTGGGCTGTTGTTGAACTATAACATCCAGATACTCTTGACTGATTTGGATGTCTGGTATGCTGGAAAAGGAAGAATATAGTAAGCATTATTGATTACAAAGCATGGCATGGTATTATCAGTCCCTCAACCCAGTAGTGAATACAAAATAATTCCGCCATCACGGTCATGAAGCATCTTTTCTCATTCCATCAACAAATCACTATTGCTGGCAGTCCATTAAATTGACAGTATAGTCACTTAAACATGAGTGCAATGAATAAGGCTTGGATTTAACTATTTTTGGCTATTTCTTTAATCACAACAAAATTATGTTTTTTGTTATATTTAGATTAATTAGATTACCAGTGCTTAGAAGATCTCCCTGCATAATAGACTACTGCCAACAAAACAGTCACAACAAAATAGGAAAGGAGGGACTTATATACTGGTAAACTTATTACCCAAGGCCAAATATGGAGGAGCCTGAGTTTCCCTGTTTAGCTCAAGGAAGAACAAAACCCATCAATTTCCAAAATTTCCAGAATGCACTAAGCCAATATGCACCTTCATATATAATGCTTTGGGCAGAGGTGATGATTGTATTAGTGGGATGAATTTTTCTATATAAATATATACAATATAATATGTATAATATATATATATATATATTGTGCAAACTGCTGAAATAGCAGCCGTTTTTATACCTAAAACTAAAATTTCAATTAACGAGTTACTGATTCAGTTTCCTCTGTCCCTCCCTCTCTCTTGCTTCCCACGCATTTGTTGGATAGTATAGTCGGCACTGTGTGGTGCCAATTACCAGTGTCTCAGAGACTGCCTTGAGCTCTTTATTAATACAAACATTGAATTACTGCTATTACTGTAGGCTGAGATGCTGCATATGGGCAGAATAAATTCTAGGACTGTAACAATCTGTTATGGGTTAGTGATAGAGAGATAATTGTGGGTCTTTGCTGGATTTCCTCCTACTGCTAATAATTAGCAATCTGACATTGAGCATTCCCCCTGTTTTGCATTAATACTGTCATGTCTGGGGATAAAAATGGCTCAAGTGAGGTTTGCCAAATGTTTTCCATCTGGCCAATCTCCCCCTTGACAAAATATAGATCTAAAATCTCTAACACCACAGTATAGATTACTAATATTTTGATATAAATCTTACTCATTCTCCTGGAGCATAAATACTATAGCAGACCCCATGGCTACATATGAGGCTTTTTTTTTTTTATAACTTAAAATTTTTATTGGATAAAGATGCATACATATCATATTTATATAAACAATACGCATTGAAAAAGAACACTGTATAACAGTTTAGCATATTTCAAAGAAAGTGATTACATACAGTAGCAAAAGGTGGAGTTATCCATTTTTCTTTTAGAAACAGGGAATCGTACAGTGGGAGGTGGGGAATATAAGCTATTCCTTCATATCTTCCATTTAACCAACAGTCCACCGAAGGTTGCATGGCAAACTGTGTAAGGATGGGAGGGAACGGGGGGAGAAGCCAAAGAACAATCAAATCCGGGTATGACCATATATGCAAGTCAATGTCCAATTCCAACTGTCTGGGTTTGGGCCCTTGTTTCAGAAAGCCCGACTGTGTACACATCCCATTTTGACCACACTTTCTCCCATTTACATCGGCTACCCCTAATATTGGCTGTCATGTATTCCATCTCTCTCATATCCTTTACCCTATAGATAACATCCTCTATTTTTGGGGGGGAGGCCAATTTCCAAAGGGCCGTAATAGCCAGTCTGGTGGCAGTTAGAATAAAATTTGTAAGTCTTTGTTCTGCAGAGGCTACATATGAGGCTTTGCGGTGTGCAAAGTGGCAGACTGATGCTTGAATACGTCTCTGCTCTCTGCTAATAATTATCAATCTGACATTGAGCATTCCCTCTGTTTTGCATTAATACTGTCATGTCTGAGGATAAAAATGGGTCAAGTGAGGTTTGCCAAATGTTTTCCATTTGGCCAATCTCCCGTTGACAAAATATTGATCCAAAATCTCTAACACCACAGTATAGGTTACTAATATCTCTGATATAAATCCTACTGGAGCTTAAATGGCAGACCCCATGGCTGCATATGAGGCTTTGTGGTGTGCAAAGTGGCTCACTTATCCTTGAATACTTCTCTGCTCTTTTTTTTAAAATACATTTTTAATTATTTTTCATGTTTTTTTACCTTCAGTATGTAGCTCTTCTCATCTGATACAGACAACTAACAGGGGAAACCATGGGTACTCAGCAGGAGCAGGAAAGCCTTGTTGAGCAGAGACAAACATTGACAGCAACTGCCTGGAGAGTTTTTGGATACAGGGCAGGGGCCAAAATAACAACACTACCCCATTTGGGACACTCCATGTAGCAAACAGAGAAATGTCTAAATCTGCACATGCTGTCTGTTATTAGCTTTAATGGAAATGTTTTTGGCAAACACAATCTTAAAGGTGGTTTCCTTTATAACAGGCAGTATGGGTAGATCTGGGTGCTTCTCCTCCTGCTGGAAAAGGCCAGTGGTTAATACATTCTGTGTACCATCAGCCTAAGGGCAATGGCAGGGAATGACTGACTAATGACACATGAAGCATATGGCTTGCAATGGAAGCATGTTGTAGACATGCAAGATGCTGCCCCATTTCTTTCGGTCTGACAAGCTCTTCAAGAGAGGAGCATTGATATTCTAGCAGTATAGTAATGTGGGGTAGATCAGCATGAGGTGCAATTAATTAATTACTGTCAATAGGTTTAAAGGAAAACTATACCCCCAAACAATGTAGGGCTCTATAAAAATATACTGCATAAAACAGCTCATATGTAAAACCCTGCTTCATGTAAATAAACTATTTTCATAATAATAAAATTTTTTAGTAGTATGTGCCATTGGGTAATCATAAATAGAAAATTGCCATTTTAAGAAATAAGGGATCCCCTGGGATCAAACAAACAAACCATACTTGTTAGGTCATATGAGCCAATTAACAGACACAGTTCTGTCTTTTGCTTCCACACTTCTTTCTGTTACAGTAAAGGTGGCCATACAGGGGCATACTTTTATAGTTCTGCGATGAACGTTGTACCGATAAACAATCGTCTGACGATTATTTTACCATACGATATGCCATCCATGGAGAATGATTATATGAACAGATATAACCGTATCATTTGCTTTGTGTCCGGACGAACGCTGCTCAACAAACGAGGAGTGGTGCTAGCATTGTGTCATTGTCTGTAGTATATAGTGAGTTTCTCCTTCCTTCTCCATATGGATTAATGTCTTGCTAGTGGCATAATAAACTTCTTTCACATATGAGGTGATAGGGTGATATTCCTGCAGTCAGCACCAATTTATTTTTTTACATAGTTCATATGGTTACAAATGAAGCTTTCAGCAAAAAACGTTAGGGTCCTTCCGTTTATGTTCGTTGTTCCGTATATATGTTCGCTGGCTTGTGCTACAATCCTGACATGCGCAAAGAGGTATTTTATCCCTGAACGACTAAAATTTTTAAACTCATCTGATCAAATATGCGAACAATAATGTTGAGACGATCGTTCTTCTGACGATCATTCGTACACCATCAACGATCCTTTAGGTTATCAATATTATCGGAACGTTCTGGAATCGGTCGTTTGGAAGTAAAAAATCTGCCCGTGTATGGCCACCTTTAGAGCTGCAGTATTTCTGGTCAGGTGATCTCTGAGGCAGCACACAGACCATCCCAAATGGGGGCTCAAGGTAAAAGATGTGAAAGGGCAATATTTACTGATATATATCTTCCAGTTTGGTAAGACTCTTTAATATGCCACTTAATATTATATAATCTGTTGCTTATGTATTCATTTTGGGGGAATACTTCTACTTTAAGAAAAATAGTACAATGTATATATTTACATCCACAACCTTTTCTGTTCCTAAATATGTCAGTATCCCCTTAAGAAGCAGAAAGGGAGCCTTGTTTTAAGAAGCCTTTCATTTTGACAAGAAGCAATAAAAATAACATTTTTCAATCCTTGCAAATTAGGATTTCATTTGTTAGAAAACAAAAAGAAATTTTCTTTCAGTCCGCGTCACGTTGAAAGCAAATACTAAATTATAGATCAGAGTGCCCTGTGCTTGTAATGTAATGGCACGAAGAACTGCACACAGTACACATTATTCACTCGAATAGAATTTTAAGGCATAGTATGAAAAAAACTAGTTCACCTCTCCCCCTTAAAATCCTATACAAGTGAATGGAGAGGATTGACGGTGGTCTTTATTATCATCCTTTGTAAATATGTTCCTAAATGTTAGTAAATTAGTGTTTACTGTTGCAGGAAGATCTCACCTCTTCATATGAGTTTGTAAACATGGGGGGTGTTAAATAAAGCCCAAACCAACACCAATTACTTTCCTACAACAAACAGGATGGACTTATTATACATAAAGTTGGTACTGAATATTTCCTGGAACTTGCGCTGGATTCCATTTTCTGAAGTATTGTACATGAAACCGGTACTGTAATTATACTGCTGTGTGTTTTTGGGTATTGTACATAAAACTGGTACTGTAATTATAATGACGTGTTCTGGGGCATTCTACATGAAACTAAATTTTTTATAGTAGGTGTTAAGGGAGGAGTTTGACCTGAAAATGTCACCCTGCCATATGTTCTGAGGTATATGTGGATACTGTGAAAGAGTTTGTTTTAAAAATAAAAACCCAAACCCCAAAATGACCCTCCTCCTATACATTTATACACCCCACTTGCAGAGAAATTCCTGAAATAATCTGTGCCAGTGCCACTTCCCATTAACTGGAAATCACCTGACATGGGTTCAGGAATTTCTCTTCTGGTAGAAGAATCATTCCATATAAGATTGGCTCTATTGTTCAAAACTTGGAGAAAGTCTCTGTCTTTATTAGCCCCAGGCTAATAAATGACCATGAGTTTGTATCCACCCATATTCATTATTATGTGTATTATGTATTAGCTCTTTCAGTACACAGATTCAACATCTTCTTGGTTGAAAGTCCAGATTATATGTGCCCATGGCGACCCCTTAGGACCAGAGCAAGAGTGCAGATGCAACTTTTATAACCATAGCTGCCTACTGAAATCATGGGGCCCATACTACACAGTTAGTAAAATGGAAAACATTTCACTGGTGATACACTCCCTATCAGTTAACAAGGTTTATATGTGTTGCTCACAGGTAGATCCACAGAAACATACAATACAAATAAAATACTATTAGCACTAATAGCAAGCTTGCTTTTTTCACAATTCCCCTGACAAATACCCACCAATTGTGTGGGGGTTGAAATCATTGGGGGGTTTTTTTGTGTCCTGCTACTTTCAATAGCTGAGTAAAATGAGTCTTGTTATTTCTAACCTTGCCCATAACCTGCACCAAACTCACCCCCTTTGTTTCCCAGTAATCTGACCTTGATGTATGTCCAGGACCCACTGCCACAAGGCTTCTGACTGAGCACCACACTCTGCCTGTAATAACAACCCTGTAAAATCTGTAATTGTTTGTTCTGGGTTACTTTATCTTTGTATACAAACTCCACTAGGGCAACTCCTACTTTCCATCAACATTTGCTTATTCCTTAAGTCACTACCCCAGTGCCCTAAATGCAATTAACTATTATTATACGACTTCAATTCTTTGAACATAAAGTCATTATGGCCACATCCAAAAACCAATCCATGTTTTTTAGCACACGTTTGGTAAAGTTATATTATTTGTAATAGTGGTCCCAGACATCTGCCTTAAAAGTCCTGCTTCTAGTCTTAGTAAGTAACATAGTAACATAGTAAGTAAGGTTGAAAAAAGACACATGTCCATCGAGTTCAACTTTTTTTTTTTTTTTTTTTTTAAATTAACTACCTATCTGCTAGTTGATCCAGAGGAAGGCAACAAATCCATCTGAAGCCTCTCCAATTTGCCTTAGAGGGGGAAAAATTCCTTCCTGACTCCAAAATGGCAATCGGACTAGTCCCTGGATCAACTTGTACTATGAGCTATTTCCCATAACCCAGTATTCCCTTACTTGCTAAAAAGCTATCCAAGCCCTTCTTAAAGCTATCTAATGTATCAGCCTGTACCACTGATTCAGGGAGACAATTCCACATCTTCACATCTCTCACTGTAAAAAACCCCTTCCGAATATTTAGGCGGAACCTCTTTTCTTCTAATCGGAATGGGTGACCTCGTGTCAGCTGGAAAGACCTACTGGTAAATAAAGCATTAGAGAGATTATTATATGATCCCCTTATATATTTATACATAGTCATCATATCACCCCTTAAGCGCCTCTTCTCCAGCGTGAACATCCCCAATTTGGCCAGTCTTTCCTCATAGCTAAGATTTTCAATACCTTTTACCAGCTTAGTTGCCCTTCTCTGTACCCTCTCTAATACAATAATGTCCTGTTTGAGTGATGGAGACCAAAACTGTACGGCATATTCTTCCACTGATGTAGCTAGCTACTTTGTTCATGTTATTAGAACTATACATACCATAATGAGGAAATATCACTGAGTAGTGTTAGTAATTTAATTTTCATCAGCAAATGAAGGAAGTAATTGCAAAGCTTTCCTGGAGTGTGACAAAAACATGCATCATTGCCATCGAATAGCACGATGGGTGTTAAAGGGGCTCCTTTTCAAATGTGTGCTCTGGCAACAATGAAATTACCAGGATGAAGTTGCATATTGATTGCTGCACGTTTCTCTTCTCTGAAAAGCTGTGTAAATATATAACATTATTCTAATAGCCCACACTTTCACATCAGGTGCTCCTGCAAGCTTTCTTTTTTTTCCATGGGCAAAAAAAAAAAGAAAAGACCTCCCAAATTGCAGTTTTATTGATTTTATAGCACCGTTTCCCCCACCCTTACCATGCACAATTATTACAACAACAAAACGCATGTTAATATGAAGAGAGTGTTTACTTCCCAGCAGGTATATCACCGCACCAGAAAAACTGCCAGTCACATAGTCCCTTAATAAGTTTGCAGACCCACAACAGGTCTGGTATATGTGGGCACCCACAAAAACTGTAGGCATTGGGCAGGTTGTGGGTAGTAAAGTAGATGCAGGTCTAGATGTCTCACCTTGAGTTTAACTTTCCCTATGATGCTCCAAACAAATGTGAGTCCTACGCTGCCTACCGTGTACTAAATATTGAAATGCATTTAAAATCAGTAAGTCCTACTTGTTTTTAATATTCTTTTTTAAATGCAATTTAATATTTAGAAAACTTGGAATACTAAGGCAGTGTTGGATTCATGTTAAATGAGGGGCCTTGCATAGGAGTTTTCATACTTTGGCCAAAATGTGGTACTAAAACCTCATCTCAGTTTTTTGTAAAATGTATTTAAAGGGGTTGTTCACCTTTCAAACACTTTTTTTCAGTTCAATTGTTTTCAGATTGTTGCTTGGATTTATGGGTTTTTTTTTACCATTTTTACAAAATTGAAGTGTACTTCAATGTACTTCAAAGTGTACAGTTGATCCTCTGGTGTTTCAGTTCACAGCAGCATATGTTGAATATTAGCTATTAACTATTGTAACAATTATAACAGCTTTTATATTTTTGTATCAGTTCAAATTATTGTATCAAATATGACAGCCTTTAATTAAATCTATCAGCTAATGTATCAGTTTACAGAGTTGGTCACCCAATCCTCCCTCAGAGCTGCTACAGAAACACATAAGAAGGTAAAAATGAAACTTTTAAACGGTCACAAATAGAAAATAGAAAGTGAATGAAAAAAATTTCTTTATTTTCTAGTGAACTGTTTGAAAACTGAACTTAAAGGGTTTTGGAAGGTGAACAACCCCATTAAAGGGAATCACGCAGGCTGAATCTGAGTGCTGGTAATTATGTCCTCTTTTGTGCATGCAAATGATGGCTGTATAGCATTTGTAGCAGCTGGTCAACTCCAGAGTATAGGATAGTCCAAGCACTTTAAAAATGTTTTCCAATACACCTCCCCGTCCACAATATTTCTATTCAAATGGGAACTATCACAAAAATGAAAATTTAATATAAGCTTCATCATACTGAAATAAGAAAGTTTCTAAATACAATCAATGAAACATTCTGCATTGTTTCTGAAATAATCAAGTTTATCTTCACTATCCCTCTCTCAGCATCAGTTTCTCTTCATTCTGTCTTCATTCAGGAATTGGGTGTTAGATAAATGATCCAATATATCTTATATTAAAATCATCAGACATCATGTCTCACTACATGCAGAATTTGTAGAAAAGGCAGTTATTTTGTTAGATTGTGTTTGTACTGGAATCAGTTATTTGAGTGAGCTCTTTCTAAGGAAAGAAAGCCCCCCCCCCTATAAGATATGTTGTATCTAACTGTCAATGATTATCTGACACCTAACTCCTGCATGAAGATAGAATGAAGAGAAACAAAAGCTGATTATTTCAGAAACAATGCAGAATATTTAACTGATTGTATTTAGAAATTTTATTATTTCAGTATGATGGTCGCTTACATTACATTTTCATTTCCGCTATTTTCCCCTCCAGCGCAAAGTCCAGCGCTCTCCAAATTCTGTCATGTAGGGCAACAGTTGTACCCAATGCAAACACTATGAAAAGGATGATGATGTAACAAAAACCTGTAAAATGATTTTCTGCAGGCTGGAGAGCATACATTCATATTCCCCCTGCACCGACACATCCTTCTTGTTATTGTGAGATGATTCTTTGGCATAAAGACTTTCTTTGGCATCAGAAAATAGCTCCAGCTAATTAGACTAATGAAGGTATATTGACGTATCTTAGTTGTGCAGAGTAGTACATCATGTGCAGCTTATCACATACTGTACATCTGTTTCAAAAGAATATCTTTTTCAATGTCCTTACTGGGTACAAAGGTTCTATAGATATATTTTATTCATATGTCCCTTTGCTGCATGGGGACAAGGACATATAAAAGTACTGCATGCATGTTGCAGTCATTCACATTTTCAATTCATACAAAGGGCATTTAAAATAGCTACAAATGTTATGGATGTTATAAAGTGCCTGTGTCAATGTGTACATCTTTCATCATTTTCATCAGCAGAAGCCTTAATGAGGCGGCTGCACTGACACCCTTTGTGCCTCACTGCAAGTTAATGGTTGCAGAAGTGTATGTGTATCACAAAGTGCTGCGGAGGCCGGCCTGCAATCCCCCGGGGAGCCTATTACCTAAGGTGGAGTGGTTGAGGGCAGCACAGGAGACGCAGGCCCATCGTTGCATTTATTCAATAAACATTATAGATCTTCAGGCCAATTATACTGCCATGGATACTGCACAGCTCCCTGATAATAAATGATCACATTTGATCTGTGCTGAAGTCTAATGTAATGGATAATTGTAAGAAGTGGATGTATCTTCTATAATAAAATGCTGACTATATAAAAGTTGTCTTGAAATTTGTACAATTGTATTACAAAAGGCCGTGCCGCAGTAAAACACATCAGTAAAACACATCAGTAAATGTGTGATATTACGTGTTAGTGGTATATATACACATGGGGGTTATTTATAAAAACTCGACTTTTTCCTGTTTTTTTAAAAGCAAAATCAACCCAAGTCCCATCCACGAAATTAAGCTTATTTATAAAGAAATCAGGCCCAAAAATTTGGGTCAGGAAACAACGTGAAAAAAATCGCGCGACAATTCGAATCGTGCAAATTTTTCGAATTGTCAAACACAAGTTATTCAAATTTTTGAGCAAAAACCATTGTCAAAATTTGTGAAGGTTAAAAACATCTTCAAAGTATTTTTTGGATTCAGAATTTTAGCAGCTTCGGGCATAATATATCTAGAAAAAAATCGAGTTTTTATTTCTCTAAAAATTGACTAGAAAAAATCAAGTTCTAAAAATAACCCCTCTAGACTGTAAGCGCTATAGGGCAGGGGCCTTTCTCCTCTTCTCCCTCTCAATTCTTGGAAATGAAGTAAGATTTGCAATAGTTTTAAACAGAGCAAAGTTTTAAATGAAAAGTAAAGTCCCATTCTACTTCTGACACTCACAAACACGCTCATAAAACACAAGTATTCTCAGTGGATAGCTGAATTGTTTTAACGGTGCTCAAACAATGCAGGAAGTAGAATATGATTCCATTTTTCTATTTTGCCCTCTTTAGTACAAGAAATGACGTGTTAGAAAAACAACCTCACTCAGGTCTTGTGAAAAATAAGAAGTGGTAAGAATAAGAATAAGAAGTCACTTTTATATATTATTAACAATGCTATGTACTGATGGGATATGCACAACAAATCATTTATTGAAATCACGCCTACTACTGAAATCACTAGTTGGATGTTTTGGCACCATTTTAGCATTTAAGTACTGTAACACTGTGTTATGTAATCTTTCACTTCCTGATGACGGCTTCGATGTAGGGGCCAAAACGTTGAATAAAGAGAGAGGGAGAGAGTCCTTAGGCTCAGATAAGAAGCCTGTGTTGTGAATAATCAGAAAAGAAAATGCAGAGATCAAGATACACAAAACGTAACTGCCAAATAGCTGCAGTGGCTGCAAGTTTTTAAAGAAACATAGGGTTTAACATGCCTAGACTAATTTTTTGTTGAGCTTGAGCTTTCCTTTTAAAAAGTGCAGGTGGCTTTTGGCAAGCAGTAGACTAGTTAGTGGTAACCAGACAGATGGGACAAGGAAAACCCATGTATATCCCAGATGACTGCTTGCTTCCCTTCTCTAATCAGTGAGCACCTATTAAGGGGATATGGCCTTTGAAAAATCTGTTTTATTTGGGATGAGAATGTGTCCCTACAAACAGAACAAAAATAAAATCAGTTGTGCTTCAGTTAATTCTGTTAACAGCCTAAGTGCACTTTGCTACACACTGTGCTACATATACAGTATCGTTATATACACAGTGCTACAACTGCAAATGCACAATCATTTTCCTGCTGTTGGAGGCGCTGCTTATTGATATTACATAAAGGCTAATATGCAGAGTGGATTTTTTTTCACAATGGAATCATTCTTCACATTAGACATATTTTTCCATTAGCAACTTTTAATACATTCCCCCATTAGACTCCAAGTCTCTGACTCAGTGTCCCTTGTGACTTCTGTGAATTGAAGCTGCTGCCATAGAGATTGCCATCTGACTCCCAAAGTGGATATGAGACCTTGCTAAACAGCTCGGTCAGTGTAAAGACGCGAACTCATGGGAAAAGCAGCACTTAGAACATTACTAAAAGCATCATGCTATTGTCCTATATGACCGTATTTATTCATGGCAATTCAATGAGCCTTGCACGCATTGTACAGTGGGGCTCAGTGACCTTTTGAGAAGTAGTGGTATGTGGAATAGCAGTAAAGAACCCAGCATCATTCTGCTGCAACTATAGTATATAAGGTAACAGACTGGACGTTTAATCCTTGTACTCAATGATTTCTTGTTGGCAGTTGCTCCTTGATAAATAACCCTGAATAAATCTCCCGCATCCCCTGACAAGCTTAAAGTTGTCCATATCAGCTGTAGGGCCACAGGATGTAAAATTTGATGACAATCCCCCAGCAGAATGGCACCAAGCAATAATGCCTGGATTTTGAGCTCTTTCCTTTGTTAGATGATATTTGTTGGCAAGGTTTTAGGATTGGAACAAAAAGTTCTTTGTATTCTATAGCAATAATAATGAAATACAGAGCTCATTACACTTATTCACTGCTATGATCCATACACTGAAGTGGGTGCAATGGCTGTGACAAATTTACTAACAGGCAATTCCTATGCTGGTTTTGAAGGGGTGGTTCACTTTTAGTAAGCTATAGTTTTTGAATTAATTACCCCCTTCTTTTTGTATTCATTATATGACTTAATTATTACTTTAGAGCAGGGTCGGACTCGGCCCACGGTCTTTGTGGGCCCCGCCGGCCCAGATCCGCACCCTGCACCTCTTCCTCTCTTCCCTGCACTTTCACACATGTACACACGTGCCCTGAGACAGAGCCTTGGTGGGCCCCGGGCCCCCCAGTCCGACCCTGCTTTAGAGAGAGTCTTCTAGGGAAGCACAATGAGAGTGAACTGAGTCGAGTGAATATTTATAGTCTTGGTTGGTGGGGAGGTTTGCAACTTTACTTCCCCAAAAGCAACTTTTCAAGCCATCAGATCCATTTTTCATTCTTTTTTTAATTTCTGTTTGTGGTTACGGATTGTTTATACCGACCATACTGCTCTGAATGATGGCATCCATTCCTTTGCCAACCCTGTATCTTGTCCATATTACATTAATGTAAATAAAGGAGTTTTGGGAAAATGGTTTGATTGTTAGATAGTACCATGACAAATACAAAGGACAATATCAGAATACTATGGGCCTTTATTTTTATTAGGTGTGAGCACATACAGTCCCTCCAGCTGTGGTTTAAAGGGGACCTGTCAATTTAAGAAATCATTTGAAATCTTACTTTATGATGTGAGTCAAGCAAAATAAACTCTGCTTACACTGTAACAAATATTTAAATCTTGTTTTTTTTATTCTTGGAATTCACAATCACAGCAAGCAGGCAGGTGCCACACTGTTAATGAGGCAAACTTTGCATCATGCCATAATCTTGTTTATGCGCTAGAATGGGGCACCTGATGCGCATGCCCTGGCTACACAATTATATAATGAATAGAGAATGTGCAGTGGTGATCCTTAGGCCGCAGAAGCCCTGAAACCTGGAAATGTGGCTCTTAAAGTTACAAGATGCAGCTTTTTGCCGCCCCTTGTAACAGGCTGCATGCAGCCAGGCCCGGACTGGCAAACTGTGGGTTCTGGCAAATGCCAGAGGGACTGCTATAAGGTGCCATAGAAAGTAGTATTAAGTGGGCTGGTGGGGGCTGGGTGGGCCTCTGTGTACCTGAAATGCCAGGGCCTATTTTCATTCTCAATCCGAACCTGCACGCAGCAACCTGAGGTAATGTTCTCACCTTGCCTTATGGCAGGAGCAGTCCTGGGAAAGTGGGGAGTGCAGTGACAGCAGTGCAGAACAGAAAGCTTACGTAATTGACTGCCCTGCCTCTGTGCCTAAAGCATTGACAGCTGAGACTTTGTATGTGGTAATAAAAAAATAATTTTTATGTTTCATTTGAAAAGAACTTTTATTATAGAGCTTTTTATGTCTTGGTGACAGGTCCCCTTTAAGTACAGTTCCTCTAATCCTCAGGCAGTCACTGTCTATGAAAGATGGAATGAGTTGATTCACAATAGCCAGAGAGCCTAAGATAGAGGTTTGGTTGTAGGATTTACGATTTCTGATGTTGTGAACAGAAAACAAAGAGCACAATGGCATTCTAAGAACTAGCAGATAGTAAGAGATTATTGTTATTATAATTGTTATGCAGAATGATTCAGTATATCTCAGAGCTATGCACCTGGTATGGAACTCTCCCCATTGCATTCTATTTCAGAAAGCGGTAACAGCTTATTTGATGTCTCAACTGGCCCCATCCCACCTTTATTCCCGGTATGCTTTCCTTATTCCAGCATTTTATCGTTGCGTACTATTGTTTGTGTCATTGAGATCACTGTGGTTTGGTTTAAACCTCCATGGAAATACAGGCGGGCCAAGTTGGTTAACAAAGTGCTGCTATTTATTGCGTTACTCAGGACAATGCTGAAATGTGACTGTTAGAATTACCATAAATTACTGCTGCAAGTTAGTGTTTTGACATAAGTGACTGATAACCATATAAAAGTGGCAGGTCTTTTCATCTTTTCTAGACTACAAATAATTCCTTTCTTCTGATTTTCCTTTAGTTGTCTTATGTTTTATTCCCTTTAGATTTCAATCTATCTATCCAGACATTCCTAGATTATCAATTAAAACATGCCCAGAGTTACAGAAGCACAGTGGGGCAATGTAGCATGTACTACATATATGTGATATACTGGAAACTTCTGCCAAGCCCAAAAGAAAGTAGCATCATAGTCTACACCAGGGAATCATGTCCAGTGACTTCACCGCTGACCATTTCTTGTCCCTATAGATATATCTTACATGACGGTTTTCAGTGTAATATTCACATCTGGATCATGTTACTATAGAAAAATAGATTTTTCCTATTATCATTAGTTTTCATTCATTCATTATCATAGAGTCTTTGATAAAATACATATTGCAACAAAAGAATGAGAGCCTAAGAACAGTATTGCCTTTCTGTTACAGGGTTCAGCTGATTCATACACAAGTCGACCATCGTTAGACTCCGACGTGTCCCTGGAGGAGGATCGGGAGGCTGCCCGCCGCGAGGTGGAGAGGCAGGCTCAAGAGCAGCTTGAAAGAGCTAGGGTAAATCATTTCTCAGTCATCCATCATCATCATTTACTTATATAGCACCAACATATGACAGAATAACAAACAGAGTGTGCTTAAATACCCATTGCACATTGATTCATTTAGTATATGTTTGGGATCTGATATCCAGTGGTTGGGCAGAGGAGATCCTTTCTTACAGCTAAAAATAATTTCCTAAAAAGAGTATAGATCTAAAAATGGGTATTTAAAGCAATATTAGACACATGCAAAGCAAATGGGAGACAAAGATTGGAGAACTAGCTGCAAATTTGTGTTTTTATTGACACAACATGTTTCGAGCCTAAGTGGTTGTCAAGTGTTACTTAAAACTATTACACTGGCATTTAACTGCAGTTACAGGAAGTGACATGATAACAAGACACCTTGTGTGAGCCAATCATAGGATTGCCACCAGGTCCGGACTGAGAATTAAAATAGACCCTAGCATTTCAGGTACACAGAGGCCCAATAAGCCCACACAGAGGCCCAAACAGCCCCCACCAGCCCACTAAATACTGACTTTCTATGGCACCTTATAGCAGCCCCTCTGGCATTTGCCAGAACCCAAAGATTGCCAGTCTGGGCCTGATTGTCACCTGTCACCCCCTGACATCACAGACCTACACATGAAATGGCATAACACCCGGCTACTGACATCACCCACCCTGCTAAACCAACATAGCCGCCCAACCCCCTGCCTGGACTTACCTGCTGCAAAAGGTGGCAAGTCTAGTCAACCCCAACAGGATTTTTCAATTAAATTTTTAATGCTAAAATATCTTTGTGGTGCAATTAAACTAAAACCCTCCAGTGTCCATAATGTCCTATAGCCCAATCCTGAACATGCATATAGAAATGAATAGCCCATCAATAGCTGTTAACCTATAGAGAAATTATTATGATACTGCCACATTATTAGGTCCTAGCTATACACATTTACATGACAAAAGGATATTTATTATACAGTGGGGAAAAAATGTGCCCATACATTACCATTAGCATTATACATATTATTGCAAAAGAGTACTAGGGACATCAAAACTGTAACAAGGAGATCATTATAAAAACTGTCATACATACAATTATAAGAACCATTTATTCAAACCTTTAGCAACAGTGCCAAGAGTCAGTGCCAGTGTCAATTAAAGATATTTATGCCACAAAAATGGTGGCTCGCAACAAGCACTGGACTTTGGGTCATTATGGACACTGAAGTTTTAATGCTTAGTTGCACCACAGGGGATATGATATTATTGTATAAATGGTTGGCTCATATGAGGTGTGTCTTGCTACCACGTCACTTCTTCTAGCTGCAGTTGAATATCTGTATCACTTAAGGTGGAGGTGCAGTACAAGAATAGGCTCTAATAGTTGTTTTACTCCTAGTAGATGGTCAATACATATAGTTATCTGACACTGGTGTACAGTTTGATAAATAGACTGTAGTTAGTGTAACTTGCATCTGAAACACTTGGGCACATCTTGGAACTTATGAGTGATATCCCAATAATGATGAAATATCCTTCCCAAAATCTTACTCTCGTTGGCCTTCAGATGCAACCTCCACCGTTTGGGAACTATTGCTTCTGTGCTTCCATAAATCATGTATTGCATTCAAAGAATTCTTATTTTTATTCTACAATGGTTTTTCTTTTTTGCAGCTAAAGCCGGTAGCCTTTGCGGTAAGAACAAATGTCAGTTACTGTGGAGCGCTGGATGAGGAGTGCCCAGTTCAAGGAGCTGCCATCAACTTTGAAGCCAAAGATTTCCTACATATCAAGGAGGTAACAAAACAACCGTAGGAGCTTTGGGATTATAAAAATAAAACTGTCATAACCAAGTTTACTCAACTCAGTATTCACCATTATATTTTGACATTGTTACTGGAATTAACTGATCCGCATCTTCAAATCTCTCTAGAGATAGCTCATAGATTAAAATACAGAGATGCTAAGATTACTCAAAGATAAATTTAGTGGGAGTTTTAACTGTAATGCAAATGGAAAAATGGCATGTAATTACATCTCCTTGTGTCGGTCCTCTCCTCTACTTCTTCCCAACCCTTAACTCTCCCCTTCTTGCAGTAATTGCAAATTTGGTAATGCCCAAATTGGTTGGTAATGCCCTGCCGGTCTTATTAAGGACATGCATGGAGACTTGTTAGAAATTGTTTGTTTTGGAAGATACAATACCAAACTACATTGACTACCCATGGTACTACATCATTCTTTAGTGAAGAAAATTTATGGTTTTTAGTTTTAGTATTCTGTGGCGTTAAGGGACCTCTCCTGCCTGTGGCATCCCAATAGCTCCCCCAGAAAATGACTATTTTCCTCATCAATTAAGAAGCTTCGCTTAATGGTTCTATTGATAGGAACTAGCAGGTGGATCTGAAAAGGCATTTTATGCAAGATAATCCTGAAGAAGCTGACTGCTCCTCTCTCCAAGGTGCTGATCATATGTTTCTATCACTCCTGGTGATGTGAAAGCTGGTCATAGTATGACAGGGATTAGATTGGGAGCAGCTTTCATAATTTCAGTAGCAGCTCACCTACAGTATGTCTTATAAATATTAAATGATGCTGACCCATACTCATACCCATTCATACTATTTGCATAATTATGCAATTATGTCATTTTCAATGCAAGTTACTCTTGCTTTACTTGATAAACAGCCACCGAAGCAACAACTGATAAAGTGTATAATGCTGTGCCTGTTCTTGTATTATCATGCCACATAACGGAACAATAGGAATTAAGTATGACACTATAGATATAATATATATGTGTGTGTATAGAATATGCAGGTTTTTCTACATTGCTCTTCAATTTCCCTTTCCATCCATCACAAGTCTTTGCACTAGTTCAGGATTAATTCAGTAACATTGTTGCCTGCTTCATAATGTGCCCCTAGAATACAGGCATCCACTTTACTCATCATTTTATAGAAATACAACAATGACTGGTGGATCGGGCGGCTAGTAAAAGAAGGGGCTGACATCACCTTTATCCCTAGCCCCCAAAGGCTTGAGGCCATTCGACTGAAACAGGAGCAGAAAGCAAGGTAAAGCTTCTAATCAATCATTCATGTATAATATTATTTGGTTCCAGTTCCATCACTTTTGTTTCTCCTTTGTGTGTGTTTGTAGGAGGTCTGGAGACATGGTCTCAGGAAATCGGCGTTCGCCTCCCCCATCTACAGGTAAAGACTACAATTATTGCATATTGTATTGGTAGCATAAAACTTACAATGCAATAAATTCCCATTTCTATTAGAAGTTGCAAAGTAGTCCAGATATTGCTTTTATGCCAATAACCCAGTTATTCCCTGTTAACAGGCTATCATAGCACAACTGAATGAGTCACTACAAGCCATTGTTAAGATGAAATAATTGTAGAACTAACAATAACAGCCTGCGCTTTGATATATCTGCGCTCTGATATGTCTGCTATTGTTTGTGCACATGCCAGGAAATTTGTTCTGTACACGTCTACATGGATGTTACTGGGCCTTTCTCTTGCTTTATTACTACTTGATTCAATGATTTTGCTTTTATATAAATGTGTGTATATTTCGTATTGAAACGTGAGTTATAATAGCGAAAGCTTTTCTGTGTAATTATTGGCTTGTGATTTCATATCAGGGGCGCTCCTATATTTTGGCCATCCTAGTCTCCATAGGCCCTGCTTATGGTCTCTGGTATCAGATAATAAATCAGTGGGAGCTGAGAATATAGGTTGCACTTATAGAATAGAAACAACTCTAGTGGTCAAAACCAGTCTGTAGTTAGGGCAAAACTCTTACCCTTTCATTTAAATATGTAAAAAAGAGGGGGGTTATAAACACTGAATGAAACCCGAAAAAAAAAGGGCTAAATGTTTTGACCTGATGGAAAACAAATGATGCAGGAACAAGTGTTTTACTCTGATTATCAAAATCCATCAAAAATAAATGCAAGTTAAAAAACAAAACCTATAAATAAGAAGCAGAAGAGCACATTGCTTGTTTGACTTGTCTTTTTGTGATCTGTGCTACTGAGTGCCGAAATTCTGTACAAATGCATTAACCAAGGCTAGACATAGATGCAGACGATGAGCCTGCTCTGCTATGAATATCATTTCATGCATTTTACACTGTACATCATTTCCCAATATCAATCCATATTCTTATTTCCTCCATAAAAGCTAAACAGAAGCAAAAACAGGTACGTTATTGTTATTCAAGTTTACTATTATTGTATTTTAGAATTTTTCCGTTTGTTTCAGTGGCTATAAGACAGGGCAACATAAATAGCAAATCTATGTAAAGAGTAAAGAAAATGCTAAACAATAGGGCAGACTTTAAAGTCATAGTATACAGTTGTGGCCAGCACCACTAAGAAAGCTTTGCACCCAAATGCCCCCTACGTACATTTGCTTGTTATTTCCTGTATGTAGAACAATTGGAGTATGGTTTGTTTATAACCCCCTGAAGAAATTCTCCCATCCCAGCCAACTTACAATTGAGAATGTCCCCAGACAAGGTAATTCTTTGGCATGATACTTGCAACTTGTTATGTTTAAATGTAGTGTGTATTTGATACGTTTGCAAGCTTACAGATAACCTGCCTTACATATTTCAAATGGAGGACACTATCAAGGGGAAATTAGGACAACTGGGGGTGCTATCAGAGGTCATAATGACTTCTCTCCTGGCAGCATGTTCCCATTTATATGATCATGGCAGTGACTAGCACTGTCAGCAGGGGTTCACTCAGGATTATACTAGATGGTATGTTATTGTAGGTTATTTACCTTCAAACTGGATGCTTGCATTCAAACAGCATTGGGGTTTGTTTACAATAATTCTTTACTTCTTAGTTAAGTCTAAAACTTGTTTTCTTCTCATCAAGGGTCACATATAGTTTTAATCATGTTTATTGAAGCATATAATTAATGTGACAAAATTAACAAGCTATAAATGATGATCAGAGATTAGCATGGACTCTATGCTCAGTAATGCCTCTCGGAGGAATTGCTTGTCAGAGCTTGTGTCATTTTTTTTGGCCAGACTTTATTACTGAATTAATACTGCCCTATGTAGACTATACATTATTTTGCTATTTGATGCCCTTTTTTGAGGAACATAAATAGATCAATTCAGGGCTGCCATCAAAAATCCTGGGGCCCCGTACGACAAAGCCCACCCCAGACTCCACCCACCCTACTGGTGGCCAGGGCTCTCCGTACAAGATAAAAAAAAATATTGGTGGTCAGAGCCCCCTAAAAGCTAATAAATTGGTGCCAGGGTAACCAACAAGTTAAAAAAAACATTGGTTGCCAGGGCCCCCTACAAACTGAAAAAGTGGTGCTAGAGTCCCCGACAAGTTAGAAAAAAACATTGATGCCAGGGCCCCCTACAAGTTAATAAATTGGTGCCAGGGTCCCTGATAAGTTCAAAAAATTATTGGTGGCCAGGGCCCCCTACAAGTTAAAACCTTGATGCCAGGGCCCCCTACAAGGTGGTGGCCAGTGTCCCCGTCAAGTTAAAAGAAAAACATTGATACCAGGGCCCCCTACACGTTAAAAAAAAACATTGGTGGCCAGGACCCCCTACAAGCTAAAGAATTGGTGCCAGGGTCCCCGACACGTTAAAAAAACATTTGTGGCCAGGGCCCCCTACAAGTGTAAAAAATGGTGCCAGTGCCCCCTGTAAGTTAAAAAGTCTTGGTGTTCAGGGAAGCTTACCCTTTAAAGTTCCTCCTTCTTCTTTCTTTTCTGTGGCGGGCTTCTTCATTCTTTTCCGTCACTGCTTCTACGTTCTTTTCCGACACGGCTTCTTTGTTCTTTTTAATCACAGTGGCTTCGTTCTTCTCTGGAACAGCTTCTTCAGCAGCACTGGGATGATAGTCGCCCCCGTGCCCCCTATCAGTAATCAGTATGTGTATCTCATAGACGGATTGGCCAAAAAATACAGAAAATAGTTCTACATGAAGTAGAATTGATATCAATTTACATATGTACGTACATCTGTTGAGCAACTAAAAGTTCAGCCACTTATAAACAAAGACATTTAGGGGCAGATTTATTAAGGGTTGAACTGAAAATTGTAATTTTAATTTTCAAATTTTTTTTATTGGCAAAACTCTCAAATTTGAATTGTGAATAATCCAAACTCGATTCGAATTCAAATTTTGAGATTTATCAAACCTTGCCCCTTTAAAAATTCATATTTGACTAATCGCCACCTAAAGCCTGCTGAGTTCATGTATAAGTCAATGGGAGAAGTCCAGTGACTATTTTTAAGCTGTTACTAGCCTTCCAGACATTCAAGTTTTTTTTGGAGAAAAAACTCGATTTGAGTTTAGTTGAATTTGAGTTGTTACTATTTTTTTTTTATTAAATAACCCCCCAATCGAATTTTGAAGATATTCAAATTTATAAGAGTTACAAAAAACATGAATTCGAAATTCGACCTTTGATAAATGTGCCTCTTAAGATGTAGATGTGAGGTGACCCAATTTATGGGACATTAATGTTTTAAATATATTTCATGCTTATAGCAATTATAGCATTTTATATACCACAATGTACTCTTTGTACAATCTATGCTTTTCTGCCTTTATGGAATTGTGGCGCAAAAGTTGTTTCGTATCCTGCCATTAACTGGCAACATGTTGTGGTATAAGTTTTTGATGAAATGTTTTAATCTGATTTAATTGAGATACCCATGTGCTGTAGTGGGTTCCTTTTGAGGAAGGCTCTTTTTGTCTTCCTCATGCTTTTTATTCTAACCAGGCATTTTATCAACCACAGCATAACTACTCCAACACAGAGGAGATGATGTGCCCTGGAATAGTTTTTTAAACCACATATATATTCTTCTTAATGGTGGCACATATTGATGTTTTCCTCACGTTCTCCCAAAACCTCTCTAATGTGGAGGTTGAAATCTTTCTACCCAGGGCCTTATCCCAATGGAGCATATATTTATGGGGATGTTGTGTGACATCTGTCCTGTTAATACCCATATAGAACCAGGAAATAAATCCCTGTGCTATTGGTTGTTTGCACAGCTCAGTTAGTTAAGTATGTTAATGTCTCAATTTCAAATAAAGATAAAAGAAAGTTGGTGTTCTCAGATTCTGAATTTTCTCTATGAAGTTTTCTGATTGACTTTTTGAACAAGGACTGAAGATCGATTATTTTAGCAGCGGTCAGTTTTTCCCAGGTAGCAAGGGACATCCTTGGGGGGGAGTCTGGGTCAGCAACAACAGGATTAAGGGGGACTCCTTAGGTATCAATTGCACTTGAGAGATCACCTTATTCCAGCATAAAGTCATTTGTTTCATAGATTCCAGGGGGAGTGTGCACAAAGCCTGTTTGTGTCTGGTGTATAGGGAGCCTGCAAGGGTGCACTTCTGGGGATAATTCTTTTGAACAAAAACTAAAGCTTAAATGGATACTGTCATGGGAAAACATGTTTTTTCAAAACGCATCAGTTAATAGTGCTACTCCAGCAGAATTCTGCACTGAAATCCATTTCTCAAAAGAGCAAACAGATTTTTTTATATTCAATTTTGAAATCTGACATGGGGCTAGACATATTATCAGTTTCCCAGCTGCCCCCAGTCATGTTACTTGTGCCTGCAACTTTCTGGCAGGCTGTTATTTTTCCTTCTTTATGTAACTGAATCAGTCTCAGTGGGACAGTGGGACTTGAATGTTACTATTGAGTGTTGTTCGTAGATCTTCCAGACAGCTGTTATCTTGTGTTAGAGAGCTGCTATCTGGTCACCTTCCCATTGTTCTGTTGTTAGGCTGCTGGAAGGGGGGGGGGAAGGGGGGGTGATATCGCTCCAACTTGAAGTAAAGAGTGACTGAAGTTTATCAGAGCACAAATCACATGACTGGGGCAGCTGGGAAACTGACAATATGTCTAGTTCCATGTAAGATTTCAAAATTGAATGTAAAAAAATCTGTATGCTCTTTTGAAAAATGAATTTCAGTGCAGAATTCTGCTGGAGCAGCACTATTAACTGATGCGTTTTGGGGAAAAAAAAACATGTTTTCCCATGACAGTATCTCTTTAACTAAAGAAGTAGGCTAGAAAAGTTGTTTTGGGTTTCTGCACCAGTTCAAGGCAACCACAGCCCTTTAGCAGGGATGATCTGTGTCTCCAAAGATGCCCCAGTAGCTCTCCATTTTCTTTCCTGCTGATTCACTGCACATGCTCTTTTTAAGGTTTTGTTCTCTTTTGAATGTCTGTCCATTTTGTTAATGGACTGTCTGAAAACCAGTCCAGCACCTATTTTACCTGAGTAGCTAAGTAAAAATGACATAAATCTGGAAAGAATTTCCTCCTGAAGATCTAGGTGCCTTCAACACCTTTTGTTCTATTCTATGCCTATTAATGGACCAAATGAATCACACTATTTCTCTTTGGATGTCTTCTATTTTCTGCTGGGGGATCGCTATTGGGAGAGTATTGAAAAAGGTATAGTCATGGGATAAGCTTCATTTTCACAATTAGTTTCTATTTTTTCTTTGTTACTGTTTTTCTAATAGTGAAGTTTAAAGTTTTATTTTTTACCCCTTGATGTCTTTCTGAAGCAGCTCTGGGGGGAGGGTCACCAACTCTGTAATCTGTTCTAAATGGATACATTTCTTATATTTGTCCCTGTTGAGCAGGATCCTTGAGTGTCATTAAAGAATTGATACAATAGTTGCTAATATTCCATAGATGCTGCAGAGAAATGTACCAACTAATATAGCAAATTGTAACAGTTTAGAATATACACCTGGACAACTGAGCAAACTTTAATTTTGGAGAAACAGACATTAAAACAAATAGCAATTGAAAAAAGTCTTTATTTCTAGTGAACAATTTGGAAAATTGAACTTAAAAGCATTTGGAAGGTGAAAAGCCTCCATTAATAACTTTGTTTTAAACCTGTTCAGTAAGTAAGCTTAAAAATGATGAAATCCACGTAAAAGCTGGGGTTTGAATCGATGCTTCAAATGCATGTCTTTCTGTTGGTGGACTTTTTCTCCCAAACATGCCACTTATCTGGTTTGATATATTTTATTTTAACAAGGGAGGACGAAGATGCCACAAGCATAAAAAGTTAGCCTGTTTAGGCAACCTTCATAATTTATTGAATGAGATATATTCCATGTTATTGCAGTATTCTTACAGTAATATTTTAATTTCTTATCAGGCAGAGCACATTGCTCCATATGATGTGGTCCCATCTATGAGACCCGTGGTTCTTGTCGGTCCGTCTTTGAAGGGATATGAGGTACAAATTCAGTGTTTTTCTATTTTCTTTTCTTTTAATATCTAAACATATATGAAGGATGCGGCTGATAAAATCGCTAATGCGCATGTGTTGGTGGAAGTGACCAGCAGAGCTGGTTGTTGCGCATGGGCTGTTCTGTCTCATCCACTGTTAAGGGGTTTTTCTTGCTGCATCTGGAGGAAACTTCATGGTGCTTGTGTGCAGATCCAGTGATATCACTGACGCTGGCCAAACCCAATCTGCTGCCAAAAGCTCTGGTGCACCCATGCCTGGATCTTTGTGCATCAGACCCAGCATGTGTGAATGTAGCCTAGGGGCCCCATATGTCATTAATCCGCCACTGCTCTTCCATATGGTAGTTGGCTTCAACCATATGTCATTAGCAGGGAGTTGGGTTGGGTGCAATTCATAAAGTTAAAAACAATTTCATGCTGGTTTGGATGCAGGTTGGGAAGTAGTGGGTTAGGGTTGGGTTCAGGTTGAAAAACCATTGACCCTTTTATCACTTACAGACAGTGATAGGCAATAAACTCCACAAAGGACTGATGAATGTTCTCAGACTGTGAGGCTTGTCTGAAATGTAAATCTGGGGAGGACAAATAGGGCACTTTGCTCCTCATAAATAACAGTAACTGTCTATACGTCAGGATCCAATTTCCTCTCCTCCTGCTCTGAAACGTTATTTTGGGTAACTAAAGATGAAGCAATAATATTATACAAACCTGTAACCTAAATTCTAATTTCAGTGATAACGTTTCACTTACTTACCTAAAACCCAATGCTTGCATGAGTAAGTGGCTTCATTAGACCTGCTACTCTCAGTTCAACCTGTACATGCAACTGGCACATTAACACTGTGCTCATCTAAAGTCAGTTACACAATATTGTTTTTGTTCTTTGAGGAGCTTTTTTTAAGAATATGTAGATTTGATATTTACTTTATATAAAGGTAATTAAAATAAAGCATCTAAACATTTTCTCCCAGGCAAAAAAAAAAATATTACCAATTCTATTTTATTCACATTCCAGTCCTTTTATTATCAGACATTTAGTGCAGTGAGACATCAGCAAAACAACTGTCCCTGATTATTGCAGGAAATTACATTAGCTGGCGGAAAGGGAAGCATAATGACATTTTGAGGGCCCAGTTGTAGGACTCAGGTTATTGGACATTGCTAGTCACTGGAGCATAGAAACACATTGTTTTGCTCTGGGGACCTCACTGTTTTTACATATATATATATTCACACTCTTGGTCTGCTTGCTGATTTGATGTGATGTGTTGTGATATAGGAAGCTGACCTAGATAGCACATAAGTGAAAAAACATAGTCAGTGCCAGTATTGACAGCTTTAGCATGTACATATAGCCCTAACCTTATTTAGCAGGGAATATCAATTCTACTAGATGGTTGCTAGTGCAGATATACTCGATGTACTTTTCTATAAAGCCACAATCATTACAATAGTTGCTTTGTGTTCAGTATATAGACCTAAGCATAACAAAAGGACGTATTGAGAAAAAAATAATCTGTAGCTACGGTTAAAATATGGTAACATGCTAGTGCCATATATTGTATCCTTAAAAACAGAAACATGATGCCATATCAATCAATTCTCTCCCAATGACAATCTCTGGAATTGTGCTCTCATTCCTTACTTTGCTAATACTGAAAATTCAACAGGGGGACTTAGATTATGGTGTTTGATGAGCAGGAGGAGTGGGGGATGGGAGCAGGTTGAGGGAGGACTGGGTAGCGGCTGCTGTGCCCCTCCGAAGATTTTTTTGCAGGGACCCCTGCACATAATTGTTACACAGCTACTGCATAGGTATTTGAATGTAATTATTATTGTGTATGTTTATTTCTCTCTCTCTATCATCATTTTTTTTTAGAACCACTACTGTTGTACCTACGGACAATGCGCATTTGCATTTTTAGAGGCTACGAGGCAGTGATAAATGTCTGTTTATTGTCAATCAGTACTCTATTAGCTCTATTAATCTGTTAATTAAATGGGATAAATGTGCAACCCTTGCCATTTGGTAGGTTGAGCATCTCCCTCTCTCTCAGCAGTGTCTGTTGCAGGAATATTGGGGCTGCAGCAAACGTGCACAATTAATGCTACTGAAGAGGCACAAATATATGTCTATGCTACACACATATACAGTACCTCTTATTTCTTAACTAGAAGCTAATTATCTGCAGTGCTTGGGACCTGGGGTTATATTGATAAGGTCCATATAAGGCTACTAAAAATCATATAACCATGAAACAAAAAGTATATGGATATTTTTGTATATCGCTGCTTAGATATTCTTCAGTATACTTCAGTACATTTATGTATTGTACAACAATACATAAATAACATGCATTCTATACAAACGTAAGATTAAATGTAAAATAAATTACAGGGCAATAAGTCCCCTTGCAGCTATCATAATATGCCCAGCATGTGGCAATTATTGCAAATGGGTAGAGGCTGCTGCACACCCAGCCCTAAACTCCCTAGCCTGCCCCGCCATCATCTGACTTCTACCTTATAGACCCTCGCCGCCCCGCACCGCCGATGATGTTACAAAAGGGGCGGGGAGGGGCAGCGAGAGTCTATAAAAGCAACCCGGAAGTCGGATGATGGCGGGGTGGGCTAAGGGAGGACAGGTTAGGGCTGGGTGTGGGGCTGGGAAATCCTGACCCACATATCACTGCACACACGTTAGAAAGTCTCCACATTCTTTAAAAATACATATTTTATTTGCAGGCTGTACAATGTTTTTTTTGGGGGGGGACACCCCCCTTCCTCAGGTACATATAAAATGAAGCTATGTGTTACAATTTAAAGGTAAAGAAACTGACATCATCTTTAAACCCCCACCCCCACCCATTTGAAAACCCTTGCAATGTCTTACAGAATATCCCAAACCTGCCATTCATTATGAATACAGAAAGCAATTAATTTATTATGGTTACTTTGTAAGTTTCCTTAAAAGGGTCTGTGCAAAAGGATAAAAAGCCACATACATATAATGCAATGCATAGATTACAAATTTCAATGGCAATTAAACCATATAAAAAAACCTTTTAAAGGGCAACTAATACAATATTTTAATTTACTAACCTACTTTCTGTGTATAACATGGTATTCCCCTTTAATAAAGCAACCATACTTTCACTGAGACTCTGGGGCATTAGATAAATCCACTTTCATTTTGTTTTTGAAAGCAGTTTGTCCCAGTCACCTCGTCACCTTGGGTATTCTTCCACCTTTAAAGGAACAGTTCAGTGTGAAAATAAAAACTGTGTAAATAGATAGGCTGTGCAAAATAAAAAATGTTTCTAATATAGTTAGTTAGCCAAAAATGTAATATATAAAGGCTGGCGTGAACAGATGTCTAATAAAACAGCCAGAATCCAACTTCCTGCTTTTCAGCTCTATAACTCTGAGTTAGGCAGCGACTTGAAGGGGGGCCACATGGGACATTTCTGTTCAGTGAGTTTGTAATTGACCCTCAGCATTCAGCTCAGATTCAAAAGCAACAGAAATGACCCATGTGGCCCCCCCTCAAGTCTCTGATTGGTTACTGTCTGGTAGCCAGGGCAACCAGTCAGTGTAAACAAAGAGAGTTGAAAAGCAGGAAGTAGTGATCTGACTGACATGTTATACATGAAATCACTCCAGCCTTTATACATTACATTTTTGGCTAACTAACTATATTAGAAACATTTTTTATATTGCACAGCCTATCTATTTACCCAGTTTTTATTTTTACACTGAACAATTCCTTTAATAGAAACCATCTTGAATGTGTATACAGCAAACCGTGGCTTGGCTAAAAAACTCCCACTATATATTATTCCTGTGAGTGTGCCAAACTAATTTCCTTTTATAAACATTAGTATTAAATGACCAATGGCAGAACCCATCTTTTTATTGTCACATAATCACAGGGTTGGAGTTTAATAGGAACACTGATATCACTGGGTATCAGAGAAAAAATCATCAACAGAGTGCAAAATAAAAAGCAGAATGGATACATAAGTTATGCACATTACCATTAGATTTAAATCAGGATATTGATTTATGGAGACTTTCATAATTATATCAATGTAGAAATACATTTTAAAATCGAATGAGGTCAATATAATGTGAAATTAATTAAGCATCGCTTGTCTTAAATCAATTTGTTATTTAGATACAGAGATGCTAAAAACAATTGGATTAAAGGGAGAACTAAAGCTTAAATAAAGAAGTAGGGTAGAAATGTTGTACATTATGTTTTGGGCTTCTGTACCAGCCCAAGGCAACCACAGCCCTTTAGCAGCAAAGATCTGTGTCTCCAAAGATGCCCCAGTAGCTCCCCATCTTCTTTTCTGCTGATTCACTGCATATGCTCAGTGGTGCTGTCACTTACCCGAGTTTAATTACTGACTCAAAATATACAGAACAAATACAAATGTCACAATATAAAACTGATTAGTAAATAATTCAGATTATTGGTACATGGAAGCTCAGGAACCAACACAATTAGCATCAGAATTGTATAATCAGGCCTGTAGCATCAGTGTATATGATGAGTGAAACTCATTTTCTGCTTGATGACTTGCAACAAGCTCAGCTTCTTAACAGCCGCTCAAAGCACACTGAGCATGTGCGTGTCACTGACTCTCCTAACAAAATCCAAGATGAGAAACTTCTGTGACAACTTCAAAGGCCTGAATCATTACTACTATAGAAATGCTGAGTCTTTAGGCTGGTTTAATAGGTTCAGAATATAAAATATGGTATTTCTAGCAATATTAATTTTTAGAGTTTAGTTCTCTTTTACACGAGATTGATTTGTTAAATGTATTTGAAATGCTGAGGGCTCATGTGCAAAGCTCTACTGCAACTGTGGACATGCAAAAAAGGAGATTTTTTGTATAACTTACCGTTAAATCTCTTTCTCTCTAGTCCATTGGGGGACACAGGAACCACTGGGTTAAGCTCCTCCAACCAGGAGGCAGGACACTGATAATAAAAAATAATTCTTTGCTCCTCCCCCTTCAATATATCCCCTGTGCTTAACCATTCTACCTCAGTTTAATATACCAACCAAGAATAGTATACAAATTTAGGAATGAATGCAACTAAAATACAGAGAAAAACTCTAGTCTCAGGGAGGGAGGTCCTGTGTCCCCCAATGGACTAGAGAAAGAGATTTAACGGTAAAAAAAAATCTCCTTTTCTCTAACGTCATTGGGGGACACAGGAGCCATAGGGACTTAACAAAGCAGTCCCTTTAAAAATAAAAACAACCATGGAGGGAAGAGACAGTCCGCCCCTAGTCAGTCATGACTACCGCATGAAGGACCTTCCTACCGAAACTTGCTTCGAATTATGTCAGTATGAACTGACGACCATGTCGCCGCTTTGCACAGCTGCTCTGCAGAAGCTTTGTTTCTCCATGCCCAGGATGTACTTAAGGCCCTGGTTGAATGAGCCTTTACCTGTGCCAGGGGACTTCTGTGCGCACTCTCATATGCTTGGTAGATGGATCTCTTAATTAATCCATCTGGCTATAGTTGCTTTCGTTGCAGCTGTTCCTTTTCTTGGACCTGAGGGAATGACAAAAAGTTCATCCAGCTGTCCTATCCACATAATACCTCAAGGCCCAGACTATGTCCAGGGTATGTAACTTCTTTTCCCTTTCACCCTTAGTTTTTGGAAATAAGGAGGGTACCACGATAGGTTGGTTCACATGAAAATCAGAAACCACCTTAGGCAAAAATATTGGTACCATATGTAAAGTTACCCTATCTCTGTGAAAAACCATGAGCCCTGGAGCAACCGAAAGTGCGCTCAACTCGGACACTCTCCTGGCCTAACATATAGCCAGTAAGAAAACCACCTTCATTTTTAACCACCCCAAATCTACTGACCTCAAGGGTTAAAATGGTGCTTCCTGCAAGGACCTGAGAACTAGGTTAAGGTCCCACACCGGAACAGGTGGACGAAAAAATGGAATGACGTGAGCCGCACCCTGGAGAAACTTGCGCACATCATCTCATACAGCTAACCGCTCCTGAAAAAATACAGATAATGCCGAGACCTGCACCTTTAAGGAAGATAGCTTAAGTCCGCCATCCAGTACCTGCTGAAGGAATTGGAGCACATTATCAATCCTCAATTGTTCGAAAGGTGTCTGATTCCTTTCACACCACATACTTTATGCCTTCCAGACTCTGTAATAGGCCGTCACGGAACCGGGCTTCCTGGCCCTGATCATCGTCTCCACCACCTTATCGGAGAACCCCCTACGCTTCAGGATGGCTGCCAAGCCGTTAAAGACAGCAGTGCCAGATTGTGGTGTAGAATTGGTCGCTGGCGCAGTAGATCTGACCTTGGTGGCAATCTAAACCAATCTCCTTGTGCCATGGAGATTAGATCTGAAAACCATGCTCTTCTTGGCCAAAAAGGAGCCACTATCATCAAAGTCAGTTTTTCATGTCGAAACCTCTTTAGGATCCTTGGTATCATGGGAATCAGTGGAAACACATACACCCTGTGAAAATTCCAAGGGAACGTCATCGCATCCACTCCTTCCACTCTTGGATCCCTGGATCTTGAAAGAAACCTTGGGAGCTTTGTGTTGTAGCGGGACGCCATCAAGTCTTTGTCTGGCTGGCCCCACATGTTTACCAGCAGACTGAAAACGTCCGGTGGAAGCTCCCATTCTCCCGGATCCAGATGATTTCGACTTTGATAATCTGCCTCCCAGTTTTGGACTCCAGGAATGTGGAATCGCTGTTACCACTACATGGCAGCCCTCTGCCCAATCTATTATCTTCTGTGTCACCTTCCATGCTGATACACTCCTTGTGCCTCCCTGATGATTCAGATAAGCTACCGCGGTTGCATTGTCCGACTGTACCTTTATGTGCTTGCGCCCTTAGAGATCCTGCCACTGTACTAGGGCCAGGAAAATGGCACAGAGCTCTAAAATGTTTATGGGCTGTCTGGACTCCAGAGACCATGTGCCTTGTGCCCATCTTTGTTCGAGTCTTGCTCCCCATCCGGTCAGACTTGCATCTGCTGTTAACAGCACCCACTGTGGGTCCTCCCATGACTGTCCCTGCGTCAGCCTTGATGGATTCATCCACCAGCTCAAGGACTCTCTTGCTGTTCTGTCGGGAAGAATGGTCTGTTCGAGTGAACCCTTCTTCCATCTGCGGAGAATCTACTGCTCCAGCCCAACCTATGGGGCTAGACCCATAGCGTTCTAAACATATGTCCATAGGGAAATGATTTATGTAATCTAAAATTGCAACTTCAGTTTGCCTTATATCCACTCCTCAATCTTAAAAAAGCCAAGGGCCATTATATGTTTTGAAGACTGCTATTTTCAGCAGCGATCACATGAAGAATTTACCTACAGTGTTTGAGCCCAGTTTCAGTATTCTTTTCTGCTGGGGTATAAAGAATTACATTGGCAAAAATGTACATTTAAAGGAGAACTATACCCCCCAAACAATGTAGGTCTCTATTAAAAGATACTGAGTAAAACAGCTCATGTGTAAAACCCTGCTTCATGTAAATGAACCATTATCATATTAATATACTTTTTTAGTAGTATGTGCCATTGGGTAATCATAAATAGAAAATTGCCATTTTAAAAAATAAGGGCCGCCCCCTGAGATCGTAAGATTCACTGTGCACACATACAAACCACATGTAAGGTCACATGAGCCAATTAACAGACAGAGTTCTGCCTTTTGCTTCCTCACTTCTTCCTGTTACAGTTAGAGTTGTAGTATTTCTGGTCAGGTGATCTCTGAGGCAGCACAGATAGAGTCAAGAAATGGCGGTTCAAGGCAAGAGATGTAAAAGGGCAATATTTATGTAAATATATATTCCAGTTTGGTAAGATTGTTTAATATGTTATTCAATTTGATATAAACTATCTGTTGCTTAAGTATTCATTATGGGGGTATAGTTTTCCTTTAATGGAATGCGTTTGATCTCTTCTCCTCTGCAAAGGCACAATTGCCTAAGCCAGTGGCATGAGGATCTCCATGTAACTAATGGGTGCTGGTGGGCTGTGTATAGATCAACCAAGAGATGCAGTTAGGGCAGCAATGAGTTAACAGTAGTAAACAAAGCTCTTGTAATTGGGGCTGCCACTGCTCCTATTTGCAAGTTCAATGTCAATAAAGTAATGCTAGGAAAAAATATATCACTTGCACCTGATTCCCTTCCAAAGAAGGATATTCATCAAAAACAATAGAAGCCTCCTATTTATGTGGCCTGTAGGGCCACAGGTTGTCCATTGTTGTATGTAGAGTATGTGCCCACAGCAGACTATTCTACTTGCCTACCTGCACCTCCATTTCTCTCTGAGTGACCATTCCTCTCTGGCTTGCTGAGGATTTGTGGTCTAGAGACAGGACTTGCTCATTTCCCTAATTGAAGGTTATCTATAATATGCCACTTGCTCAGCTCCATCTCTCTCCAAAGTTCAATAAGCAATTGGATATTAATGGCCTGTGCTGACTCAGATTTGCTTCCTATATCCTGACTCTAAGTAAAGTAATAATCTGTGACCACAATGAGCCCATTTAGGGCTTTAGTAAAACACATGATTATGCAAAGCAGTAATGTGCTTACTCCTAAAGGCCCCATTACATGTGTAATATAAAGGTCTGGGATGACCAATGGCTTGTAAGCTTGCTAAGAAGCCAATAACGTAATTTTCTCTTGGAAAAAGAGAGGTGATGGCTTTATGATTTGTACATACTACAGACTTTTCATGCAATGTATTTGCTTTGATTAAAGAAGCCACAGTATTGTCACAGCTGCAATTCTATTGGTCACTGTCTGACCGTTGACCCTTGCCTCTTCTGCCTACCCTGGCCCTGGTTGTAAGTATACATACTGCTGTTTTATATTGATAGGTATGAATGAATTTTGTTACAAAAAATATTTTTTTTGCATTTGCAGAATATAATTTTGTGCCGACAATTTTTTGTTGTTACTAAAATTAAATTTTTAGTAAATTTTATGGAATTTTTAATTCCATAATTTTATATTTATGGAATGGGATGGAAAGCAATGGAAAAAAGTCTTTGTTTATGGTGAACAATCTGAAAACAACTGAACTGAAAAAAGTGTTTGGAAGGTGAATCCCTTTAATAAATATACATGCCAGTACATTCCCCTTGTAAGGAACATTGTCACAAAACAAAAAAGCGGGTAAGAAAAGACGTGCTTTTAACCCTTTGAAGTTAGCTGGGATACCTGAAACGTTTATGAGGTACAAATAGGCCAATAAATCATGCATGCTATAAATTGAGACGGAATGATATTGCAGCAAGCAGTAAAAAGGATCCAAATATTGCAATATTTTTAAATATGTAAAGTGTAAATGAAGCAGGAAGGGGATGGGACCCTTAATATCAGAGGGGAGTCAGCTGGTTGATGAGAACAGAAAAAAAAGCAGATTCTGAACTGTTATTTTTCGTTGTCTACACAAATGAGGTACAGGCTAATAGAGGTTTCCTTCTTAATAGTCCCAATTCTAGTAATACAACTAATGTTGCATGGTTCACGCACAAGGACATTCAAATGAGACTAGAACATGTTGAGATAAACAAAGGTCTGAGACAGGATGGTATTCATCCCAGGGCACTTAGAGAGCTTAGCTCTGTGATTGCCATACATCTTTTTTTATAGGTTTTTATTTTGCATTTTAAACAGAAAAGAAAATCAATAAAAAAAAACAAATGAACAACAAACAATAAATAGACAATCGTACTTGACATTTGCAGAATAAACTGGGTGCAAATGTTTGCATAAAAACAGTGGTTGTCATGTCACATCAAAAGGCACAGGGCCTCAAACAAACTCATTATATCTCAACTTGCATTTAGAGTTTAGTTATCTGATAACAATACCTGGGGGTTGACATCCAGCCATGGGTTCCATATTCTTTCAAACTTGTCGGGAGTTCCCGGAGCATTATAGGTCATCTTGATTAGGGGAAGGGTGGCATTTATTAGGTCAATCCACTGCTGGAGTGTGGGAGCATTAGGACTCATAATGACCAGTTTTTTTTTAATAAAACACTATAGAGAGTAATAATGTTCTAGTTTTTTGTAGGAGCACTACTTCGTCTACTATACCTAGTAAACAGACTTCAGGAGTATAAATTCCAGGGAGAGACAGATATTCATTGCTATATCGAGTTACCTCCCTCCAATATGATATTACCGTGTGACAGTTCCAGATAAGTGTAGGAAACCTGCCTCTTCTGTACCACATTTAGCTCCCTCTAGTCTACCCATAACCTTGAGCTTCTGGGGCGTGATGTATATTTGGTGAATCATCTTAAATTGGACCATTTTATCCCTTAAGGAGTTTAGAAAGGCATATAGGTTATCTACTGTATAGCCTCCTCCCAATGCTCTTCATCCCAAAGTCTGGCCTCCCACTCCTGCTGCTTTGGTGAAAGCTGGGATGATTGGAATTGGGCATAGAATGCATGTCTCAATTGAAAGTATAGGAACAGTTGTATGTCTTGCCGGTTAAGTTTGGTTTTTAGCTGTTCCAGGGAGGGGAAGTATCCGTCAACTAACAGGTCTTCCAAATGTCTGATCCCTAGGAGTGGCCAATAATGAAAATCCTCTAGTTGTACCAGGTGTGGCAGATTCAAGTTTCTCCACAGAAGTGTTTTCCCTGATAACTTAGGATAAGAGGTGGCACCTTTAGCTTGTAGTTTTGCCCACACTTTAATGGGAGTGTTGATTACCCCTGGCAACGAAGGAAGGTCCCCCCCCCCTTCTATAAGGGGCATTGCGTATAGCTTTCTGAGAACCCATGATTGTTGCATGCAAATTTGTTAGTGAGCTGCTATCCTCTGGGTTAAACCAATTATGTATATAAGATAGCTGGGACGCATAATAATTTTGCAGATGAGGGAGGGCAAGTCCCCCTTTATCCCTTGATGCAGTAAGTGTGAGCCATGATAGTCTAGGTGCTTTGTTGGCCCAAATAAATGAGAGCAACTCACTGTTTACTTTCTTAAAGAATGGGATGGTTATGTAAACCGGCGAGTTCCAGAGTGGGTAAAGAAACCTTGGGAGATATAGCATTTTAAAGAGGTTGACTCTGCCCCATAGTGTCTGAGGAGGTTTAATCCAATGTGGGGATGCATTTTTAAACTTTACTAGGATTGGGTCCATATTCTCAGCTAAAAATGTTGTTGGGTCTGTACTAATTATTATGCCAAGGTAGCGGAATCTAGGCACAGGAGTAAGAGTAAGGGCCCTTTCTGCTAGGTTTGTATTTCCTAAAAGGAAATAATACCGATTTGTTTTATTGATCAAGAGGCCACTAAGCCTTCCAAATCTCTCTAGTATATCTAATGCAGCACGGAGTGATGGACCTGCATCTTCCAAGAAAAGTAGTACATCATCTGCATATAAGGCTACTTTCTCTTCAATATTGCCCAGTGTGATTCCTTTGAATAACGGTGCCTGTCTTAACTTTGCTGCCAGTGGCTCGATTGCCAAAGCAAATAGGAGGGGCGATAAATGGCAACCCTGTCTGGTCCCCTTCCCTAGTTCAAAGGCTACAGATAAAGTATTATTGACCCGGATTTGAGCAGTAGGTTATTTATACAGTAGTTTGATCCAGGCAATGAAGTTGGGATTACAGCCAAATTTCTCTAGAATCTGCCACAGATAGGACCAGTTGACTGAATCAAAAGCTTTAGCTATATCCAATGATGGCCCTACCCCAGTGCTTTGATACTGCCTAGCCAGTTGGATGTTTGTGTGCAAGTGTCTTAGGTTAATGGAACTTGTTTTATTGGGCATAAAGCCTGTTTAGTCTGGATGTATAAGGGATGTAATTACTTTTACTAGTCTGTTAGCCAGTATTTTGGCGTTGGTATTAATCAACGATATTGGCCTGTAGGATTCGCAGCAGTATGGGTCCTTTCCCTCCTTAAGTATCAGAGCTATTATTGCCCTGTAATATGAGGAGGGAAGTTCCCCTTTCAGAGTTGCATGGGTGAATGAATCTAATAGCCGGGGGGATATTTGGTTGTTAAGTAGTCTATATCAAGCAGCTGGTAGGCCATCTGGGCCTGGTATTTTATTCACTGGGAGATCTGAGATCGCTGAGGCGATATCTGTTGTTGTTAGTGGGTTATCAAGAAATTGTTTTTCATCTGGTGAAAGTTTTGGGAGATCGATGCCCTCCCAGAACTGTTCAACATTTACGTCTTGATTACTGGGTTGGGGAGAGTAGATCTGTTTAAAGTATTCAACAAACATGTTCATCATAGCTAACGGTTCCGTAACTAAATTTCCCCTGTGGTTCCTAATTCCAGGTATAACTGTAATCTGGTCAGTTAGCTTTGCCATATATGCCATAGTTTTACTGTTTTTGTCCCCAAGGTCAAAACCTCGTTGTCTAGAATATAGTAATTTTTTCCTTGTGTTGTCTGATACCAGTATGTCTAGGTCTCTTTGGGCCCTTGAGAGTGTATTATGATTTTCTTTGGATTCGGTAAGGCAATTGCCATACATCTTTACTTAATTTGTAGGGATTCATGGAGGTCTGGCATGGTGCAGAGACCAATGAATTGCTAATTTGGTGTTGCTATTCGAAAAGGGATCCCGTTCTCAGCCTCAAAACTTGTGGTAGGAAGGCTTTTCGAAGCGGTATTAAGGAATAAGATACTTGACATCATTGCAAATCATAATACTAAGAGTTTGTGCCAGCATGGTGTTATGCATAATAGATCTTGCCAGACTTGCCAGACTAATTTAATTTCTTTTTATGAGAAGATGAGCAGGCATCTCAATTCTGGGATAGAAGTGGATGTGATCGACTTTGCTGAAGCATTTGATACAGTGCCACACAGAATGTTACTGGTTAAGGAATATTGGCCTGGAACATAGTATTTGTAGAGAACTGGCTAAAAGATACAAAACAAAGAGTGGTGGTAAATTGCATGTTTTCAAATCAGTGTTGTTAATGGAGCACTGCAGGGCTTTTTACTAGGTCCTTTGTTTTGTAACTTGTTTATTAATGACCTGGAGCTGGGCATTGGCAGTTCTGTTTCTATTTTTGCTGATGATACTAAATTGTGCAGAACTATAGGTTCCATGCAGGATGCTGCCACTTTGCTGCTCAGAGCTCACTGAGCATGTGATCCAAGATGGGAAACTCCTGTAACAACTTTGAAGGCCTGGATCATTACTACTATAGAGAGGCTGAACCTTTAGGCTTGTTTATTGAATTCAGTATATAAAATATGGCATTTATAGCCATATTCACTTTAAGTTGCTATGATTAAAGAAATAATGGTAGTTGTGGCCATGGCAGTTTGGAGGTGACAAGTCAAGCTACCGCAGAGTCTGGAAAATCACCATTTCTAAAACGAATTGCACTGCCCATGATGTAGGTGGTCCAAATTATTTCAGAATAAATAGACCTTGGTGCCAAAACACTTTAGCTGAAGTCTATCTACAACCATCCAGTGTTTGTCTACATCATAATGATTCCTGACTCCTCCTTTAAGTCCAAATGGCTATGTACTATTTGAATATCTATTTTTATACATTCTAAATAATGTGAAAGTCATTTGAATGAGCCCTTATCAATGGTGCTGGTCTCCTTTACAACAAGAAACTTGTTTTATAACACTTTCTGGAAAGGTCTCATTTCCCAGATTTGGACAAGACAGACATATTCAGAGCCAAGCTGCAGTTTGCTGCAGGAAAGAATAAAGTACTGCTCCTGACAACTTTCCAAAAGTAATATGGAGCCAGGCTTAATTATTAGTGTAGTTCAGTAAATTGAAGGTGAAATTCCTTACTTTTCAGTTTAGACTACGTTTTTTTGTGGCTGTGGGTACAACTGCATTAATAACACTGTATTTGTGTTTATGTTTCTCCTATCTGCAACCCCAGGTAACTGACATGATGCAGAAAGCTCTCTTTGACTTCATGAGGCACAGATTTGATGGCAGGTGAGAACACATGCAAAAACCTAACTGTCAACTGTTTTTGAAGGCTTTATTTTTTGCCTAATTCAAAAATTATGATTTTCCTGGAGACCAAAGCCATATTCAGTAAAGTCTCTGAATTATCCCCTCACATCCTATTGTGCAACACTAGCTTGTCATACACCATGGTGCTTCATATCTTTGTTACACCCTTTAGGCTAGGACCAGACGATTGCGGATCTCGGCTTGTGGAGAAATGCAGGCCGAGAATCCGATTCCCCGCTGCTCCTCTGCTCCTGCTCTGTCTGCAACAGGAACTTGGGTTGATACTTAGGGGCCCCACACCCCTCTGGGCCCAGTGGCGAAGATACAGATACCTCAGGCCTCCTGCACCAACTGCAACCCCCCCCCCAGCACCCCACTCCTACCTTTTTTCTGATTGCGGCTGGGACTGGGGGCTGGAAGGGAGGTCTGAAGGTGGCGTCAACAGGGGGTCTGGGCCGACAGGGCCCACAAGGGACAGAGGCCCACCAAGTTCTTTCCCAGTGTCCCACCAGCCCAGTCCGACCCTGGGTGCAGTACTGCAGGAAGACGTAGCAGATGTTGCCACATTTCGCACCAAAATCCACCCTGCCTGAAGCTGAAGAAAAGAATGGGTTCAGCATGGAAGCGGATTCTCCACCTGTGTCTGGCCCTAGCCTTCGCCTGCCAGTGGAGACAGTGCTTCAGCATACAGGCAAAGCAGGGAGCAGAGAAGCAGTGGGGGAATGGATTCCGCAATCGTCTGGCACAATGTTCCATAAGATTGTAAACTTACTGCATCTAACCAACCGTTTGGTGTGTCATAATCTCCTCTCATCTCAACATATGGTATGTCATATAATCCAACTCCTTTACAGCATATTGTGCTCCAGGACCCCTCTCATTGCACCATTTGGTGCTACATAAGCCAGGTATCTCCATAACACTATGGTGCTCCATATTCCAACCTCATTCACCCTATGATATTTTATAAATGTATTGCATCTTGCAATATGTAGCTCCCTTGAAGAAAATACCTATGCAGATAACATTAAATATGTATTAAATTTGTGTTCCCCTGTAAAACAAAGAATTCCATATTAATTCATTATTAAATATTGGTGTAGTGGCTATTTTAAAACCAAAATAGCATCCAAGTGGTGGAGTAAACCTGGCATCAACCTCATCTAGCTGTTGGCACAAGCTCATGCCGAATTACAAAAATGCCATTTGGATATGGCTGAAAACCCACTGGTAGCACAAAAGTAAAAGTGCTAAAAACCAAAACAATTCTAAAAATATAAACACTGCACATTAGGCTGAATGTATGTATCACTTTATGTTTGCAGGATCTCCATAACTCGAGTGACTGCTGATTTGTCATTGGCTAAACGTTCTGTGCTGAACAACCCAGGCAAGAGAGCTATCATTGAGCGCTCTAGCACCCGCTCAAGCATCGGTAAGACCTGAAGTACATGTGCATATAATGCTTTGACCATACAGTCAATAGGCTGATAAGTCACAGGGTTGTAGATTTGATTACTTATTTTGTGAAACAATTTTGCTTTAAGGCTAGATGCACACATACTTTATTGGAAATGTTTTGCAAGTCCCATGAATGTTCTCTTGATGTAGGTTCTGTGTGTCTCTCTCTCTCTTTCTTGACTTTACATACTGGAATTGTGTTGTAATAATCCCACTTTTCAGCTGAGGTCCAGAGTGAAATTGAAAGAATCTTTGAACTGGCCAAGACTCTCCAGCTGGTTATATTAGATGCAGATACAATCAACCATCCCACTCAGCTTAGCAAAACATCACTGGCCCCCATCATTGTATTTGTGAAAGTGTCTTCTCCAAAGGTGAGCCTGACATCCTTGAACTTGATTTGTAGGATTCCCTTAACTTATTCTATAGGGATTTTCAGGCAGCAGTAAGATTTCAAGCAATAAAGTTCAATACATGAACATTTCCATTCAAAGTCTTAACGTAACATTCTTCAATGCAGTTTAATAATATGTTAATATCCTGAGTGTTAATATAGGGGTAATATATGTAATGATTTATCTATTAATATTAGTTGCCACACATATTATACCATGTAAATGCATTCTAGGTATTGCAGAGACTGATAAAATCCAGGGGGAAATCCCAAGTCAAACATCTCAATGTCCAGATGCTGGCAGCCGACAAGCTGATCCAGTGCCCTCCGGTAAGTGAGAACCCTAAAGGACTGAATGGACATGGCAACAACCTTTGGATTCGTTGGTTTAGATTCCAGACCTTGAGGCAAACACTGTCTTTATTTTTATATTGTTGTACCCATGGGAATGTGGATGGAAAATAAATGTAAGGCACCTGACAGACGTGGCTAATTGCAGGGTGAAAAACACCAACAGAGAAGATGCCAGTAGTGCCATGAGTCTGGTGCTTTCTTAAGACAAAAACACAACAACAATCATTTTGGTGCAGGTTTATTAAGGATCAAATTGAAAATTAGATTTTTTTTTATGGTCAAAATTGTCAAATTCGACCAGGGAATTATCCAAACTCTATTCAAGTTTTGTAAAAAATTTGAATTAGATTATCTAGATTTATCATACTCTGGCCCTTTAAGAATTAGAATTTGACTATTGGCCACCTAAAACCTGCCGAATTGCTGTATAAGTCAATGGGAGAGGTCCAGTGAGCAATCTGGAAAGCCTTCCTGACATTCAAGTTTTTTTTCAGAGGAAAAACTCGAATTTAGTTTGATCGAATTCGATTCAAATTCAATTCTAGTTTTCGACTCGGTAAAATTCGTCTGAGTTTAAGATATTCTATTTTTATAATAAATAATTGAATATTCGAATTTCGAGAAAAATCGAATTCATGAGTGAGTCATGTGAAAAACTTACATACATTTGAAATTTGAATATTGATAAATATGCTTCTATACTGCATATGTACAGAATGGAATTATCTGGTTAAATGAAATGAATTACTTTTCTTTTTCTTAATTTACTTTTTTTCTTTTTTGCTTCTGCAACAGCTATCTTGTTCTTTGAATACGAAATCCCAGTTTCTTATTGCAGCATCTTTGTTACCAGCTCTGTTACTGTTTATTTCCATTGCAATAATGTAAAATGCAAATGTACAGACAGACAGAATGGATCACCTTACAGAAACACTTACTTGCTGGCACAGGGTTGGACTTCAAGATAAGGGGCCCCTTCATCTCTTGGTAGAATACTGGGAGCTGCAGGGGTTTCATCTAAGACCCAGTCATTTATAATTGTGACCTCACCAGGAATGTTTCTTGACTGTATCAAGCTGTAATCGGGTGTAGCCTGACAGCTAGTGCTGTTTATGTGCATTCATGCTTACTTACAGTATAGACAGTCATTTTGACTTTGACTTCATGCTAAATTGTAATGAAAGATTCCATGCCTGGATCTGATTGTGAACACAAACATCCTATCTATAAAATGAGTATGTGATGAGACAAACACACCAAAGTACAGTTCCCCAGTGTCACGGTGGAATATTGAATCAGGTGTGATTGTTATTGGAAGGTGAAATCTAATGAGTATTTACAGTCAGTGGTTTTAGCAGATCAGACCAAGCCACTTTAAATTATTGCTCATGAAACATATAGAAGCCATAGATCTAAATGCACATTAGATGTCATCCAAATCTAATAATCTCTTACTTGAATGTGGGAGAGGGCAGGCCCCATGAAGTACCAAATGGGTGACAGAAATAATTGGACCTTAAAGGAGAAGGAAAGATTAAAACTAAGTAAGCCTTATCAGAAAGGTCTATATCAATACACTAGTAAACCCTCAAAGTAATGCTGCTCTGAGTCCAGTTAAAAGGAACACTGTATTCCTTTCCTTCTATTGAGTACACATGGGCTTCTGTGTCAGACTTCCTGTTCTCAGCATAAACCTCCAGGGCAGGGCTTGAGCATGCTCAGTTTGCTCCTCTTCCCCCTCCCTTCTCTGCTGTAATCTGAACCTAGAGCAGTGGCGGAACTACCGGGGGAGCAGGGGGTGCGAGCGGGCCAGGGTCGCACCCCCTCAGGACCCCCCCGGCAGCCCGTGCGCCACTAAAAATGCGGGCCTTACGGAGTGGGGCGGGGACCGGCTGCGCGTCACGCACCATGGCCCACCCCCCTCTAGTTACGCTACTGACCCAGAGCTATAGATGAGCAGGGAGAGACTCAGGCAGGAAGTGATGTCACACCAAGCTAATACTGCAGCTGCTATACTAAACAAACAGAGAGCTTCTAGGGCTTTTTACTCAGATATGGTAAGACACTTTACAGAATAAATACAACATTCTAGCTTGCACTATTGGAGCTAATCTATTGGCAATAAAATGCCTTCTTCTCCGTTAATAATAAGGAATGTTGAATTGGAGATGTGATAGCAAGCATAAATAGCTCAGCTATATTACCAGCAGCCTTTCCATATCTGTAGAACAGGATCTGTCACTCGCATCAGGCCCTCTCCATGGACACTGGCTTACTGAATGAAATCTGACAGCTGCTCCGTGCATGAATGATTTCTTTTTTTTGCTCTTCTCAAGGAAATGTTTGATGTGATATTGGATGAGAACCAGCTGGAAGATGCCTGTGAGCACCTTGCGGAGTACATGGAGGTTTACTGGAAAGCCACACACCACCCCTTGCACCCCCAAAATAGTCCGAATCTCATAACACCCCCAACTGTCATTCCTGGTTTACAGGTATATCACTTCTTAGAATAAAGTGCTGAAAATAGATGAAAATGTGGTTATTTTTTGCCTAATGAAAGAAAATGTAACTTTCCAAAATGTCAGAACCATTGAAAATGTGTTAAAGGAACAGTGACACCAAAAACGTATTTTAAACTAATGCAAATATAATGTATTGTTGTGCTGCACTGTTAAAACTGGTGTGTTTGCTTTAGAAATTCTACTATAGTTTATATAAACAAGCTGCAGTATAGCCATGGGGGCAGCCATTCAACGCTAAAAAATGAGAAAAGGTACAGGATACACAGCAGATAACAGATAAGCTCTGTTGTACACAATGGGATTTTTTCAGGATTTATCTGTTATTCAGTGTGTATCCTGTGCTTGAATGACTGCCCCCATGGCTACACAGCAGCTTGTTTATATAAACTATAGTAGAGTTTCTGACACAAACATGACAGTTGTACTAGTGTAGGACAACATCACATTATATTGTCATTCCTTTAAAACACTTTCAGTTTTTGGTGTTACTGTTCCTTTAATGAAAGCTATTTGTAAATGCCATTGCAATCAAAGTTATTATTTAACTAAACCTTTTTACACTGCAGACTTCAATTCTTGAAACAATGTAGTGGAAGCAAAGTCTTAATTTCCGACAATGCTGTGTATGTTGGTTAGCAGGTTTCTGCTACATTGTTTCAGTTATCAGAATACGCAGCACAGAAAGATGCTAATTTCTACAGCAATTACATTTACAAATTACATTAAATCCGCTGATAAAGTTTCATATACAGGTATGGGATCTGTTATCCAGAATGCCTGGGACCTGGGGTTTTTTGGATAGGGGATCTTATTATAATGTGGCTCTCCATACTTTATTTCTACTAAAAAAAAATAATCCCAATGGGGTTGCCTCCAATAAGGATTAATTATATCTTAGTTAGGACTGAGTATAAACTACTATTTTACTATTACAGAGAAAAAGGAAATCATTTTTAAAAATGTGAATTATTTGATGGAGGTCTTCCCGTAAATTCAGAACCTTATGGATAATGGGCTTCCAGATAACAGATCCTATACCTGTATATTGATAAATTGGTTATAACTGTGTTTTCTTTTATTGGGTATATTTTTTTTAGGTTTATCACCTCTAAAATAAATGGTGATAAAATTATTTTGTGCTGCTGTCGACCTTTTAAATAGTTTGCCCAGTAGGAAAGGCTAAAATTAAGTAAGCTTTATTAGAAAGGTCTATATAAATACACTAGTAAAGCCTCAAAGTAATGCTGCTCTGAGTCCTCTATCAAAAGAAACACTGCATTTCTTTCTTTCTGTTGTGTATACATGGGCTTCTGTATCAGACTTCCTGTTTTCAGCTTAAACCACCAGGGCACAGCATTGAGCATGCTCAGTTTGCTCCTCTCTCCCCTCCCTGCTGTAATCTGAGCCCATATCTATGAGCCAGCAGGGAGAGACTCAGGCAGGAAGTGATGTCACACAAGGCCAATATGGCAGCTGCTATCCTAAACAAACAGAGAGTTTTAGAGCTGTTTACTCAAGTATGGTAAACATTCTGCAGAATAAATATAGTGTTATAGCTTGCACTATTGTGGCTAGTCTATTGGCAATAAACTGCTTCAGTAGCTTTCCTTTCCTTTAATTTAAAGAAGCATTATTTGGCCTTACTCATTATGTACTGTATATACTGTAGCTGTTACAGCAGGAGTGCCCATACTTTACTGATGCAGGGTCTTCTTTTAGTGACGTTGTCCCCTTATGATTTACATCCATGAAAGCATTGTTAGCATTCTGTCCCGTTTTCTGCAGGTTAGTCCCGATTTTGACAGCTCAGCCTGCAATTCCGGATTTCTTATTGAAATGTCCTAAGTTTGTCTTTGATCTCCATGCCAGAAAAAGATACAAAGTTTCTAGAACTTAATAAAAGGCTTTTTAGCAGAGAGCCCAGAACACTAATAACCTCCTCTTAGATACATTTGTAATCATTTTTAATAAGCAAATATACTGTAACAATTTAAGTCTCTTGGAGAAACTGACTCAGTTTAAAGGGCAAATTCAGCTTCATTAACAAAATATTGCACTAAAATTGCGAAAAATGTCTTCAAACTTTCATAACCTGGCAAATTTTGTAAAATTGACATGGTAATTAGGAGGTGTGGCCACAAAGTGTGTGTAGTCAAAGAAATCTGAAACACCACGCGGCATACAACTTTTTTTCCCCTCTTTTTTTCAAATGCTGGGAGTTATGTCTTATACAGTTTATATGATGTCTTATGACTTGTTTACTTGATCTTATTTACTATTTTAGGCCCGGACTGGCAATCTGTGGGTTCTTGCAAATGCCAGAGGGGCTGCTATAAGGTCCAATAGAAAGTCAGTATTTAGTGGGCTGGTGGGAGCTGTTTGGGCCTCTTTGTACCTGAAATGCCAGAGAATTTTAATTCTCAGTCCAAACCTGCTCAGAAGCTTAGTGAAACCTAAAACATGCCTTCGGTTGTGCCAATGTCTTCCACTTGCACCATGTACTGTAGAATACTAGACTGCTTATATTGCTGTTGTGCATAGTGTGAAAGCCTAGTACTGCCACTGATAAGTGTTTCTTTTCATTCAGAACCAACAGCCTGTCTCAGATCGAGCCAATGAGCACTCACCCCTTGAGCGTGACAGTTTGATGCAGTCAGATGAGGCCAGTGAGACATCTCGAAAAACGTGGACAGCTTCTTCACAAAGAAGCTCTCATCACCTTGAGGATGAGTATTCCGACACCTACACTGATGTGTACCAGCCCCACAGGCACCACAACAGTGGACTGAACAGCACAAATGGGCACGACTCTCAGGACCGGCTCCTGGATCGGGATTCTGAGCAGAACCATAATGACAGGAACTGGCAGCGTAATCGCCCATGGCCTAAGGACAGTTACTGAAAGTGATCTCACTGCACACACCCATCCTACACACATACACACACTCCTCCTGCATGGCAGTGCATGGCAGGAGGCACAAACCACTGAGTGCAAATTCCAGGGTAGCTCCAAGAGGCAAAATTGTACTGGTGAAAAACAGCCCTTTGACATATACTGGGTGCCTGGTAGCTGTTGGCTGCAAAACAAAGGTGAGATGGTAGAACAGAGAGAAGTAGATGCATATTTTCAGTGCCCGCTGCCAAAATAGATCAAATTAAGACAAGGTATTTCTGTGCTTTACAATCCAAGGCAGCTTGGTGCTTAACACACAATAATTTCTATACGCCCCGCTGGTAGTATTAAAAGGCCTCTTACGTGAAACCATTTGGGCAGTATCCACAGATACCTTCTAGCACTTCCACAATACACAGTCATAGGTTTACAAAACAGAACAGCAGACATCCTTCCTGCAGGGACAGAAGTGTGTCAAGGTAAGAGTAAGCTTTGAGAATGAAGTGGGGCTTGGGTGACTCTCCTTCTTTTTAGCACTTGCATATGCTGCCTATACGTATATATATATATATATATATATATATATATATATATATATATATATATATATATATATATATATATATATATATATATACACACTCTGCATATATATACACTCTGCAATACACTATCTCCTGCTAGGCCTGGCAATATAGTGCAACATCACATACCATAGGCTTTGGCAGACCTTGTGACAACAATCCTACCAGAAACATGTCAGCATTCACTTTGAGAACGATGGTGCCCAGTGCCGATCACTTGTTGGCTATGATATTAGCTACAGACCAAGCAAAAAATAATATTGTAATCCAATTAATCCAATAAGGATTAATTATATCTTATTTGGGATCCTGTAGAATGCATTGTTTTCTCATTACACAGAAAAAGGAAATCATTTTAAAAATTGGAATTATTTGATTAAAATGGAGTCTATGGGAGATGGCCTTCCCATAATTTGGAGTTTTCTGGATAACAGGTTTCTGGATAACGGATTCCATACCTGTATCAGGAATAAGCCGGTTTCCTAATTGCAAAACATCTATCATTCTGGTTCATTCACTACAGACTCAACGAATTGAGTTTGTCCCAATGACTAATGATAAATCCTGCTGTTATCTGTGCTTAATTCTGTAATAAATGCAACTTCTTTAGACAGAAGGTATTCTTCAGGGAGAATGCATTAATCTATAATTTGTCTCTCCTCACTAGATATCTCTTTGATATATATATTTCATTTGTAGCTGAAGAATAGTAAGGGTAATGCACACTGTGAGATTCGAGGAGATTTAGTGGCCCGGTGACTAATCGCCCCTTCTTTGGGGTGACTAATCTTCCCGAATGGCTTCCCCCTGTCTTCCACCTGCTAGAGTGAGAAATTGCCTGTGGCATGGCACTCGCAGTACTTCGTTTTCCAAAGTCGCCCAGAGTTGCCTCAAGAGTAAACTTCGGGCAACTTCGGAAAACGAAGCACTGAGAGTGCCATGCTACAGGCGTTTTTTCACTCTAGCAGGCGGAAGAACTTGTTATTATCTAAGGTGCTTATTTAGATAGGACCAGATATAAGCAACAATAGGGCCCCATGGTAGGGGGTTAAATACAGTACATGTAATGCCCAACCTTAAGCTCCCCTCTCCCCCCAAAATATAATTTATAATGTTTATTTTATCTAAATTGTTCTCCCCAAAAGGCTCCTCTGAAGCTGACAACCCAGGGTACATATCCTCTCTTTAATATGCTAAAACTGTCCCCGCATTTAGATATGAAGCACTCTGGCTAAACACCAGTAATAATGACTTACCTGTTATTTATCTAATACAGAACTCAGTGGATTCAGCAAAATAACAGGATCCGAATTAGATGAAAGCTATTTGTCACATGATGAGTGCACTGGATACCTACAGATAGTGAGGCAGTGCCTTGTACAAAAAGTAACTTTGGTATCAGTTTCTAACTGGTATTATACCAACCTAATAGATGGCAAATTAGGCGACATATCTTTTTGCACACACCAATAAAATGTATCTATATGTGTATTTGTATAACACAGCTTCAATACACAGCCTTGTACATTCAAAAATGAAATGTTCTCTGTGCTCTGCAGAAATAAAACTCCCAGAACTCCCTGATCAGTTTATATAAAGCTGGCATGCTGGAACTTCTAGCAGCATTTGGAAGCAGCGGTGTACATGTGCACCAACTTACCCGACCCCAAGTGCATGGGTGTACTTACTGCAGGGGCCCATAAGTTTCCAGGCAAGAGAGCTACTATAGAGGAAACAGACCTTGTGGCCTGACCCCCCTTTCCCTGGGCCCCCTCCACGTGGGGTCTGCTTCCTCTATAGTTATACCATTGTTTGGAAGACAGAGGCTTGCCTGGTTTAGGGTATATTGCAGTGAGATTTAAATACAGAAAGTAGTATTCACTTTGCTATTTACCAAAATGTTTGGGCCATTTGATGCATCACTGTAATTAACTATTTTGTGTCATTTATCTGAAGCCATAATATATTTCTGATAAGGGCTATGGCACACAAGGTCTCCCTATAATGAATAGAAATCAGCTGAACACAGAACAGGTGCCACCTCAAGCAGAATTTATTTTGTTTGGCTCTTACAAATCTTGTATCAAAGGCTGGACTTAACAGAATAGGGAGCCCGAGGCAACGTGTAATAGCTGGGGCCAAAATCATGATCAGCTGTGGTTGCATTATATCTCCCAGCATCCCTGGACAGCCTTTAGGGCTGTTAAATATTTGTTGCACAGTGGAATTATGACAGAATCTTAGATAGATGTTGGGGCCCAGGGAAATGGCCTCTAAGGATAATGGCAAACAAGATATTTACCAACTGCACTAAAATTCCACTAGGGCTGCCAGCAAAACATCCAAAAATACCATTGTATTGAAGTCAATCTCAATCTCAATTAATATTGATTTCAATACAAAGGCATTTTCAGACATTTTGTTGACTCAGTGCAGGTCACAAAATGTCCCATCTGCCATGACGTTAGGCCTTACGTATTAATGGATAGGCACCCAGCAGCCTGTTCCTAAGGCATCAGTTTTTGGGGGCAGACCACGGGCACCTATGTAATTGAAAAAATGTGTTTAAGAAAAAACCCTATTAAAAAATCCTCCCCGGCAACCGCGGGAGACTTTCCTCATAAATCTGGCCGTAGTGCTGGGGTGGGGGGGGGAAGTATAGGGCCTGCTGTGATGTGTGCTGGAAGTGACATCATACACAGCTGTGCTTGTGACATCACTAAGGGTCCGGTGCCTAGGGGGGCACTGAACCTAAATACATTGCTGCCTATAACCAGGGCTCAGCACTAATTAATAATTGACAGGATGATCTACTCTATATAATAAATAAAATTATTGTCAATGCCAGGGCTCCTGATCATTCACAGAATAAAGGCAGTTTAATGGGGGTTAAATCAGATCCATAGTTCTGTTGAATCCAATTAAATGTCCAAATGCCAAACTGAAGCTAAACCCTAACTTCTTGCACTTTCAGGCTTGGACACATGCATCAACATTTTTTGTGTGCTAAAGTCATTGGCTTGCACAATATAATTATGTTACATGAAAACAAATGGCAACTAAATCTCTCAAAGAATAAAATCAAAGCTTTGGGCCAATCCAAAACTGAAATCCTGAATCTAGTATATGGTCAAGTTTTAAACATAATTATAGTGGATAATTTAAATTTGTACCTTTAATATCTCCACCCAAATAATGAAAACATGCAATTGCATAATGAAAGAAAATGCAATTTTCAGCAATATACATGTAAAAGTGTAATGAAATTATCAGTAGTTAGAAAGTTCTTTGTATGTGCGATTGTTACTGAAAAGCAGCATTTATCCCTTTCTGTTCTCCTGCTCCCCCTTATCTCACATGGCCTCTGAATGATAGGTCTACAGAAGGATGCAAGGCATTGTGTGAACTGAAGTATTGGCTGGAGCTACGGGGTTTCAATATTTATGACGAGCCATACAGAGAATAGATATGGCCAGACAAATGCTGCTTTCAATAGCAATAACACCCACAAATCACTTTATAAATGTCAACTTGTGTTTCTCTTAGGGTTAACTAAACAAACACACAGCTGTATGCTATGGCTCTGGAACATAAGTATGGCATGAGTATGTAGAGCTGTTAGGTCCTGTATTGGGTTGGGTACACACAGAATACCCGCAACACAGGTTACGGCAAGAACTCCCTGATTCCCTGACCATGCGGGCAGTCTGCGGGTATCCTGCCTGGGTACCCAGCTTGATTACAGGCTCACAATCAACAAAACAATGTTTCCCCTGCCCCTGACCTGGTTGATCCACCTCTTGAGTGATGTCACGTCTGGTCAACGGTGACATCACTTCTGGTTTTGTGGATCTCTGGGTTGGGTTAAAGGTGGAGGTAGGGTGGGTAGTGTTGGGTAGCAGGGATGGGGTGAGCATATAGAGGGTGTGCAGGTTCTGGTCAGGTTGAGGGTCAGAGGGTCCATGTTGGGCATGAGTCTGCCTTTTCGGACCTGCACAGGACTCTAGTCTGAGGCCTATGTTGCAATAAAAATGCAATGCTGCAGTGTGATGGGTGAATCTGACATTGAAGTCCATGGGCGACAAATTTTTTTTTGACGTGCAACAATTTTTTTTTACCCATTGGAGTTTATGGGCATCATTTTTGGGGAGAAACTTTCTGAAAAATTTCACTCATCACTAGCAGCCAACACTGTAGTTGAAAGTGTTTGCAAAGGAAATGCATGTGGTCATTAGTCAAATCAGATTCACACAGAGAATATTTGGGGATGTACATCCCTCCCCAATGGACATATTTGTCAAAAAAATCTAATTTGTGAGGTTTGTTTTCTACTTTAAATTTTTCTTTAAAAAAAAACTTGAACGTTTGCTATTTTATGAAAAAATCTCAATGCAAAAATCTTAATTGAATACAATTGTGAAAAAAAACTTGAATATTTGAGTACTATAGAGACCTGGGGCCACAGTATTCTCCTGATCTGCTGGTATGTGGCTTATTCACATGGCAACTATGGGAAGATGCTTCTAGAGTCTTAAAAGTCTGTATTTGTTTGTGATCAAATAGATGCCATGTTTAAAGGAAATAAAATAGTAGTTTAATACCAGCAAACTATGCCAGTCCCACCAGGCCACACTATGTGAATAAATGGATCTGTGTCCAGCCCCTAATTCAGAATACTGCTGCTGGCAACAAGCAAGGGCAACACAGAAGGGTAAATAAGTCCACACCGCCGAGATATCAACTAACCCTAAGCCACTAGCGTGATGCTGAACCAGTTCTGGATTTTGTAGAAACCCATTTTTTATTCAATCTAAATTGTAATATATATTTTAAAAAATCCCAGGAGAGGACCCTTATCTTACTGGCATGGGCTTCGCTGACATCTCGGAGTCAGGGAATGGGACAGTAACTATTCAATGCCTGGTGCTTGCAGTTACTGGAACAAAACTGACCTGGAAAATGGAATCACGTAGCAGTCACTTATAACAGTGTCAGCTAATGAGCTCAGATGGTGTAGGAGATGGCATACTGTACTACATCTCTGCAGGGAAAAAGAAACTGAGGTGGGAGGCCGTCATCTGATGGGCAACATTTCCATCCCTTTAGATTTAGTTGTCTCGGTTCTTGAAGCAGGAAAGCTGGGTGGGATGTAGTGATTGTTTTGTAGCAGAAATGGTCAGACATGGTGGGGTCTTAGTCTGGGGTGATGCAGTCCGTAAAGTAAAGGGCTCAACTCGTGGTATATGTTTTTTCTCTGGCTCCGTTTCCCCAACAGCTGGAGCATAGGGTGGACTATTGCTTCTTTAATCTCCTCTTTCATTTTCAAAAACCAAAGGATGTGCAGCAATATCAGCATCCCAGGTTCCTGCCCAAAACCCACTTATTTTGGCTTTTGGAAGCTGCAGGAGGGGGGTACATGCTCAGTTCCCTGCTTTCAGGTTATAAAACCATTATGTCAATGACCCAATATTACAGAAGTAGAGTGAGGTGACCCTAGAATGGGTTCTCTAATGGCAGGTACAATGTTCTTTAGCCGCAGTTAGGGGACTGAGTGAGTGCTGTAAATATACTGAGGAACAGGAAAGTGAATGCCAGTTAAACTTGGGGCCCAGTGAAAATTCTTCCAAGGAAAATGAGAAGGAGCTCCAAAGAGTTCTACACTAGGGCTAATACTTGCTCAGTTGCCCTTCCATATTAATGCCCTTTCCTTGCTTTCCTTATTGTACTTGCATTGCTGGAATTTATTGCTGATATCAGTCTGTTCTTTGTACTGTGACCAGTGAGAGTTTTGTTCTATATGTCCTGTCGGGAGAACACAGAACCTTAGTCTTGCGGCACAAAAGCTTCTCTGGTACTTTGAGGAGAAGAAGAGTAAGCTCCAGAGTTTCCTTTAAGAACCTGTATGTACAAATATGTATTGGGCTGCCACTTTACCACCATTGTACAAATCTCCCCTTTGTACGGCATGTTTGAATGTTTTTGAAGAGTTTGCACACTATGAGATAGTGGAAAATAAACACTGCACTTATGTATCAGAGCCTGCACGTACTGACGGCTACAGTCTCCTTTCCCTTCTCTTGCTCTTATATCTGGAAACACTAGTATGGAGTTTACATTCTCCCTTTTTGGAAAGCCTTTCCCAAACTGTTGCAGTTTTTTGTAATTTTTTTCATTTTTAGAGAGAGAAGGAAAAAGCTAATTAACATGAAGGGGAATTCAGGGTGTGTGCTTAATCCCACCTGTGCCATAAAGTCTTGTAACATGTCTGATCATTGGTGCCAGTGAGGAGATGAGACAGTGGCCTTTCATTTGCAAAGCTGAGCTGTTGATCCCTTGCTCTGTTCTGTCATGAACATCAAGCTGTTTCTTGCTGTAAGATGCTCCCAGCATCAGCTAATTAATATGCACAAGTGCAGTGAGATATTTGATGGGATGATCCAGCTTTGCCTTCAGCAACTACTGTAGTTATTTAAGTATAAATGATGGCGCTTGGAGATGTGACATTCCCTGTTCTCTGTGTATTGGAGGAGATAATAGGAAGCTTTATTTTGTAATGTCCTTAGACAAGGGCAACAAAACTGCTTAGGGTTAGACAAACAAGATAGTGGATAGGAAAGGGCAAAAATCAGTTCTGGGTTTGCAGAAATCTTGAGGGAAAACATGTTTGTAAAATAAAGAGGGTAGAACCTTACAAACACACAAAGTGGGCACTGGGTTAAATAAGGGACACCGCTGACTCCATAGTTATATTATTATATAGTTAATTTAGGCTGAAAAAACAACAGTCAAACCCTCCAAATGAAAGCCAGCATCCATACATACACACACTCACAATAACTCCCCATGCACTCACATAAACTATATATACCCATATATGTACTAACTGTAGATTTTAGTATCACTATAGCCTTCAATAGTAGGCTTGTCCAAGAAATCATCCAAGCATTAAAAGAATCACCCGGCAGTGCATTCCACAACCTCACTGAGAAGAACCCCCTACGTTGCTTCAAATGAAAGTTCTTTTCTTCTAGTCTAAAGGGGTGTCCTCTGGTGCTGTGATCCACTTTATGGGTAAAAAGGTCCCCTGCTATTTGTCTATAATGTCCTCTAATGTACTTGTAAAGTGTAATCATGTCCCCTTGCAAGTGCCTTTTTTCCAGCGAAAACAACCCCAACCCTCATAATTTAAGTCTTCCATCCCTCTAACCAGTTTAGTTGCATGTCTCTGCACTCTCTCCAGCTCATTTACTGTATATCCATCTTAATGACTGGAGTCCAAAACTGAACTGCATACTCCAGATGAGGCCTTACCAGGGACCTATAAAGAGGCATAATTCTGTTTTCATCCCTTGAGTTAATGCCCTTTTTATGCAAGACAGAACTTGTACAGGCCTATAGTTTTGAGGCTGAGAACAGGATCCCTTTATGAATAGCGGCACCACATTATCAAATCTCCGGTCTCTTGGCACTATGCCAGACCTCAATGAATCCTAAAAAATTAAGCAAAGAGGTTTAGCAATCACAGAGCTGAGCTCATTTAGTACCATCCGGTCCCCAACCGGTGTTTATATTTTCATGTTCTGGCGTCTAGTTCACACTCACATCTTCTTCATCTCCAACTCAGACTCCATGGGGCAGGTCATTTGCTACCATGTTATTCAGCTACTTATGATAAAGCATGAGCAATTTATACCATTCTGTGTTGTCAAGATGACAACATGCTAAGGTCTACCCATTGTCATTAATAATAAGCAGCAGTAATGAGCAGAAACCCCACCTCTTTGTGTGCCCTTGAGCCCCAATGCTCTCATAGGGAACAGTCACTCAGTGTTTTCAAATATATAACCCAGAGCCCTATTTTTGCCATAAATAACCTCTTTAGTGGACAATTCAATTGACTGACTGATTGACTGTTGTGACTTTTAACCCCAGCAGTGCCAGCACTCTGTATTCACACTACATGGCACAGATGAAAGAGCAAGCATGAAGTATATGGGAAAGGTGGCACTTTAGGGCCAGTGCGGGTTATCTATGACATCTATGGCTTTACAAGTTAATGCTGTACAAAAACTTATATAGAAGAAAGAAGTGCAGTAGTCAGCTTAGTTTTACAGTCATCTTTATGCCAAGAGATTTCTGGAAGAATACATTGGCATCTGGTCGAGTTCCAAACAGAATATAAGCTTGATTAGTTTTCCTATGAGGTGTCCACAGAGATCAAGTGAGGAACATTTGCACAATCTAATGCCAAATCATTCTGCCTGACCTCATATTAGTTCCTGCCATGGTTTCCCTACTACCCTAGTTATTACAAATACAGTTCATATGCAACCTGCTCTGAGCCCTCGTGCTGCTCAACCCTCTGCACCTACTGTAGGCAATTACATTTGTGTTCAGAATAATAGCAGTGTGTTTAAAAAAGGGAATAAACCTCAAACTACATATAATAGCTTTTATTTCCATACACACAAGTGCATTGGGAACACTGCCTGTTTAAATGCAATCAGGGTCGGACTGGCCTACAGGGAGACCAGGATAAGTCCCGGTGGGCCCAGGTGTCAGTGGGCCCTCATGCTGCTAAAGATTTGGCCTATTTCTATGAGAACAAAGTGGCTAAATAGATGCAATAATAGATTATAACATGTAAAGAAAAGGAGAATAGATGAGTGAGGAAAGGAAGAATAATAGTAGGGCCCCTGGTCTAAGATTAATTGGTGGGCCCCTGGTGTCCCAGTCCGACACTGAATGCAATATATGTTTTTTGCACTCCGCATGCGTTTGAAAAGTGCATAAGCAAAGGCCTGTGTATAGGAGCCCTAAAGCATTTGAGATCATTTTAGTTGAGCAGCCTATCATTTTCTGCACTTATTTATTATATGTTTTCCCCTCTCCAATCAACGTTTTAATCAAACTACTCTGTTCTTCTGAACTATGTCTGGAACAAGTCATTTTCAGAGAGAAATTCACTATAACCAGCAGGCACTACATTTGCTCCTTTCTTCTTTAAATAATGGCCGTAATTGACACTTGTTTTTTCACAGAATGAATGAGCTCTCTAATTGAACTCCACTCCTTTTGGGTTTGTTGGTTTTCTATTACTCTGCTACTCCTACTAGTAAATTATTTGTCATATAGAAATATAATAACAGTGATTGATGAGGTTAGTGATGTCAGACTGCTATTATTCTGAACTGTATTTGAAACAGATAACTGGACCCAATCATAATATTTAGAAATTAGTATAATCTACCTTTTAGAATTAGGGTCTGAGCTATCATGCCGATTAGCACGATGCCTCCCATTAAACTTTCTTCTCCTACACAACCTGCTCGTAAGCTGCCTGTGAGGCCATGCTGCCCAGCCATCTAGTCATGTATGTAACAATGAGGGGTTTTAAAAGTTGATCAACCCAAACTAAACATTTCATCTGCACCTTGTGAGTGGGACCATGATGCGTCAGAACTCAGAGAAACCACAGCTTCTCTTTTCCAATCAGCAGAATAAAACTGAATAAAACAATGAATCAGTCAGCAACAGTCGCTCTGGGACAGACTTTAGGGTCATGCTCTGGGTGCATGCTGGGTAGAGGCAGAAGCTGTTGGGCAATGCAATGTATCAAACTGATTCTACTTAGTGAGCTGCTATTGGAAACCAAGAGAAAGGAAACAGAATTTATTTTTGAAATGTAAATTTTAGTAAAAATTATTAAAAAAAAAAAAAAAGAAGCAACGGAGAGAAGTAATTATTCATGCTTTAGCACTTGAAAACGGTGGTGGCCTCTTTCAAGTTAACAGGGTCCAGTTGATAACTTGTTACAAGCACACTGGCACAGACTGGATGAGAAGCCTTTAAACTGGTGAGGGCGGCAACTCCTGACACCGATTTTGGAATTTATGAAAAAGGCTGATGAAATGATCTCCGTAGCCAACCCCCACTTAGGACTTCTAGCAAGGCCTCGCTGCTCAGTATTATAACAAGCTTGCACCTAGTTTACAGGGATTACAGGCTACTTGTATGTGGTTTTCTAACTAATAAAGATGTTTTCATGTTTGCCTGTTAGCTACACTGTCATTGTGGTGTTTGTTTCTAGCATGTTACACGTGAAGAAGTTGCCTGTGTTTCTGCCAAATAAAAGTGAAAATAGATTGCATCAGTCACCGGAAATAACCACATGTTCCACAAACTCCCATCTGGTTTATTTCTAATCAGCAGAACTTTGCAATCGAAAGGAAAACATCAAACAAAAGCATTTGTAAAAACAAAACCAAGAAAAAGTATTTACAACTCAGAGCTTAAGTGCCCCTTTCAGCCCACTGCTGATTCCGACTGCACAAAGATCAATAAATGGCCAAGGAGCAACAACAGGTCCCCTCTATACTTGGAAAATGAAGAGCATAGTTTGTGCACAATTAGTTAAGCAGAGCCAGGACATTGATAATGCAGAATACTTGCACAGTAAGAAATACAAATTATCTATGCTATCCAGCACTTAAAGAGAAATTGGCCTCTCCAGCATATCGTTTGCCTTCTGTTTTTTTTACACTGAGAGAGTAAGCATGGAATATGGCGGTTTTCTTGCATCTAGGAGTATGGAGTTTAAGCATGAAATTTAGTTATACTCAATGATGGACCAGAACACCAAAATTTGCATTCAGATATAATTTGCTAAGTTGGAACGTGAGAGGTCTGAGGGATAAACTCAAAGATCCTCAGTTTTCAATTTTCTAAAAAAACACCCACATGATATTATAATATTGCATGAGACCCATATGACGCCTGATAAGACCTCTTCTCTTAGGTGACCATGACTGGGAGCCACTTACCATGCATGTTACTCAAGCTATGCTAAAGGTGTCTCTATATTGGTCAGAAGGGGACTTGCGTTCCAACCTGTTAAAGACCCACGGGGCAAGTTTATATATGTGCATGCTAGGATTGATGAGCAGGAATTTTTGATTGTTGGTGTATATGTTCCTCCTCCGTTTCTGTGATTCCGTGAGGAATTACATTTGGGAGACTGTAAGTACCCAGTGTAAATATGAGTGGGTTTGCTGGTATTACTCAGTGTGTGTCTTGTCACATGTATGTGGTGTTGGAGCAGCAGTTCCATGCAGTATTTACATGTGAGAGATGTCGGTGGGTTTCATCTTGGAATCTGAGCTGCAGATTCTAAGGGGTGAACTTGCAGCACTGAGAGCATCGGCAAACGAGGGGAATGACAGGAGGCTCGCAGAGCAACCACTTGCAGGGGCTAGTGGAATGGGGGGAGGAGAAGGGGCAGTGGAGGCTAATGAGGGAGGAAGGTTTGTGACAGTTAAGAGGGGAAGTAGGGGACAGAAGAGTAGGGGGGCTGGTCCACAGTTTGTCCAAAACAGCAAATTCGCCGTTTTGGCTGAAGATGCTGGGGAGGAAAACTCCGAACTGGTGTGTATGGAGCAGGCTGACTCTCGGAGCACCCCGGGAGGCAGTAGCTCTAATACGGGTGGTGGGGGGAGTGCAAGGAAGGAAAGGCAGGTTCTAGTTATAGGGGATTCAATTATTAGAAAGGTGGATAGGGTAATCTGTCGCAAGGTCCCTACATGCCGAACAGTCTGCTGCTTGCCTGGTGCTAGGGTTCGGCATGTTGTGGAATGAGTGGACAGATTATTGGGAGGGGCTGGGGAAGACCCAGCGGTCTTGGTACACATAGGTACCAATGACAAAGTTAGAGGAGGTGGTGAAGTCCTCAAAAATGATTTTAAAAAACTAGGTTCAAAGCTGAGGGCGAGGACTTCCAAGGTAATTTTCTCAGAGATATTACCTGAGCCACGAGCAACGCTAAGGAGACAGCGGGAGCGTAGGGAGATTAATGCGTGGCTGAAAGATTGGTGTAGGGAGGAGGGTTTTGGGTTTTTGGAGAACTGGGCTGATTTTTCAGTCGGCTACAGGCTCTTTGCTAGGGATGGGCTGCACCTCAATGATGATGGGGCAGCTGTTTTGGGAGAGAAGATGGCTAGAGGGTTGGAGGAGATTTTAAACTAGGTGTGGGGGGGGAGGGTTCAGTAAAAGATTCAGTGGTAGACAGGTTAGATGAGATAGTGGGCAAAGAAAGGGAAAATGGGGGAGGAGATTTGGCTGGGGATACTGTTAAGGATAGGGAGGACCGCATGTCATATGTTCAATATGGTGCCAGTATTAAATGTATGTTTACAAATGCAAGAAGTCTGACTGGTAAAATGGGAGATCAGTTCATTCCTAATGGTAAGGCCCCAAGAACAGATGGGATCCCTATGGAATTCTACAAACAGTATAAGGATATGTTAGTGCCCCGCTTGAAGAAATGCTTTGATCAGGCACGGTCTGTTGGGACCCTTCCTCCCTCCATGACAGAGGCACTCATAGCATTGATTCCCAAAAAAGGGAAGTATTTCGAATTATTGTATTAAGTATTGCGAATCATATAGACTGATTTCACTTTTAAATGGTGATATTAAAATATTAGCAAAAGTTCTGGCGGCTCGATTAAATACAGTCATTCTTAAGTTGATACATAGAGATCAAACGGGGTTCATGCCAGGGAGGGCTACCACTACAAATGTTAGAAAACTGTTTGCAAACCTACAGTTGCCTCACCTAAATCGCTTGACTAAAGCATTCGATACATGGGCATACTTATGGGAGACGCTGGTGGGGTTTGGCTTCGGGGAAAAGTTTATTGGCTAATCTATTTCACTGGAAAGGGGTACCAGGCAGGGCTGCCCTCTATCCCTAGTCCTGTTTGCACTGGCCATTGAAGTGTTAGCCATTATTGTAAGGGCAGATGATAACATTGTTGGCTATAAGTATGGGGATATTGAGGAAAAGATAGCATTATATGCGGACGATATGTTGCTGTTCCTGGCAGACCCGGAAGAATCCTTAGACAGACTTCTCCATACAGTTAAAACATTCAGGAAATTTTGGGTTTGCCCATAAACTGGGGTAAATCTTATATATTTCCTTTGGATAACGATGCCCCTCGCAATCAATTACCTGGCCATCCCCTGCAATGGGTCACCCGACTTCAATATCTAGGAATATCCCTTACCAAAAACCACCGTAATTACCTGCAAGATAATTTGAACCCAATACCAAAACAGGTATTTACATGGCTAGATTCTGACACCAAAACATTTGTCTGGGCAGGCAAGCGCAGCAGACTGGCATACTCAGTTTTACAACTTCCAAGCTTGCAGGGTGGGATGGCCCTCCCAGATTGGAGATCCTCCTACTTAGCGTCACAATCAGGGCCACCATCAGAAATCGCAGGGCCCCATATGAAAAAATTTCTTGGGCCCCCTGGGCTGCACCCCCCACACTAAAAAAAAAAAAAACATTGGTTGCTGGGGCTCCCCTTAAACATTCATGTAAAAAAACTTGCCCCCCCCCATAAGTTTAAAAAAAATTCGGTGAAGGTGTGAAGGGACGCCCAGGTGGCCGCTCTACAAACTTGTTCCGCCGATGCTTGGTGTCGAACTGCCCACGAAGTGCTAAGTGAGCGAGTAGAGTGTGCTTTCACTTTGAGTGGAGGCCCTAGTCAACTAACTGCATAGGCTCTAGTGATGGTAGCTCTAATCCACTTCGCTATCGTAATCGTTTGGGTCCATCCGGAATGATGAAAAGAGAATCTGACTTTCGTACCTCCTTGGTAGCTCGTAGATAGTGTTCAATAGCTCGTACTACGTCCAAGTTGTGCAGCTTTATCTCTCCAGGATTTTTGGGGTCTGGACATAACGAAGGCACAACAAAATCCTGATTGAGGTGAAATTCGGATACAACCTTAGGTAAAAAGTCCGGAGTAGGTCTAAGCACCACCTTGTCTTTGTGTATGATGGTGAAAGTTGATTTGCAGGAGAGTGCGGCTAGTTCTGAAACTCTGCGAGCTGAGGTCAGGAGAAAAACAACCTTTTCCGTCAGAGTAGACAGAGGAATCATGTCGAGTGGCTCATAGGGATCCTCCTGAAGAACAGAGAGTACCAAGTTAAGGTCCCAGGGTGGTACTGGGCAGCGATACGGAGGTATCAAATGGGTTGCCCCTTGAAGAAAAGTTCTGATATTACTCCTGAGTGCCAGTTTATCCTGGAGCAGGATGGACAATGCTGATACTTGCACCTTCAAAGAGCTCAGTGCCAAACCCTTCTTCAATCCATCTTGAAGGAAGGAAAGGATATCCTTCTCCTTAGCTCTCTGCGGGTCTGTGTCCCGGTGTTCGCACCAGGAGATGAACGTTTTCCATACCCTGTGATACGCCTTGGAAGAGACAGGTTTGTGTGCCCTAAGCATAGTGGGTAATGCATCTTCTGGTGCTCCTGCTCTCTTCAGCACTAGGGCCTCAAGAGCCATGCCGTTAAAACCCACTGACGAGAATTCGGATGGACGACAGGGCCTTGAGTAAGAAGGTCCTGTCTGAGTGGCAGGTGGAAGGGGTTGTCCTTCGCTAGTGCCACTATGTCTGCAAACCACGACCTCCGGGGCCAGTACGGAGCTATCAGAATTGGCGTGGTGCTTTCCCGTTTGATTTTCTTGACGACCTTTGGAAGAAGTGCCAGAGGTGGAAAGATATACGTCAGAGAGAACTGCCAAGGGATCACCAGAGCATCCACTGCATGTGCTAACGGGTCTAGACGTCTTGACACAAACCGAGGAACCTTGCAGTTGCTTCTTGAAGCCATCAGATCGATGTCTGGTAGTCTCGTGATGTAGACTCCACTCTCCCTGGTCTAGCGTTTCCCTGCTGAGGTAGTCTGCTATCCAGTTGTCTACCCCTGGTATGTGTACTGCAGAGATCGCCGGAACGTTGCTCTCTGCCCACTGAAGGATGTCGTTTGCTTCCTTTAGTGCTGCGGGGCTTCTGGTGCCGCCCTGGTGATTTATGTAAGCCACCGCGGTGACGTTGTCGGATTGTATCCGTAGTGCTCGGCCCCGGAGTAGGTGTGTTAAGCTTTGTAGTGAGTAGCGGATCGCCCTCAGTTCCAGAAGATTGATAGGGAGGGATCTCTCCTCCTGATCCCAGAGTCCTTGGACTGTGGTCTGGTCCAAGACACCTCACCATCCCCGTAAGCTGGCATCCGTCGTGAGGACCGTCGTGAGGATCGTCCAATGGAGGGGTGGGAATGGTCTCCCCCCTGTTGTCCGGTGTGGCTGTATCCACCAGTCGAGAGAGTGTTGCACCTGGACTGGAAGGGTTATCAGGCGGTCTAGATCGTGTCGATCTTTGCGTTGGTGTGTCAGAATTGCATGTTGCAGTGGTCTGGTGTGGAATTGAGCATATGGGATTGCTGGAAAAGACGCCACCATCATACCGAGGGTTTGCATGGCGATCCTGAGGGAGATCCTGTGGGAACACTTGAGTTTCCGAATCCTGCTCTGTAGGGTATAGTTCTTGTCCGGAGGAAGAAATACTCTCCCTCTTTTGGAGTCCAAAATCAGACCTAAGTATTCTATAGTCTGAGTCGGAATGAGGTGTGAATTGTTGAAATTGATCATCCACCCAAGGTCTGTCAATGTTTGTAGGGCTACAAGGGTATGGTGAAGGGCTGTCGTTGCGGACTGTCCCTTCACGAGTAAGTCGTCCAGATATGGGATGACAGGGATTCCCTGAAGTCTTAGTTCTTCCAGTGCTGCCGCCATCACCTTGGTGAAGGTGCGGGGGGCAGAGGAAAGTCCAAATGGCAGAGCCACGAACTCCCAGTGGTGACTGTTGACAAAGAATCTGAGGAACCGGTGGTGGGCAGGGTGTATGGGGATGTGTAGGTAGGCATCTTTGATATCTATGACCGTCATAAACTCCCCGTCTTCCATGGACGCCAAAACGGACTGAATTGATTCCATTTTGAAATGACACCTTTTCACAAAGGGATTGAGATCTTTCAGGTCTAAGACTGGTCTCAGGGAGCCGTTCTTTTTGAGGACCATAAAAAGGTTTGAGTAATATCCCCTTCCCCTGTCTGGTTGAGGGACAGGTTGAATGGTTCCTGCCTTGACTAGGTCTTGGATGACCTTGAGGAACAAAGTTCTGTTGTGAGGATGTCTGGGCAGCCAGGATATGAAAAATCTGTGGGGTGGAGGTTGAATAAAGTCTATTAGTAGTCCTTGGGAAACGACACGAAGGACCCACCGGTCCTGGATTCTTTGATCCCACACCTCCCAAAAGGATTGAAGGCGGCCTCCTAGGGTAACCCCTTCGGGGGGGCACCCGTTCATGCTGAGTTGGACTTGTCGTGGGAAGGCTTGGGTGGAGCTTGTTTGGATCACCAACCGGACTTCTGTTTGGCTTGGTAGCGTGAGCGGAAGTTGGTGTTGGGTTTGTCGTTCTGTGCCTTTGAACTTTGGCCTTGCCGAAAGGGACGAAAAAAGGGTCGTCTCTTGAAGGGTGGTCTCTTAGTTCTGGCTTGAGGAAGCAGGGTGCTTTTGCCGCCCGTTGCCTGTGAGATTATTTTGTCGAGCTCGGAACCGGAGGAGTTTCCCTTGGAAGGGGAGGCGGACCAGAGAACGTTTGGATGTTAAGTCAGCTGACCAAGTCTTTAGCCAGAGAAACCTATGAGCCGCCACAGACTGTGCTGAGGCTCATGCTACCATTTTTGCTGCATCGATTGCAGCATCCCCAACATAGTTGGTAGCATCAGCTGTGACAGAAGATTGTCGGTAGTTGGATCCTCGGACCCAATCAATTGTGCCACTTGTTCAATCCAGACCTCCATGGCTTTTGCAACCCAAGTGATTGTGAATATAGGTCTAATGCTGAACCGGACGCTGTGAAGGATGACGTGCAGAATCCTTCTAGACGTTTGTCAATGGGGTCTTTGAATGCTGCTGCGTCTGCCACCGGAATAGTGGTATTCCTGGAAAGCCTGGAAACCGGGGGATCAACCGCTGGGGGTGATGCCCAGAGATCTCAGGAGGAAAGGGATATGTTTGGGAGAATCGCCTGGAAATCTGTACCCTGTGATCAGGGTGCTTCCATTGGGCTTTTATTAAGTCATCAAGTTGTTCGTATGCTGGGAAAACGCAAGAACTTTTCTTTTGTCTCTTGAATATGTTTTTTTGCAGGTTCAACCATTGAGACGGATTCTTCGATGTTAAGGGTATTAAGCACTGTTTGAATAAGACCTTCAACCTCTTTTTGGGTTCTAGGTGAGTCAATGTCTGGATCTGTGTGCTCTTGATCAGATCCATCCTCTGTAGTGACCTGGCCTTCCTCATCGGAGGGAGAATACGGTTCCCTTGGGAAACTGGGAGGTGAATGTGCTGGGCATTTAGAGACTGAGTTCAGCAGGCCTAGCAGGCTGTTATAAGCGCTCGAGTACCCTGTCTAATGTCTCTGGTATGCGGGCCAGGTTTTGGATGCCTGCAAGTGAGAGGGAGAGTGCAAAATTAAATCAGACTCAGATGTGCTAGCCATGGGTGTTGGCGAAGTTCTGCAGGCCATACACACGGAATCAGCCGAGGCCGAGTGAAATTTGGCTTTACAATTTGCGCAGGCCAGAAAGGAAATTTGAGTAGTAGGGCGTGAGTGAGCGGAGGACTTGGATGTCCTGGCTTCCTCTAATTTGTCTGCCATGATGCTTCCCTCCTTGTATATGGTAGAGTACAAGGGTAGGGAGAATATTATATTTATTTATTTATTTATTTGTTTGTTGTGAAGGAGGCCTAAGAGCAGGGTAGATGGCAGATAGAATGCTCTGTGTTTTCTGTAAGATACAGAAGAGGGATAGAGTGTAGGGTAAGAATCCTGAAAAAATCATGCAGAATGCAGAGAAAGGGAAGAGGGGAGACTTGCCTGTGCGTGCTGAAGATGGGAGTTCTCTCTGTGCAGTCGCAGGAGTCGCTGTGTACCTAAGGGAGGATGTGGCGTGGACTTGCTAAGTTCCAGGCTGCTGGCTCCAAGTTGAGCGCGAGGTACTGTGCGCACAGTCAGATGCACAGGAGAGCCGTGCAGGAAGTGGAAGATCCCGTGTTGGCGCCAAGAATGAGCGCGAGAGGCTGCGCGTACAGCGGAAGTGAAGGGTAGCCGTTGGGAGCGGAAGTGCGTTTCAGCGTGGAACGCAGGAATGGCGCAGTAGGACAAAAAAACGTGCGGAAAACGGCGACAGGCAAGGGACAGTGCAGAGAGTCGGAGGACAGTAAGGGGGGCCTAAGAGAGAGAGAGGGGTGTAGGTTTGAAAGGTGGTAGTACTCACCAATGTGCCAACTTCTTTATGCCCTGCATATATAACTTCTCCCTGTAATACACAAATAGCCATATATGTGCAGATGAATCCCCACATATATAGATATCTGCATAAGTGTACACGCCTGGTAGGGTGTATAGCGCTGCTGCAGGCCTCCGGGGAGAGAGGAGCAAGCCTGGAGACCTCCATAGAGCGGGAAGGCTATAGGGCAGAGAAGGAATCAGCTGGAAGGGCTCTTGAAAGAATCAGTGGCCCTTTTTGTGTGGCATGATCTTAACCTGGAGTCCTGATCATATGCTCCAGCCACTAAAAATTGTGTCCTTTACTTCTGAGGACACTAAACGAAACTGGAGATTGTAGGAGGAGGCAGGGGATGAAGCCCAGAGCAGGAGGAGGAGTCAAGTTTAACATGTTAGTGTCCATCTCCAGCTGCAGGATCTTCATCCCCACGGTGCCCGTGTCCCCCAATTAGGCAAGAGAAATAGATTCTATATGTAGTTCTTAGTAAGTGCTGGGATAGCAAGGCGGTACAGCCGCTGATATTCTTAGAACATGTACAGAACTACGCCTGCCCCCATCCATTGATAAAAACACTTTTTAGGGGGTGGGAGGTGGCACTGAAACTTAGTAAATACCAGGGGATTTCCCCAAACACTCCATTGTGGGAAAACGAGGGGACCCCTCATTTCCAGAATGCGGATTTGCAGTTATTTTGGCAACCTCAGGGGATATAGGTCATTGAAGATCTATATGTGGATGGCGTTTTTAAAAAAAAAAAACCCTGGCAGATTGAAGCTGATTTTGATGTGGTGGTTACAGCCTGGTTACAATATTACCAACTTAAGCAGGCCACTGAGGCTCAATGATCACTATCACCGGTCGTCATATCTAAATCCCCACTAGAAAATATGTTGGAATATCTCACTAGCTTCTGCAGAAATCACTCCTTATCATGGCTTTACTCTGTTACTGAAAAATAAGAAAGGGGTAACGGGAAATTTCAGAGGAAGGTGGGAACCAGCTATAAGTGACCTGGAGGATGAGGTATGGGAGGAGGCTCCCAGTTTGGTGTCCTTTAACGTAAGAAGCAGATTCTCCCAAACTCTTATTCTACATCAAGCATAGATCACATCTGTGCGTATGCACAGGGTAATTATTAGACCAAATGACTGTCACCTGCTAAGTGCCGATTTTTTTCACTTGATATGGAGCTGCACAGTAGTGGCTTCGTTGTGGGCAAAAGTATGTGAAGAACATACCCATATTACTGAGATAAAAATCCCTGTGAACCCAAAGGTGTGCCTGCTAGGTATTCTTACATATCTCACTAGGTCGCATAATTTGTTAACATCTCTGAGGGAATCGTTATTCCTGGCATGCATATGCAGGTGTGGAAAAACCTTTTACAGGAACATATTATGCTGGCACGATTAGTGGATATACAAAGAAATACACCAAATAAGTTTGAGCTGGTCTGGACGGGATGGATGGAAGCTTTACAACCAGGTGCTGATCCTACCTGAGAAATTGAATAAGTATGAGTTGTCAATGTGTAATGTTCTGTTGTATGAAGTGCAATGAAGAGATATGTACCTGTCAATGTGTACGGATGTGTATATGTTAAAATTTGAATGACAATCACTGTGATTTGTATTTCCACATACCTTCTTTTTCTTTTGTATTTTGTTTTGAAAAGGCAATAAAAATGATTTTAAAAAAACATATATAATTTGCTGTTACCCGGCATGGGCAATAATTGTGTGTTTGCTTCATAAATACTACTATAGTTTATATACACTGCCATAGGGGCAGCCTTTCAACCAGAATTGGGGAAACGGGCTCATAATGTTTATACTGCAGAGAAGTTGTATATAATTCAGTGATGTTTGTTTTTGCACAAGGATTAAATGCCACCCATGGCTCTCTATAGGAATGTCAATAATAGCCTCTCATATAAAACAGGACATTTGTTGCCAAAAAACATGTTTATTTGTAGGGGCTTAAACAGATACAGCTTTTAAATGTTACCAAAAACAAATGATTTTTTACGTTACTGGTCCTTTAATGTAGGGTTCCAGCTACTAGAACTGGTTGCGGCACATGACCTGTACAATACTATGCACTGATTTCAAGTGATAATAATATTCTTGAAAATGCCCAGCGACCCAGTATGCTCTCCACCCAATAGGCACACGGGTACACAGCATGGCCGTCTTTATTATGTCTTTAATGATCAAAACAGCAGTGAAGAAGAGCTGCAATGACACATACGATAAATCAGCCAACCAGATTCTTTTTGACTTCTCCGATTCATGAACCGACTAATATCCATATGTCAAACGTACAATATTACTTGAAAGTAGATGGACAACATAACTTGGTCCAACCAACCTTTCCAAGTTCAAGTTGGGCATCTGCATGAAATTTCCCAACTCTCCTTCTCTGAAAAGAAATTGCTGCTATACAATAACATTGCTACCACAAGTTATAGTAACTCACGTGCTGTCGGAGGGTGTCCCCTCTCCTCTCATGGGAAGTAAGAGGGATGAAAATATTGTTTGCCTTCTGTCTGTTGAACTTACATGCCCTGTAACTGACACATAATGCAAAGGCTTTCTGGGCCTCTATAAACTTGTAATACACAAGAACCATGAATAACTATTAAATATCATTATATGCCGTTTGCTAATGGTCACTTGCTTTTATATGGAACTCCTTGGTAACCATATAATTTACAAGGTGGGGTAGGGAGGGTACATTATTGAATGTACTGAACAGCTCTGGAGCCCCAACAGAATATGTCTGACTGTGAAATTGTAGTTTAGCAGGAAGACTGCTGGTTAGAAAGCAAACATTAAAAGGGGTAGTTCACCTTTAAATTAGGGATGCACCGAATCCAGGATTCGGTTCGGGATTCTGCCTTTTTCAGCAGGATTCGGGCGAATCCTTCTACCCGGCCGAACCTGCATATGTAAATTAAGGACGGAGAGGGAAATAGCAACTTTTTGTCAAAAAAAAAAGAAAGTAGAAAAATGTTTCCCCTTCCCATCCCTAATTTGTATATGCAAATTAGGACTCAGATTCGGTAATCGGCCAAATCTTTCACAAGGGAGTCGGGGGTTCGCCTGAATCCAAAATAGTGGATTTGGTGCATCCCTACTTTAAATTAAATTTTAATATGATGTAGACATTGCTATTCTGAGACAATCTGCAAATGACAATTTTTAATGAATGCTAAATAGTTGCATATAATGACATTTCAGCATACAATTTTTGTTGTAAAATTTGGGTGCATAAATTCCCCTAAAACAACTTCCCATTGGTGCAACCCTCACACAAACTTACAGATTAAAAGGCTAAAGCATCAATATTTCTGTAGAACTGGATATATTTCTTTGAAAGTGTCTTCCCAGTTCTGATGCTAAATGCATACTCAACGCATCGAGCAACATCTTCATAATATTTCATAGCAATGCAATCACCTTATTGAAAACAAATTAGGTGGGTGCATGGATGAAGGAAACAAACATTGGTGGGTGGCCTTTATTCTGCAGTGTATATGGACCCCTGAGAGTGAGTAGTCTTTACTGGGTGCATGTGCCATCAGAACAGTAATCTTCTACTTTCACTTTAGGCACTGTTGCAGCGCTATGAGGTGTCCCTATAAGTACATGTAATGAGGACCTTCGTGAAGAAGCAAATGAGTCTCATTAAACCAATAAAACAATGTGCACAAAGAAATCAATGGATAGATTGTTGTCAAGGACATATGCTTGGTGGCTATAAACACCAAATCTGCTTAGTGGATCTGTTAAATTTCCATATTTCAAAACAAGTCATTCTGAATGTAGGAGGATCACTGTCTCCAGATAAAACATCTGTATTCTGATATCAGAATGAATTACCCACAGAATTCTATGGAAGTATATGATCGTCAGGTCATACAAACGGTTTTTCTAAATTGCATCATATCTTTGCTAACAGGGAGCAATATTAGGAACTGCAGCACATTCTTAATAACTCAGACTTCAATAAGAAAGACCCAGAGGGAATGGTTAAGCAAAGATGGTCTCCTCTCTCCTTTTCTTAGTAAGAATAGTGCCAGGCTTATGCTGGGCATCAGGGTGGTTGGCCAGTTCTGGTGGACAGGAAGACACCGGGCTTTCAAGAATGGCCTGCTTGAGGTCATAGAACACAAAGGAATCTTCTTTGGTCAGGAAAGTGATGGCAACACCACTCTTACCAGCCCTTCCGGTTCTTCCTATACGATGGATATAATCTGCAAAGAGGATAATTGTGGTTAAACTCCGAACTAACATCTTATACAAATACAGCCAGGATTGAGATACTGCCAAGAGAAGTTTATAAAAACACATATGCATGGGAAAAAGAACATTTCTGATACTGGTGTGGGACTGGTTATCTGGAAACCCGTTATCCAGAAAGTACAGAAAGGCAGTCTCCCATAGACTCCATTATAATAAATTAATCCAAATTTTTAAAAATGATTTCCTTTTTCTCTGTCGTAATAAAACTTTACCTTGTACATGATCCAAACGAAGATATAATGAATCCTTATCAGAAGAAACACCAGCCTATTGGGTTTATTTCATGTTTACATGATTTTCTAGTAGACTTAAAGGGGACCCGGCACCCCAAAAAAATATTCCAAATCCTATTTTATTACGTTAGTCAAGAAAAATGAACTTTAATTACACTATATAAATTAGTTGAATCTTGTTTCCTTCCAGGCGGGGAATTCATAATTACAGCAAGCAGCAGCCATTTTGTGGGCACCGTTATTAAGACAAGCCTTGCATCATCTAAGAATCTTGTTTGTGCACCAGAATGGGGGACCTGATGTCCATCCCCATGCCCTGGTTACACAATTAAATGGTAAAGAGAAAGGGGGAAAATGGGGAGAGCAGTGACCTCTAGGAAGTGCTGAATGAAAAGTAATTGCCTGTCCCTCCCCTATGCCTAAGGAATAGGAGGGGCAGACAATATTTGATTGACAGGGCCCCTTTAAGATATGAAGATCCAAATTACGGAAAGATCTGTTATCTGGAAAACCCCAGGCCCGAGTATTCTGGATAACAGGTCCCATACCTGTACACTGATACATTTAGTGTGTCTGGTATGCCTTGCATGCCCAATATCTATCCTGAGAGCTTGAGAAGTACTGCTCCTGATGACAGTAATCGGCACATATCTTATGGAAAACAAGAAAATGTTCTAACCACATACTGGACACGTCAGTGGAATACAGAGAGAATAATAATGTAATTTTGGCTTAGCAAAAACTATTTGTCATAAGCTTTGAGAAACACAATGCTCTGAATAATAAAAAGAAAACCTAATTTTGCACCATATAAAAAATTGCATATATCACATATGAATAAGGTCTCAAATCAAAATACAGAAACAGGTAGATATGAAGCTTACCTTCAATATTCTTGGCCATGTCATAATTCACAACCATAGAGACATCATGAATATCAATACCACGCCCAGCAACATCAGTGGCAACCAGTATATCCTTGGCTCCAGCTTTAAGGTTGGACAATGCAAATTCTCTTTGTTCCTGGCCTTTGCCACCATGCAAGGTACAAGCATTGAACTATAACAAATAAACAATAGTTAAATGATCATAGAATAGTACTCATTTGGTTGATTTAAAAAAAGTGAATAGTTTGTCTGAAGTGCACAACTTATAGGAGACAGGTTGTTGTTGAATTGTACATACCCCCATTTTCTCCAGAGACTTTGCCAGTACATCGCATCCCTTCTTCTGGTTGACAAAGATAATGATTGGTGGATCAAATCCTTTCTCCAGGATGTTCAGCAATTTCTTCCTAAAAAGGAAGAACAAAAATCCAATATAACAAGCTGGTACATACCTCAATGTGGAGAGCTGCAGACAATTCAATCTTAGTAAGCAAAACTACACAAATCTACCAACACAACTTCATAGCAAACCTGCTTACCTCTTCTCTCCTTCAGACATGAGGAACACCTTCTGTTCTACTCTCTCATGAGGTTTGCCAGCAGAGCCAATATACACAACTGCTGGCCTACGCAGATAGCTTCTTGCTAAACGCTCTACAGACGGTGGCATTGTGGCTGTAAACATGACAGTCTAAGGTGGAAGAAAAAGTTACATTCAGATTTAGGCAGCGACAAGTTTTGTTCTAATCAACAGAATATTTATCTTAATCAGTCGAAACAAAGTGCATTCAATAAGAATGACAGAAATGACATCAGTACTCACCGTTTATAAGGATATAACTTACAAGATATTCATGGCTTTTGTATATTATAGGCATATAAATGCTACAGCAATCTTTTTTGTGTGTCTCAAGAAATTAATGTTAAATCAGACTGTTCATGCCTTTCAGAATCACATTTAGTCCCCAAATTACTCTCTTTTGCTCAAAATTAAACATTGTTTATGTACATACATGTTGTTTTGGTTTGGAGTCTGGTTAAAATAAAGATATACAAATTCTAAATTTCTCTTAGAGCTTTACACTCCTCTACATTACCTGGCGGTATTTGTGTTTTCCAGATTCAAAGTTGGCAGTCATTTTCTCTGGATCTTCAGCCTCATCAGTATCAGGCTTCTGGTTAGTCACTGGCATGTATTCTAGAATCTTCTGGACATCAGGTTCAAAACCCATGTCAATCATACGGTCAGCCTCGTCAAGTACCACATAAGTACATCGACTTAGAACCAAGTAGCGATTTTCCAGTACATCTATGAGACGTCCAGGCGTGGCAATTACAATCTTTCAGAAGAGAATCATGTGTTAGTAACAACACTATAGTACAGAGAGATAAAAACATGGCAAAGAACAACAAAGTGCACAAATCCACTTGACAACTAAACTTACTATATATACATACATACATATAAATAAATAAATTGAGCATAACCAGAGATGGTCCTAGAGCAGGTCACTAGGAACATACTGAGAATGCTAATAGCTGCTGCAATGTGAACTGAAGGCACATCAAAAACATTAATCTAATCTTTCCTGGGTCAATTATCATTATCGTAAACACCTTATTTATTCAGTTTAAGGATACAAAATTCCTTAGCGAGGGGGGGTGGACAGAAAAAGTCAAACGTACAAGTGGGTTTTGTCAATCTGTCACAATTACAACCAGCATATTTAGAGGGACACTTGGACGGGAATATTTGACAAAAGAATCCTCAAGTCAAGAACAGCCTGGACAAGAACACCCGAGCAGCAGCAAGTAATACAGCAACCCCAAGTATTTATAAATGCATACCATTCTGTGCATACCAAATTGTGTGCATGTCAGATAAGGTATCTTTCAAAAATCAAGGGTCCTTCAACTAGAATTACATTTTGATACTAAAATGTGGATTTGTTTCTGCACTAGGCCGTTTGTTTTATGGAAGATTCAGTTTACCCCTTACATAAACAAACATTCTAGGTTTATTTCTACGTAGGAGAAACTCATTAAAATACCTCACAGCCCATTCTCAGGCGGAATCCCTGATCCTCACGAGAGATACCACCAATAACAGCAACTGTCCGGATTCCAAGTGGTTTTCCAAACTTGATGGTCTCCTCCTCAATCTGCTGGGCCAACTCTCTTGTTGGAGCCAGAATTATGGCATAAGGTCCTTGGTCGGATTCTTCAATCCTGAAAGAACAGACATTGATCTCATTGTTCTATAGCCCATCACACCAGAACAAAACTATCTTTTGAGTTAATCTGACCATGCACAGAGGGAACTGGCCATGCACAGTTTGTCCAGGTTTGGTGGAATTGCAGTATGACACGTAGTATACATGCAGCTTCCACTAAATAGAACCCATCAGATTGTTTTTCCATATTATGATACAGACATGTTCATAAAATAAATAGGAACATGTCAGAAGTACAAATGGTCACAAAAAAATACCATACGTACGAAAATATTACAGTATAACAAGCAGGGCACTCACTATTAACATACATACAACTTTCCCTTCTTTCAACAAGGTATCAAGATAATATACCTGTCTATTTTGGGGAGAGTTGTAATCCAGACCAACAGAGGAATTAGGAAGGCAGCAGTTTTACCACTGCCAGTTTCAGCCACACCGATAATATCCCGGTTCTGCAAACCGATAGGGATAGCTTGTCGCTGGATAGGAGTTGGCTCCTACAAATGGGAAGGACAGGATATGCTCAGGTTAGAGGGGCAATATTCACAAAAAGGCAATCCCAAACAATGTAGTCTATGTAGGATTATTAACCATTCATACTGCACAAGTATAGTTACATGATTAAGGTGGGTTGAAAAAAAGACCAAAGCCATCAAATGAACCCCAGTGCACATATATACTCACATGGACCCCAATCATCCAAGCTCCACCTTAAAGGCATTAACAGAATCAGCCATCACATCATCACCCGGCAGTGCATTCCACAACCTCACTGTGATGATGTTTACATCCCTTAAATTAATGCCTTTTTTTATGCAAGGCGGTACTTTAAAAGTGTGTGTTTTCTGATTTACTGAGTTACTTGCATTCTAATACGGACATTAATATTCATAAGTTTTTTTTTAAATTGAATTCATTAAACATGCTCTGTATTTAGATTAAATGTTGCAGCACGGATAAGCTTTATAAAACTAGCACAGGTGCAACCAGTTCTTCACAGTTCCTGCACCTACAGCAGACTCACCTTATAGCCACATTTGTCGATAACTTCCAGTATATGTGGAGGAAGAATGGAGTCAACCCAAGAGCGGATTGGATTGGGGATCTTGCCACCTTTTGTAGTGATGCTGTAATCTTCTCTAAATATACGCCAGTCCCTGTCCGTCATTTCATCCAGCTGCTTCTGAGTCCAGTGCCTATCATCCCAGCGCTGCTTGGCTTCTTTTTTTTTCAGCTTGCGAAGCCTTACCCTGAGACAGGTCAAAATGATTTAATCCATTTAGATAAAATTAACTCTGAATGTACAGTTAGGTCCATAAATATTAAGACAGAACTTTTTTTTCTAATTTTGGTTCTGTACATTACCACAATGAATTTTAAACGAAACAACTCAGATGCAGTTGAATTCGGTTAATTCACCGAGTTGAACAAAAAGATTGCATAAAAATGTGAGGAACTAAAGCCTTTAACATTTCACTTCATTTTCAATCACTACAGTTTGAACAGTACATATACATTTTTTGCTGAAACAAATGTGTATAAACATGTTTTAGCCCGATGCATTAAGTTATATAACATAAGCATGATTATTATTTAAACTATCTGGGTTAAAGCTGTTTGCTCTGGGGGTTAAAACTGTTTGTTGAGGAGTTAATATCTACCATTTGAAGGAGCCCACTTTCCTGAACAGAGTAGAGTGCATATTGATGCGGCTTAGTAACATGAATATGCTGCTTGCATAGGAGAGAGAGGGGGGGGGGGAGAACAATACTGCCAATACGAGATGCCACTTGAATTCAAAGCAATAGAGATGTAATTTAAACAGAGAGTCAATTTTTCTACCCCATCATTTGCTAATCTCTAAAATGGTTGCTATATAGCAGGGGTCCCCAACCTTTTTTACTTATAAGCAACATTCAAATGTAGAAAGAGTTGGGGAGCAACACAAGTAAGAAAAATGTTCCTGGGGTGCCAAATAAGGGATGTGAATGCCTATTTGGTAGCCCCTATGTGAACTGGTAGCATTTAGGAGATTCTACTTGACAGTACAGTTGGTTTTTATGCATACAAAACTTTCCTTCAAGCTTGAAATTCCAAAATAATCACCTGTTTCGAGGCCACTGGGAGCAACATCCAAGGGGTTGGTGAGCAACATATTGCTCACGAGCCACTGGCTGGGGATCACTTATACCTGGATGAAACTGCCTTCATTTTGCTAAGGCTTCTGTTATGGTAGTTAACAAGTTAAAGGAACAGTAACAGCAAAAAATTAAAGCATTTTAAAGTAATGAAGATATCATACTGTTGCACTGTACTGGTAAAACGGATCTGTTTTCTTCAGAAACACTACTATAATTCATATAAACAAGCTGCTTTTCTAGCAATGGCGGAAATTGAAAAAAGGCTATATGGCACAGGTTAAATAGTGGATAACCGATAACACCATTCTATTCTACAGAGTTATCTGCTGTGTAACTTGAGCCTTTTCTCCTCTGAATGGCTGCTCCCATGGCAACACAGCAGCTGATTTATGTAAATAATAGTAGTGTTTCTGAAGCGAACACTGCAGTTTTACCAGTGCAGGACATTATATTTTTATTACTTTAAAAGTTATTTTTTGATGTTACTGTTCCTTTAAGGTCTCACTGCGACAGAACAACTGAGCTTCTGATTTATAAGTTAAACAAAAAAAAAATGCCACACAAAATTAACATATATTTAATCTTTTGCTAGATCTCCTTAAAGCTAATAAAACAGCACATTGTGACTATCGCAATCAACATCACTTACTCTTCCTGTTCCTTTTCCTCCAATGTCCGTCTTTTTTCCATGAGATCTCCATAGAACTGGGACTGTTCACGCTTCTGTTGCTTAAGATCTATGCCAGCAATGAAGCCGCGTCCAAGAAGATGGACCTGGTGTCGTTCTTTGTACCTGAGACAAAACATTGTTTAAGATAAATTGGCAAGTTTTAGGTCATCCAGCTGTAAAAAAAACATTCCCCTTTTATGGTTCAAATATTTCAAAAATAGCTGAACAGAGGTACTCACTCACTAACAGATCTAGGTTTGAGCCCCAATGCAGACGACTAAACTAATGGCCAATATACTATACATATGTGCACACATAAAACCAAAACTTTTTTTTTTTTTTTTTTTTTACTTTACAAAGTCCCAAGTTTTCGTTGGACTAAATTGCAATAACATTTTGTCCTCTTGCCTCTGAATCTAATACTTCAACCACACTGGCCCCTAGCCATCCAGTAATTCTGGTTAACCCTTTGTCAATACAGTTACTAACATATTTTACATTTGGACAGATCAAATCCAGTTAATACTAATTTGTTTTCTTTAAAGATTGGTTTGCACCTACACAGTCCAATATCAAGCAAAACAATTTGGCCATTATTAAACTATTATACCAAACAACTACGTATGTTGGGAATGTTTATGCTTAATTTTCATGTTATGATGAACAAAAGAAAACCCCCCAATTTACTCAAGATCCTACAATACTACACTACACTATTTTTGCAAGATTAACAGCATGTTTAACATAAGACAAGTAGTCATGAGTAGACCTGCAAAAGCAGTTACCTTAAACTTATCCTAAAGCTATCTTTCCACTAAGTTAGTGGAAAGTGCAAGACCTCCACAAAAATATATTGGTATACAGTTTAAGAGAGGCTGATCAAGCCAAGCAATAGATGCAGAAGGCTTCAGCACTTTTGGGAATTGTTGCAACAGGACATCTGACCACTTAATTATAATCATTTGCCTGAAGCTGCCTTTCTGACCTGTGTAAAAACATTGCTTTGTTACTTACAGTGGATTATAATCAGTGGAAGTATCTTCAGAGGCATCCCATTCAAACACAAATTTTCTGTCATTTAGATGGCGAGTGCGCCTCCGCTTTTTTAAACCTCCCAGATACCGCTCCTGTAAAAAAATAAATAAGTAAATAAAAATGATATGATAGTATGTGCATTATGTTAAATGTTATTCAAATTTAGTTGATACATAGAAGTTATTTCATAAAATATATTTTTCATGAAGTTGCATTTGCAAAGTTAAATGCAGTTTCCAGAGAATATTTATTGTAAATTCTGGGAGGGCAGAGGGCAAGTGGGGCGCTGACTGATAAGTAGTTTAAATCTATATATCAGATGTGTGAAAAGGACATTTTGTGTACTCGCCGTTAAATCTCTCTCTCCAATTGCTTGGGAGACACAGGAACAGTGGGTATAGCTGGCACCACTAGGTCAGTTTGTACAAAAGCATCACAGAAGGTTACTAATTAATGTGAACTGAAGACCTAACAGTTGAACTAACGGTTGATTAAACCAACCATGTCTGAAGGTCGAGTGAAGGCCTCTATCCAGGGAGGGAAGTCCTGTGTCCCCAAAGCGACTGGAGAGAAAGAGATTAAACGGTGAGTACACAACATCTATTTTCCTTAGTCTGGTTGGGGGGGGGACACAGGAAGGAAGTAGAGGCCTGCATGGAAACAGCCACTGCGGCTTGGAGGATCTTCCTGTCGTAGCGGGTGTCAGAAGCCGCAAAGGTATCAAAATGGTAGAATTTTGCAAAGGTATGAACAGATGTCCAAGTGGCAGCCTTGTTCCGCTGAGGCTTGGTTTCGGAAGGCCCAGGACGCACTCATTCCTCTGGTGGAGGGGGCCCTGATTCTAGCTGGAGGGGTATGTTCCTGTACTGTGAAGGCCTTTTGGATGGCTTGTTTGATCCAGCAGGAGATGGTTGTCTTGGTGGCAGGAGTGCCCCGACAGGGTCCTAAAGGTAATATGAACAGAGAGTCCAATATGCTGATGTCTTCCACTTGGTGCAGGTAAAACTTGAGAGCTCTCAGGGGGTCTAGGGAGTGGAGCTCCACCTCCTTGGAGTTGGTAGGTGATGGACAGAAGGCAGGAATGGTAATTTCTTGATTTAAGTGAAAATTGGAGACCACCTTGGGAAGAAAGGACGGAGTTGTGCAGAGGACCGCCCTATTAAGGTGGAAGGTGAGGAATGGAGATTTGCAAGATAGAGCGGAGAGCTCTGATACCCTCCGTGCGGAGGCTATGGCTAGGAGGAATATCGTCTTCCATGTAAGCCACTGTAAGGAAACTAAAGCCATCGGTTCAAAGGGAGGTCGTGGAGAGATCACAGAACTAGAGTTTAGTCCCAGGAAGGAACTGGAGCATGGACTAGAAGTTTCACGTTTGCCAACCCTTGTAGGAAGGTTTTTACGTATGGAAGGAGGGCCAGACGTCTTTGGAACAGCACAGTGAGGGCAGATAATTGTGACTTGATGGATCCCAGCGAGAGTCACATGGATAGGCCGTCCTGCAGGAAGGCTAGGAGATTGTGAGTAGAGAATCTGTGAAAGTCAGTTCTGTGGTTTTGGCACCACTGTTGGTAGATGGACCAAACTCTGATAGGTCTTTGTTTACGAGCTGCCCACATGGTGAGAATTACAGCGTCAGAGAAACCATTCTGTTTTAGAATCGCGGTCTCAGTAGCCACGCCGTCAACTTTAGGTTGGCTGGACAGGGATGTCAGATTGGCCCCTGTGAGAGAAGGTCTGGTGAGAGGGGCAGGGTCCACGGTTCCGCCACAGATAGGTTTACCAGATTCGAAAACCAAGTGCGGTGAGGCCATCTGGGGGCTATGAGGACGAGAGTGCTCTGTTCCCTCTGCAGCTCTTTGATTGTTCTGGGAAGGAGAGGTGGTAAGGCGTAAGCCAGCCGAAGTTCCAGTAGGATGTCAGTGTCCACCTGCTACAGGATCCCTGTAGCAGACGAAAGAGGTATCTTTCGATCCCTATAGCGGGCAAAGACGAGAGGTACCTTTTGATTTTGAAGAGATGCCATGAAATCCACCTCTGGTGTGCCCCATCTTTGGGTGAGCTCGTGAAATACCTCTTCCTTTAGTGACCGCTCCCTGGATCCAGAGACTGCCTGCTTCCCAGTTTAGGAGACCCGGAATGTAGATTGCTGAAGCTGGGTCTGATGTGTCTCTACCCAACGAAGGATGAGGCTGACCTCTGTTAGTGCTCTCCTGCCACCTTGGTGGTTTATGTATGGCACTGCTGTGGCATTGTCGGATTGGATCTTTACCGTCTGAGCCGGATTGCTCGAATTTCTAGGATGTTGATGTGCAGTAGTCTCTCTCGCAGTCCATCAGCCTTGTGCTCAGCACCCCTCCATTACTCCTCCCAGTTGTGAGGAGGCACCACTGTGGTTCCCCTGAGAGTTTTGCCCGTGGTCAGATGGCTGGTTTGAATCCACCAGTGGAGGGAGGTAAAGTTTTTGGTGACAGGTGGATTTCCTGAACAATTTGCTTTTCCAGGCACCAGAATGTTCCATTGGAGTTCTTGGAGATGGTGCCATGCAAAGTGCACTGCTTCCATGGTCAAGACCATGACCCCCCAAGACCTTCATGCAGAATTTGGCTGTGTGAGTCGGTCTCGATAGAAAGGAACGTACCAAGGCCCGTAGATTTTGAACCTTGTCTGAGGGAAGGGAGACAGTCTGTGTCTGGGTATTGAAGAGCATCCCTAGGAATACCATTGATTGACTCGGGATCAGGGAAGACTTGTCTAGATTGATATACCAGCCCAACTGCTGCAACCTGTCCATTGTGACCTGCCATGCTAGTTGGGCCCCTGCAAGGGTCGGTGCCTTGATTAGAAGGTCGTCCAGGTATGGGGTTATGGATACCCCTGAAGTTCGGATCAACACCGTGGCTACAAACATAATCTTGGTAAAGATGCGGGGGGCTGAAGTCAGACTGAAGGAAGGCAAATTGCAGAAATCTGCCTGGACATGAAGAAGCGGTGAGGAGGAAGGGAGGCAAATTCTATGTGGTACCCTCGGGTCACAACTTCGTGTACCTAGGAGTACTGAGTCAGATTTAGCCATGCGTCAGCGAAGTGTTGTAGCCGCCCCCCTACCAGCACTTCGCTTGGCAGTGGAGGGGGACCATCATGCTGATGCGGGTTTGAGGAGGGCTTGAGAGATTGCCAGGATGGTCTGGGTTTTCATCCGAAGCGTCCTCTTCCTGCAAAGGAGTGTCGAGGAGGGGAGGACTATGCGTTCTTGTTTTGGGGGCCACGTAAAAAATTTTTTTTTGCTTTGAGTTGAGGCAGCAAGGTGCTCTTACCCCCAGTGGCTTGACTTATGATCTTGTCGAGGTCAGGTCCAAAGAGAGGATTTCCCTTAAATGGTATTGAAGTCAGAGACTTTTTTGAGGAAAGATCCGCTGACCAAAGTTTCATCCAGAGAGACCGGCAGGCTGTTACCGGCGGAGGTTCTGCTAATTACTTGGATTGCGTCAAGAGAAGCTTCGAATAAGTAGTCGTTGGCTTCCTTGATTTTTGACGCCCACTGGGAAAGCTCCTGGCAGGAGGCACCTGAGAGGATTGCTCGGCATAAGGAATCAGACCAAGACTGGATAGCCCTGCTCACCCAAGCCGAAGCCTGGACGGAGGGAGGTGCCGGAGAAGGAGGGTTAGGGAATAATATCAGCCCCCCGAATTAGAGGCAGAATAATACTACCCTGCAATTTTCCAATAAGGCTGTGTGTGTGTGTGTGTGTGTGTGAAAAAAAAACCCTTGCCTGATCCTGTGTCCTGATCTCACCCGCTGACCAATGCAGGACTGATGGTAAGGTGCAGGAATCAGCGTGATGGCCAAGCTGTGGCTGTGCTGCTTGATAAGCTGGCGTGCTGCGGGGAGGTCCGGGAGAGGAACAGATAGCGTCTGCAAAGTACCGTTCGTGCTCCCTGACTGCTCTAAGGAGAAAGGGGCGCGAATCCTGAGCGCACGAGGGAGACTGGCACGGAAGCCTCCTCGCGAGCACTTCCGGGTTTGCGCAACGAGAAGTGTGTGAAGAGAAAAAAAAAGCTCCTTCTTTAAAAGTTGGCTAGCCCCGCAGCATGGCCGGAATAATGAGCCTAGGTCTGCAAGGGAAAACTCCCCATTACTGTCCCCAGTCACGCAAACATGCAGCAGCCATAGCAGGGGGGAGTGGATGGTCCTAGAACAGCCCCTTACCCAAACAGCAGCAAATGACAGTGGTGCTCCTAACTAAACAAACATACTCTGCAATGCGACTGCAAAAAGAAAATGTAATAATCGGACACATAAGGGAATCACCCGAAGATCCCAGTGCCTAGCATTGAAATACACAAATATATTTCACTGTGAATAAAGAGGACTACTATCACAAACGACACAGCTCTATAAAACTCTACCTTAGAGATCTGTAAACAGTAGCACTGATCAATTAGATGTAGATTTGAAACTGTTGTGCTTTAGTCACTATTTCAAACATTACCTTTATAGCTTGCAGTTCCTTGGTTTTATCTTTTTCCTCACGAACTTTTACTCTACCATCATCGTCTTCATTGCCATTGTTCTCTCTCGCTATCCTTTCTCTGCGCTCTCGACGTTCCCTCTCCTGTGGATCCTCTGAGAAATTATAAAGTATGTAATTGAGAGATCAATAATAAAACAAAATCCCCATAGAGGCTTTTACATAAGACAGTGATATGTATGCTGTACAGATATAAGGTTGAATTTATTGTTTTATATGTCTTTCTGTAGTAATAACATTAAAGACTTAAGGGGGATTCCATTGATGAAGTATGACAAATAAAAGGTCCACTTCATGAAAAATTTGGACAGCACTCCCTCAGAAGTACCTACACCCCTAAAAAACTTAAATTTGAAGCAAGACAAGATTTGTCTGGCTGGGTTGTGAGGATAGCAATCAGGGTGAAGTGGGACCAAACTAGGTATCAATACTCTTGCTTCCCAAGAACACAGAATCCAGTCTCTTTCTATATACGTAGAATATATACGCTGGAGTTGTGAAGGAAGTCAGTAAGGGATACATACAATAGAAGGAGAAGCAACTTATAGTGTCCATTTCTCTGCAGCAGGAACTTTATCCCCATGGTACCTTTGCACACCAATCTAGGGAAGAAAAAGTGAAAAATATATTCATACCAAGCATTCTCCTCCCAAGTTCCTGGAACTGTTTCCTTTTCTTACGATCCTCTTCAAGTAAGTTCTGACGCTCTTCCACTTGCATCTGTCTGCGCTTTAGGGCCTCAGCCTCCCTCTCTGCTTTGGAAAGGAATTTTGGCTGCAAGGACATTTAAGTCAACAAAATATACATATTTTTTTTTTAATTCACATATAATGGAGTTTCTCATGTGTAGCTGACCAATGCAATAACATTTTTGACATCATATACCTTCACACACAGATTAAGCTTAATATCAGTCATACTATATCTTAATCTGAAGAAAAATATATACAGTGCAATAGAACAATCAATGTAAGTGTTTTAACCAAAGTTGCAGTCACAGATACAGCTAGCCTGAAAGTATAGATGATCTGGTGGATGCCTTGAGTTGTGCATAATTTTAATTTCCTTAACGTCCAACAGCAGCACACACTGAGATTTCCTCCCTCCCCCTAATTAGGACAGTAGGACCAATAGCCAAGCTTTTAGAAGCCATAAGAACCCTCCCCTTCCCCCCTTCCATCGTGTTTTTTTCTGTCCTACCTGGGACAGTGGGATACTTTCTTTTCTTTTGCAGAAGGGCTCGGTAGTGAGCCCTGGGACGTTCCAGGGAGCCAGCTTCGGGTGGTGGTCCTTGGGGAGGGTAGAGGACAGAGCTCCTGACCCTCCGCATTAGCTGACCGCATGGATAATGGATAAGGCGCGCAGCCACGGACCGGCTTTCAGGAGGCGCACAGCGATGACGTCATCGCACAGTGATGAAGCGGCTGGTTTTAAAAAGGACAGCGTGTGTTGTATTAGGGACCCATTATGTGCTGCAAATACAAGCGGTCAGGCTACAAACAAGGGCTGTGTTACCTGGAGAAGCAATTAAGGTATTGCTGGTCTTCCTATTGCCCAATATGTGTCCCAATATTACAGTTTACAAATTTTTTTTTTTTTTTTTGTTTTTTCTTTTCATTACTCTCTCTACAGATGTCCAGTCTGGAAATTAGGGTTAAAAAGCGGTCTAAAACCAGACATTTGGTTTGCAGACAATGTGATGTTCCGCTCCCAGATAACTATGAGAGAGGTCGCTGTGAAGCCTGTTTGGCAAAAGCTAATGAAAATGCTCAATCTGCTGAAACTGCAATGAGTTGGTTTAAAGACTTTATTCAACAGTCTTTTTCAGAAATAAGGAGTTCTTTATCTCAGAACCTAATTAATCCTGCTGACAAGTCACCTATATCTGTAGATGAACAGGATTACACGGTTATTGATGAGGTGAATTCCTCATCAGAGGATGAAGTAGACATGGCAGTATTCCAATCTGAATCATTATCAAAATTGATAAAAGCAGTTAAAGGTGCAATGGAAGATCAGGAGGGGAAAGTTCAGAACCAGAACAGGAGAAAGGATGGTCAAGGAAAATGCCTAGAGCTTTCCCCGTACATCCAGTGATAAAAGATCTAATGGAGTTTGAGTGGAAAAATCCAGACAGGCCACCAGTAATTAAACGCTTTAAGACTCTTTTTCCTATATCAGAAGAGTCCAAAAAATGGGAGGATCCTCCCAAAGTGGATACGGCTGTAGGCCGACTTTCAAAGAGAACCACAATTCCGGTGGAAGATGGTTCAGGCCTAAGAGATGTGATGGACAGAAAGGCGGAGACATCCTTAAAAAGAATTTATATGACTTCCGCTGCTCAGTGTAAGCCATTGATTGCGGCCGCAGAGGTGTCAAGGGCCTTGAGAAACTGGTTATTTCAGTTGGAAGAAGATATTCAGAACAAGATTCCGAGGGAGGATTTGGTCAAAAGTTTGAAGTCAGTGAAACTGGCATCTGAGTTTCTCTGTGACTCTTCCATTGAGTCACTAAAGCTTGCTTCAAAGAATTTAGCACTCTCTACTACAGCTAGAAGGGCAATTTGGTTAAAGCCGTGGAGAGCGGATTCAACCTCAAAAATGAATCTTTGTAATATGGACTTTGAACCAGGTCAATTATTTGGATCCAAACTTGATTCATTAATGGAAAAGCTATCAGATGATAAAGGGAAATCACTTCCACAAGATAGACAAAGGAACTGGAGAGGATCCTTTTTTCGTAGACAAAAGAGATCTCCGCCAAGGAAAAGACAGGATAGATTCTATGAAAAAGAAAAAGAGAGAACGCATCCCTTTCGAGGGCAAGGATCTACAAGAACCTCTAGAGGCAGAGGAAAACCTCAATTTGGCAGACAGAAAGAATTCTGACGCCAGAAGTTTGGAGGTTGGGGGAAGGCTTTCGCTATTCTACCCTCAGTGGGAAAAAACTGTGACAGATTCCTGGGTTCTACAACTAATAAGAGAAGGCTACAGAATAGAGTTTTATCAAGAACCACCTCCTCGATTTCTAGCCACCCCAGAGGGTTCTTCTCTTCAAAGGCAACTGTTCTTAGAAGAATCTATCCAGAATTATCTTCAGATGAAGGTCTTATAAGAAGTTCCTGATTGCGAAAAGGGCCAGGGAACCTACTCCATCGTTTTTTTGGTCCAAAAGCCAAATGGAACTTTTCGCATGATAATCGTTTTGAGAATGGTGAATCGATTTATAAAGAAAAAGCATTTCAGGATGGAAACGATAAGGTCTGTTATTCAGATTCTAGAAAAAGGAGATTATCTGGCGACAATAGATTTAAAGGATGCCTATTTACATCTACCCATCCTTCATCATCACAGAAAATTTCTGAGGATAGCAGTGGTTATTCAAAAGAAGATACACCATTTCCAGTTCAAGGCACTACCCTTTGGAATAACTTCTGCACCACGAGTCTTCACCAAGGTGGTGGTAGCTGTGGTAGCAGTGCTAAGAAGAGAAGGAATACACATAGTCCCTTATCTGGACGATTGGTTATTGAAAGCAGTCTCAGCCGCTCTTCTAGAAAGACAGATTCAGAGAACCCTGGAGATCCTGGGAAATCTTGGTTGGATAGTCAACAAAGAAAAATCTTCCCTCTTCCCAGCCAGACAGAAACAGTTTCTGGGGAACAAACTGGATACAGTCAAGATGAGGATTTTTCTGACTCAGGAGAGAGTGTTGTCTCTTCAAAACCAGATTATAACTCTGGAGAATTCTGGGGCGATATCTCTTCGTCAGAGGATGAAAATTTTGGGCCTCATGTCAGCCTCTATAGAATCGGTACAATGGGCAAAACTACATGTGAGGCCACTACAGCAAGAACTGCTCTCCAGATGGGACAGAGACATAGAGTCACTGGACAAAAAGTTCTTCATATCTGCAGAAACAAAAAAGTCACTAAGCTGGTGGCTGCAAGAAGGAAGACTTACACAAGGGAAAAATATAGAAGAGCCAGAGTGGATTGTTGTGACAACAGACGCTTCTCTCAGTGGTTGGGGAGCTCATATGAGGGGCCTATCTGCCCAAGGAGTTTGGGGTCCTATAGAAAAGTCCCTTTCGTCAAACTTCAGGGAGTTGAAAGCAGTTTTTCTAGCTCTAAAGTCTTTCCAGAGGCATCTAACAGGCCAGGCGGTAAAGGTTCAGTCCAACAATACGGTGGTGGTAACCTACTTGAACAGACAAGGAGGCACAAGATCCAGAGTACTCCTAAAGGAGACCATGAATATTCTTCAGTGGGCAGAAGAACATCTATCTCTGATGGCAGTACATATTCGAGGTCAGGACAACAAACTAGCAGACCACCTGAGCAGAGTTGCGTTGGATCCAGGAGAATGGTCTCTGAGTCAGAGGATTTTTCAGAAAATTATCAGAAGATGGGGAAAACCAGTGGTAGACCTGATGGCAACAAGAAAAAATCCAAGCTGCCCAGGTTTTGCTCCCTTTACAGGAAGGATCAGCCTTGGGTCCTGGATTCACTATCCATCAAGTGGGACTTCAGTTTGGCGTATGTCTTTCCCCCTATTCCTCTCATAGGGAGGGTTCTAAGGAAGATTCGCATAGACCAGACTTCAGTGATTGCGATCATACCATTCTGGCCGAGAAGGAGCTGGTTCTCACTCCTAATGAAGATGAGTCGGGGGGAATATTGGATCCTTCCCTGCAACAGAAGTCTATTGTTCCAGAAGAAGGTGTTTCACACAGACCCTCAACGTCTGAACCTGACAGCATGGAGGTTGATAGGCCCCTATTAGAAAATCGGGGTCTTTCTGAAAAAGTAATCAGTACCTTAATGAGTGCAAGAAAAGAATCCACCTCCAAAGTTTACTCCAGAATTATAAAGGTCTTCAAGAACTGGTGTAGCCTAGAGAATGTTGAATTATCTTCAGTCTCTGTAAACAACGTTTTAGACTTTCTTCAGAATGGCTTAGATAAAAATCTAAGACCTAATACACTCAAAGTACACATATCGGCAATTTCAGCTTTTCTGGGGACAAGGTTTGCTGAAGAACCTCTTATTAGAAGATTTATAAGAGCATCCTTCAAATTAAGACCAACTGTTCTGGAGCCGTGTCCACAGTGGGATCTGAATATTGTATTAGAAAAACTCTGTGACGCTCCCTTTGAACCTATGGAGAGTACAGATATAAAACATCTTTCCTTTAAATCACTATTTCTAACGGCCATCACCTCTGCAAAGAGAGTAAGCGACCTTCAGGCATTATCAGTTAGAGAGCCTTATATAAGATTCTTTCAAGAACAGGTGGTACTCAGGACGGTGCCCTTTTTTAGACCCAAGGTGGCTTCTTGGGCTAATATTAATCAGGAGATCTGTCTTCCTGCATTTTTTCCTCAACCAAAAACTCCAGAAGAGAAGAGACTTCATCTGTTGGACGTGACAAGGGTTCTAAAAGAGTATATCAAAAGAACAGAGTCATTCAGGAAATCTGAGAAGCTCTTCATTTCCTTTGGGAAGAACAAAGGACAAGGGGCTTCAAAGTTAACCTTAGCCAGATGGATAAAGGACACCATACAGACATGTTATGTTGCTGATAACAAATCTCCACCAATATTTGTAAAAGCACACTCTACTAGAGCGACAGCAGCATCTTGGGCAGAGAAGTTTCTAGTACCGCTGGACCAGATCTGCAGAGCAGCCTCGTGGGCAAGTCCACATACTTTTGCTAGTCATTATAGACTGGACATCAATGCTTCCCAGGATGCGGCCTTTGGAAGGTCTATTCTTCAATCAATGGTGAAAGAATCTGGAATCTAATCCCTCCCTTTATTGTTACTTGCTATGTCTCAGTGTGTGCTGCTGTTGGACGTTAAGGAAAGTTGAAATTTACTTACCGTAATTTCCTTTTCCTTTTAGTCCAAACAGCAGCACAAGTAAACCCACCCTATTAAAAAAATTTGGCATTCGGTGGTGTTGTATTCCTTGCAAAGACACAATGGAAGGGGGGAAGGGGAGGGTTCTTATGGCTTCTAAAAGCTTGGCTATTGGTCCTACTGTCCTAATTAGGGGGAGGGAGGAAATCTCAGTGTGTGCTGCTGTTTGGACTAAAAGGAAATTACGGTAAGCAAATTTCAACTATATTGTAAAAGGCAAATTTTCCAAAATGCAGTTGTATGGGCCCTAAATGTTTACTGTGGAACCCTGAAACCTATTATATAAGGGAAACATAACGCCTCTGGTAAAAATTAAACTAGTTGATATGGAAAGGGATTTGCATTAAATTGCTACACTAAGAAGACCCTAGGAGTGGCTATTTACTCACTGTTGGTTCCCGAGATGGAAACATAAATTGCTGGGGGATTGCTGGGAAAGCACTTACCAAAACATTCAGATTAGCAAGAATAGCAATATGTATACAATACAGAAACATACATCAAAAAAACTGACCAAGTACATATGCAAACTGAAGACTACTTATATATTTTTGATTGGTGCTTCAAGTTATTAAAATCCAAGAATTCTGGATGATAAATCTCACTGCTACAAATATGGGTTCAAATAAAATCTACAATTTAGGAAGACTTTATAAGCATTTTTGAAACACGACATGCGGTGCACCATACATAAGGCAGCACTCCTGCAGGAGTGGCAAAGCTAGACACATCTTTTTTAAAATCATATTTTGCCTGATATTATAGTTGAAAAAATTGTAGAGTGTCCCTTGTCCAACCCCATACCTTTCAAATTCCTCTACATAAGGGGGTGTACGTGGCAGGTGGCCAAACTATCCCCTAAAGCAATTTTCAAAAAGTGCTTTTTCTGTTAAGCAACTTGGAAACCAAAACCAGACATGAAATTATTTGAGTCATGAAAGCATCCCTGAACTTCATACCTTGGACTCTGCCTCTTCTTCTTTTTTCTTCTTTGCAAGCAGCTCCTCCAGTGATAAAGGATTCGCCTGTAAAACAGTATATTACAGTCACACTTAATTGTACAAAGCAAAATACATATATACTGTTATTTTATAATCAGCATAACACACCATACATGAATCATTCATGCCCTGGGTCTAAATTGAACATTTATTTTGGAAGGTAATTTGCAATAGGTTTAGTGCCTTAGAAACAAATATACAAAGATGCTCTTCCACCACAAGCTATAATCATATCTCACCTTTGGCTTCTTGTCGGTTTCATCTTCCTCTTCTTTTTTTACCTCTTTCTTCACTTTGGTTTCTTTTCCTCTGTTTGGGGACACACTCCTGAAATGAAAAATGCAGAAGGTTGGACCCTGGTAAGGCTCAAACAAAGATGAAAACTATTTTGACTTTACCTTGAGCGCTTTCTTTCTTTGTCTCTTCTGTGGGTATCCTTCTCTCTTTCACGATCTTTCTTTCGATCTTTCTGTCTTCTGTCCCTATTAGTGGCAAAGTAAAACAAGCAATGTCAACAAGTCAGCAAAGGCTCTGAAAGTCTGCAAAAGTCTAGGCTGGAAAATTACCACATGCCGGTCAGAAAAACTTGTATTAAAGGTGTTAAAGAACACCTACCACCTAAAAATAGTCGTGGCCTTATTCTTTTTAAACACACATTTTATGAGTCTAACGTATAAAAGTCAATTCCAAAATGCCTGATGTTGAATGTAAACAACACCATCTACACATCCACCCACCTTTCATTTGATTTGGAGCGTGAACGACTTTGAGATCTTCTCCTTTCTCGAGAGCGATGTCTTTTTCTGTCTTTGGAGGGTGACAATTTCCTATCACGGTCCCTTTCAGCAGATCTAGAACGGGAACGCTTGCGCTCCTTGGATGGAGATGCATCACGGTCTTTTTTATCAGGCTGTTCTCCTGCCATCTGAACATAATCACAAACAATGGTGAGAGACATGGTCAGGGGCATTTACAGTTCAGATTAAAAGTGTAAATGCTTGCCCATGTGTTTTTCAGCAAAGAGGAAAGCTGGCCCATTGACAGGTTAGTAATTATATTCACTAACAAATTGGTGCTCACCAGTAAGTAAACATTTCTTCTTTTTAAAGGGGATGTCAACATAAAAATAAAATTGCAACTAATGTAAGTGTAAAGTTTCAGCAAATACATCTTTGGATATGTACTTTTGACTAGGGATGCACCAAATCCAGGATTCAGTTCGGGATTTGGCCTTTTTCAGCAGGATTCGGCCGAATGCTTCTGCCTGGCCGAACCGAATCCTAATTTGCATATGGAAATTAGGAGCAGGGAGGGAAATTGCATGACTTTTTTGTCACAAAACAAGGAAGTAAAAAATGTTTTCCCCTTCCCACCCCTAAATTGCATATGTAAATTAGGATTCGGTATGCGGCCGAATCCAAAGTGGATTCGGTGCATCCCTACTTTTCACATAGGGGATTGGAAATCTGGAAGGAGGAGCAGGCCATACCAGATTGTGGTACATGGAGTGCAGTCTGGAATTGAAACCAGGTGCAAGCTTCATATTACCAAATATTTTATGTTACATAACGCGAGAACCTGAACACTTACTTTTAGTGAATCACTTTTATACAGGTAATGTCTTTTCTTTACAGCCTCAACATGGAAAGTAAGCAGATCTGTAGAAATGAAAACAAAAGACAAATGAAAGGCTCTTCTAAACCACATCACTGCATTCCCACCTTTATCGTTTAAGTACTTCTGTAGAATAAGAAACTTCTTATTAAAGACACGCTGCAAAATTATAAATATCGGAAGCAGAATTGTTATGGTTTTAAGTGACCACATGTATGTTGTATAAGAATACAAACTCGACTCGACACACCGACTCCATACTTGCAGCGCCACTAGCTCCTACTCACCTTACCACATACGTATCACCTTGTTAGCTTTACTCACTTACATTCGTAAACTCAGCGTACTGCGTTACTCTTCCGCCGCCATGTTAGCTGAGCTATTTCCGTGGCATGCTGGGAAACAAACGCAGAAGGATGCGTGCGTCCTGACGTAGAAAGTACGCTCCCGGAAATGCTGTTGCGCGCTGGGGTGGGGGGGAACTACGTTTCCCGAAATGCTGTTTGTGGCGGAAGATGTTGCTGGCTTGCTGTGCTTTGAATGATTAGTGTAATGGCCCCCTGAGATGTGCACGGCACCTGTTAGCTCCTGCCATCTTTTTTATTAAGTTATTTACTTATAAAGCATTTGATATTCCAACTTGTAGAGAGTTTGTACGTTGAAGATACATAACAACTAATTGATACAAAATGTAAACAACATTTTGGAAATAGAAAGAGGGACAAAAAGATTTGCCGTGCAGAGCGCGTTGACATTTTTGACCACGCCTGTTTTTTGTGACCACACCCCCTAATTACCATGTTAATTTGACAAAATTTGGCAGATTATGAAAGTTTGAACACATTTCTGTGGTTTTTAGGTTTTATTACAGTTTTGCTAATGAAGTGAATTGCCCTTTAAGATGCAAATCACAGGTTCCCCAAGAGACCTGCTTATCTTAAATTGCTGCAATTGTTTCTTTGCTTATCTTAAATTGTTACAAAAGCATCCAAGTGCCCCTGTCACTATTCTGGGCTCTCTGCCAAAAGCCAATTAAGTTTCAGAAATGTTTCAGAAACTATCTTTTTCTGGCTGTTCAGTGCAGGAGATCAAAGAGAAAGTCGGGACATTTCAGTAGCGATCCGGGACTGCAGGTTGAGCTGTCAGAAACGGGACTGTCCCGCGAAAAACGGTTGGGACAGTTGGTAGGTATGCAGGACCCTGGCCAAAAAAAAGTTCGGTATGAATCCCCTTGAAACCAGGTACTGGTACCACTACATCTAGGGTTGCCACTTTTTCTGGAAAAAATACCGTCCTTCCTATATTCTTGCCGTTTTTTCCTATTAATAACATTGGCATCCAGCATCATTTTTAATGGCCAGGCCTGTAAAATACCAGCCAGGTGGCAACCCTAACTAAAGCACAAAAGGGAACCCAAAATGTGATGGTGGATTCAGTGTCCTACTGGGGCATCTGGGGGCTCATCTGAGCTGCAACACCAATGGTCCACCTCGCACTAGGGCACAGCTGTTAACTTAACCAAATCCAGTCATGGGGGATAGAAACATTTTTTGGGTCATAAGCAAAGTTGACAGAAATGACTCGTGCATGGGCATCGCCACTCTCAAAACCACTGAATCCGCACTGCACATTCATAACTTCACTGATGTCACTGAAATGCAGGGTTGCCAGGTTTTAATTTCAAAACCAGCTAAAGACTATAAAAAAGTAGTGAAAAGGTAGCTGTTCTCCTCCTTTAACTCTGTGGGTAGGGGGGCTGGCATGGCCCATCAGCTCTTTTTCCCAGTGTCCCACTGCCCCAGTTGGCAATGAAGTTACATATGCAGTTCATCAGATAGATGTTTGTTTTCATCTAATGTGTCAATAAAACTCTCCCATACCTCAAAAAATGTATGTGTGTTTTTCTTTTTGAAGTGAGGCCACCAACCAATCCATATGAAACACATGAAATAGCTTATTTTTAAAGAGACGGTGAAGGGGGTTGTTTATCCACATCTGTAACATAGTTTAAAGGCCACTGCAAAGATAATAAACAACAATTCTCTACTCCACATGGTAAATCTAGTGTTTATTAGATTATGGATACCAAAATTCCCTGTTCTAGTTATATACGGTATATTAGCCATTTTACAGTGGTATTGCCGATTTGGAGAGAAATAATAACACAGTAAGTTAGGTTATAAAAAGACAAACGTCCATCAAGTTCAACCTTTTGAATCCATATTTACCTTGCCTAACTGCTAGTTGATCCAGACGAAGGCAAAAAAAAAACCTTTTTGAAGCCTCTGATATTTGCCTCAGATGGGGAAATAGTTCCTTCCTGACTCAAAGATCGTAATCAGACTAGTCCCTGGATCAAATTGTACTATGAGCTATCTTTCATAACCCTGTATTCGGTCCCTTGCTAAAAAGCCAAATAACCCCTAATGTATCAGCCTGTACAACTGATTCAGGGAGAGAATTCCACCTCTTCACAGCTCTCACTGTAAAAAATTAAAAAAATTTTTTTTGAATATTTAGCAGGAACCTCTTTTCTTCTAATTGGAATGGATGACCTTGCCTCAGCTGGAAAGACCTACCGGTAAATAAAGCATTAGAGAGATTATTATATGATACCCTTATGTATTTATAGTTCTCATATCACTCTTTAAGCACCTCTTCTTCAATGTGAACAACCCCAACTTGGCCAGTCTTTCCTCATAGCTGAGATTTTCCATACCTTTTACCAGCTTAGTTGCCCTTCTCTGTACCCTCTCAAATACAATAATGTCCTGTTTGATTGCTGGAGACCAAAACTGTACGGCATATACTAGACAGGGCCTTACCGGTGCTCTGTACAGTGGAAGAATAACCCCTTCCTCCCACAAATCTATGCCCCTATTAATGCAGCTCAATACCTTATTTACCCGTGATGCTGCTGACTGGTATTGCTTGCTACAGCCAAGTTTAATATCTACAATGACTCCAAGGTCCTTTCCCATTATGGATGTGCCTAGTTCAGTCCCAATAAGGGTATAAGTGGCTTGCATAATTTTACATCCCAAGTGCATTACTTTCCAATTATCAACATTGAATCTCATCTGACACTTAGCTGCCCAGATTTCCAGTTTGTCAAGAACCTGTTGCAAGGATGCGCCTCCTTGAATTAATTTGGCTGCATAGTTTTGTGTCAATACATTACAAAAGTGGACCCAATACTGAGCCCTGATGGACCCCACTAAGAATCTTACTCCAATCTGAAAATGCACCATTAACAACCAACCTCTGTAGCCGATCCTGTAGCCAGTTTCCTATCTATGTGCAAATGCCCAACAGCCCATAGTTTAAAAAGCAGTCATTTGTGGGGCTTTGGCAAAATCCAAATAGATCACATCTATTGCTCCCCTGCTGTCCAGCATATTAATTAACTCATAATCAATAAGCTCTATGAAAATTTCCCTGATGGTGGCCCTGTTTTTTGCTCTGCTTCCAACTGTAGAAGACATGTGTGTTTTGGGCAATGGTACAAGGGGTGATTTGGCACATTTTATTCCTCTGCATTTTTGGTGTTCTGTAGACTGGGGGTTTTTTCTTAAATTTGTTTATTTAAGTTTCCAATAGGAATAAATAATCCAAATCATGTCTATGGAAATCTATGTAGCAAATATGTACTTCAAGCACAAGCAACAAGGCATGTTCCTGTAAAAATGTATTTGGCGTATTTGTCACCAGGGGGAGCTGTATGCAAACAGATGTCACTGACCTGCTGTTATATTTATTTATTCTAAAGAGAGATGAATTTTAAGGCTCTGCTATTTAGCCTTCAATTCCTGCTCCTAGCTCAACCCTGTCTATGGCTGCCACCTTTGTCAACATTATTTTGTACAAAGGGGTGGGTGAATGATGTCAGAGGGGGCTCACAAAAGACAGAATATTTTTTTCAAAACTGGAGTGATGGTAACACTAGCCCTGTCCTCTCCTGCCTCTCTGTCCCCCTACCTAAGAAACTCACCAAATTTCTGCTGCACTGGCATGATCCCTCTTGTGCTATCTCTTCTAACTCATTGCCTGACCACTTTGTGGCAGTGCCGGGCCAAACCAGCCGGGGTGCCCTAGGCAACCTGGTCAGCCGCGTCACCCCCAACCCCCTGGCATGCTCACGAACATGAACAGGTGCACATTTGCACAATTGTATTACAAGGGAGCAGAAAACCATTGGGGATATGGACCCTCACTAGAGGTAGGCGCAGGGTAGGTACATGCCTGGCGCCCTTCCAGCTTTTCACCCTAGGCACAGTTATGCAGTGCTTACAAAACATGTATAATAAGCATTCAATAATTTACTTGCAAAAGAGTTACAGAACAAAAATAGGATCAGAGAGCACTGTTCACAAGAGCTTACAATCTAGTACACATGGAATCTTGGGTTGGGTCAAGGTATATGGCTACCTGCGATTCACACATTTGATCAGTTTTGACAATTAGCGCTACTTGGGAAATAAATGCTTGCATTTGTGGTAACCCTAATTTCTTTTTATTTATTCATTGACTCCCAGGCAAAGCATGACTTAGATATTTTCAACTCCCATATTTGACTTTCTGTTTAGATTATGACACAGATAATGGTATTCTGACAGTGATACCAGTCCCAGGTCACACCCAGAATTAGAAACTAATCAGTGACTGTATTTGTGCAATGTCAACTGAATTCCTAGTCATTCAGATGTTGCTAGATCACACTGGCGTTTGAAGTTGGAAATGCTAATAAAGATTATATGTAGAGACAGAAGCAGATTCAGCTGGGAAACAAGAAGGCATTAGCATACTACAGACCCCCTAATGTGCCTGCTCTCCTTTCTTTAGCCCTAATAGCTGGATAAATCACTCATTAGAGAATGCATGCTCAGCGGGAGAGATTCAATCAAGTGTGAGAACATTCTCAAGTGAATAGCTGCTCTCTTCTGTGGTCTATGGTACCTAGTTATGAAAAATGTTCTCCTGACACTTCCAGAATTCTGCAATCATTGCTACATTTAAAGGGGCAGATTTATCAAGGGTCGAATAGGGAATTCGAAATTTTTCTATTTTTTTTTTTTTTGTCAAAAAATTTGAATTGGGAATAATCCAAACTCAATTCGAATTCGAGATTTATCAAACCTTTACCCTGGGAATAATTCAAATTCGACTAGCGGCCACCTAAAACCTGCTGAGTTCATGTATACAGTAAGTCAATGGGAGAGGTCCATTGACCCATTTAAAGATGTTAATAGCCTTCCTGACATTCAAGTTTAGTTGAATTCAAATCAAATTTGATTCGAGTTTTTCGAGTCGGTAAAATTTGTTTCAGTTTTAGACGTTTTAATTTTTTCTTTAATAACCTCTAATTCGAATTTATTAGATTAAAAAAAATCACATGACTTAGATAAATTGGCCTCCCCTTGTAGCTCCTATAATGCTTCTAAATAACTGATGTACAAGTTATGTACATTTTGTAGCTGAAAAAAGGCACCTTTTCTCCATTCTGTTAGGGAATGCACACATGAAATATGAACAATGCCATATGAATAAGAAGTAATCCACAGTGAGTAGCATTTTCATTGCCATCACAATAGCGGTCAATAAAATGCCATGTATACCATTAACCTGTGTACGGCACTGATTGCCATTCGTGGCACCGTATAGGGATAATTGTTATGGTATAAGATATTATATTTTGGCTAACCAATAAAGCAGGAATGCAGTCAGAAATGCAATTATTTCTCTAGGGCCCTATACTAGTGGGAAATACTAAGCAACCATGCCCCTAAACAGCATTACTACATTTATTTCCACAGGGTACCAATCTGTAGAATTATTCCATGAAATTGATTATTAAACTATGTTCATCTACCAGCAGTGTCGGACTGGCCCAGCGGCACACTGGGAAAAAACCCGGTGAGCCCCCACAGGGCTAGACCCCCTCTCCCCGCACAGGCCATATACCATATAAACAAACAACAATACAGAATAAGGTAGGGTACATTCTGGTCATAGAAAAACTCTTGCTACTTAATCATAATTATATTAAAATATTCTGGAACACCTGAAAACCCTGGATTGTTAAATACCCTCTGTGAGATGTGGAACATACTATAATCCAGCCCAAGGGGAATTCTCAAGATAACTGGGTAATTTGGGTATTTTTACTTTATGCTCTGCTGCACATAAAAGGTCTTCTACTCATTTCCCATTGGGTCCCACTTCAGCCAGTAGACAGCATGGACAGCAAGAGGATCAGAACATCTCTTGTTACATGTGGCTGAAAGAATGAGTGATTATATGAATACAATTATATATTACAAGAGTGTGTTAATTCTGGTTAGGACTTCAGAACCACTTAAATAAACAAACTATACAAAATAATTTATTCCCATCTATATAACATTTAATTAGACCACTAAACAAAGATCAGATTACAATTCTGTAGTAGTAAAATTAGGAACTTCTCAACCTCTGTTAATAATTAAAAGCAAGCGATTCCTTGGTTATAAATTCCTTCAAATTATGAATATATTAACCAAGTGAATTATTTTAATATCATAAAATATTCATGCATTTGCCCTATCTAGTAATATCACTAACCCAATGCCGTTTTTATATTTGATTAATAATACCATCATAATGACTGTTCAAAGAAAGGAAAGGAGCACCTCATTATGAACAATTAGCCCAGAGCAGATATATGGTGTAATGACTAAAAGAAACCGGTGATGCATTTTCAAACACAGCACATGTTCTGCATGATAATCTGAATGAAACTATAAATTGTTTTTTAATAGATTTAACAACATAGTAGGTTTCATTGTGGTGGGAGGTGTTAATGGTGCTTTAGAATTGATGGACTGTTATGTAGGGAGTTTCAACTCTATGATGAGATATATCAGCTAAAGTGAATCAGCCCAAAGAGCTGGTTACAAAAAGTCAGAACATTCATATTATAAATATGTTAGTATTGGGACACACCCTTAACAGTATAGGGACTTGTTTTTGGGTCCAGACCCCTAAGTTAACAATCCCTGTTCTATATACTAACCTGGAAAAAATAAATGTGTAAATATACATTTAAAAAAATCCTACAAAAATACTGGTGTGGTGAAGTTAAAGTAAATCTGGAAATACAGGGGCTTATTTCAAAATCTGAATTTTTCTGATTATTTTATTTTTAAAAAGTCAGACCGGTGTGATCATGATGTGCTGGGCAGTGAGAAAATGGAAAGATCAAAATAAATGCCTAATTAGTATTTAAAATAGGGCACAACTACTCCCAATGCGAGACACCCCATTAGCACTTCCCACTGAGGGGAAGAACAGGCAAGTGACTAGACACTCCACAAAATAAAAGGCTCATATAGAGTCAGGCAAATTGCTTACTTTTATATGCGACTTAGAAACTACATACTCCTTACTGATAATTATTTTGAGTTTAATGTTTTGTCTATTTTGTTTTTTTGTTAATGTAAGTTTTGAAAATAAATAAAAATCTACCTTTAAAAAAAAGTCAGACCAAACTAGAATCCATGATTTGACCTTATTTCATATTAAAAAAGCTCGATTTTATAAGATCGGAATCCAAATCCGAATCGTATAAATTTTTTCTTTTTTTTTTCCAGAATAGCTTGATTTTTTTCCGAATAGCCCGAAATAGTTGAAATTTCAGCTAAATCCAGAGCAGACCACAGAAACTTCCAAATAGGATAGGGACCTCTCCCATTGACCTCGGCAGGTCTGATATGGGGGATTTTCGGATCTGGATTTATTGCAGCCTCAGGGTATAATAAAAACATTTCCACTAAAAATTTGGATTTTATAGTCCAAAAAACTTTCAAGTTTTTGGCACTCGAACTTTAATAAATAACATCCACAGAGTTGTCTGGCTGGATGGACACTGTAGACCCAGGCGTGCTCAGCCCAGAGAGAATTGCGGGTTTCGCCTGCCTACAATCGCGGCTGCAATAGGGAAGTAAGGTAAGCGGTACACAACAGGGGTTGGGAGTGGCAGCATTTGGAGGAACTGGAGTCCTCCACAGGCGGGGCCCCGGAAACCCCAGTCTGACACTGTGGATATATACTTGCCTGCCAGGTGTCTGTTGGCTAGCCATAGTAAAACTTAAATATAATTGTTCAGCCATGACATTTTCAATTTGCACATTTACATTTCTGGGCCAATACTAACACTTTCAGGCAATTCTCAAAGGATAATGCAAGGAGATATTGGGCATTCTGGTCTTGTGTGTTTTCAATACTACAAGGCTAGGGCAATACGAGGTTGAAATCAACCTGCTGAAATCCACTGGCTGATTTCAGCCCTGACCACTAGCAGACTCCTCTTCTGTGCTTGGGTTTAGAAGCCTTGTGTTCCTTTGCCGAAATCCAACAAATGTGTTCATGCTGGAGCCCACACAAGGCATACGGATGTAAACACAGAAGAGGAGTCTGCTAGTGGTCAGGGGCTGAAATTGGCCTGCAGACTCTCAATATCTCCTTAGGCCCTAGCCTGGGATGCAATGGGGTCAACTATGCCTAAAATGTCCCCTGTACTTTTCACAACCCAGGAAAATACCATGAATGAAGAGTTTTAGGTCTAACGAGCAGGGTCATTTTGTTGTTCATTTGTTTACACACATGCATACACAATTCTTCCTATTTCATTGTTACTTGCTTGCTTTGTACAAGGATTATAATAGCATTTATACAAGGATTAAACTGGCAATAATAAGTTTCCCCATCACAATATGGCTGCTTTGTTTTCCCTTTCAGTTCTTAATAGTGTCTATTTATCTGCTCTTCCATGCTTTGATCTACCCACAATAAAACATCTAATTATCCTTAACTGAGGCTTTGTTTGATTCCTAAACAACTATACCCGCTCCCTGTTTACTAAGTGTAGATGACAGTAAATGTAGAGTTCAGTTACTAAAAATCATCAAAAAATCACTCTCAAGGGTAATGGCACTTGGCTATCATTTTACAAGTATATAATTTTACAAGTCTGTCTGGAAGATTGGTCTTTGGAAGTGCCTGCTCTTTTATGATACAAAAATCTCCATGTCGGTCATTGCCACTGCATATGAATCATGTTTCTCAACTTGCCTCATGGCAGGAGTGGCCCGTCTTAAAGGAACAGTAACACCAAATAATGAAAGTGTTTTAAAGTATCAAAAACAAAATATACTGTAATGCTGCACTTGCACAACTGGTGTGTTTGCTTCAGAAACTCTATTATGGTTTATATAAACAAGCAACTATGTAAAGCAAACACACACATTTTACCAGTACAGGGCATCACTACATTATTTTGTAATTTATTTAAAACACTTTAATTTTTTTGGTGTTTGGTGTTGGATTACTGTTGTTTAAAATGTACAGAAAGTTTTTGTGTGGTTTACTCTATTTTTTTTTAGTTTAGGTTTTGATTTCTGATATATGCTTCATTTCACCATTCTTGCTTCCACCCCACAATTCTTATTTCCACAACAGGTCTTTCTAACACCAATGTGTTAGTGGTTGTAATATGGCTACAGTAATAAAGTACAGGTATCTTTTTTTGAAACAGATTGGTGAATTGAGTTCATGGGCAACTGACATGTATCAGTGTGGTTACACACGTTTGGGTCATGTAAAAACTCAACATGCCTAAAACCACCCAATGCCCCGTTGCCCTAAATATTGCTAAAAAGTCATTTAAATAAATACGAACCAACACTGAAGTCTTAGAACACTGAATATCAGTGATGGCCAATGAAAATAAAGGGCACCTATGACCTAAAAATTATGTCTTCCACTGCACTTTGGATGGGGAAACAATAATATTTTTCTAGAAAAATCCCCTATCAGGCTCTCTGGCCCACTCACTTATAGGGGCAAATTCACTATGCGCCGAAGCGCCAATTCGCTAGCGTTGGTCATTTTCGTTACTTCACAAATTCACTAACGAACGCTGTCATAAATTCGCTATTGTTACTTCGCACCCTTATGCCTGGCGAATTTGCACAACTTAAGTAACTAAGCAAATTCACTAACGCGCGCATTGTACTGAACGCTACCTTTTACGCTAGACTTCCTTCGCCACCTCAGACCAGGCGAAGCGCTATAGAGTAGATAGGGATTGCTTCAAAAAGCTGGAGTTTTTTCTATATTATGGGTGATAGGCTGAAAAAGATCGAAATTTTTTTTGGGGCTCCTCTCCTTCCCCCCTACATTTCCTAACTCATGGCAACTTAACTATACAGTGGGCACATGTGTAGGGCAAAAAAAATTTTTTTATTTGATGTTTTGAAGGTTTCCCAGGCATTTGTAGTGATTGTACGTATTCCTCCATTGAAATTTGAATTTGGCGCCATATGCAAATTAACCATCGCTAGCGTAACTTCGCTTCGCTTAGCGAATCAATGCTAGCGCAACTTCACAAACTTACGCTACCCCTGAGCGCAACTTCGGATTTTAGTGAATTTGCGGAGCGCTGGCGAAACTACGCCTGGCGAAGTGTGGCAAAGTGCGGCGAAGTTACGCCTGGCGCAACTACGAATCTTAGTGAATTTGCCCCATAATGAGCATCGTGTGCCCCAACATGTCAGTCTGCACCAGAAGCTCCTACCTGTTGCATGGGCCAGAGTAGGATTTTCAAATGAAAAATATTATTGTTTCCCCCCGCATCTCCTCCTTTAGTGGAAAACGTTATAGGTAATAGGTGTTCACTGCCCTTAAATTTATAATGCAAGCTGAATTTGTAACTAATGCTATTTGTCACAAAGGTAAATGCTGTGCTATTGAATATTTAGTTAGAACCTCCTTTCTTCTAATTGGAATGAGTGTCAGCTAGAAAGACCTACTGATAAATAAAGCATTAGAGAGATTATTATACTGTACATATTATATGTGAACAACCCCAACATGTCCAGTCTTTCCTCATAGCTAAGATTTTCCATACCTTTTACCAGCTTAGGTTGCCCTTCTCTGGACCCTCTCTTATTCAATAATGTCCTGTTTGAGTGATGGAGACCAAAACTGTACGTCATATTCCAGATGGGGCTTTATCATGCATATGTAAATTATGGTCCGGATTCCGTTTGGATTTGCTGAATCAATGATGAAACAATCAGAATTTGGCAGAATCCCAAATAGTGAATTTGATGCATCCCTAATGAATATTGTAAATATTGGCACACATATGAAACTGATCCGAGATGACAGACCATTTGAATTGTGTTGTCACCTTTGTGCACACACAAAAAAATTTTTAAATCCACATGTAATTTTCATAATTTTCTCTATCAAATTGGGGCAGAACAGAGAGATTGAATGGACAGAGCATGTTAGGTCATTATGACAGTATACATGTATCATCTTTATCATCTGGTCAACTAAAAATGTAATTTCTGGTAAAGTATTTATTTTTGGGCTTGGACATAAAATGATTCCTGCAAATTCCAAATTAAATTTATGTTTTCTCAGATGATTAAATTTCTATATCACTAAAAACACACAAATCAGTAATACTGACAACCCCTTGTATTGTTCAGTGTACAGTCTGTTTTTTTTAACCTATACATTTTTAAAGCAAGATGACAGCCCTCCTATATGAGTGTGTGGCAGAGAATTCTGAAATGTGTACCTCACAACAGCAGAAAGTCTGACACCCCTGCCTTATAATATAGCTTTCATCAGTGCAGTGCAGCATATTCCTGTATCAGCTCCAGGAAAAATAAATATTACGTTCAGCTCTTGAATTAGTTCAGGAAGACTGCCCCCGGCTTTCAGGGTTTGGACCTCACTACAATTCTGGTTAAATATAGGGAAATATATGGTTATGACAGCTTATACCCATAAAACCTACTCTACTGTAAAGTCTCCTAAGAGGGGGCGTTGCTATACCTTGACATTCATTATACAGTAAACTAACAATAAAGATTTTATAAAAGGTTCTGTGTGAAAATGGTATTAAAACAAAGGTGGCATGGAATAAATAAGAAAAAGACACACGTGAAGGCAGATTCAAGTATCTTGCAAAGGAGCATCCACAATAGAGCTTTACACATTGTTGCACTTCAAGCTGTTCTAATTATACAACCATTCCTGATGTGATCCCCAGCAATATATCACACTGGATAGACCTCTCTTTTATTTAATGTCTATACAATAAGGGAGACTAACAGTGTATACTATAACTAAAACATAATTGTGTACTCTAAGGGTATATACTATATATATATATATATATATATATATATATATATGTATATGTATACTGTATACGTGGCCAAAAACAAATTAGAAGGAATATATTGCTGGAGGGGGGCGTGGGCATGAAGTGGGTGCAGGAACTGTGGTGATCTGTATGGACTATGGGGCAAATTCACTAACCTCTGGAAATTCGCCAGCGGCGGCTTTGCTCACATCGCCACACTTCGCCAGGCGAAAATTCACCAGGACAAGGCTAATTCACTAAAATGCGAAGTTGCGTCTAGGGCGCAAAACGATGGCGAAGTTTCGCTAACGTTAATTCGTCAAGCAAATTGAAGTTGCGCTAGCGTTGGCTAGTGTATAGTTTATGTGCCATATGCTAGGAAATGTAGGGGGGAGGTGGCGAAGGCAAGTCTGACGCAAGGGGTGATGTTCAGTAAAATCCGCATCTTAGTGAAATTGCGTAGTTACATCCATTCGCCAGAGCGAAAATTCGCCTGGTGTTATAGTGCAAAGTAGCGCTAGAGTCTATCTCCTTCACTAGCGAATTTTCACCAGCGTTAGTCACTTCGCCCTTTAGTAAATTTGCCCCTTTGAATGGGGTACGCGCAAATTAATTTCAGTACCCAGGAGCAAAGCATACTGTGAACTTGTGGAAGAATGTGATGCACTACAGGAGCTCTATATTGCATTGCTTCCTGGGGATATATATATATATATATATATATATATATATATATATATATATATATATATATATATATACATACAGTATATATTTATAATGCATACACTTTAGGGCGCACCTAGTAGATCTCATCTGCTGGGCTGAGATTCAAAATAGATCCTCCTGGCATTTCACAGAAGCCCAAACAGCCCCTCACAGGCCGAATAAATAATGACTGTCTATGCCATCTTGCAGCAGCCTCTCATTTTCCAGAATTTACAGATTGCAGTCTGGGCCTGGACAGCTGAAGCAGGGACAAATTGAAAGTGCCTATGCTTCACATATTTTCAATAACAATATGTCAAAATATTAATATAGAAAATATTTTATAATATAATATATTTAGGGGTGAATTACATTATGCGACAATGGTAACCTGCAGTGGCGTAACTATAGAGGAAGCAGACCCCATGGTCATGGGGGGGGTGTCTGTAGGGTCTTCTTCCTCCTCCATAGTGGGGTCCCTAACCTTTTTTACCCGTGAGCAGCTTTAAGATGTAAGAAGAGTTGTGGAGCAACGTAAGCAAGATAAATGTTCCTGGGCAGAGTCGTACAGGAGCCTCAGGGGCCCACTGGGGCTGCAAACTAAGGGCCTTCCTGGCAGTCCCCAGGGGCCCCCTACTGACCTTCGATTCCATGGCCTGCCATGCACTGCATGCAGTGTTCATGCGACAACATGGGGCGCTAAGCTCGCATGTTTATTTTTTTATGGGGCAGCCTGAGGCAGCAGCTGCCCCATGACAGCCTCAAAATTTAGACTAGTTATCTGACGTGATGTTACCTTTGTGTTTGTTTTTTTATTACTCTAAATAAAGGAATCATCCTATGTGGACTGGCAGCCTACAAGAGGCTCTGTTTGGCAGTACACATGTTTCTATGCAACTAAAGGTCCCCATAGACGCAAAGATTTTTCTTGCCGGACGACCGATTTTAGCGAAGTCCGACCAATCCTTCAAAATTATTGTGTGGTTAGTGGGATTCAACGATCGTACATCTTACTAATTTTTCGGCCAACATCTGTCAGAAAATTGATCGGCCAGGTTAAAAAATCTTTATCGGTCCCAGTGCAATCTATCTAGATTTGCAGAGACAAGCAGGCATCTCCCCTTTGTTTTCCAGGCAATTTTAGTTGATGGACAATTCGTACGATTATATGATCGTTTTGAGATAATCGTGGTCCAAAATAAGCCCCTGCGTTGCCACTGGGAGCTATATCCAAGGTATTTGTGAGCAACATGTTGCTCACAAGCCACTGGTTGGGTATCACTCGTCTAGAGTCCCTTGGGAGACAGCAGAGAGTGTGTAGTGGGATTGGGATCAATTGTCGTAACACTAGAAGTCTAGAACCCACAGTTTAGCATTACTTCCACAGGTCATTCCTATCATTCTTTGTAGCCCTGTTGCAGCACAGCAGAAGGAAAACAAAGAGACTTATATCTTCTTTATTTTTAGGATGAGCAAGCAATGTGTATTTTAGGCATGCTCTTTTATTTTTCTAGACACAGTTTGAAACTAATGGTGAATGTTTCCGAGAAAGGCCTTAGGTAAGCAAAAATATATAATTTGGGATTTTTAACATTGTTTTTAAGATTCTTCCAAGTAAATAAAATTCCTTTATAAGGTCCCTTGTGTTGATTTGAGATAAACATATCATCTGCGAAAGCAGCTGTGTTATAATGGATGGGTGTCTGAGATACAGTACCCTTTTGCAAGAAAGGTTGAAGTGGAAAAATGAACATTGGGGGGACAGAGGGCATCCCTGTTTGGTGCCTTGGTGAAGAGAAAATCCATCAGTGAGTGAGACATTTATCCTAAGGTATTCTTGTGGGAATTGTATAAAACTTGTTTCTATTTTAGAATCAGTGGCGTAACTATAGAGGAAGCAGCCCCCCCCCGGTCGCGGGGGGGACCACAGGGCCTGCTTCCTCTATAGCATTGAAATCCCCCACTCTTCTTCTTTTAAATTGAGTGCTCGCACCGGAGCGAGTATGCGGTGGGGGAGGGGGAGTTGCAGACAGGTGCTTGCTGCAGGGCCCTCTGAAAATGTTTCTGGCTGGGGGGGCTGTGCACTCTTGTTATGCCCCTGTTTAGAATTTGTACATTAAGTCTCATATTTTTAAGGAATTAAAACATAAAGTCGCAGTCCATTCAATCAAATGCTTTCTCTGTGTCGATAGATAGGACAAGTGGTATTTTGTGTTGATGGCACAAGTGCATTAGGTTATATGTGTTGTCTCCTGCCTCTCAAAAAAGCCAGCTTGTTCTGGATGGATTAGTTCAGACAAATTGGGTTGGATTATTACAAAATCAATTACAAACACAAGTTATTATTTTTAATAATAATGTATTTTGTATACCTTATAAGGAGAATGGGAATTTTAAGGGGGGGAGTTGGGGTATAAATCCTCTGGTGTAGTAACATACACATTCCCATTTATTCATAACTGAGACTTTCCAGTTTCTTTAGCAACTTACTTGTTCTTTTTTTGGACTCGCTCTGATTTAATAATATCCCACTTGAGTACAGGAGACAAAAATTATCTGGTATCTGATCCAAAATGCAGTTACCCATAGTAACATACACTGTACCATCAATGAGGCAACACGCAAAATAACCTAAATAAAAATGTTTGTCAACCAACTCCAGTACACAGGTATTCTAATATGCAAAATCATGGACGAAACCATCTGCACTCTGTGCATTTCGTGCCAGGAAATGGGGCACGAAATGCACAGATTTTATAGTACTAAGCCATTGTTGACAGCATTAATTATATTTATATGATATAGAGCAATTAAAAAAATGTAATTGGATCCAGGAGAAGTTTACACCAAACCATCTGCAGTCTGGAATACAAGTGACATCATAATGCAAAAGAAATAGAATACTGCATAGTGATGCAGTAAGGGAGGGGTCGCTCTGATGTGCCATTGGCTAGAGACCAAAGTATCCAGCATTATACATAGACTGTGCTGGACCCCCTGTGTATAAAATTTTCAGAGGGGCCCAGCGAGCACTTAAACTGCTTCCTGATGCCCTCTCTCTCTCAAGTCTCCTGCTCTACATTCCCTGGTGTGTCCAGGGAGAGGCAGTTATAGGGCAGTGGTCCCTAACCATTGACTCATGAGCAACATTTTACTTACCGACCCCTTTGAAGTTTCTCCCAGTGGCCTCAAAGCAGGTACTTATTTTTGAATTCCTTATTTCTGACTTCCTCCTGTATGCTGCCAGTCCACATAAGGGCCTTTTATCCTGTACCAAGTTATATAACCTATATCGGCATAGGTATTCTGTACTAAGCACAATTTTTCAATAATACTATAGTGGCCCTTAGAAGGCTATGTTGCTGAGGCAGTTTGCGTTTGTCTTATTGTAGCCTAGTGATTTGGTTAAGAAAGCACATCCTGAACACCTTACATACGGTCACCTCAACAATGGCTGTACATACTAAGTCTAGGAGTGATAATGTATTAAGTTGCAAAGTTTGCACCAAGTCTAATAACACCTAACACTTTAGACAAGTACCTAGTAAATGCTATCTTCTGATTCGTTGCTATAGGTAACTATACCTGGGGCAAACGTAGTTCCTATTGTTCCATAGGTAACTATACCTGGGGCAAACGTAGTTCCTATTGTTCCATTACGGTGTTCGTGCAAATTAGGTGTTAAAACTTAATAAAATCGTGAAAAAATCTGAATCATACAAATTTTTCCAATTTATCGCTGAGGGTTTTTCGGATTTGACGCCTGAAAACCAGTTTATTGGATTAAACCCAGTGCAGATCAGGATATCAACGTGACATCTGCCATTGACTTCTACATGAACTCAGCAGGTCTGAGTTGGATTACTTTTTTTGTTTGGACTTTTAACACCATCGCGGTTTAATAAATCAATAAATTGAATACATTTGAGTATTTTTTCTAGTAAAAAATAGTTTTTTTGCCTACAAAAGCCCAACCAGAAAAAAAAAAAAAAAAAAAAAAAAAAAAAAAATCAGACTTTGATAAATAACCCCCAAAAAGTAAATGTATTAAAAAGTGGGCTCTGTAGCCTAAGATAACTGGTTAGCCCCTTCCTGAGTATGCAACAGACATATAAAAAGACATAACAAGCTTAAAGGGAAGAATAAGGTTCAGCTTCAGTTTATTGCACCTACAGAGAAACCTTTAAACTAGTTTGCCAGTTATGGTCTAGGGCATGTCATCAGCTCCACATACTGGAGATTCTGACGATGCAGTCAACACTGAACTCTAACAAGGATTGATATATACACACACACATCATTTTACATGACTCAGCAGGAAATCTGCCATCAAGTATACAGTATGGAAGAATGAGTCTTACAGATATCAAGATCTGCAATGCCAAAGTGCATCAGTGTACACACAGGGCAGGGATCCCTGGCAAAGTCTTAAAAACTCTTGATACAAGTCAAGAGGCTGCGAAAGAAACATGTCAGATGCTTTTTCCCCATATATTTCAATAAATAAATTTAGTATCACAGATCAAGCACATACAGGTTTACTGTTGATTAGAAAATATAATAATTTAAAATCTTCACAGCACAGGAAGGAAACCACTTGCCTTGTTGGTTTCTCCTGGAACTGCATCCTATACAGTACTGTACAGGGACAAGTACCACAGGGTTAACACTAATGATTTGCCTCAGCAAGGCAGGGGACTTAACCAAGGTATGGGAAGGGGTATTAAAGCAGCTTCTTTTGTGGTTGCTAAAAAGGAAAAAAATATCCCTATTTGTTTTGCCGCACACCTTTCTGCTTTAAACTTTTGTCTTCCTGTGCAATCATTCTTTGTGCAAATCCAACTTTTCCGTCACTCTCTGGGCCCAGGTGCTAGCTCGTCCTGGAGGTGAGGCTACTGAGAGGCTACTGGTGTCAGAATCATCACCTCCAGGCCACTCCTGCATTTCTTCCAGTGGTGATAGAGTGCAAGACAATGTCCAAAGTCTGATACAAATGTCCATGTGCTTCTCAGACATGAGAACCCTACATCAAACAGCAGCTTCTGGCCTTCTCTTTCTTGAAAGTGGAAGAAATGATCTCAGAACGGCTGGGCAAATTTAACAGTCTCTTAGATAGGCTCCGGACTGGGCTCTTGCGACTGGCTGGAGAAGCTTTGTTCACACACATGGAAGACGCTGCTCGGAAGATACTGTGTACACTTTTTTCTGATGTGAAGGCGGAACACTCAAGATAATTCTCTGCACCCAACTGCTTTGCAACAGCACAGCCCTAGGAGTCAAAGGAAAACAGAAATAATTAATCAGATTGCAACATTACAAATGCTACATTGTTTATAACTATATGCTGCTTCTGTGCTGCCTTAAAAGAGAACTAAAGTTCAGCAAATAATTAGGTTAAAATTTCTACACCTCAGCTTATTTTCTGTTGATACATGGTATATGCTCTGGGCTCCTGTCAGTTAACTGAATTTAGGGACTGTCTCATAATATCCAGCACAAATACAATAGTATACACAATATAATACAGAATATTTCCAACCATATTATTTTTTAGGCTTTAAAAAAAAAAAAAAAGAAGAGCTGGCAACACAGCCAAATCCTAGATTAAAAGAACATGGGACCATACCTGCTCATATGATACTGGTGCCTGTTTCTGGTTTGATAGTTCCATAATTGTGCTGAGGTCAGTGCGTAGGTCCATTTTGCATCCAATCAGGAGTATTCTTGTGTTGGGGCAATAGTCTGTGATCTCTGATTTCCACTGAAAGAAGAACAGTAACATTGAGGCAGAAGACAAGACATTACTTCCCTATACAGCACCTTTGAATTGACATGCAGTAGGTTGTTTTTTAGATTATATACAAATGGAACAGGATAAATGTGTTTTTTTTGGCCACACACTGTCAGGTTATGCTACACTTTGTTCTACCACTTCCATTTGCAGAGAAAACAAAAGGCTCACCTTCTTCATAGCACTATCCAGACTCTCTGGCCGACTGACGTCAAAACAGAGCAGCACTGCATCGGAATCGCTGTAGCACAGAGGCCGCACATTATCATAATAAGGAGACCCTGAAAAGAGATTTGGCTTTGTTAGATGCAGAAGTATGACAGCCTGTGAAGGTCATCACAAGGGCGGACTTTGTCAACGAAAAATTCCTGTAGACTCTAAATTGATCTTTATTGAAAGGCATTAAATATTGCATTATGCATAGACTGGAAGTCATTAGGGCACATTTCCGATGGTTCCTTAGTGCAGCCAATGAATTGCTTTCTATCCTGTCAAGTAAGCTTTTAAGTCGCCCTTACAAGTACAATAGGCTTACTGTTTATATTCTGTGGATTAGAGTTGGCCAAGTGCCATGGTACCAGCAATTAACCATGTACATTAAAGTGTTATGCTAAATTGAAATGCCCACGTTTATTCATACTTTTATACATGGGGATTAAAACTCCACTATATTACATTTAGTACAAGTGGCACATAGATGGCAAAGGTGGCCATAAGGTACCATTGTGTCTTTTTCCAGTGACCAATAGCATTGTCAATCATTTTAACTATATGATACAGCCATCCATGAAAACAACCTAATTTGCTTCCAGCATTAAAAAAGACACACACACAACCAGGAATACTTCCGGGATCCCTAAAGACAAAGATAATTGGTATAGCCACCAATGAAAAGCTTACATATACATTGAATCTGGCTCACTTGGTTAGCCAATGAAAATGACCCTCAGTTTTATCTGGCCCTACACTCGTGACAAGGGGACATACTCAGCAGAAAGACAGTAGCCTAAATACTGTAAGTCTAACATATAAGTAGTAATAATAATACCCCTCCGCTATATAGCTATTGTTGTTTTAAACATATGCTAATAATCATTTTTACATTACTATGTTACCATTGATGACAGGGTACCGCAAATAACGGATGGTACCCATTTCATGTGTAATGAAAGATACTAAAACGTATCAGTTTAAAAAAGCAAAAACATACACATACAACTATGAAGATTTTCATTCATCCTGGTCATGGTATATCTAGTATAGGTAAATCTAAAAACAACTGGACTTGAGGCGATATCTTCCATGGCTAGCGGGAAAACACCGGGCGGAGATGGATTCCCATCGGCCTGGTACAGGGTGCATGGTCGTACCTCTGGGCAACACTCCAAAAATTCGGCTTTGGCTCGCGATTCATCCGCATGATCCAACTATTGTATCAGGCACCCTCGGCCCAAATCAAGCTTGGAAACCTGCTCTCTCCACCCTTTCCCCTATCTCGGGGTACTAGACAGGGCTGTCCCCTCTCACCACTCCTTTTCGCTTTGGCTATTGAACCTCTGGCACTACGGATACGCCAAAATGTGAACATCTCTGGATATCGATATGGTCTACTGGAGGACAAACTAGCCCTCTACGCAGATGACCTCCTGTTATTCCTAGCGGATTATCAACATTCACTCACTGAAGCTCTGTCTGTCCTTCATACATTTGGTACTTACTCCGGCCTGCTGATCAATAAGGAGAAATCGGTGATATTGCCTATAGACCCTACCCCTGTCCAACCAGTAGCCACCTGTGGCCTCCGCTGGGTGACGGAATTCAAATACCTTGGGATCCTTCTGAAGTCTGACCCCCTGGCCTATATAGAGGATAATGTTACCCCGGTTATTAACCAATTCAAAACTACTACGGGAATTTGGGCCAACCTGCCCCTAACCCTGTGGGGGAAAGTTAACTTATTCAAAATGATATACCTGCCCAAATTCCTCTACAAACTTCACAATTCTCCGATTTGGATCCCCAAAACGATCTTTCAAAAAATTAACTCAATTCTCATTCCCTTCCTGTGGGCGAACAAAATACCCCGTTTCTCCTGGAAACTGCTCTCGGCTCCAATATCCAAGGGCGGCCTGGCGCTCCCCCACCTGCATCTCTACTTTCTCGCTAGCCAACTTCAATATATCCACAGCTGGCTGCACTCGGATGATACTGACACTGGCAATGTTCTACTAGCCCTCCGTGTGGGGTCGTGGGAAGCTCTCAGGCACCTGCCGTTTAGGAAGCTTGGGGACTACCGATCATACCCCTCCACTGTCTCGACTCCACATAAGGCCTGGACTCTAGCTTGTCAAATCACTGGCCAGCCATCCCCGATCACATCCCCCTATCTGGCTCTCTGGAGAAACTCCCATCTCCCCCACCTAAAAAACCTTCAAGATATGCATTACTGGCCCCAAATGGGGATAAAAGTTCTAGGAGACTTGCTGGTAGAGGGAACGTTCCCTACATTGGCACAGCTGCAAGCCAAGACGGGGTGGAAGGAGATCCAATTCTACAATTAAGGCATGCCTTTCAGGCACAATTCAACACGCTTAGTGTAGCCTACGCCTCCCCCCGATGGAAGTGGTTCTCCGTACTCCCCAAACCTCTAAACTTATATCACGCCTTTATAACTCACTACTAGGCTCTACTCCTGCACCGTTCCTTCAGGCTCGACACAAGTGGGCCCACTGCATCCCCACTCTGACGACCAATGGGAGGATGCCACCGACTCGCTATATCGTGACCTGATCTCCATCAAAGACAGAACGATTCAGTTCAAACTGATACACCAACTGTACAGTACTCCAGTGAAATTAATGAAAATGGGTCTTCGTCCTGATGCAAACTGCCCTAAATGCCACGCTTCGGACGCCTCCTTCTTGCATATCCTATGGGATTGTCCACCGATCCAACAATACTGGATAGAGGTGATTGACTATATGGTGGGCAATCTAGAGTTCCCAAATGTACGCAATCCGGAAGTGTGCTTATTGAGTCTTATAGATGACCTCCTCCCGCTGAATAAATCTAGATCTTTGGCCAGAACTTTACTCTTTTATGCCAAAAAAGTGATTGTGATGACATGGATGGGTGACAAGCATCCCACCCTGGATCGTTGGATCAACCTTGTTAATTCAGTGCTCCCCTCGATTAGAATAACTTATGAATCTCGAGGCTCCCCTGCGAAATTTCAGAAGGTGTGGGCCCCCTGGCTTGATATTCACTTAGTTGAAGAATAGTGATGCTTCTGCGATTACTCTCATTTGTATTACGACTAGCCGTCTCTACTCTGTTTGTAACAAGATGAGCATTCGTTTATAGAGCAGCTACCTCTTTATATGTACTATGTTAAACACTGTGCATTCTCTCTCCTTCTTTCTTTCCCTCTTTCTTCCTTTCCTTTCTTTCTTGTTTATTGTAAAATGAAAATAAAAACCTTTTAAAAACAACTGGACTTGCGGAGTAATCAATGAAGACGTTTCACTACTCATCCGAGCAGCTTCTTCAGTTCTATACTAGACATACACATACAGCTCAATGCCTCTTAGGAGAATGTCAGCCTTTCTGCTCCTTTTCAAACATAATGTTTATTTACTAAAAAGGAGCAGATACATGGCCCAGCTTTCCACAACCATTGAAAGAGTTGAAATGACATTGTGTTGAACATAAGGCACGAGTCAGCCAACTGTATCCAGAGTGTCTGTGTAGTGGTAAAAGGATCCTTATTGTATGGCCTGCCACTGCTTCTATGCGCATAGCGGTCTCTCAGTTCTCATAAGTGGCTAGGGACACATTACAAGTGCACCTGAAAATGGAGAGCGGACGGCTTCTCACAAAGAGCATGCCACTAGAGAGCCAGTCAGCAGCAGCTTGCCCTGTTGTGGCTTCCCATTACACCGCACAATGTGACAGGCTTGTAAATAAAGACATTTTAGAGGGACTGCAAAGAGCACACAAAATGCAGCATATTTTGACAATGGGCAAAGCTTGGACCTCTTCAGAGACCCAGGGTGCCTCTGTTCAATTGCTAGATTGTTCATTTTTCACCCTCCCCTTCCAGCTTCAGCTCAGTCACTCCGTGCTTAGAATAGCAAATACCCCCACCCGGACTAGGAGAACAGTATCCATAGCAACAACACCAGACCAATCATTGAGAGGGACAGGAAGCTGCAGAATGCATTAATACACAAAAAAATCCAAGAGTTAACTAGTTAAATGTGGGGCACTGCACAATCTGGGCTGCTCTGAAGTGTTGAAAGGATACACTGAATAAATACTTGTTTCCATCTGGATTATGTGTATGTAATTAAGATGCTAAAGTTATCTGGAGAAGTAAAAGTTTGAAAGAAACAGTTTCCAAAGTCCTAATTAAATATTAGCAAAATGTATTCCTCATTGCAAAGCATCAGTAAAGCCCTTCCAGGAACATGCTTTCTCATCTTTAGAACAAGAAGATGTGCAAGATACTCTATTGGAATGCCAGGAAGGACAATTATAAATAAATAGATGTGACTCCGCTCAGGATCACAAATCAAGAGACAGTTAATAAGTAGATACATCTATAGTTCTGGTTAGGTGGATACATAAAACATTTCCCCCCTCAGGGATAATTGCCTGGTATTATTGGACTGCTCTTCAAGGACTGGCTGGTGCCTGCTGCATCCCTTCCCTGGGGGCTTTTATTGTACTGCGTAGCTGAGCTGAAAGTATCGGTGCCACGTATGCGTTCCGTGATTCTTGCCACTGATCTGCAGCAGTGTCTGGGCTGGCGGTGCATAGCAAGTAGCCAGCAGGTCAGCTAGATTGTTTAAGCCAAGAGACAAATAGTGCCACTGCAGGTCTAGGGAAAAAAAACCCAATACCAATAGTATGGGTATGAGAGCTTAGAATTTCATTCAAGTTCTTCCGCTATGCGGCACTACAACATTGTGAAAACACGAGGAATAGAAAATAAAATTCACTACACTGCTACAAAAGAGATAAGTAATTCTCTAATTGCCCAATGAAGATGGATCGTGGTGCTTAGGAAGAACTAGAAAATGCTTCCTCTGATTATAACCAAACTGTGGGGGAAATTGAGCAAAACACAATCGGGTTCCACATTACTGTTAAAAATACAGGGCTTAGCATGACTGAAGTAACAGCTATGGTAACTTGGAAATTTACATGGCTCCCAGTAAAAGCAGCTGTAACAACATGTAGAAATGTGGCTATTAGGGTAAAACTGCCTCTCTGTTTTAAGCTGGAGGGCAGTTTCAGGCCTGAATGACCAGCAGAATGGTACTCAGCAGGAAAAACTGGCCAAACAATAGACCTTTGATTACAGTTTACATCCATTTTTTAACAGGCAGAGAGGAATGTCAGCTCTTTGCCTCCTACACTTGTTTGACAACCAGGGCCGCCATTAGAAATCACGGGGCCCCGTACAACAACATTTTTGGGGCCCCCTGACGACCAAGCTCCACCCCATTTCCCGCCCACTCCACATCGCAGTTAAAAGACCACACAGACATCAGCGCTAAAAAAGTAACCCCCCCCCCACACAAGTTGTAAAAAGCTATTGATGGTCAGGGCCCCCTTATAAAAAATTGGGGCCCCAAAAAAAAAAAAATTAAATTTTTTTTTTAAAAAAAAAAACCATTGGTGGCAGGGGCCCCCTTATAAGTTAAAAACAAATCGGGGCCCCCAAAAAAAAAAAATTTTTTTTGAAAAAAAAAAAAAAAAAAAAAAAAAAAAAAAAAAAAAACACATTGGCGTCAGGGGCCCCTTACGAGTTAAAAAAAAAATTGGGGCCCCAAAAAAACATGTTTTAAAAAAAAAAAAAAGATTGGTTGCAGGGGCCTATAGAATATTAAAATAATACATTGGTGGCCAGGAGATTAAAAAAAAAATACACAAACTGGTGTTCAGTAGAATTGAACTCACGGCTTCAGTACTTCAACTTCACCTCCTTTCGTGACTTCGGGTCTTTTCACTGCTTCAGGACTTCGGCTTCGGCTGTTTTCGTGACTTCGGGTCTTTGCGCTGCTTCAGGACTTTGGCTTTGGCTGTTTTCGTGACTTCGGGTCTTTTCGGCGCTTCGTGACTTCGGCTTTTTCCGTGACTTCGGGTCTTTTCGGCGCATCGGCTTCGGCTTTTCGGCACTTCCGCATTCGGCAGCACAGAGGCAAGACGTACGGCTCGGGCGCTCGTAAGGGGGGCCCGGATCTTCAAAAAATGCAGCGCTGCCGGGCCCCCCTTCATGCCCGGGCCCGGTACGCTTGTCCCCCCTGTCCCCCCCTGTTGACAACTATCCTCCACACCCTCTGCCTTAAGGTACTCAACACAAACTCCAACCAAACTCTTCATTGTCTTGTTATCTGTTTTACCAAAAGGGCAGCCACACCCCAAAAAAACATTTCATGTTAGCCAACATGCCCAGATTCATTCTCATGGGTTTTAGGCCAGTGTTTTTGCTGTGTTAATACCAGTATCTGATCTATATCAGTTAACCTTCAGTTGCGTAACAAGACTGAGAATCTGCCTAACGTTGATTGCTTTTTATGATGAGGTAAGTAAGATGCTGGACAGTGGGGGGGGGGGCAATATCAAGCGTTTGATACTGTGCCCCACAAACAACTAAACTAAGGTCTGTTGGGCTTAATGAAGTCGTTTGCACATGTATAGGAAACTGGCTACAGAGGATGGTTGTTAATGGGACATTCTCTACTTGGAGTAAGGTTCTTAGTGGGGTCCCTCAGGGCTCAGTATTGGGTCCACTTTTATTTAACTTGTTCATTAATGACTTAGGGGAGGGTGTTGTAAGTAATGTATCAGTGTTTGCAGATGACAAAAACTATCCAGCCCAATTAATTCCATCCAGGATGTGGCATCCTTGCAACATGATCTTGACAAACTGGCAATCTGGGCAGCTAAGTGGCAAATGAGATTCAATGTTGATAAATGTGAAGTCATGCACCTGGGATGTAAGAATATCCAAGCCACTTATACCCTTAATGGGACTGCACTAGGCAAATCCATTATGGAAAAGGACCTTGGAGTCCTAGATGATAAACTTGGCCGTAGCAAGCAATGCCAGTCAGCAGCATCAAGGGCAAATAAGGTCTTGAGCTGTATTAAAAGGGGAATAGAGTCACGGGAGAAAGGGTCATTCTTCCACTGTATAGAGCACTTTTAAGGCCCCATCTAGAATATGCCGTACAGTTTTGGTCTCCATCACTCAAAGAGGACATTATTGTATTAGAGAGGGTACAGAGAAGGGCAACTAAGCTGGTAAAAGGTATGGAAAATCTTAGCTATGAGGAAAGACTGCCCAAATTGGGGATGTTCACGCTGGAGAAGAGGCGCTTAAGGGGTGATATGATGACTATGTATAAATATATAAGGGGATCATATAATAATCTCTCTAATGCTTTATTTACCAGTAGGTCTTTCCAGCTGACACGAGGTCACCCATTCCGATTAGAAGAAAAGAGGTTCTGCCTAAATATTCGGAAGGGTTTTTTTTTTACAGTGAGAGCTGTGAAGATGTGGAATTGTCTCCCTGAATCAGTTGTACAGGCTGATACATTAGATAGCTTTAAGAAGGGGTTGGATTGCTTTTTAGCAAGTGAGGGAATACAAGGTTATGGGAGATAGTTCATAGTACAAGTTGATCCAGGGACTAGTCCGATTGCCATTTTGGAGTCAGGAAGGAATTTTTCCCCATCTGAGGCAAATTGAAGAGGCTTCAGATGGGGTTTTTTTTGCCTTCCTCTGGATCAACTAGCAGTTAGGCAGATAAAAAAAAAAAAACACTAAAAGGTTGAACTTGATGGACGTGTGTCTTTTTTCAACCTACTTACTTTGTTACACTACTATGTTACTATGTATGCGGAATGCTTTTGCTTAAAATGATTTGTTGCATTTCATAGCCCAGAAGGTGTTAAAGAAATAGAAATTTCTTTCAAAAGTGCTCATAATCAAGCAATCAATGATACACTTCCAAAGGGATTGTGTACGTGGAAAGAATGATTCTACAAGCATAATGAGCTCTAATGGCATTATTTAATTGCAGTCTGCTTTATACCATTAAGCCATGAGGGCATTAAAGGAGAAGGAAAGGCTGGAGACACTTGGGGGTGCCAAACATTAGGCACCCCCAAGTGATTGTAGCGACTTACCAAAAACCCAGGGCCGGTGCTCCTATCAGGAGAAATCTGCACCGGCCCTGGGTTATAGGAGCGAGCACCACGGAGATATCTACTTCCGTCTTCGCGCAGCTGCGCATTTCCCCGGACTGAAGCATGCGCATTTGAACGAAAAAGCCGACTTTAAAGTTAAAGTTCGGCTTTTAGTTCTAATGCGCATGTACAGCTGCGCGAAGACGGAAGTAGATCTCTCCGTGGTGCTCGCTCCTATAACCCAGGGCCGGTGCAGATTTCTCCTGATAGGAGCACCGGCCCTGGGTTTTTGGTAAGTCGCTACAATCACTTGGGGGTGCCTAACGTTTGGCACCCCCAAGTGTCTCCAGCCTTTCCTTCTCCTTTAAGCATACCAATTGCTTTCATCAGGTTTCATAATTATGCCCATAAATGCTTTCTCTCTTTGCCCACTTCTTTCTCCTTTCAAATCTTGTCTGTTTAACCGTAACACCTTATCTTTATACACTTGGCCTTTAATTGGTTCTTATACTGGACTTATGCAATGCACTATTTTATAGACAATACAGTCAGTTTAAATAACACTTACGAATAATTTAATATTTCCTGAGTAATATCGCTTATCGTGAGCATCTTTTTTTTTTTTGCACTTTTATAATTGTTTGTGAGTATTAATGGGAGCTATTATACGGATTGTCTAAAGCATGTGGCACACAGGGAAATCCATCTGGTGCTGTACCCAGGTGTAAAATAAGTGAAGTCAAAAAGTTTTTCCCATTGCAAAGCAAGATGAACATGCTGGTGTTGACAGGAAACACTGAAGAAATGATATTGGCCCTAGGGGCAGATAGAAAGAGCCTATTTACAGGCATCTATACCACCATGATGGTGTAAGACAGTCCTACCATCTAAGTAGCAGCTGCATAAGTTGAATGTAAAGGTGCATAATGAAGTAAATATTTGGTGAAAATACTTTTTAATTTTGAAAAAGTAAAAGCTAATTTGATGCAGTAGAGTTACATTGTCTTTAGGCTTATCTGCTTCAAGCTGGGGCAAAAAGCAGCCATGTCTTGCTTTAGGACTAATTAGATATCCAGAATGCTTGGGACCTGGGGTTTTCCAGATATCGGATCTTTCCGTATTTTGGATCTTCATACCTTAAGTCTACTAGAAAACCATGAAAATATGAAATAAACCCAATAGGCTGGCTCCAATAAGGATTAATTGTATCGTAGTTGGGATCAAGCACAAGGTACTGTTTTATTATTACAGAGAAAAAGGAAATCATATTTTAAAATTCAGATTATTTGGAAAAAAGGAGTCTATGGGAGGTGGCCATCCTGTAATTCTAAGTCTAACTGGACTCCTGACAAACTATTAACTGAAATTTTGTTTAAATGTATAGCACCTTTTATAGCACTGTTGCCTGGAAATGTATTTAACATTATACTGTAAGGATACCATAATTTTGTTATTTAAGTTCTGTAAATCCTATACTTTAAATATGTTTAATATCCTTATTTTTATTGAAATGTTGTCCAAGAAAAATTCTTGATGGAAAAATGGTGGAATTTCATAGGTAGTAACTTTCCTGTCTGTAAACAAATAATTAAGGTCTTTATTATCTTCATTCTCCTGCCATGTAATCATTTAGGTCACACAATGACCTTAAGGGCAATGGTACACAAGAAGAAATTTGGTAATTTTGCACTCCACTGTCCCAAGGCCAAATGCCCCAGATCAACCCACGTGTTCTTATCCAAAGAAGTCAATGAAAGCAATCTACTCCATGGTATTGTTCCAAAAATAGAGAGGGGTGATAAAACTGCTGAGATTGCTGGATTTATTGTGGTCTGGAATCTTTGCAGCAGTGCCATTTTCCTGTGATTTTGTTAATCAGAATAATAAAGATTATTACATCCTTGTAAGGATGAGTGATAGAGATATATATATATATATATATATATATATATATATATATATATATATATATATATATATATATATATATATATATATATATATATATATATATATATATATATATATATATATATATATATATATATATATATATATATAATCGCTCACTCATCCTTACAAGGATGTAATAATCTTTATTATTCTGATTAATGATGATAATGGTGATAATACACCATGGAGAGATCAGAAAAGAATACCAAATCAGATTATACAAAGACATTGTCATTTTAAAATATATAAATGGCTGAAAATGTTACCTTTTACATGACAGAGAATATCTCACTTTTTACCGTCTGTAAAGTAGAATTATTTAAAAAGGGGGTAATGCCCAACAGTTAAACATGTTACATGTTTCCATTGTACACAAAAGGTCTGTCTCTTTCTAGGCATCACTGATGCTGTCCTATGGATAAGAGTATTCCACTTATTATAGTCAATGAAAGAAATGCCCATACCTGAAGTGTCCCACAGGCTGAGCTCCACACGCTGCTCCTCTGTCTCCAAACCGGCTGTGTAATTTTCAAATACTGTAGGTACATAGGTCTGAAAACAAGAGACACACATATATAGCTGTGACTTACTGACAACACTGCAGGCAACAGAGATACTTTAATGCAACACAATATGCTGGGACAGCCAACATAAACACAATTATGCAACTGTGACAGCTGGCACCTAAGCAACATATACTGATTCTTGGGGTCAACGCTGCTTGCGGACACCACTGCAGCCAACACAAGCACGCATGTCTTAACAATACCACTGCAACACACAGATGATAATGACACGCAAGATGAATGCACCATACAATGAGACAACCCAGACAAGCAGACAAAGGAGAGAAACCAGAGTCAGACTGAGGAACTTAATACACCTCATATAACATTTTTCATCTGCATAAAAAAAAATGTAAAAAATATTTGGCGTTGTTACCCTTTCTTCAAATACATGACTGCATGAAAACCATAATGTTACAGGCATGGGATCTATTATATGGAATGCCTGGGTCCTAGAGTTCTCCAGGGTCTTGTCGGAATATGGAGCCCATAGTGTTAAGGATATCAAAAAACATAAATACTGAAAGTGTATTAGTATTGTAATTAACTATAGAGTTGTGCTAGTTCAGAATACAAGGACAATGCACTTCACAGAGTATATCAGGACTGTGGGAAATGACATTCAGGGCCGGCCTTAGGCCAATTGGACCAATTGGGCCCAATTGGGCCCCGCACCTCTGGGGGCCCCGCGCTGCCCCTTTCCTTTCTATTTTGTGCCTGTATGCCCTTATTTTCCTAAATACTTGCTGTGTCAGTAGCCAGCAACACTTTGTCTAGGGGCCCCGCCAACATGGTCCCAATTGGGCCCCACATTTGATGGGATCGGCCCTGATGACATTACTATATTAGAGTTTTCTGTACAGGGGGTTTCCAGATTTAACACATGTAAAACAATCCCACTTAAGAAACCCTGGGTACCATTACAAAGACAACCATAGAATAGTCCGTCACCCCCAACTTGCTTTTCATATTATCCACAATCACTTTGTACATGAACCACTCCTCTCATTACCTCTGCCTACAACTATAAATTGTGGTTAAATAACAGCTATGTATGTCAATACCACAAGCAGAAGACACCTAATTCACCTAAACAATTCAATGTGATACAAACATGTTATTATTGTTATGTATTTGCAAAGATTTTACACTTCTAATCTGGGAAGTCTAGCCAATAATTCCCAACATTCTGTTCTCTGTAAAGGAACAAGCTTGAAAACCCTGCTCTACAGAATTCAGACACTGGGCAAATACAAAGGTTTTCTGTGCAAATGTCAAGGAATACCAGGTTCTAGCAATTCTACCGGACCAGAATCAGTGAAAGTGCATGGTTGGCAGAAGGAAAGCAGGGATGTGTAAATCCCTAAGTACAGCAATAAAATGTATCTTACTAGATATACACAGTTTACTGTAACAAAATAAAGAATAAGGATGTTAGCGGCATAACTACGCAGGTTGCTGGGTCTGAATCCACACAAGGGCCCCATGGGCACAAACAATAAGATTGTACAACATTGATGAATAAAAATGCGATGTGAAAGGACCAAAATACATGGGTTAAGGGTTCGGGTGGATAGAGGGGTGACTTGCAGAAATTGGGGACTGGGGTAAGAAGGAAGGGGCTCTATAAAAGATTATGAATCAGTGCCTATGGGCTTCTAGTTTAACCTTTGCAAATGATGCTCAATCAGCTATTCTGGGGAATCATGTCCTTACTAGTAGATCAGTTAATTCCAGTGGGGACTGCTTAATTGAGGGTAGAACACAAGGACAGGAGCTTACATAACAGTACTCACAGGATCTCCCAAATTAGCCCTATGTGATCCATGGAAAAATAAAAGGCTTAACCAGACAGTAAACTTCCAGTCATATTCAACATACTGCTGCACACAGTATATTTTAATGCATTTAGTTGTTGTCCAACATTCTGTATGTTGGTGGGGTGGCTCAATTCAAGCTGTATTGGTGCAAAGGTGTAAGTAATGACCTTCTGGTGCGCCACCCCTTGCAAAACTGAAGAACCAACCTATTCTCTGCTATGTGTTAAATTCATTACAAAACCAGGCAGAGCAGAGATACATATGATATAATATAGATCAGCCCCCATTAGGCAACTGACAGGCAGGCAGCAGCACTACAGGTGCTATATTGAAACACTGCAGCAGGAAGCACAGGCAGCAGCACTAGAGGCACTATATAGAAAGTCTCCAGTAGGAGGCACAGGCAGCAGTACTAGAGGTGCTATATAGAAAGGCTGCAGCAGGAGGCACAGGGAGCAGCACTATATAGAAAGACTACAGCAGGAGGCACAGGCAGCAGCACTAGAGGCAATATATAGAAAGACTGCAGCAGAAGACACAGGCAGCAGCACTAGATGTGCTATATAGAAAGGTTGCAGCAAATAAACTGTGTATGTTCAGCAGCACTAGAGGCTCTATATAGAAAAGTTGCAGCAGGATGCACAGGCAGCAGCACTAGAAGCGCTATATATATATATATATATATATATATATATATATATATAGGTTGCATCAGGAGGCACAGGCAGCAGCACTAGAGGCGCTATATAGAAAGGTTGCAGCAGGAGGCACAGGCAGAACACTAGAGGCACTATATAGAAAGGCTGCAGCACTAGAGGCGCTATATAGAAAGGCAGCAGTACTAGAGGCGCTATATAGAAAGGCAGCAGTACTAGAGGCGCTATATAGAAAGGCAGCAGTACTAGAGGCGCTATATAGAAAGGCTGCAGCAGGAGGCATAGGCAGCAGCACTACAGGTGCTAAATAGAAAGGTTGCAGCAAGAGGCAAAGGCAGCAGCACTAGAGGCGCTATATAGAAAGGCAACAGCACTATAGGCGCTATATAGAAAGGCAGCAGCACTAGAGGCGCTAAACAGAAAGGCTGCAGCAGGAGGCACTAGAGACGCTATATAGAAAGCAGTACATACATAAAGGCTGCAGCAGGAGGCACAGGCAGCAGCACTAGAGGCGCTATACAGAATGGTTGCAGTAGGAGACACAGGCAAAAAGCACTAGAGGCGCTATATAGAAAGTCAGCAGTACTAGAGGTGCTATATAGAAATGTTGCAGCAGGAGGCACAAGCAGCAATTCCACACCAGTGCACTTGGCTAGAGGCTACTGATAAAGCAGCAAGGCTGAGCATACAAATGCAAATGACTAATACCCAGAGAAAAGGGCATTCATGTGAATCAGGCCATGGGGCTGCGGGTAGAACTCACCTCCGGGTAACAATCCTTTGCCAACACTTGCAGCATTGCTGTTTTCCCACAGTGAACATCCCCCACCAAAACCAGCTTGCACCTCACTACAGCGGGCTGTGGGCTCCTCCTTTCCTTCATGGCGGATGCAAGGAATACGGGGGTGAAATCCAACAGGGACTTTTCCAAAGTGAAACAAGTCCTAATTAAAAGCTCCACGTTGTCCGTACCACTAATGAGAGAACAGCACAGAGGAGGTTTTTATATAGGCATTCCTGAGCCAATCACAAGGCAGAAGCCGAATAGATTTGGGCCAATGAGAGGCGAGTCCGGCAGGGATGCCCCGCCTCTAACCCGAGATTGTATTTCTATTCTAGTTGCGAGTCGGGAATGTGCCTGGGAAAGAGGGGGCAGAGATTCCTGATACACGTGCATATGGGCCCGCCCACTGGCTCTGCTCATCCTAATCCTGTGGTGAGAAAGGAACCAGCCCTGGCAGCAGAGCCTTCAGCAGCGATCGCTTTGTCATTTACTACAGACATTTATTGTGTTATGTGCGGCAGTTCTATTAAAGTACCAGTGACATCAAAAAAATATATTTAGAAAAATCCATTCTATATGCAACAAATAATGGCCATGTCCTAATACATTAATATAACATACCTAGCGTTTTTTAAAAAAAGTTGTCGAAAAAACTGTTCTTCATTGCCTTGGAAAATGGTAATAAGGCCACCAGCTCACCACTGCGAGTGCCCCCCAACACTGTTCCTCCATACAGCCATACCTCCCAACATTTTGGAAGTAAAAAGAGGGACAACAATTTTTTTTTCACGTAGCGCAGCAAACATTTTGACTGCGCCCCTTTCTGTGGCCACACCCCCAATTACCATGTTCATTTTACAAAATTTGGCAGGTTATGAAAGTTTGAAAATAATTCTTATCTAAACTGTTTTTTTGTGTCTCAAAATTGTTACAAAGTATCTTATTTGCACCTGTTAGATGTTCTGTGCTCTCTGCCAATTAAGTTAAAAACTTTGTTTCTTTTTCTGGCTGTTCGGTGCAGAGAAAGTAGGGACTTACCAGTACAAATGAGGGACTGCAGGTTGAGCTGTCAAAAGAGGGACTGTCCCTCCGAAAAAGGGACAGTTGGGAGGTATGCAGCACCGGAGTAGGGATCCGGAAGTCAGAACACAGCAGCCAGGAGGTTGTGAGAGGCAGAGCAAGGGAACAGCAAGGTTGGCTGCGGGGGTAGAAAGGCTGCGGGGGTAGAAAGGCTGCAGGGAGGGAAAGACTGTGCAACCAGGGCAAGAGATGCTGCTTGGAGAGAGAGAGAAATGTCGGAAAGAGTGGCTGCAGGGAGAGAGAGAGGGAACATTGGGGGAGAGGGAACAGATGGACAAGAGAGGCAGAGAGGGAACAAATGAGGGCTGTGTGGAGTGCAACAGTGTGTGGGGCTAAAGGCTGTGTATGGGGGAAAGTCAGTATATGGGGGGCTAAAGGCTGTGTATGGGGGCTAAAGGCTGTGTGTGGGGGAAAGGCTGTGCATGGAGGGCTTTAAGGTCCCCATAGTTGCAAAGATCTTTCTTTGGTGAACGATCGATTTCAGTGGAATCCGACCAATCTGTCAAATTGTCCTGAAGTTAGTGGGAATCGAACGATCGTGCATCTTACGATTTTTCGTCCGACATCTGTCAGAAAATTGATTGGCCAGGTTAAAAAAGTTTTATCAGTCCCAGTGCAATCTATCTATGTTTGCAGGGCTAAGCAGGCAGTTAGAAAATATTCTCAAATGGAGGGCACTCTAATATAACATATACAGGGCCGCCATCAGGGGGGGACAGGGGGGACAAGCGTACCGGGCCCGGGCATGAAGGGGGGCCCGGCAGCGCTGCATTTTTTGAAGATCCGGGCCCCCCTTACGAGCGCCCGAGCCGTACGTCTTGCCTCTGTGCTGCCGAATGCGGAAGTGCCGAAAAGCCGAAGCCGATGCGCCGAAAAGACCCGAAGTCACGGAAAAAGCCGAAGTCACGAAGCGCCGAAAAGACCCGAAGTCACGAAAACAGCCGAAGCCGAAGTCCTGAAGCAGCGCAAAGACCCGAAGTCACGAAAACAGCCGAAGCCGAAGTCCTGAAGCAGTGAAAAGACCCGAAGTCACGAAAGGAGGTGAAGTTGAAGTACTGAAGCCGTGAGTTCAATTCTACTGAACACCAGTTTGTGTATTTTTTTTTTTTTTTTAATCTCCTGGCCACCAATGTATTATTTTAATATTCTATAGGCCCCTGCAACCAATCTTTTTTTAAAAAACATGTTTTTTTGGGGCCCCAATTTTTTTTTTAACTCGTAAGGGGCCCCTGACGCCAATGTTTTTTTTTTTTTTCAAAAAATTTTTTTTTTTTTTTAATTTTTTTTGGGGCCCCAATTTGTTTTTAACTTGTAAGGGGGCCCCTGCCACCAATGTTTTTTTTTTTTTCAAAAAAAATTTTTTTTTTTTTCAAATTTTTTTTTGGGGCCCCAATTTGTTTTTAACTTATAAGGGGGCCCCTGCCGCCAATGTTTTTTTTTTTTTTTTCCAAAAAAATTTTTTTTTTTTTTTCAAATTTTTTTTTGGGGCCCCAATTTGTTTTTAACTTATAAGGGGGCCCCTGTCGCCAATGTTTTTTTTTTTTTTTTCAAAAAAAATTTTTTTTTTTTTTCAAATTTTTTTTTGGGGCCCCAATTTGTTTTTAACTTATAAGGGGGCCCCTGCCGCCAATGTTTTTTTTTTTTTTTTCAAAAAAATTTTTTTTTTTTTTTTAAATTTTTTTTTGGGGCCCCAATTTGTTTTTAACTTATAAGGGGGCCCCTGCCGCCAATGTTTTTTTTTTTTTTTGAAAAAAATTTTTTTTTTTTTTAAATTTTTTTTTGGGGCCCCAATTTGTTTTTAACTTATAAGGGGGCCCCTGCCACCAATGTTTTTTTTAAAAAAAAAAAAATTTAATTTTTTTTTTTTTGGGGCCCCAATTTTTTATAAGGGGGCCCTGACCATCAATAGCTTTTTACAACTTGTGTGGGGGGGGTTACTTTTTTAGCGCTGATGTCTGTGTGGTCTTTTAACTGCGATGTGGAGTGGGCGGGAAAATGGGGTGGAGTTTGGTCGTCAGTGTGGGCGGGGCCCAGGGGGCCCCAAAAATTTTGTTGTACGGGGCCCCGTGATTTCTAATGGCGGCCCTGAACATATATATAATATTATTAACTTATGGGTGCAAATAAAGCCCAAAGAAAGCCCCAATACAAAGCCAAACACAGAATTATGTTAGCAAAAAGGGCCTGCACTCCAAATAAATAGATAGACCAAGTAGTATTTGAATAGTCATATATTTATATATTTAAAAAGAAATACATGCATAAGACAGGGCAAAAACATGCCAGAAGATATCACAGAAATTCAAATGTACATACCACTCAAAATATGGTCAAACAGCAATATGAAAAAGAAAGCGGATACACCTGCCCTGAGAGGAGAATCGCCCCGACGTTTTGGCTTTTAGCCTTTCTCAAGGGGAATAGCCTTTTCTTCTGGCATGTTTTTGCCCTGTCTTATGCATGTATTTCTTTTTAAATATATAAATATATGACTATTCAAATACCACTTGGTCTATCTATTTATTTGGAGTGCAGGCCCTTTTTGCTAACATAATCCTAAGCAGGCAGTTACCCTTTGTTTTCCTGGCAATGTCGCCTGAAATGGTCTTTTTAGTTGATTGACAAATTGTACATTTAAACTATCGTTTTGAGATAATCGTGGTCTCATAATAACGAAAAGATCTTTTAAAAATCTTTACATCTATGGCCAGCTAAAGGCTGTGTATAGGGGAAAGGCTGTTTATGGAGGGCTAAAAGCTTACCTTGTTATATAGCAATCCCAAGGGCAAAGGGATCTGACATGTTTTGGCAACAAGCCTGTGTGAGGCACACCAAGTGAATGTCGCTGTCAAAGAGCATACAATCGAATTGGGACAATTGTGTGGTGTAGGTGTGGCAATTGAGTGGCCATGCAAACTGTGGAGGAATCCTATTGTTGCATGTGGAAAAGAAATATCTACAAGATGACTGCATCTGCCATAGCAGAATATTTTACCGGAGGTATATACGTAAATCCCACCTCAAATATTTACAGATATTTTGGAATATGCAACGCCCCACTGGTGGAATTATCAGCCACAATAGGGAAGTTAACCTGCATTTTACCTATAGATTGAGGATTATGGGAACCATTTCGGTGTGTTTTCCTTATGTCAAGAACATATGTTCCAGACGTTACACAACAGATTTTGCTGAAATGTTTCCAAAGCTGCCATTTAGCAACACATTTTCACAGATTTAAATAAGACAAGTCTAGTCTTTTTCTGCCCAAGCTCTGTGAGGGTTTGGCAACTACTTTAATGAGGGTGGGTATAGAGGACTTGGGGCATATAGAGCCTGGGCAGAAGGGGAACATGGAGAGGTAATGCTCTTCCTAATGCTGGGTTTTTCATTACTAACCCCTTGCTATGTGCTGGTTCCAGAACCAGAGAAGGAAATGGATTTACAACAGGAAAGAAGACCAGTACCCAGCAAAAGAAGGAAATACTGTGGATCATGAGGAAGGAACCCCCAAGCAACTAGCAATAAAAATAAAATAAAACTCAACTTTCCCTTCAGTCCGTCCCCTGTCTGTATTGCAGGTCATTCAATCCACAGTGCATACAGTAGGACTGCTTTCTGCAGTTACAACCATTTTGCTTCCCAGTTTAAAGGAGGACATTTTTATTGCATAATAAAAGAAAATTTAAAAATTCGAACAACTTTTCAATATACTTGAAAGGGAGTCGTAAGGTTTACTTTTATTCATGGATTTTGATTTTCCTGTGGAGGGATGAGGATAAAACCAGCATGGCATCTGAGTCCACTGTTTAACAAACGGATCAGTGCAGGAGGCAGAAAGGGTCAGCTGCTGCAAATGGGAACACCGCAAAAATACAAGTGCTTTAAAGTAAGACTGCAGTAAAATCATGTACAACATATAAAGGAAAGTTAAAAAACTGGGGGTATCACTTTTTAAGGCTACACACATTAAGCTAAATCCCCAACCTTTTGCCTCAGGGTGATGCATAAAAAAACAACTGATCCTGGGTACTTTGTTTAGGATGTAGTGTTACCATCAGGCCCGGATTTGCGGCAAGGCCGCATAGGCCCGGGCCTAGGGCGGCAGAAAAATAGGGGCGGCATGCCGCCCAGCCGCATTATGGGGACGCGTGCGTCCCCATTCATTTACAGCAGCTGCGCCGGCGTTTTTTCGCCGGCGCGCTGGTAAAGTGAGGTGGGGTGGGCGCTAGGACCGTGCGGCCGCCTGTTCGGACCGCGCGGCCTAGGGGCGCGCCTCTGTAAAATCCGGCGCTGGTTACCATTTTCCCCTCTCTATCCTGGTGATCTTTAGCATGCCCGGACAGGAACTCTATTATTTCTGGCAAATGACATGGGGGGCTGCTGTAAGATGCCATAGACAATCACTCAGAAACAAAAATGTAAGTGCAGATTGTCCTGGGCAGCATGGTGTCCCTAATATCATTGTGCCCTAGGCCAGGGGTGTCCAAACTGTGGCCCGAGGGCCACATGCGGCCCAGGATGCATATGAATGCGGCCCAGCTTGGTTCCGGAGGAAACGTCATATTGCAAAGGATATAGGAGGAGGAGGGACTCTGCCCATTGGCCAGTTAGTAATAATAATATAATAATAAGTCTATTTAATATCCAGGTGTCCCATATTCCAGTGTATAGCTCCATCTGGTTATCCAACTGGCATTGTAGTTCTTTTCTGTGTATTTCCATTACATTTACAAATCAAACGTGTTTGTGTATTTCATTTGTGGCCCCAGACAATTTTTCTTTTTCCAATGTGGCCCGGCGAGCCAAAAGTTTGGACACCCCTGCCCTAGGCCCAAGACATGGAGGCCTTTCCATAAATCTGAGCCCGATGGTTGGGCTTGATTGAGGTGTTCACAAACACAGAATACTTATTTCAAGAATGAGAGTGCTCAGCCCAAGCCCTTGCAAAAAAGTAAATTTTTTACTTCACATAAACCTTTATCCAGTTAAGAAGAGTCATGAAGATAGCATTAAGTGTGTATGGGCCAAGTAAGAATTACCTTTTGCACATTTAGGACAGGGGCAGCCACGAAAGTAGCATGGGTTGGGGCATCCAACAGGTTAAGCACAAGAAAGATGGAAATCTGTTTCTTACATAAGATTATAAACCTAGGGCTCAATTGCACTAATGTTCCCACACCCTGCCTCTCCTGTTCCTTCGTTATTTTCCTCGAGGAAACTTCGGGCGACTTCGGAAACCGAATTGCCGCGTGTGATTAGCGCAGGCGATTTTTAATTTTAGCCAGGCGCAGAGCAAGGGGAGGCATTCGGGGAAGATTGGTCGTGGAAAGTCGCGGCGATTAGTCGCCAGGCGACTAAATCTCCCCAAATCGCCCAGTGTGTCCCAGCCCTTAGGGAAGCAACACAAACATTCTTTGTACCTGTTTATTGGGCCAGAGTCAAATTCTCCTTTAAAAGAGATGACGAGCAGCTGGGCTTGGTGGAGATAAAAACAAACATGTGCAGTTTATACATAAAATTAAATTCTAAATATAATCTATTAACCAATTATGGACCTTTTTTAAATTGTGGATGGACGCAAGTGTTCAGACGTCACATAGCCATTGCATGCTACAAGTTCATTGTTGAGTGACCAGGTTTATATGTTCTGGGAGGGAGGCAATGCAAAACACAAGGCTCTACTTTTTTTTTTAGCCTTTTGGAGCAACAACTGAAAACTCACCAAGTATAGGGATACCTTCCAGACCTGGGGGAAGGGTCTAGACAGGAGAAACTCATTTATATGGGCAGGTATCCACCCTTTTACACAAAAGAGGGGCCTGGGTCCAGGCCGTTTGGATTTGTTTATGAGATCACATAATAGATCTGCATTTGTGGGGAATTTTGGTTTCAGGGTCTGCCTCCACATTGGTAACTGTAAAGTTGTGGTAATGTGATACATATAGGCTAATTCATATATGTAAGAAGTTAAACCTCCCTCTTTTATTTTGCACAGTGAAATCATATACAGGTATGGGATCCGTTACCCTGAAACCCGTTATCCAGAAAGTTCCGAATTACAGAAAGGCCGTCTCCCATAGACTCCATTATAATCAAATAATCCAAATTTTTAAAAATGATTTTCTTTTTCTCTGTAATAATACAACAGTAACTTGTACTTGATCCAAACTAAGATATACTTAATCTTTACTGGAAGCAAAAACAGCCTATTGGGTTTATTTAATGTTTACTTGATTTTCTAGTTGTCTTAAGCTGTGAAGATCCAAATTACAGAAAGATCCATTAACCGGAAAGCCCCATTCCCGAGCATGCTGGATAATAGGTCCCATAACTTTTATATATACCTATATAATAAATATATAAAAGTTGATATATATAATTTAGTTTTATATACATACAACTTTTTAAATACGCCCACACTCAAGCTGACAAAAAAGTCCAGGTGCATTATATTCCATATAAGTACATCAAGGAATCAGCACTCCAAAATATTTAATTTAAACATGCCGGAGAATCTATTGGAATATAATTATTTTTGCCTAATAAGAAAAGGAAATTGCTGAACAAGTGTATCTCTAAATAAAGTCATGTGTATATGTATTTATATAAATAGAGTCACTAGGCACAGAGAACTGTCTGTATCTTCCCAGCAAGTGGAGCCTCCCAGCAGGCTACATACTGTTTCATCTGAATATCATGTGCCTTCACCTTTGGTTAACATTTTGGGAGAATGTTCTCTGGTGATTAATCTCTCTGGCATAAATCTATATTACTGTACTGCTGAAGGCATATGGAAAGAAAGGAAATTATGCACATTATCGGAATAATTTCCCCTAAATATCTTTAATAATCTAAAAGATTACAAGGTAAACCTTGAGTTTTCATCTTCAATATGTTTTATATCACTTAATGCAGTCATTAGCCAGTTTCAATAATATATAGTTAATATAGTGAGATTACAGGGCATCTAAATAAAATGTTTCTTTTAAGACTGTGCAACAAAAATGTCTGTTGCATCAATGCTTTTGGAAACTCATCTGCATCCCCCCTTGTCTAGATACAGGTTTGGGACCTGTTATCCAGAACGCTCGGGACTTGGGGGTTTCCAGATAACGGATCTTTCCATAATTGGGATCTTTATACCTTAAGCCTACTAGAAAGTCATTCAAACATTAAATAAATCCAATAGGCTCTCTTTACTATCAAAAAGGATTAATTATATTTTGCTTTGAATCAAGTACAAAGTACTGTTTTATTTTTACAGATAAAAAGGAATTTTTAAAAAACAATTGGATTATTTGATTATAATGGAGTGTATGGGAGACGGTGTTCACGTGATTTACAGCTTTCTGGATAACAGGTTTTCGGAAAATGGATCCTATACCTGTATATACAAACCCTCATAGATGTGTATGGAATCATGGAAGATTAGGGGGCACTTTATAAGATATCTCTAGGGAAGGTATTTGGTGGGATTTTAAGAGCCTTAGGTTTTATTTTTCCAAGCCACTCTACATGGGGTATTGTAGGTCAGCTCTGTGCAAAAGCCTTACGGTGAGCAGTTTTAGGTTTTAGTTGCTCTATAAAGAGACTTCGTTCCTGTACATACAAAATACTGTATTATATCCAAACAATTAAGCTACCCAGGACAATTATTTTGCAATAATATTTAAAAGAAAACATATCCATCATAGATATTTAATAATCAAATAATATTCAAACAAACACTGCTGTCTAACAAAAGCAAAAGGAGCTTGCAGCCTGAAATGATTGTCATTCAATGCACAGTGCTCCAAAATGTTATTAGAAGAAGTAGAATTTAACTGATACAGTGTATTGTTTTCATGTCAAACTATTAGGACTATTTTATAGATGTTTTTTCACCAGGCACTCTATACAGTATTATACAGGTATGGGATCCGTTACCTGGAAACCTATCATCCTGAAAGCTCCAAATTACGATTAGAGACTTTCCAACAAATAATTCTATTAAAAAATAAATAGAATTACTGTAGAACCAAGTACCTTGCACCTAAGCTGCATAAATCCATATTGGTGGCAAATAAAAATCCTATTGAGTTTATTTAGGGGGTTATTCATTAAAAACCACTCAGACCAAATTCGCATGGAGGTATTTTTGGAAACTTAATTGTCGTAACAATGATTCAAAGTGATAACCTAAAAGGTTAATCATTTTACCAATGAATGATAAACAGAAGTGAAACAGGAGTCAGCTTCCTGTTCTTAGCAATGTTTGCTTTCTGATGTCTGGAAATTCTTAAATTGTTCATGAAACGTCGAAGGTACAAAGACTTGTACAGTTAATACCCTGGTTTCTGGTTTCTACATTGCGGATTACAACCTCTGGGATCATCTAATGAGAACCAAGAGTTCTACCTAAGTAAACAAAAATATATCTGTACATATGTGGCACAGTAGCTAACATTGAACATCTAAACATAACAGTTATGTTATTTTGTTGTATAAATGTACTTTATATACCTAAAGTGTGATACAACCACATTAACATTCAAAGCAAATATTAATACAGATATGGGACCTTTTATGCAGAATGCTCGGGACCAGAGGTCTTCTGGATAAGGGATATTTTTGTAATTTGGATTTTCATACTTAAGTCTACTAGAAAATCATTAAAACGTTAAATAAACCCAATAGGATTGTTTTGCTTCCAATAAGGATTCATTATATCTTAGTTAGGATCCAGTGTGATGTACTGTTTTATTATTACAGAGAAAAAGGAAATCATTTTTAAAAAATTCAATAATTGATCAAAATGGAGGCTATGGCAGATGGCCATCCCGTAATTCAGAGATTTCGGGATAACGGGTTTCTGGGTAACAGATCAGATGGATAATAATATATCATCAATGTACAACAATATTTGTTCCTCTACTCTTCCTACTCTTCCTACTCTTCCTACTCCTAAGGCCTGGGGTGAATTGTATAGCAAGGGGCTATATGCCATTGCAAACAACAGAGAGTAAAGGGGCGCCCTTGCCTTGTTCCCCTAGTGAAGGCAGGTGAGCAGATGTTATTTACTCTCACTAATTCCTGAGGGACTTTGTACAGGAGTTTGGTCCATTGGATGAATTTGTCTCCCAGGCCAAATCTATGTAACATTTCCTATAGGTAGGGCCATTTAACTGAATCAAATGCCTTGAAGGCATCTAAAGATAGTATAACTGGTGTGGATTATTTGGATAAAATTGAGTCAATGGGAGATGGCCTTCCCATAATTCTGGATAAAGGGTTTCTGGATAACGGATCCCATACCTGTACTGCAATTGCACTAGACTAATATGAACTGGTGACTGGTTGATATAGGTTACACTTCTATTTGCCCAAGATACAGCAGATGTCCCCAACGTTTCTACCTATGTGCCACATTCATAAAAAAGTCTTGGGGAGTCACATGAGCATGAGAAAATGCTCTGATAAGGGAGATGTGAGTTGTTGAATAAGTGCTGTGATTGGCTATTTTGTTACCACTAGGGACTTCCAGCCTGCAGCAGGCTCTGTTTGGAAGTAAACTTTTGTCTTTATGCCTCCAATACTTGTCTATAAGCCAGGAATTTAAATATTTACTCATGCTTTGGGGCCAATGGGAGCAACAATAAAGGGATTGGAGAGCAACATGTTGCTTATGAACCACTGGTTGGGGACCAATGTGCTACAGTATATATCACTATTTTAGTTATATTTTCTATTCAAGTTGGGCTCTGAAATAAGAAAGAAAAAAAAAGACAGTGCATTCGTTTTTTAAAGACTTTAATTCTTTATAATGCTCAATATGCAGAAATCTATGTAAAAATTTCCATGTTGCATGTTTCCGCAGACAAATTCTGTTTGTATCGTTTCCAGAAGGGTTCCTGTAACACTTTGGACATGCTGGATTTTCACTGGAAACAGAGAAATAGATTGCCTAAAAGGGGATTTCCCTTCATTGTTATGTAAAGGTGAAGACAGAAATAAGAGAAATCATGTTAACTGTTCCAGGAAAATTTAAATCCCTGAGCTTTGTTCATTATGGAAAACAAAACACTGATTTAGAAGTGCTTGACCACTGTTGCTAGGGGTAAATGTGTCCTGTGGGTTTTGAGCTATGGTATAGAGTGCATATAGAATGCTTAATCAGCCACATATTTACTATATAAGCAGCTGCGCCTAGGGTAGCTCTGCGGGTAAATATATTGTAAATTAAAAATCACTTTCACAAAATCTCCCCAGCCTGCCAGTGGATACTTGTGGCTAAATCCAGTGGTGAAGCTGAGGGGGCACACCTTATTCTTCAGCTGATCAATGAAGGAAGGGACAGGCTGAGGCCCAGTGCCTAGAGAAGAACCGGACATAAATACAGCCCTGGCTAGCAATACAAATGATGATCTGCTTTTCCAGAAATGTCCCCATAGTAACAGATTTTATCACACAGGTGTCAGGCTAAAGTGGACTGCATCAACAGACCGATGCTATCTATGCCTAATAGCATTTGGGCAGGTGGTTGGGCTGAAGAAGAAGCCAATATCGATCCCTATAGTTTTCCAAATTTGCAACCCATAATCAAAACCTATAGTACACCTTCATTCACATAAAAGTAAATGATTCACATTGGTGTCTTACACCACTGGAGCCGTTTATCACACTTTCATTTAGTCTCATAGGTAATGTCTGCTGCTGGAAAGTCACCCCAGGTGATACTAGACTTATTGTGAAAGGTCTAATGCAATTTGTCACAAAAAGTTTCCCTGTGTGTGATAAAGTTAAAAAGCATGGAAGAAGACTTTTCTAAATAAACTGAAGACCTTTAGGCTTTAGGAAATTAGTAGCTGCAATTAGTAGCTACCATAATTAGGTTTTCGATGACAATATAAAAGGCCATATAGGGATTCTGATCCAATTTGACATAGCTAGCTCATGTGTTGAGATGCAGTCTGTTTGCCATTCGGTGTTGAACACAGGAAAATCCACCAGCAGAATTTTTCTGCAATCGTCTCAGCCGAAGTTGTCTTCATGGAATCATCTAAACTCTAAAGCTGTGCACTTCTGCTCTACACTTTTCAGAGGTTAAATGTATAGAAATAAAAACATTACTCATAAAGCTGACACATTAACAGATACCGAGGCAGCAAAGTCTATCATTCAGGCCCTTCAGGCACATCCAAAACAGCATGTTTTGCCATTCCATCAACATATATGAAATCCCACAACTATGCGTCATCTGTACTATAATTTGCAATGGATATTTTTTACAATACAGTGGTATATTCATATAGGCTAAATCATATTGGCTTTAGTGTAATGGAAAACTTTCCTGAAGTGTAACCTTCCAGCAGTGTCCCAAGCCACACACACATATATACACACACATGTATATAATATATATAAATATATATATATATATATATATATATATATATATATATTTATATATATACATATATATATATATATATATATATATATAAAAATATATACCTGGAAGAAGTCTTGCACTCGCAGTGCTTTAAAGTCAAATAAAGGTGTTTTTATTTCACAGTGAAGACCATATATATATATATTTTTTTGATGAAAATTGAACGTAGGACTGGCCAGATATGGGATGACTTTGACGTAGTTGGCCAGCTTAAATATATTGCAAGATATGGACAAACAATCCCTGTTTTGTTTAAAGGGTAAGGCATTTTTCAGTAGCAGTATGCACAAAATGTCTCTGTCTTAAATATATTGATAATGGGTTGAGTGCAGAGGACTCTTGTATTTGTGTATATATATATATATATATATATATATATATATATATATATATATATATATATATATACATATATATATATATATATTATAGTTACATAAATTACTATCTCCACACTGAAGCAAAGGAATTACTGTAATTTTTATGCCTGGGATAATTATAGCTCTCTAATCCCTTAGGACTAGTGTCACATGGAGCCTTTATTAACCAGATTTACTATATTTTATGCAAAGCAGAAGCCATGAAACAGATTAACCAGCTAATTTGACCCCAGGATTTCACTGCTGATATTCTTGCTATGCACATATTTTTTTACTGGCACAACATCATTTCTTTACCTGCATTGCTTCTTTCACTGTTCTATATACATCAAAACATTTAGGTTAAGGCACACTGGGCGATTCGGGGAGATTTAATCGCTTGGCGACTAATCGCCTCTTCTTTGCGGTGACCAATCTCCCCAAACACCTTCCCTCTCTCTTGTGCTGGCTAAAATTAAAAATCGCCTACGCTAAAGCACACGCGGCGATTCGTTTTCTGAAAACGCCTGAATTTTCCTCGTATTTTTATTCCACCCAACAACAATGAAGGGCACATAACATTCTTACTTTGTGTACAGGATCCGTAATCCAGAAACCGGTTATAAGAAATTTCCCATAGACTCCATTTTATCCGAATTTTAAAAAATTATATCCTTTTCTTCTGTAATAATAGAACAGCACCATGATCCAAACTAAGATACAATCAATTCTTATTGGAAGCAGAGCCAGTCTATTGATTCTATTTAATGTTAATGATTCTCTAGTACACTTTAGATATGAAGATCCAATTCAAGATCCCTTATGCAGAAAGCCCCAGGTCCCGTGCATTCTGGATAACCAGTCCCATACCTGTATTTTTATAAATAAAGTCATAATTGTCATAAATAAAGAGGTTAAGGACCAACTGAATTGTATTGCCCCAGTATGTAGCATCCCTAAGAATATCAATGACTTGCCATGACATTAAACAGAAAGGCCACAAATAGCCCATGATCCAGCACTGCCAAGCCATTTGGGCTACTCATACAGCTTTTCACTACAGACAATGGAAGTAAACCTGGAGACAGTAAAGATGGCCATATGTTTGACATATTGGCATTTAGCTTACTGATCTTCCCACAGGTCATATGGTTGGATAATGTATGATTTGGTCATCCACAATATACAAACATATATTGAAACCGTTCATCAGACAGGGTCCCAGATTACAACTGCGTTAGACGTCATGAGTGTGACGATGTGTCGTAATAAGGGTTACTCTTCAGTTTATTTTTGTGTTTGTCTACTGGCAGGCAGACAATGCAGAAAACTTATGTCCAGACAGGAATGAACACAGCTGGTAATCTTTTTAACCTGGTAGTAATGTGTACATCCTGCTGCATTTGCCTGTAGATTCCCATATTCAGGAACTAAAAGAAGATGCTAAAAATGGGATGGTATTCTCATGGAGCACCTGTCTCCCACAGAGAGAGAGGGTGTCTGGATGACACATTACCGAGTTTATTAGGCTGTTGACACAGGCTGTTCAGTCCTCACTATCTCTGTGGGACTCAATACCCCCCTTTTGATTGAACAAACAGTGGGAAGGTCTCTGTCTTCACATTGCTCCTGTCTGTATGTGTGTATCCATGTGTATGCATGGGGGGGCAGGAGTCTGAGGAAGAAATGGGCATGGTAAGAGGAGTTTTAGATATTTGCACTTAAGGATACAAAATCTGAAAGGAAAACAGTGAAAAGTCTAATGGAGTCATGAAGGCTCCAGTCATTAAATTCCCAAATGTGATTGTACAGCTCCTGTGTATTTTAGATACTACACTACCCTTCTTCTGATAGGTGTCCACATACCTTTATCTGAGTTTCTGCCTGTCCCCCCTCAGCTCAGAAACAAAGGGCATAAGATTAAAAGGTCTTGGAGTAGGATAAACATTATCCTACTGCAAGACCTTCTCATCTTATGCCCTTTGTTTCTGAAAAAGACACTACCTCCAGAGTTTTGTGAGTAAACTGCTAAATATATTTTCTAAAAAAAAAACATCATTATGCTGCCCCACACTCCCCCATTATTGTGATCCTCTACAATTCAAGGTGTTTTCTCTTAGCACTCGCAGGAATCAAAGTTCACAATGTAATAACCAATGGGAAGAGGGGTCATATTAAAAGTGATTTCACTGCAGACATGGATTATCAAAGTGCTTTTCTTTTACAACCAACCTTTGGGGCAAATTCACTAACCTCCGGAAATTCGCCAGCGATGGCTTTACTCACATCGTCACACTTCCCCAGGGAAAATTCGCCAGGACAACGCTTATTCACTAAAATGCAAAGTTGCGTCCAGGGCGCCGAACAATAGTGAAGTTTCGCTAGCGTTAATTCGGCAAGTAAAGCGAAGTTGCACTAGCGTTGGCTAATTTGCATACGGCGGGAAGTTAAATTTCAATGGACGAAAATACAGTTGTTATAATGCCCTACACATATGCCCAGTGTATAGTTTATGTGCCATATGTAAGGAAATGTACGATCTTTTGCAGCCTATCACCCTGAAAAACTGAAAAGTCGCCAGCCTTGGCAAATTTCCCCCTTTGGGTTGATCATATCATGCATGGATGCGTGACCACAGCTTCTGCCAGTGTAACAGCTTCTCTAATGACTATGTATGTGCTTATTGGTTTATTTGGTTAATGATCTTAGATTTAGATAATCTAGCAGGTTTGATTAAGTTCTCATTGTGCGTTTACAAAGGAAATCATTATATACAGCTATTTAGCCTACAAGGAGAGCCTGAAGAATTTTACTAGTGATGTACAAGTAGCATAGTTCAAAGGGTTTAATTGTATTGATTCTCATTACTCCTGGGGCTCTGAAACCTTCTATATCTATATTAACTTTAGGGTAAGGTCACACTGGGCGATTTGGGGAGACTTAGTCGCCTGGCGACCAAACTCCCCAAATGCCTTACCCCTGTCTTGTGGTGGCTAAAATGAAAAATCGCATGGCAAAATCTGGCAATCATTGGCCCTTGAGTCTCGTTGGTGACCAACAGGATTTTTAAACCTCCCCTACTGATATTTGCCTGGTTTTCGGTCATATATCCATTGGGCAGGCCTGTTGGTAGGTCCTATATACAGGCTACTAAGCTATCAACTTGGTCTGGAAGGAGCTAGGCTCAGGGCCGCCATCAGGGGGGAACAGGCCCGGGCCTGAAGGGGGGCCCGTCAGTGCTGCATTTTTGAAAGAGCCGGGCCCCCCTTACGAGCACCCAAGCCGTGCGGCCATTTCTCAGGATGCCGAAATTCCCGAAGTGGCGAAAAGACCCAAAGTCACGAAAACAGCCGAAGCCGAAGTGCTGAAGCCGAAGTCCCGAAGCGGCGAAAAGACCCAAAGTCACGAAAACAGCCAAAATTGAAGTCCTGAAGCGGTGAAAGGACCCGAAGTCACGAAAGGAGACGAAGTTGAAGTTCTGAAGCCTTGAGTTCAATTCTACTTAACACCAGTTTGTGGTTTTTTTTTTTAAAATCCCCTGGCCACCAATGTATTATTTTAATATTCTATAGGCCCCTGCCACCAATGTTTTTTTTTAAAAAAAAAGTTTTGGGGCCCACAATTTTTTTTTAACTTGTAAGGGGGCCCCTGCCACCATGTTTTTTTTTTAAAAATAAATAACATTCTTTTAAAAAAAACATTTTTGGGGCCCCAATTTTTTTTTAACTTGTAAGGGGGCCCCTGCCACCAATGTTTTTTTTTATAAAAAATGTTTTTTTTTTACATTTTTTTGGAGCCTCAATTTTTTTAAACTTATAAGGGGGCCCTGACCATCAATAGCTTTTTATAACTTGTGTGTGGGGGGGTTACTTTTTCAGGCACTGATGTCTGTGTGGTCTTTTAACTGTGATGTGGAGTGGGCTGGATATGGGGTGGGGCGTGGTCGTGAGGGTGGGCGGGGCCCAGGGGGCCCCAAAAATTTTGTTGTAAGGGGCCCCGTGATTTCTAAAGGCGGCCCTGGCTAGGCTAGTGTGACATTGGGTGGCCTACCCATAAACAGCTGTATAGGGCACAAACCTGTTAATTAATAAAAAATACATTTGGATTTTTATATTTAATTGTACTTAATATCATCAAAAAAAATTATTAGAGTTAGACTGATTAAGTAACAATCCTAAGGAAGCCACTTCCTATATAAAGGTAATAGCTGAGCATAGAGATGTTAAACAAGCAGTAAAAGAATGTAAAAATATCGGCTTAAACACTTGAAAAGTGCAGCAAATTATGGAGTTTCTATATATGATATGATGAGTGCTTCACCAAAAAGTCGGGATGCACTAAATCCAATATTTTGAGATTTGGCCAAATCTTGAACCGAATAAGTACCCTAATTTTTAAATTAGGATTAGCGTAAGGAAGGTTTAAATCCTCCTGCACATGTGGAAAAAACGTTTGTGTTTGTGTGACAAAAATGTACTTAATTTTAATAATTCGGATAGGCCTGGCACTTCGATTCAGCTGATTTGAATCCTGCTGAAAAAGGCCAAATCTGGAAGCAAATCCATGGATTTAGTGCATACCTATAAAAAAGTAAACACACACTAGTACATTTCGATACATGGCTACTTCTGAAAAAAGTCTTCATCTTATTGGCCCGTGGAAGGTGCCAGCTGACCTCAACAAGCAAGTGGATCTTTACATGTATGGCCATCTTAACTGAAATTAATGACTAGGGATGCACCGAATCCACTTTTTTGGATTCGGCCGAACCCCCGAATCCTTCACGAAGGATTTGGCCGAATACTGAACCGAATCCGAACCCTAATTTGCATATGCAAATTAGGGGTGGGAAGGGGAAAACATTTTTTACTTCCTTGTTTTCTGACAAAAAGTCACGCAATTTCCCTCCCTGCCCCTAATTTGCATATGCAAATTAGGATTCGGTTCGGCTGGGCAGAAGGATTCGGCCGAATCCGAATCCTGCTGAAAAAGGCCGAATCCTGGCCAAATCCCGAACCGAATCCTGGATTCGGTGCATCCCTATTAATGACAGCTCTTTAGGGCAGAGACACACGTGGAGATTCATGGAGATTTAGTCGCCCAGCAACTAATTGACTCTTCTTCAGGCGACTAATCTCCCCGAACTGCCTTCCCGCCAGCTAGAATTTAAATCGCCAGTGGGATGGCACTCAGAGCGTTTTGTTTTCCGATGTCGCCTGAAGTTTCCTCGTGAGGCAACTTCAGGCGACGAAAACGAAGTGCTCCGAGTGCCATCCCGCTGGTGATTTAGATTCTAACCAGCTGGAAGGCAGTTCGGGGAGATTAGTCACTCGAAGAAGAGGCGATTTGTCGCCAATCGACTAATCTCCCCATATCTCCACATGTGTCTCTGCCAAAGCACGTATGCCAATCTAACAATGAAACAAGCAAGATAAGATAAAAAAGGTACAATTGTCAACAGTCTGACTCCTATTATATTATTTGTGTTTACATCCTTTCCCTCCCAGAACAACAGGGACAAAATTATTCTCTGCAATTATCTCATTCTTTTAGAATTATATGAATGCAGTGACTGTTGGAAGAAAGGGGACAATTACCTCTCATCTAATGACCTTCCGGCAGAGTAGCCATGTTCATTGCCTCCAAATCCAGAAGATCTCAGCAGCAATGGCATAACTACAGCAGAAAGGTCTCGGGGGCACAGAAATCCTCATCATCACCATGTTCGTTGCGTAAAGTTACATGACATTTGGTTTGGTGGATAAAGTATCTGAATTAGGGTTGCCAACCAACTGATAAGGCAACTGCCAGGGTCGGTATCACAGATTTACTGGCAGTATAATAAACACACCACAGATGTCCCACAAGATCTTCCAGGCAGTATTACATTTTTTTAAACTGGTAGAAACCCTATTCCAAATCCTACAATAAATGATTGGTGGGATTTTTCTGAATCCTGAACGGAACATACATTTAGTGAATGCTTGCTTTTTAATAGTAATGTGCACAGACAATTCAGCTGCCCCAGTCAATAGTGTGTGCATAGCAAATATTCAGTTTGTTCCACCATTTGTTGTTTGCACTGGTAGTATAACTTGTGTCTATGTACAGCAGAGGTCCTCAAGTGAGGCTAGCCCACCCAGACAAGTGGCCAGGGAGGCCCAGTCTGAGGCTTATGGCACACTATGCATTTTAGCTTCATATGTGTGCAGATTGGCAAAATTAACAGGGCCTGTGACTGCACACATGGACGGAAAATGCTTAGTTTGGTTGAAATGCATCCCATGTGTGCAATCACAGACCAGTTCTTATCCTGTAGGGATAATAACTATGGCTTCATACATCAGCCCCTTTGACATTTGCCAGAACCCACAGATTGTCAGTCAGGGCCTGCACAAAACACTGGATCAACATCAACCAAACATCATTGACAAAAGTTTGGGCACATTTAACATATACACAGTTTTAGGGTAAGGGCACACGCTAAGATTTCGGGGCGACAAATCGCTTCTTCTTCGGGCAACTAATATCCCTGAAAAACCTTCCTACTGCAGTCGCCGGGCGACTTAATCTCCCCGAATCTTAGCGTTTGCCCTTACCCTTAGGTAACAACAGGGGTACCCATTTTGGTTAAGGTAAGAAACTCTGGAATGTGTTTTATTCTACACCATGCAAAAGGCAGAATTTGCTGCCATTGTTTTAACTGTTTCAGACCTTTTCCGGTGGAAGTTGCTCAAAGAAAAACATGTGAAAAAATTATGCCATTTTTACTCATCGATGACTGGCATTGTGTGGCAACTTATTCCACAGTTCTACAACACATAATAAATCTGCCACTAAGGCTAGGATCAACCACTAGCAGAATCTCCTTCTCTGAAAGGCTTATTTACTAAAATCCAAATTTTTCTGATTATTTAAATAAAAAAAGTCAGACAAACTGGAATCCACAAATGGGCCATATTTATTATTAAAAGAGCACAATTTAATTGAATCAGGGAAAAACCCAAAATGTATGTTTTTTGCGGGCTTTTTCCCTTAAAGCCCAAATTTTTCTGATTTTTTGTCACTAAAAGCCAAAAATAGTAGATTTTGGGGCTATTTCCACTGAAACTTCCAAATAGGATAGGGACTCTCCCATTGACTTATATACAACCTCGGCAGGTCTGAGATGCTGGATTTTAGGATTCAGACTTTTTGCAGCATCGGACTTTAATAAATTCAGAAAAATTTAAGTTGAAAAAAATTGAGTTTTAAAAACCTCCCGAAAAAAATTAGGGGTTTGCACCAAAAAGATTAACTGGACTTAATGGACTGGACTTTACTAACTGGTAAATAACCCCCTTTGTCAGCCTTGAGTCAGCTCCGGTGCTAATACACTTGACGGATTTCGGCTTCAAATGTAAAGTCTTGTGTTTCTACACTGAAATCCAGTGTGTTCATGCCGGAACCAACACTGAAAAAGATTCTGCTAGCAATCAGGAGCTGAAAGCTCACATCAGGAAGCTTTTCTACACATTCATAGAGCCAAATATGACTTCCCACAATAAAAAAATGAAAAGTGTTTCCTATGTGGATAGAGCGTAGTCAGCACATTGGAATGAATTAGGCAAGCTGTGGAAAAGTTGTGTACATATTTTATCTGAGAGTAATTCACTGGTTAGTCACAGCTGAGGAAATTCCCGGAGACTAATTTAGCTACTAGGACCTTCCATTACCTTATTAAAACAATATACTGTATATTCTAGTATAACGTAAAGGGGTTGTTCACCTTTTGCGTTAACTTAAAGGAGAACTAAACCCCTATACTAATGAAAACCATACCCCCTATCCTCCATAGTCCCCCCTGCACAGGTGTTAATACCTTTAAATGCCCCTAAGTCTTTTATTACCCCTCGATGCAGAGTCAGCGCAGCGGAGCTCACAGACGCCATCTTCACCGCTTCGGGAAGACTTAGGGGCATTTACAGGTATTAACACCTGTGTGGGGGAACAGGGAGGGGGGAATATGAAGGGTAGGGGTTTTCATTAGTTTGGGGTTTTAGTTCTCCTTTAAGTGATTTTCTGAGAGAATTTGCAATTGGTTTTCATTTTTTATTATTTGTGGTTTGTGGTTTTTAGTGGTTATTTAGCATTTTATTCAGCAGCTCTCCAGTTTGTAATTTCAGCAATCTGGTTGCTATGGTCCAAATAACCTTAGCAACTATGCATTGATTTGCATAAGAGACTGGAATATGAATAGGAGAGGCCTAAATAGAAACATGAGCAATAAAAAGTACCAATAACAATACAATTCTAGTGTTATAAATAATTTTTTTTAGATGGTTTAATGACTCCCATTTGAAAGCAAGGAAAAGTCAGAAGAATAAAAAAATTATAAACAATAAATGATGAAGAATTAGAATCTTAGAATATGCCATTCTAGAATATACTTACAGTTAACTTAAAGGTGAACCACCCTTTTAAAACACCTACTGTACAAGCAAAAGTTTTTTACTGACACTAAAACACTTTCCAAGAGTTGTTGCACGACTCTCGCATATGTTCATAGGTGTAAAGAGAACCCCCTACTTACAATTAAATGTTTTGTGTATTGTGTTATAGAACCTAGTGCTGTGCCTGTGTATTATTATAATACAGTATGTAGCAATAGCATCACCATATTCCTCTGTTCTATACAACTGATATGAATGCTCATGTCTTGGTTCTGTATTGATCTTAAGGTGGGCATAAATGGGATGAAAAAGCTGCCAATTTAATTCTTCTGGACTGAGTCAGCAGCTTATTGGGAATGGGACCCTCCAACAGGCCTGCCTGATTAATATCTGCCTGATAATTGGCCTGATGTTGATCTGCAGGTTTAAAAATTCCATTCGGGTGAGGACCACATTGGCTCGTTGATGCGGCCTTGTCCCTATGGCCTCCATTTACCATCATTGTGATCCTATTGTTTGGCCTGATACAGTGTTTATTTCATAACTGTTGGCAGGGTCGGACTGGGCTGGAGGGACCCCGGGAAAAACTGCTGCTTACCTACCAGACCCCTGTTGCGATGCATAGGAATAAGTGTGCACACGTATGCAGACATGTTGGGGGTGCATTTTTTTGGCTGGGATGGGGGTGTAGAGGGGATTTTGCGGATAGGGGGCCTAGGGGATGGTGTGAGAGAAGCCTGAGGCTGCAGGCCCGGTGGGCCCTTGGCCCCCCAGTCCGATGCTGACTGTTGGCAACCATATAAGCAAATACAAAACTAGAACTGCAAAACAAACCAGAATATACCATACCATCAATAATTACAATTAGAAAAAGTTACTTTTTCTTTAACAATCAAAGGAATCTGTAAATGTGGGTCCCAGACACTAACCAAATAAAGAGATCAGAGACTGTCTAAATGGTATATCTGTTCAGTACTGACACACCAAAACAGGCAGGCCCTGCATCGTACACATACATTTTTAAGCAATGCTTTTAGTATAGGGCTAGTAAAATTACTTTTTCCTCTATGTGTCTCAAAAGACTACTGAAAATAAAAATTTGACAATGCAATAAATTCTTTTGTTAGAAGGAAAGCTGCACTACTACAAAGAAAACAAAGAAGGGTACTGAAGCACAAAGAGCTTTTGGGGGCTCATGCCAAGAATAATCAATGTAATACTTGGCTTTGCCATTTCAGAATCTAGACCTCTACTTGAGTAAATAGCAGTTTTGCCAAGGTCAAAGAAGGACTGAACTGAATGAAAGCAAAAAGTGCTGGCAGAATACAAAGGTAGACTTTGCTCTCCTGCCCAACTCACGCTGACCATGTTTAACAAGCTTAAAGGGACACTGTCCTCTGAAGATATATATTTCACTGAAATGAAACTGTGGTATTTAAAAAGTAGGGCTACTTTTTGCATATTTTGCATATATAAATGCTTTTCTTCAGGCATATATATGCAGCTCTTATTATAATATACTAATACATTATTGATTAAAAATCCTGCAAGCTGTAAATGTAAGAAAACATGTTTTGATGTGTACAAATTCATCTAATTTAATAATGCTTCTAAAGGAGAACAAAAACTCCAAAAAAGATGGGCACAATGTGCCCTGTACAGTATAAATAGGATACTGTGGCAAATGGCAGATCCTATATTAACAGACTGTATGCATTTCTCCTTCCCGATGCTGGTGCAGAGTTTGTCTTGAAAAAATTGTTTCTTTCATCTGGTAGGGCAAACAATTTTTATGATAGGTGCCATTTAACATGTACCACTTAATGTTTAATGCAGTTGTATATTGTTTATTCTCCAAATTGTTCCTCCTGTCTGCTCTATTACTCATGAATTGTTTGAATTGTACAGTGCTGCATATACAAGTAATATTACATTAAAAATAAACTATAGGCATGCATATACATCTGTGTATTTGCTTTAAGATGGATGCTATAGGATTATTCTCAAATCCATAGGCTGGGATCATATTTTCATATTTTTTCTGTGGCTGGGATTTTATCACTTCCCTCATACTAGGATTTGTTTAGCTGGAGGCCATTTTAATTTCCTGGGAATCACAGCAGGATGCTGAACTGACATTTACTGAGTTACAGGAACATCATCATTTTTCCCCCTCTCATTGGTGCCCTGCTGACATGGCTAAAAGAGATTAGCTTGCTGTGCCTCTGACATTGTTGAACACCACCGCTCTCAATTTGCTATATAATGTATACAAGCAACTGTCTGATTAATGTTTGCACAAGTATTGTCTGGAATATAAATACCTTGGGCTTCAGGAAATATTAATGTAGATAAAAAAAGCAAATTCATATGAACTGGTAAGGTACAAATGCCATAAAATACAGTCCTACAGTTATACTTTCCTTGATGCTCGACTAAAAGCACTAACCTGGGGTTAACATTCATTATGGGTAGATTTGGATAGGATGTAAGAACATCGTACCTGTGCCAGACAAAACATAGTCAAACCCTGTCTGACTTTAGTGCAATAACTAGTTAAATGGATTCCATCTGTGCCAGTGGTTCATCCTTTAATAAATGTTTAGCATGATGTAGACATTTATATTCTAAGGCAACTGGTTTTCATTTTTTATCGTTTTTGACTTGAGCTTGTTGTTCAGCAGCCAGGCCCAGATTTGTGGCAAACCCACAAAGGCCTGGGCCTATGGTGGCAGAATTTTAGCATTTTAGCAGCATTTGGATTTAATTTGAGCACTAGAGACACCAGTCTCAGTGCTACTCCGGACGCGATAGACGCAGATGTGCGCATGGGTGTATCCATGCACAAACAGGAAGGGGAGGTGTATCCGGACGTCAACAAGGAATGGACCCACCGAGGTAGACCTGGACAGGGAAGGGGACAAGGAGGGGAATGAGGACCGGGAAGGGGCGATGACCTGGATCAAGCCTAGGGGTGCCCAGTTTATAAACCTGGCCCTGTCAGCAGCTCTCCTGGAGCCTCTCTGGTGTGGAATTTAAACAGCTATTTGGTTGCTAGGGTCCAGGGTACCCTAGCAATCAGGCAGGTGTTTAAACGAGAGACTGGAAGACAAGTAGGAGAGGGTATGTATGGAAAGATTTGCAAGAAAAAGTAACAACAACAAAATTGTAGCCTCACAGAGCAATAGCTCTTTGGTTTCTGGGGTCAGTGATCCCATCCAGTAGCTAGAAAGAGGTAAAAAAATAAAGATAAATAATTACAAAACAAAATGAAATATAAAATAAAGACATATTGAAAAGTTGCTTAGAATAGGGCATTCTTAAAGGTAAAAAACCCTTTCATTTGGTCATGTTCCTGGAAAACATGGCTTAAATATACATTGCAAAAAGCTTAAACATAAACCTAAGATAAATCCAAATTTTCACAACTCTGTTTAAAAGTAAATAAAAGCACCAGCAGTATTTTTAAATATATTTATCAATTCGATATCAGCCTATACATGAGCATAACTTTATTTTTATAAGTTCCAGCTCCCAAACCTTTCTAAGTGCACCTCTCCCATAGGGTGTGGAAAAGAAAGAGTAACAGCAGTGTCAAGCACGAGGGAAATAGCAAGCAAGGAAATTCCAAAAGATGATGATTGTATTCTCTTCTAACATAACAAGGGATTTCCCTGTCCTTTCCCGCAAAAGTGTTGGGGGGGGGGGGGTTTGGAATGATTTAGTTGTAGAATTCAGGAATCCTGTGTTAGACACGATTTCCCTTTCTGGTCAACACAGAACAAATGACTTACAGTAAAGCTCAGAGGGGGTGATGAGACGAGTCTAATAACCGCACAACAGGGAGTGGCAGTTTTATATAATTAAGTTTAACCTCCAATACATGTTTGTGAACGGCTCAGGAAAAAGAAAAGGCTTTGGAGAAAATACATTAATGTAGATCAAAAGAAAAATCGAACTGACCTTTAAATACTTGGGGGGTAAATAGTGTACAAACATTCATCTACATTTGAAATAAATTAATAACAGATGTTTCTGCTCACATGGTCAATCTTATTTGCATATTTGTCTAATTCTGTTTAATGGACACTTTTTCCATGGATACCACAGGCTCACAACCACTAGCCTGGCACCCACATTCTTATGGTGACCTTAAAGGTCAGACGCCCCAAAGGCCAACCACGGATGAGCGGATTTAGTGTGTGCGTGTGGGGGTCACTTGCTGTATTGAAACTACTCAATTCTGCACTTCAATGGGCCAGTTGGTCAGATCAGTACAATCTGGCATGTTTGTATGGGTATTAGTACAAATATTAAACTGATATGCACCTCAGTTGACTAAAAAGAAAGCAAGCTAATGTATGACCAATATTCACTGATCACTAATAATCAATCATTTTAAATTTGACAAGAGTGACTGTGTATGGAGATTATTATGTCACAGTTAGGTCCCTACTGTGGGGCAAATTCACTAAGATTCGTAGTTGCGCCAGGCGTAACTTCGCCAGGCGTAGTTTCGCTAGCGCTCCACAAATTCACTAAAATATAAAGTTGCGCTCAGGGGTAGCCTAAGGTTGCAAAGTTGTGCTAGCGTTGATTTGCTAAGCGAAGCGAAGTTACGCTAGCGATGGTTAATTTGCATACGGCGCCAAATTCAAATTTCAATGGAGGAATATGTAGCAGCACTACAAATGCCTGGGAAACCTTCAAAACATCAAATAAAATTTTTATTTTGCCCACACATGTGCCCACTGTATAGTTAAGTTGCCATGAGTTAGGAAATGTAGGGGGGAAGGAGGGGAGCCCCAAAAAAAATTTCGATCTTTTTCAGCCTTTCACCCATAATATAGAAAAAATGCCAGCGTTTTTTGGGACTTAGAAAAAAATTTGAACTTTTTTTGAAGCAATCCCTATCTACTCTATTGCGCTAAGTCTAGCATAAAAGGTAGCGTTAAGTACAATGCGTGCGTTAGTGAATTTGCGTAGTTATGTCCGTTGCGCAAATTCGCCAGGTGTAAGGGTGCGAAGTAACACTAGCGAATGTACGCCAGTGTTTGTTAGTGAATGTGCTAAGTAACGAAAATGACCAACGCTAGCGATTTGACGATAGCGTTAGGCGCTTCAGCGCTTAGTGAATTTGCCCCTGAATTTGCCCCCTTGAATCAAGACATCTGAGCAATTGTAAATGGGGCAATTTTCACTGGAACCTAGCTACCTGTAATTTCACTATAAAAGCAGTAGCAGAAAACTAGTTCAGGTCACAGTTCAGTCACATGAGCAATGTTGTTCTTGGGATGATATACACAGCAGCTGACATCTATGACTTTTATGGGATATTTAATTGTCAGTGTTGAGGTGCTGTCAAACATATTTTTTTTTAGGGGTGTAGCACAGTCCTTAGTGTACAGCAGTGCTTTGTTGAAGGATCCGCTGGAATGGAAATGAGATTAAAAACACATCAGGCATTTCAGACTGTAAACATTTATGACACTTGAACAATTAGGGTGCTCCAATCACCTTAAAGTAATGTTCTTTCTTTTTGACTTGCAGTTTAACATATGGTCAGGGCCCTCCTTTCATAACAAGATTACAAATATATATCAATTAAGTTGCTAACAGTCTCCCGCATGTCTGAATTTTAGATCCACTTGCTCACAAATAAAATGATATGCAAGGGCTCAAAACAGGAAATCATTGCATTGACATGTATTAAGGTCAGAGTGTAAATTTAACACTGTAACTGCGTGAGTTTCACGTCACACCTTCACCTTGTACTTTTTTACTTACATGCATGCTTTGGGAATATTTTTTAAGAGACATTAATGGGAACGTGCCCAATCACACTTTCAGGATTCACAATTAATTGTCAATGCAACTTAGCGGATGTGAGATCTAAGTGCCCCTGCAAGGCCTTGATTTACAATTTGTGATACCTGTACTTCCATGAATGAGAAGGTGCTTTCCTCTACTCATTTTACTTCTGCCTATAGCAATCACTTAACAATTCACAGATTCTTGCAGAAAGCAGGGAGATTGGAAAGGATTTGAAGTATAAGGGGCAGATTTACTAAGGAGCGAAGTGGCTAACGCTAGCACCAATTCGCTAGTGTGAGCACCAGCAGGGACATCGATAATTTACGCGCAGGCGCCAATTCACTAGTGAAACCTTCACTAGCGGCCATTCACACTCTATCGCCAGGTGACTTTTCGCTCTGGGGAATGTACGTTACTCCACAAATTCACTAAAATGCGGATTTTACTGAACGTTACCTCTTTCACCAGAGTTGCCTTCGCCACCTCAGACCGGGCGAAGTGCTATAAAGCACTCAATCTTCTGTCACATTCATCATATTCTGTGAGCCAAAAATGCATCAAAGTTCAAAAAACGCTGGCTACCTCTTTTTTTAAGCAGGATTGGCTGCAAAAGTCCAAACTTACTTTTTTGTAAGTGATTTTCTCAACACATTTTATAACATATGGAACATTAATTTTACAGTGGGCTCATGTGTAGGGCATCATATTAACTTTATTAAGGTTCCCTGGACATGTGTAATATAAACCGGTAACTTAAACCATTTTCAGCAACATTTATAATAAAGACGTCCATACAACATTAAAATTCCCGCCCTATGCAAATTGACCTAATTGCAAGATCACTAGCAAAGTTTCGCTAGAAATAAATGAATGCTAGCGCATTTTCGCTATGAAATGCTCGCACAGCCAATGTAACACTAGCAAAAAGTCACCAGTGTTTGACGTCCGAGACGAAACTTTGCATTTTAGTGAATTAGCATATTCTTAGCGTATTTGCAAAGTGGTGTGATGGGTGCGAAGCTGACGCTGGCAAAAATTAGCCCGTTAGTGAATCTGCCCCTAAGGGTGGTTTCACATGTGGCTACTAAGGGAGATTAGTTGCCCAGCGACAAATCGCCTCTTCTTTGTGCGACTAATCTCCCCGAAATGCCTTCCTGCTGGCTAGAGGAAACTTCGGAAATCCAGAGCAATCCAAGTGCCATCTCGCCGGCAATTTACGTTCTAGCTGGTGGGAAGGCATTTTGTGGAGATTAGTCACCCGCAGAAGAGGAGATTTGTCGCTGGGTGACTAATCTTCCCGAGTAGCCACTGTGAAACCACCCCAAAAGCATTACAGGCGCCAGACCTAAAAACAAGTTTAAAATCTTAAAGGACCAGTAACATCAAATTTTTTTTTTAAATAATTCGTTAGTACACAACGAAAAAAACCACCAAGACAAATTATACTTAAAAATCCCAAAGTCTTTATTAATAAATAACTTACAAAAACTCTGCTTCCTGTCCTCTACAGAAACGGCGACACGGCGACCATCCATGGAGCGGCGCTCGATATCTCCTCCCTGGCTCTCTGCTGCTGGATCCTTTAGCTCCCACATGAACGATGCAGCTGCTCTCTGCGCTGCTTTGCTCTCCGCTACTTGTCCTCCCTCCTGGCGAGCTCTGCACTCCCATCTTCCCCTCCTCGTCTGGGTCACAGCCGCCGCATCCCCCAGCTCTTGGAAAGAAGATACAGCAGCCCGGGCCTCCCGGTCTCTCCAGCCTGACAGAGTGGGTCTGTCCCCTGACAGGAGGCGGAAATGAAAGTGGCCGGGCGGGGAGAGAGAGAGAGGGACAGTGCGGTGACAGGGAGGCTGCAATGGGAGAGCTGTGGCAGCTGCTCCTATTCACACAGCCGCTCAGTTATAGTCAATTCTCAAATAAACGGCGCTCGCATATCTCACCTCTTGGGAGGAGGATACAGCAACCCTGGGCCTCCCCTCTCCCTGTCTCTCCCCGCCTGGTAAATAATAAAAATAATCCCTTTGTGGGCCCTGTGTCGGACATTGAGTTCACTAGTGTTGACGCGCCTGTGTGTATGGGCATTTATAGAGAGCTGGTGGGCCTGAAGAGAAGCCCCGAGACGGCGCCATTTTCTGTGAGAGGAGCCCAGGGGGAAGGTGTATGTGAGAGCCGTGTATTTGTGAATTGACTGTAACTGAGCGGCTCTGTGAATAGGAGTATGTGTATGTCTGTGCAGCCGCCACAGCTCTCCAATTGCAGCCTCCCTGTCACCGCACTGTCCCTCTCTCTCTCTCCCCGCCCGGCCACTTTCATTTCCGCCTCCTGTCAGGGGACAGACCCACTCTGTCAGGCTGGAGAGACCGGGAGACGGGAGGCCCGGGCTGCTGTATCTTCTTTCCAAGAGCTGGGGGATGCGGCGGCTGTGACCCAGACGAGGAGGGGAAGATGGGAGTGCAGAGCTCGCCAGGAGGGAGGACAAGTAGCGGAGAGCAAAGCAGCGCAGAGAGCAGCTGCATCGTTCATGTGGGAGCTAAAGGATCCAGCAGCAGAGAGCCAGGGAGGAGATATCGAGCGCCGCTCCATGGATGGTCGCCGTGTCGCTGTTTCTGTAGAGGACAGGAAGCAGAGTTTTTGTAAGTTATTTATTAATAAAGACTTTGGGATTTTTAAGTATAATTTGTCTTGGTGTTTTTTTTCGTTGTGTACTAACGAATTATTTAAAAAAAAAATTTGATGTTACTGGTCCTTTAAGGCTCTATACACAGTCCCACTATACAAAGAAGCTTATTGTGTGTGTATCTAATAATGGACCAGATTCAATTCAGTGAGAAAAAGTTATCTCATGGTTTATCACCTGAAAAGTCATGGACGAGAGTCAATTTGAGCAGAAAAGGGGTTTTTCAAAATTTAGTTCCACTTTTTTCCTATAGACTTCAATAGAGTTTTCATGTGATAAACTGTCATGTTTTTCTCAATTGAATTGGATCTCAAATTAAAACCCAGCAGTGAGTTTTCATGGGATAAACCTTTTTCTCACTGAATTAAATCTGGCCCAATATTTCAAAATGTTTTTTCTCTCTCTGCTGTCCTGGCGACCATATTTTTAACACCTGATACAGCAATGGCACATGTGGCAATTTAAAGATTTTTGATGCCCGAGCGATTTCCAGCTCAGTGGGTCGGAAATAAAATGTTTAGAATCTCTCCTCTTCATTTCAGTGGCAATCACCTGGGTTCATGAGTGCACTTGAGGGACAAGAGCCACTCAGAAAAGCTGACTGCACTTTATGAGCTCTTTTATTAGAATTTTTTTAATTCATCAGTATTCTGTATAACACAGAGGAAACTTTGGGCGACTTTGGAAAGCACTCTGAGTGCCGGCTAGAATCTAAATTGCCGGCGGGGAGGCAGTTCGGGGTGATTAGTTGCCTGAAGAAGAAGAGGTTTGTCTCTGGGCAACTAATCTCACCCAGTAGCTTTGTGTGCCTCTACCCTTAGTATGTTATAGAATGTCTAATTCTAAGCAACTTTTCAGGTGCTTTTAATTTTTTATAGTTTTTAAATTATTTGCCTTCTTCTGGCTCCTTCCAGCTTTCACCTGGGGGTAGAGTTCCCACCTTTTCCGGAAAAAAATACCAGCCTTCCTATATATTTATTATTTCTTCCTATTAATAACATTGGGATCAACCTTTATTTTTACTGGACATGCCGGTAAAATACCGGCCAGGTGGCAACCCTACCTGGGGGTCACTGACCCCATCTAAAAACAAATGCTCTGTAAGGGTATAAATGTATTGTTTTTGCTTTTAATTACTCGTCT